>CM053166.1:35022740-36222740 GCA_028571685.1 Heterohyrax brucei | reverse complement strand
ATCTTGGATCAAAAGACACGACCCATCCATATGTTGCCTACAAGAAACTCACTTTAGACTCAAAGATAGGAACAAACTGAAAATTAAAGGATGGAAGAATATATATCAATCTAACAATGAACAAAGAAGAGCAGGTGTGGCAATTCTAATCTCAGATAAAATAGATTATACGGTAAAATCCACCGTCATGGAGAAAGACAGACACTAATTATTGCTTAAAGTTTCAATACACAAACAGTACTTAACAAAACTAAATATTTATGCACCTAATATTAGAGCACCTAAATACATTGCAGAAACACTGACTACACTAAGAAATGAGAGAGATCACTCCACAATAACAGTGGGAGACTTCAACACTCCACTCTCAATACTGGACAGATAGTCTAGAAAATAGCTCAATAAAGATACAGAAAATCTTAATGCCACAATGAGCCAACTAGATATCATCTACATATATAGAACATTCTATCCATCAGAGGACAACTACACCTTCTTCTCCAGTGCACATGGAACATTCTGCGGAATAGACGATGTGTTAGCATATAAAGCAATTCTCAAAAAAATCCATACCATTGAATTAATGTGAAGCATCTTCTCAGACCATAAAGCCATAAAAGTCTAAATCAATAGCTGAAAAAAACATAGAAAGTGGAACTCATGAAAACTGAACAGCATCTTGCTGAAAAAGCCATGGGTTATGGAAGAAATCAAGGATGAAATAAGGAAGTTTATGGATTCCAATGAGAATGAAAACACTTCCTACCAGAACTATGGGATATAGCCGAAACAGTGCTCAGAGGTCTGTTTATCTCCATAAATGCACACATCTGGAAGGAATATAGAAACCAAACAAAAGAACTAACCCTACAGCTTGAACAAGTAGAGAGAGAACAACAGAGGAATCCCTCAGGCAACAGAAGGAAACAGATCATAAAGACTAGAGGAGAAATATACAATTTAGAGAATAGAAGAACAATTGAAAAAACTGAAAAGACCAAAAGCGGGTTTTTTGAAAAAATCAACGAAATTGAAAAACCACTGGCTAAACTTGCTAAAGAAAAACAGGAAAGGAAACAAATAACTGAAATAAGAAATGAGAGGGGAGTTGTCATAACTGATCCAACAGAAATCAAAGGTATCATAACAGAATACTATGAAAGATTGTACTCTAACAAATTTGAAAACCTAGAAGACTTGGACAGATTCCTGGATTGATATCACCTACCAAAATTATCACAAGGTGAAGTAGAACAACTTACTAAAACTATCACAAAGAAAAGATTGGAAAAGTCATCAAAAAACTATGAACAAAAAAAAAAGCCCAGGCCCAGCTGGCTTCACCACAGAATTCTACCAAGCTTTTAGAGAAGAGTTATCTCCAATACTACCGAGACTATTTCACAGTATAGAACAGGATGGAATACTCCCAAATTCATTCTATGAAGCCAGCATAACCCTGGTACCAAAGCCAGAGAAAGATCCAACTGAAAGGGACAACTACAGACCGATATCACTCATGTATCTAGATGCAAACATCTTCACCAAAATTCTTGCCAACAGAATACAACAACGTATCAAAAAAATAATCCATCATGACCCAGTTGCGTTCATACCAGGGATGCAAGGCTGGTTGAACATCAGAAAAAGAATTAAAGTGATCAATCACATAAATAACACAAAACACATGAATTGATGCAGAAAGGCATTTGTTAAAGTCCAACACCCATTCATCCTAAAGACTCTCAGAAAAATAGGAATAGACTACAAATTCCTCAATGTAATAAGGGCCATTTATACAAAGCCAACTGCCTAAGTCATCCTGAATAGAGAGAGGCTGAAATCATTTCCCTTGAGAACGGGAACTAGACAAAAATATCCACATTCACCTCTCCTATTCAACATTGTACTAGAAGTTCTAGCCAGAGCAATTAGACAAGACCAAGAAATAAATGGCATCTGCATCGGCAAAGAAGTAAAAATCTCCCTATTTGCAGATGACATGATTGTGTACGCAGAGAATCCTAAAGAATCCAAAAGTAAACTACTCAAATTGATAGAAGAGTTCAGCAAGGTCTCAAGGTAAAAGATAAACAGAAGTAAATCAGGAGGATTCCTTTATACCAACAATGAGACTGTTAATGAGGAAATCATGAAATCAATACCATTTACTATAGCCCCTAAGAAGATAAAGTACCTAGGAATAAATCTAACCAGAGAAATAACAGACCTTTACAAAGAGAACTACAAGACCTTACTACAAGAAAAGAAGAGAAACTTACATAAATGGAGAAACTTACCCTGCTCATGGATAGGAAGACTTAACACTGTGAAAATATCTATTTTACCCAAAGCAATCTACACATACAATCCAATCCCAATACAAATTCCTGTAACATTTTTTAAGGAGATGGAGAAACAAATCACCAACTTTGTTTGGAAAGGGAAGAAGGCCCAGATAAGCAAAACACTTCTGAAGAAGAAGAACACACTGGGAGGCCTTTCACTACCCGACTTTAGAAGCTATTACACTGACACAGTGGTCAAAACAGTCTGGTACTGCTACACAAAGTGACAAATAGACCAGTGGAACAGAATTGAGACCCCAGAGATGACACTATCATCCTATGAACAGTTGATATTGGACAAAAGTCCTAAGACATTAAACTGGGGTAAAAGCAACCTCTTCAACAAATGATGCTGGCAAGATTGGACATCCGTTGGCAATAAATTAAAACAAGACTTCTATCTCACAACTTATACAAAAACCAACTCCAACTGGATAAAAGACCTAACTATCAAATCTAAAACGATAAAGCTCATCCAAGAAAAAGTAGAAACAACAATGGAACCTTTAATACACAACACAGATAGACTTCAAAATCTGTCAAACAAACCTCAATCAACAGAAAATAGATAAATGGGAACTACTAAGAGTCAAAAACATTTGCTTATCCCAAGACTTTATTAATACAATTAAAAGGAAAAAAATATTTGCAACTACATGTCAGAATGATGCCTGATCTCCATAATCTATAAGGTAATACAAAATATCAATACGAAAAAGATAAACAATTCAATTAAGCAATGGGCAAAGGAGATGGACAGACACTTCTCTAAAGAGAAGATCCCGGCAGCCAAAAAACACATGCAGACATGCTCAGGATCATTAGCTATTAAAGAAATTCAAATCAAAACGACAATGAGATACCATCTTACCCCAACAACATTGGCCACGATCAAAAAAAACTCAAAACAACAAATGATGGAGAGGCTGTGGAGAAATTGGGACTCTCCTACACTGCTGGTGGGTTTGCAAAATGATGCAACCTCTTTGGAAAAGAATCTGATGCTTCCTTAAAAAGCTGCATCTAGATATACCATTTGACCCAGTAATTCCACTGCCCGGAATATATCCTATAGAATCAAGGCCATTCATATCAACTGATACATGCACAGGGATGTTTATTGCAGCACAGTCCGCAATTGCAAAAAGATGGAATCAACCCAGATGCCCAACAACAGAGGAATGGATAGGTAAACTATGGTATATATACTCAATGGAACACTATGCAATGATGAAGATCAATGATGATTTTAGGAAACATAACATGGTTTCAACTGGAGGACATTATGCTGAGTCAAAGTATTCAGTGACAAAAGGGACAAACGTTGTATGAGACCCCCTATGATAAGAACTTAAAAACAGACTCATGCATAGAAGAAAAGACTCTGATGGCTGCAAGGGTGAGAGGGAGGGAGCACAAAGGTGGGAGGGTTTAGATTAGATTTTTGATAGAAATTTGGTTGGGTGAAATCTGTGACAGCATACAATAGAAAGAAGATCAATATTAACTGGACTTCAACATAACATGATTACTCCTCTCATCTTAACCCAATATTACAAGGACAAAGTAGCTAGGACAGGGGCCCAGGACCATGCTCTCAGGGGAAATCAAGGCCAATTGGTACAACTAGCATTTTAGTAAGAGAGCCTTCTGCACCCCACATTGTTGAGTTGTGTCTGGAGTTTTAAAAGCTGCCAAGCTGCCCTCTGAGGGTACAGGAAATGGTCCAAACTCAGCACAAATGAATGATTACCAAGAACCAAAAGACACGGGGGAAAGAAAACCCAGAAGACAGAGAGAGCCACGTGAGTGGGTGACTACATCAACTTGTGACGGGAAGAAATGGATGGTGCCTGACCACTACTGGTGATAGCTGTGATGGAGCTCACAAAGTTGAGTCTCACTGGCAACACAAGAATAAAAAGGAGTACACCCTGTAATCTCTGCTAAAAGACCACAATTGACAGTCCAGGGCCTCAGAGTTCCCCTGGGAGCCTGGCCCCTGGCCCTCATGCTGTCCCTGTCCATAAATCATAATGGAGGCCAACTCTTGGGTCTGGAATGGATTGGACTTGGTGACACAGAGTGACTATATCATGTGTGCACTTTATCGTTCTATGCATCCATAAGATGTTGTCCTGCTGACCTCTTACTGGAGGCAGGGGAGTGGATGGAGAGGAGGGGATAGGAGATTGCTGGGAGGATAAGGCATGTATGGAGTGTAGAGGAAGGATGTGTTGTCATCGGGAAGGGAGAGCAGTGAGAGCTGCATACAGGTGGGCATACAAATTAAAATGGGAATGTATATTTTCACTCTATGATAATAAAAAAAAATCCACTTGTGTGCAGAAGAAAAGACTCTTTGACAGCTACAAGGGTGGGAATGGAGGGAAAGGGGGTTCATAGATTAGATTAGTCGATGGGAACTTGGTTAGGTGAGAGGAGTGACAGCAGGCAGTAGAGGGTCGATCAGCATAACTGGGCTACACCACAAACTGAAAAGTTTTCTAAACTCAACCAAACATTTCAAAGGATAGAGTAGCAGGGACAGGAGCCTGAGCACCATGTTTTAAGAGGACATCGAGGTCAATTGGCATAACTAGTCTTTTGCTAAGATAGTCTTCTGCATCCCTTATTGCTGAGTGGCATCTGGGATCTTACAAGCTAGCAAGTTGCCATCTGAGAACCACCAAATGATCCCACCCCATCTGGAACAGCTGACGACAAAGGATTTCAAAGATGCAAGGAAAAATGAGCCCAGGATACAGAAAGACCCATATGAATAGTGAGACTGTATCAGCATGAGACCAGAAGAACTAGATGGTGCCTGGCCACCGCAAAAGATAGACATGATGGGGGACACAATGTAAAGTCCTTGATGTGGCAGCAGAAAAAGAGATGTGCAGTTCAAGAACTATACTAAAAGACCAGAATTGGTGGTCCAATAGCCTAGAGGGTCCGCAGGCAACATGGCAGCTAGACTTGCTGTTGGCCCTGATCTGAAACCTGTACTAATGTCAACTCTTTAGACAAGAATGGACTGGACTCATGGACACAGTGTGAGCATGTGGGTTGTGTACTTTATGGTTTTATATGTTTATAAGAGGCTGTCCTACTGGTTTCTTTCTAGATGAGAGAACAGAGGATGGAGAGGAGGGAACAGATGCTCTTTAAGAGGAAACTAGAAGAGTGAAAAGGAGGAGTGTGCTGTCACACGGTAAGAAGAGCAGATGGAGTTGTAGATAGGTGAGCATGCAAAATTGATTCGAATTGTATACTTCAACTTCAAGGTAAGAACAAAAAAAGGTCAATGTGCAAATAAAGTGGGCCTTTATTTGCAAACCTTCGTGGGATAGTGGTTCAGTGTTACATCTGTTAACCAAAAGGTCAGCAGTTCATATCTGCCAGATGCTATTTGGAAACTCTACGGAACAGTTCTACTCTGTCCCGTAAGGTCACTATGAATCAGAATCTGCTCAACAGCAGCAAGTTTGATTTTTTTTACCCTTCCTGAGAATAATAATTATTTTAATTTTTATTGGTTTCATAGTTGGAAATTAGATTTTATTCTGAATTCAGCATGCATTTGTTGGATTACTGGCATTTCCTTACAGTTTATTGAGTAATAAGTAGTTTGAAATTTGTCTGTTTATCTACTGGCATGTTCAGTTACTTTTGTTATGTAATCAGTCACACTATATATGGAAGCATTACGGCTACCTCATTAGAGGAAGGATTTGGGATCTACAAATAGAAGAATATAGCTATTCTTCTTTGAACTAAAATTTCCTGGCTTGTTGGTGACTATATCAACATGGGACCAGAAGAAACAGATGATGCCTGGCCACCACTAATGACAGACATGACGTGGGCTCACAATGTTGAGTCCCAGTGGCAACATGAGAACAAAAGAGGTGCATCCTAAGAACTCCACTAAAAGACTGCAATTGATGGTCTGAAGGCCTGGGAGTTCCCCTGGGACCATGGCCCCTAGACCTGATGCTGTCCCTGATCATAGATCATTACTGAGGTCAACTCTTTGGATACAAATGGATTGGACTTGGGGACATCGAGTGACCATATCGTGTGTGCACTTTCTGATTCTGTGCATCTACACGATGTCGTTCTACTGGCCTCTTACTAGAGGAGAGTGGAGAAGATAGAGAGAAGGGGAAAGGAGATTGTTAAGAGGGTATGATACATATGGAATGGAGAGGAGGAGTGTGCTGTCACTGGACAAGGAGGGCAGAGGGAGCTGCAGATATACAGGCATGCCAATTTGAATTGTATTGTAAACTTTCACTCAATCACAACAAAAAAATAAATTAAAAAAATCTTTACTTCTTACTGTAGCTGTGTATGTAACCCATATTCTTCTGATCTAAACATATAGAAATTATTGATGAAAGTGTGTGCTTAAAATCTGTATGTAGTGTGCATAATAATACATAATTATAATCACAATTGTAACTATATAAATTATACACAAGGACCGTAAGCAATGAGTGGAAGCTGAAGCCTTGACACCCAGGTTTTTCAAGACCAGAAATAGGTAACGAGTACAGGTATTGTACTGCTCTTAGTGAATAGGGATCTGAGAACAGTGATATGTGCTGTCAGTCCTACTATCTGAGTCCAGGGCTGACACTGTGAATGTCAGAAACCAGTTGCTCGCCGTGGCAAAAGAAACTATAAAGGAAAAACTGGCAAATTTAACTACCCCAAAAAGTAATGCTGCTTTGTTGTTGTTGTCGTTAGGTGCCGCCAAGTTGGTTCTTACTCATAGTGACCCTATGCACAACAGAACGAAACACTACCTCGTCCTACACCATGTTCACGATCGTTTTTATGCTTAAGTCCACTGTTGTAGCCACGGTGTCAATTCATCTCATTAAGGGTCTTCCTCTTTTTCACGTAATGTCCTTCTCCATGGACTGATCCCTCCCAACAACATGTCCAAAGAATGTAAGACGCAGTCTCGCCATCTTTGCTTCCAAGGAGCACTCTAGTTACACTTCTTCCAGAAGTAATCTGTTTGCTCTTTCGGCAGCCCATGGTACATTCAACGTTCTTCTCCAGCACCACATTTCTAAGGCGTCATTTCTTCTTCTGTCTTCCTTGTTCATTGTCCAGCTTTTACATGCATGTGATGTGATTGAATATGCCATAGCTTGGGTCAGGCACAAGCTATGGCATATTCAAGGTGACACCTTTACTTTTGAATTCTGTAAAGAGGTCTTCTGTAGCAGATTTTCCCAGTGCAATGCATCTGTTGATTTCTTGACTGCTGCTTCCATGGGCATTGATTGTGGACCCAAGTACAGTGAAACTGTTGATAATCTCAATTCTTTCTCCATTTACCATGATGTTGCTTAGTGGTCCAGTTGTGAGGATTCTTGTTTTCTTGATGTTGAGGTGTAATCCATACTGAAGGCTGTGCTCTCTGATGTTCATCAGTGAATGTTTCAAATCTTCTTACTTCCAGCAAGTAAGGTGGCATCATCTGCATAACACAGGTTGTTAATGAGTCATCCTCCAATCCTGATGCCTCATCATTCCTCATATAATCCACTTTCTCAGATTATTTGTTCATCATACATATTGAAAAGGTATGGTGAAAGGATACAACCCTGATGCACAACTTTCCTGACTTTATACCATGCAGTGTCCCATTTTTCTGTTCGCATGACTGCCTCTTGATTCATGTATAGATTCCTTAAGAGCATAATGAAGTATTCTGGAATTCACACTGTTTGCAACGTTATCCATAATTTATTTTGATCCACACAGTTGAACACCTTTGCAAAGTCAATAAAACTCAGGTAAACATCTTTCTAGTATTCTCTGATTTCAGACAAGATCCATCTGACATCAACAGTGATATCCCTGGTTGCACATCCTCTTACGAATTTCTGGCAGTTCCACACAAGATACCATAAAAAGGTAAAAGACTGGAGAGAGCTATGTGAACATGTATAAACAAACACAGTATCAGAAACTAGCATATATGACAAATCACTTCAGATAAATAAGATGTGAATGAACAATTCAATGGAAAACTGAACACAGGATTAGAACAGGCATTTCACAGAAGGTGAAACCCCAACGGCTGGTAAATATTTGGAAAAAAACTCCTGGCTTGGCAGGCAAATAGCCATGGACTGCAAGGGCAGGAGGAAACCCTGAGTGGTGCACATGATTAAATGCTAGCTACCAACTGTAAGGCTGGTGGTTGCATCCCACCTAGAGGTGCCTTGTAAGAAAGGTCTGTTGATCTGTTTTGGAAAGACCACAGCCTTGAAAACTCTGTTAAGCAGTTTGGTCTTGACAGCCAGTGACTTTTTGGTTTGGAGGAGAAGCCAGTTCTTACTTCCCTCTCATTATTACTTCTAAACTACTTATCTTCTTTCTCCTTCAAATCCCAAGACCCTAGATGTCTAATAATTCATACCCTGAATCTTCATTAACTGACCAGCTGCTGTCAAGTCAGTTCCAACTCATAACAATCGCTGTGTGTGAGTAGAACTTCTCCTTATGGTTTCAAAGCTGTGAACATTTCAGAAGCAGATCACCAAGCCTTTCTTCTCAAGCACCTCTGGGTGTGTTTGAACCACCAACCTTTTGGTAAGTAGTCGAGCGCTTAAGCATTTGCACTACCTAGGGACTCTTAATTAACGGGCACTTCTCTTAATATAATCAACTACATACTACCTTGGTCATATCTCATTTGTCAATGTGTTCAGCACCTACTTGACAATCTTCCTTTCTACCACTTCTCAAGTCATCATACTTGGATAATTCAATGTTTGCAATGGTGATTGTCTCCCATAACTTGTCCTCTCAGTCCCTTAAAATTTTGCTCCAGTTATTTCTTCCATGAACCTCAGCCACTGACCACTTGCCCTTATTGTTAATGATAACTGCATCACTCCAATATCTCTATTGCCATCCTACCTTGCTCTGATTTCCTAGACTTCCAGTTTCCCTAGTCTAGAATTCTATCTTCTGTAATTTTTAAACCTTGCTGAGACTTCCAAAGATTTATTCTATCATCCTTATTTTTGTATATTAACCTTTCGTGTATTCACTTCCTTCATTATCTAGCTTGAATTTTGTATCATGATTTTAGCCAATCCTTTCAAAGTCATTGTCCTCTCCTTCCAATGTATATGACTGGCAAAGTTCTGGACTTGGTTGTAACTCAATAATCTTATACAAAGTAATTTTTCCCTAAGCATATGAATGCTGGTTGGGGAAGAGTGTACACTATTGCTGACTTATTTACCTTTAAATCAAATGACATTAAGATATATTTTAAAAGGAGCCCTGGTGTCACAAAGGTTAAACACTCAACTGCTAATAAAAATGTTTGTGGTCTGAACCTACCCAGTGGCTCTACAGGAAAAAGGAACTTCTGCTCCCAAGAAGACTGCAGCCTAGAAAACCCTATGGGACACTTCTACTTTGTCCCATGGCATCCTTATTATTTAGACTTACCCCGATGGCATCTAACAATGTTGTTGTTGTTGTTAGGTGCTGTCGAGTCTGTTCTGACTCATAGCAACCTTATGAACAACAGAACAAAACACTGTCCTGTCTGGAGCCATGTCCACAGTCGTTTTCATGCTTAAGCCCATTGTTGAGACCACTGTGTCAATCCGTCTTGTTGTGGGTCTACCTCGTTTTCTCTGACCCTCTACTCTCTAAGCATGATGTCCTTCTCCAGGGACTGATCCTTCCTGACAACATGTCCAGAGTATGTAAGATGCAGTCTTGCCATCTTTGCTTCCAAGGTACACTCTGGTTCTACTTCTGCCAGAACAGATCTGTTTGTTCTTACGGTGCCCCATGTACATGCAACATTCTTCTTCAGCATCACAATTCAAAGGCGTCAACTCTTCTGTCTTCTTTGTTCATCGTCCAGCTTTTGTATACATACGATGCAATTGAAAATACCATGGCTTGAGTCAGGTGCACTTTAGTCTTCAAGGTGACTTCAAGGAGGTCGTTTGCAGTAGATTTTCCCGATGCAATGTGTCTTTTGATTTCTTGACTGTTGCTTCAATGGATATTGATTGTGGACCCAAGTAAAATTAAATCCTTGACAACCCCAATCTTTTCTCCATTTATGACAATGTTGCTTACTGATCCAGTTGTGAGGGTTTTTGTTTCCCTGATGTTGAGGTGCAATCCGTATTGAAGGCTGTGGTCCTTGATCTTCATAATTAAGTGTCTCAAATTTTCTTCATTTCCAGCAAGTGAGGTGGTGTCAGCTGTGTAACACATGTTGTTAATGAGTCATTCTCCAATCCTGATGCATTGTTCTTCTTCATAGGATCCAGCTTCTCGGATTATTTGCTCAGCATACCGAATAAAAAGTTATGGTGAAAGGATCAACCCTGACATCCACCTTTCCTGACTTTAAACTATGCAGTGTCCCCTTGTTCCGTTCACATAACTGCCTCTTGATCCATATACAGATTCCTTAAGAGCACAGTTAGGTGTTCTGGAATTATCATTCTCTGCAATCTTAGCCATAATGTAGTATGATCCACAGAGTCGAATGCTTTTGCAGTCAATGAAACACAAGTAAACAACTTTTTGGTATTCTCGCTTTCAGCCAAGAACCATCTGACATCAGCAATGCAATGTTATCCCAGTTTCCACATCCTCTTCTGCATCCAGCTTGAATTTCTTGCAGTTCTTGTCAATATACTGTTGCAGTCACTTTTGAATGAACTTGAGCAGCAAAATTTTACTTGTGTAAGATATCAATGATATTCTTTGGTAATTTCCACACTCAGTTGGATCACCTTTCTTTGGAATGGGCAGAAATACGGATCTCTTCCAGTGAGTTGATCAGGTAGCTGTCCTTCAAATTTCTTGGCATAGATGACTGAGTACTTGCAGCACTGCATCTGTTTGTTGAAATATCTTAATTGATATTCCATCAATTCCTGGAGCCTTGTTTTTTGCCAATGCCTTCAACGCAGCTTTGACTTCTTCCTTCAATGCTATTGGTTCCTGATCATATGCTACCTCTTAAAATGACTGAACATCAACTAGTTCTTTCTGGTGTAATGACTCTGTGTATTCTGTCCATTTTCTTTTGATGCACCTTGAGTTGTTTAATAGTTTCCCCATAGAATCCTTCACTATTGCAACTTGAGGCTTAAATTTTTCCACCAGTTCTTTCAGCCTGAGAAACACAGAACATGTTCTTCTCTTCTGGTTTTCCATTTCCAGTTCTTTGCCCGTGTCATTATAATATTTTGTCTTCTTGAGCTGTCCTTTGAAATCCTGTTTTGACATTTTACTTTGCCATTCTTCCCTTGTACTTTAGCTGCTTGACATCCAAGAGCAAGTTTCAGAGTCTCCTCTGACATCCACTTTTGGTCTTTTCTTTCTTTCCTATCTTTTTAATGACCTTTTGATCTCTTCACAGGTAATGTCTTTGATGTCATTCTACTAATCATCTGGTCTTCAGTCATTAGTGGTCAACACATCAAATCGGTTCTTAAGATTGTCTCTAAACTCAAGAGGGGTATGCTCAAGGTTAAACTTTGGCTCTTTTGGACTGAGGGCAACCACGTATATACAGGGTGGAATTTCTCAATAAGATTTTAAAGGCTGTGACCTCTTAGAAACAGATAATCAGGCCTATATTCTGAGTGACCTCAGGGTGGGCTTGAACAGCGGACCTTTTGGCTAGTAGTCCAATGTTTAATCATTTGCACCACTCAGGGGTATGTATACATACACATGTGTATGCCAAGCCAAGTGCCGTCTAGTCGGATCCGACTCATGGTGTATATATGTATAAAAAACAAAATAACAAATCTGTTGCTATTAAGTCAATTCTGACTCAGTCTGACCCTATAGGACAGAGTAGACATGCACTGTAGGTTTTCCAAGGAGTGCCTGGTGGATCTGAGTGGCCAACTTTTTCATTAGCAGTCATAGCTCTTAGTTACTATGTCACCAAGGCTTTCATATATGTATATATACATGTATTTACACACATGCATGTACTGATGTCTACCTGTTTACCTACACATTTAAAGTTTTGCATGTGTATATGCATGAAAATGCACATATAAATTTTAGGACTTAAACATCAATTTTTAAATAATAGTTACTGTTATGAATTGAATTGTGTCCTCCTAAAATGTATGTCAACTTGGCTAGGGCATCATTCCCAGTATTTGATTATTGTCTATCATTTTGTCATCTGATATGATTTTTCTACATGTTGTAAATCCTGCCTCTATGATGTTAGTGAGGTGGAATTAGAAGTAGTTAATGAGCCAGGACTTAGTGTAGAAGATCAAGTTGTATCTTGAGTCAGTCTCTTTTGTAACATAAAACAGACAAACAAGCAGCAAAATAGGAGGATCTCCTACTGCCAAGAACAAAGAACCAGGACCTTGAGCATTTCTTTGAACCCAGGTACCTTGTGCTCAGAAGCTCCTAGGCCAGGGGAAGGTTAACAACAAGGACCCTCCTCCAGAGCAAATAGAGAAAGCCTTCCCCTGGAGCTGGTACCCTGAATCCAGATTTTTAGCCTCCAAGATTGTGCAAGAATAAACTTCTGTTTGTTAAAGCCATTTATTTGTGATATGTCTGTTATATCAGCATTAGATAACTAAGACTGTTACTCCCAGAAAAGGCAGCATTGTGGTTATGGAATTCATATTTCTATATTGTTTGCAAAAGTGCAATTTTGTAAATTTAACCTGCAGTGATGTAAGTATCAATTTGGAGTGCAAAAGATACTTTAGTTACATATTCAAATTTTATTACCGCAATAATAATCCTGGTTTCAGAAGACATTAAAGGGAAATGAATATTGAGTACTCACTACCTACAGTGCTGGAAGACATCCTTTCTCACATACAGCATCTTATTTATTCATGTAATCACTCATTTCTATGTAGCAACCAATGCAATGCCACTGACAGAAAGAAAAAAACCAGTTCTGTCTCGTTTGTGAAAGGTGGTGACAAATTCTGTCTTTAGGAAGATCTGTCCATTCAGAATTTTTGCCCCTTCTCTTTAACTGAGGGTTAATCCATGTTGGAAATAAACAGTGAATTTCTCCCTAATTATTTTACAGAAGGATCCAGCCAAGCAAACTGAGTGACATATTCTAAGGACTAATGTTTGTTGAATTAATGAATAAATGAACATTGTTCAATTCCATTTATGCTTACATAAGAAAAATAGACAATTAGTAGTGATTCCCCTGATTATAATTTCCTGTGATATTTTAGGATTGTCTATGAAATAAATGTTGCATACAATTACACAAATCTAGGGTCTTTTTTTTTTCATTCTTTCAAAACTTTTCTTTGACAAAAATAGTAGGTTCTCAGTAATAACCATAGGTTTATCTGTGTGGTCTTTTTCTCTGTGATTAGGCAATTCATTATTATTCTATTAATTAGTGCAGTGATTTTCAGCCTTGGCTGCACATTAGAATCACTCACGCATCTTTAAAAAATCCCATGCCCAGGAAGCCGAACCCGGAACCAATTACTCAGAATCTCCAGGGGTGGGACCCAGGCATCCATCCTTTTAATAGCTCCCCAGGTGATTCCAATGAGCAGCCAAGTCTGAGAAGCACTAATTTAGTGGAAGTCACATGATTAGCTCTCATACCAAGAGACGTGAATTCTTTCATCAAAAGTACTATAACTGAAAACTATAATGGCGTGCAAAGTAAGCAGCAACAGGGTTTTTCGGGGGGGGGGTTGGCTTTGTTTTGTTTTTAAGAAAGTAATCTTTCGAAAGGTAGAACGGAAATGAAATAAAAGGTGCACTATTAATATATAGTCCTGAGTTTTCATTTAGGCGACTATTCTGAGACCAAAAGCTAAACCAAAACCACTACATTCGAGTTGAATTCTGATTCATAGAGACTCCATAGGACACAGTAGACAGAAACGTAATGAGTGAAAGGCAGGAGGGGAAATTTGCCCCAAATGTGGAATGACTTTCAAAGGTGCCACAATATGAAATATGTCCGTCTGAAGCAGCTGGACATGAGGGGAAAAGGCATTTCTGCTGACATGCCACTACTGTCAACAACCGTTCATTGTGAAATGCAGGGAAGCCAATTTAGAAAGCACCCATGGTCAAATTGGGGTGGGGGCTAAGCAGCCTAGTGATCGCTCCTGGGCATTGTTACCCTCGCTATGCCACTGAAGTAGAACTGCCTTGTAGAGTTTACAAGGCTGTATTGTAACCTGAACAGGAGCAGACTGCCATGTCTTTCTCCCCAGCTGATGGTGAGTTCCAACCACAGATCGTTTTTGATTAGCAGGTGAGCGCTTAATCACTGCACTACCAGGGCTCCTTCCGTTCTGAGAGGGTTGTAGTAAACTGTATTTACTCAGGAAAGCTTGGCATTTCAGAAGGAGCATCAGCAAAAGTAGAGATTTGCCCTGGACTCCAGTACAGTTAATGAAGATACCAAAACCAAATCCACTGCCATCGAGTCGCATCCGACTCATTGAGACCCTATGGGTCCGGGTAGAACTGACCCATAGAGTTTCGAAGGAGCGCCCGGCGGATTTGAACTGCCGATCTTTCAGTTGCAGATGTAACGCTTAACTTACTACGCCACCACAAGCCCGGAGATTTGTGTTTTGATTGACTTCAACGGATTGCAAGAGTTACATTTGAAGTCAGAGCCTCACAGACTTTCCATGATCAATTACAACCTAAAATAACTATTTCTACTTATTAAATCTGAACTTGTGAATGCAAATACATGTATGTGAATACAGATTAGCACTTGACGATAAGTGGGAACTAATGTTTTCTGTATATTTGATTTTCCCTTTCAGCAGTAAGAGTAATTCAATTGCATGTTTAATTTCCCTTAATTGTACAGTATACGTTTAAATGCTCCTTTAATATCTATGACTCAGGATGCTGTATGCTATTGTTCTACGCAGGCATACTACTCCTGGGAGACTTTACTTGGTTTCTGGGGGTATCAGAATAAATTGTTCAGAGTGATATTTTTTCATGTAGTTTCCAGATCATACTGTTACAGAACCCAAGCCCATTGCAATTCAGTTGATTCTGACTCATAGCAACCCTATAGGACAGAGTAGATCTGCCCCATAGAGTATCTAAGGAGTGACTGGGGGACTTGAACTGTGGACCTTTTGATAAGCAGCCATAGCACTTAACTACTATGTCACCAGGATTTCTGCTCTTACATAAGTCACTCATAAAATTATAGTCCCTACTTAGATACTTCATTTGTTAAGTGTATCTATTCTATTCAACACACTTTTTAAAAAAAATCATAAACCAAATCTCAATATTACGCTTATGCTTTGGAGAATATAAGAAAAAAATTTACTAGTTTTTTCTCTAAACGCATTTAAAATATGCTGAGTTAACATAGGATGTGTGTGGAGACACAGAAATACATACAAAAATAAAATAAAATATACTCACATGTAGAAAAACGGTGACCAGGTAGAAGTTGAATTCAGTCATCCTCTGGGCCAGGCCTTGTGTTTGGCTTTCGGCTTACTTACAATGCACAGAATAAAATGATCAGTGTTTTTTCAGACCTTACTGACTTCTGTGTATGTGGGTGTAGGGCACAGATATTATAAAGTAGCTTCATGAAAATTTGATCATAACAGAAGCACAAGCAGTCTATTTTCTACAAGGAACTAACATGTGCTACCAATCAGTCACTGCCAAGTCGATTCCAACTAATAGCAACCTTGACTGTGCCAGAGTAGACCTGTGCTCCATGGGGTTTTCAGTGGCTGATTTTCCAAAATAGATCACCAGGCCTTTGTTCTGAGGCACGTCTGGGTTGACTTGAACCTTCAACCTTTTTATTAACAGTGGCATGCTTAACTGTTTGCACCACCCAGGGATACCAACCTGTGCTGTTAAAAAAACAAAAACAAAAACTAGTTGCTGTCAAGTTGATTCCAACTTATGGTGATCCTATAGGACAGAATAGAAATGACTCACAGGGTTTCCAAGGACCTGGGAAGACTAAGATCCAAGCACAAGTGTTAGGTATCCAAATAAGAGAATAAAATGAGGGAAGAGTACAGGGTACAGCATGGTAAAATGAATGTTTTCACTAAAGGATGGCAGATATGTTACCATTATGTACTAAAAGGTATTCAAAGTGAAGATGAGAGAGTAGGAAACAGAGTGACTAAGGAGAGGCTGGAGAGGGAAGCAGGACAGCGGTGAGGCTAAGCCAAAGGCAGATTAAATATGGTATCAGGGCTCTGTGAAGGCTCTGAGCAGTTCTGCTTTCAGTAACAAAACCTTAGTGGCTGGGTGACTACTGGCAGAGAGATGATCCCTTTATCTGCAGGTCTCACCATGACCCTTTTAGCAGGAAAGCACACTTATCCCACTGGAAGTACACTTTCACCTACTCTCCACAACAATCAAACAGCATCCTGTGAGCAGGATATGCCTGCCCTGGGAACCAAGGACTGGAAGATGAAGAAAATTCTTTTCTATCCAAATGAGCTAGGGTGAATATGGGTTTCGCTTTCTGGGAGACAGCCCCACTGCTGAATTTGAAATCCAAGAAATTTCCCTACTCCAAAACACTTGCATCTCCTTGCACTTCCATAGCACACAATTACCCCGTACTGTCAGATCATGCTTGCTTAGCCAAGTCTGTTTCAAGGCTCAAGAGAGAAAGTTAAGACAAAGAAAGTCTCTTGATCATCATTACACTGAGGATGATTTTAACTAATGACATTTCTGGTCAGGTGCCAGACTTTGAAAGGCCTTGTAAGCCCTTTGCCCACTGGGATCATAGAACAAAATTCAAAATTTTCAGTCTTTAAAGACTTTTAAACACTTGCATCACATGACTGATTTTGCATTACAAAAATGTAATTCTAGCTATAATGTAAAGTACTAACTAGAGGTTCTAATTTGAAGGGTCAGAGAAGGCATATGCTGTTGTCATTGCTCCTATTTCAAATGTGCAGAAATTACAGAAAAGTGTGTTTCACAATCCATAATGAAGATAAGAATGTAGTAAGGAAACAATCAGGAAACTCTGCAAAGCAGAGAGGAATATATCATATGCTATGAAGGAATAGATTAACCAGAAGAAACTTCTGCTGTAAAGTATCTCAATGTTCTGGATAAAATATGACAAAAACAAACAAACAAACAAAAAACTTTAAATGCAGAACAGAGTTTATAATGAAGAAGGAGATCACAACTGCAGAGAAAATATAAAATACTGGAGTAAATGGATAAATACTCTTTGATTGTCTTGCAATAATTTACTGAACTTAGTAACAAGGGAAACCCTGGTAGCATAGTGGTTAAGAGCTATGGCTGTGAACCAAAGGGTCAGGAGTTCAAATCTACCAGTTGCTCCTTGGAAACTCTATCAGGCAGTTCTACTCTGTCCTATAAGGTCGCTATGAGTTGGAATTGACTTGATGGCAGCGGGTTTGGTTGATTTTTAGTAACAAAAGAGCTTGGGTTATAATGGCTACAAAAAACTACTTGCCAAGGTGATTGCAACTCACAGTGACTGCATATGTTTCAGAGTACAACTGTACTCCATAGCGTTTTCAATGTCTATGACCTTTCAGAGAAAATTACTGGCCTTTCTTCTGAGATACCTTTGGGTAGATTCAAACCACCAACTTTTTGGTTAGCAAGCAATTAAGCATTTGCTTTATCCAGGGACTCCTGTAATGGCTATAAGACAAAATCAAAGCCATTGCTGTTGAATCCATTCCAACACATAGCAAACAGATAGGACAAAGTGGAACAGCCCCATAGAGTTTCCAAACGGAATCTTTACTGTAGTAGACTTCAAATGTTTTTCTCCCTTGGAGGGCTGGTGAGTTTGAGCTTCCAACCTTTTGGTAGGAGCTGAGGGCTTATCCACTGTGCCACCAGAGCTCCATGAATGGCTATACAAGGATAGAAGTCAAAGTTAAGGCATATATGAAATTCCTGAGAAGAATATGTCCAAGGAAACACCATGATAAATACCTTCAGTGGAATGCTAGCGGAAGAGGTAACTGTCTACGAGTAAAGTGACAAGTTCGTGTTTATCAACTTGGACTTCAAGTAAAAAAAAAAAAGAAACTACATTAAAATTTGCATCACATACTTGCCTTGATGAAAGTTTGGAAATTCAATTTGCACTAGTTACATTGACCAAGAACCCTGAAGCTGAAAATGTAACCTGCAGCTGAAACTGTAACGTATAAACTGATTCAAGACAGTTAATTACCCTGGGTGCATCTAAGCTTAGCAGATACTTAAATTCTTAAGAAAAACATACCTTCAAATAAAACCTCACCAAACTGGAGCTCACAATTGAACATTAGAAAAGATAGTAAGAATCCTCAACTGTAGGCAAAAGAAACAACAAATAGCTGAATTAGAGATCTAACTTATTTAGATAACAGAATTAATGGTTATTGACCGCAAACCAAACTCATTTCATATCAATGCATAAACAGAAAAGGTAAGATTTAAAAAAAAATGATCCACAAATCAAAAACGATTTTATAAAAGGAAATGCTAGAGGAATGATAGAAGAGGACTTCATTAGAAGACAAAAACTGCAGGTATCCACTCAGTAAAGAATAGGCTACGTAAGTAAAATAAATGTAAAGAAAATAACAATCTAACTGCAAATTCAGATACAACGTAATTTCAGAAAACCAAGAATAAAGAAAAAAAATTGCTAGAAGCTTTGAGAGAGAAGTAGATTATCCCCATAGACAAGTATAGGAGGTCTGACAATTAAGTTCGTGAACTTAATTGTTTTAAGTGTTGCATACCTCATTGCTGAATATCACTATGGTCACCTTCAAAGTACTTGGAAAACTATGCACCAACGCCAGTGCCTAGTCCACCCTTCAAAGCAATTTTGGAACTCTTTCTGGAATGGCCATTGAGCACAGTGGCACAGTGGCAAGTTTGTAAACTTAATTGTATAGTTGTCTGTGAGGGAGTTTTTATCCAGTAAACAAATCAGTGTATTGGAACACCCTCCCTACTCACCTGATCTGGCCCCTAATGACTTTTTTCTTTACCAGAAGGTAAAGGAAATACTAAAAGAAAGACATTTTGATGACATTCATGACATCAAGGGTAATACGATGATCGCTCTGATGGTCATTCCAAAAAAAGAACTCCAAAATTGCTTTGAAAGGTGGACTAGGAACTGACATCAGTGGATAGCTTCCCAAGGGGAATACTTCGAAGATGACCATAGTAATACTCAGCAATGAGGTATGTAGTACTTATTCTAGGGTGAGTTCACAGACTTAATTGGCAGTCCTCCTATGTCATATAAGGCGTAAGATATCTTAGTAATGTGGTTGTTGTCAAGTCAGCTCAACTCATGGTGACCTCACATGCACAGAGTAGAACTGTTCCATGGGATTTTCAAGGCTGTGACCTTTCAGAAGCACATTGCAAGCTTTCTCATCCTGTTATTAGGTGCTATTGTGTTGGTTCTAACTCATAGTGACACTTTGTCCAACAGAACAAAACACTGCCTTCTCCTGCACCATCCTTATAATCATTGCTGTTTCAGCCCATTTTTGCAGCCACTGTCAACCCAACCCACTTCATTAAGTGTCTTCATCTCTTTTGCTGACCCTGCAAGCATGACGTTTTTCTCCAGGTCCTGAGGACATGTTCAAAGTACGAGGCCAAGTCTTGCCATCCTCACTTCTAAAGAGTGAGAATTGGAGGTTGGAGCATTGTGAAACAGTTAGTCATGAGGCTTTTAGGTGATGAAAAATTAGGAGCTAAATTTCTGAAAGAGAATCTAAGCCAGACAGAGATAAAAGATTCGCAAAGAGAAAAGGAAAACAAGAATGTAAAAGATACTATAGCTAGTTATACAGGTGAATATTTTATTTCCTTCCTCTTCCTTAATTTTATAGCCAGCATGCTCTATGAACCTGAGATCTGTCCACAAGATCCTAATCAACAAAGCTTTTACATAATACTTTAAAGACTTTTTTGCTTCATCTAGTGGGTTTTATATCCTCATTATTCTCTTGTCTTGGAGACAACATTCAGCCTGTGGTTGCAGAGTAGATGGCACAACAAAACCAGTTTGGCCACAGGTAATTTTGAAACTTAGATTTCTCAGTTTATGGCCCACCCACCCACTGCCATCAGGTCAGTTTATGACACATGTGATTAAGTTCAGCAGTGGTGTGATTTGAGTAGTGACAATCCTAAAATATTCTGCTGCCTTTAATTTTGCTATGCTTCCCTTCTTAGTAGTAAACCACTCATGAAACTCAAGGCAGTCTCACAAAAGGGGACATTGCAAAAGACACAATCACAAACATTTTTACCCCGTAGGTTTGTCTAAAATGCATGAAAGACTAAGTCAGTGCAATTATCTATCTAATCAAATTTCTCAGGAGTGTATGCATTACAGTCTAGTGTTGGACAATAGATTATTTTACTTCAAAATTAGTTTAGAGATGAACTAATAATATATATTAAATATCTTGAGTATATGACTTCCTAGGTCCCTGAGTGGTGCAAATGGTTTGTGTGCAACTACTAACCTAATTGTTTGCAGCTAGAACCCACCAAACAGTTCCTCAAAAGAAAGGCTTGGCAAGCTGCTTTCATGAAGACTACAGCCAAGAAATCCCTATGGAGCAGTTTTACTTCATAACACATAGAGGTAGCATAAGTTACAACTGACTCAATGGTACTTTAAGAAAAAAAAAAAATTACTATTTCTTAAACCTTTATGTAGTGTGGGGCCATGACTACCCTATTCCTTTCTCAATCTTGATTTCCGATCCCGTTAATTCCCAAGATACTTCACAAAATGTCCTCTCGATATGATCATATTCATGGATATAATAGCAACAAGGATGCTGAAAATGGGAAGTACAACCACTTTTGCTTGGCTTCTCCTTCTGCAGACTCTCTCTTTAGTTATGCTGTTTCTTTAAGCTTAGTTTTAGAAAAAGTGGGTGGAGGTAGTGTTAAGAGTTGGCAGAGATACCAAACTTGTTCATTTAGGATCATGAACTTGAATCAGTTCTCTTATTCCAATTCAAATGCTCTAATTTGATTTTAACTTGGTTTTAAAGCTGTTCACAATATGTGGAACTAGTTTAGTCCCCTTTTCTCTTTTGTTTTCTTCAACATTTTACTCTTATTTTAAATTTATTAGGAGAGACCCAGCATACTTTTAATACTGAGTTCAACTCTCTACCTGCCATCACTGTTCCTGCCAGTAGACATTAGATATGTGGGGGCTGGAAATGCTCTGAGCTCTCCGTGGGCCATTTATCATATTTAATGCCAGCTGAAATACCTCACTGTCATAAACCTGGCTCCATGGCACAGTGAAGAGTGAAAAGCTCCAGGGAGAAATCTCACCATCCATGTAAAATCACAACATTTTCAAGCTGGAAGAATCTTTACTGATAATCTGACTCAACAGCCTCATTTTACAGATGATTAAACTAGGCCCTACAGAGGCTAAGAAAAGCCTGAACACCTTCTTTGGGGGACGATTTAGCATCCTGAGAGGAAAAAAAAAGGCCCTTCCTCAGTCATCTATATAAGAGTTAATTGTGGATCCAATTACTTGCAAGTGAGATAGGACTAACTTGGACAAACAGTACAATATGATATCTCCAGTTTACATGTATATGTTTGAAAAAAAATGTAAAGGACCAAACCCCAAACCCACTGCTGTCAAGTCGGGTCCAACTGATAGCATCCTAGAGGTAAGAGTAGAACTGCCCCCACAGAGTTTACAAGGAGCTCCTGGCAGATTTAGACTGCCTACCTTTCAGTTAGCAGATGTAGCACTTAACCCACTATGCCACCGAGGTTACATTAAGGACAAACAGTATTAATTGATCTCAGGCACTGAAAATGAATTGGGCAATGATAAAATGCATCTACGGTCAGACACATCTTTCTTCCTTAGCTCTCATTCACTATTCTTTAACTTTCTCTCTTTAGTTTGTGAAAAAAAAATCTTTTGAGAGTATATGAACTTTGTGGATTATATTGTGAGGCAAAAATATCTAATTCCAGTAGTCACAGATTATGTTATAGTCTTTTCAGAGTCCCATGTATAACTACATTCCAAAAATGCACACCATATTATCACTTTACCAGCATGAGCTGAGAAAAAGAGAGAGCGAGAGAAATGGTGCAGCATAGTAGACTGTCTGTTTCTACCTTACCCCTCCAGGCTGTCACCATATGATGATTGTTGTACAACTTACCTTATATTTTTATAATGTATCAAAACAGAGGATACCTTCCTGCCCCCTCCCCTGGAAAAAATTTCAATTGCATTTTTGAAGACAACGGTTCCCCCCATACATACTAATGTAGACATAAGTATTTCTTTACGTTAAAGAAAATACCCTCTGATCTATGTTCCCTTGATGTTTTCACTTTAACCTTATACACAGTTTGAATCAGCACTGAAGAACAAGCATGACACATTTGGTAAGGGAAATCATATGTCCAAAAGGATGAAGAAATGTGTCAGGACTTGATGAATAATAATTAATGGTGATTATGCTTATTAAGAATAAATGATAGGTCCTAGATATTTTGGGGGCTCTCATCCTCCTCCCATTTGTACAACAGATGACAAATGTAGCATACAGCTGCACTGCAATTAAGTGCCTTTTTGAATTAGAACCCTTTTTGACACTGTTTGTCATGCCGGGTCTATTAGGAAACTAGACATACAGCAGATTCAAGCTGTAATATTAATAATTTAACCAAAATTATAGCAAAGGATATTGGCCTAAATCATGTACAAAATTATGAAAAATATCCACAACACGCAGGCAAATGTTTAAAAAAGAAATCATGAAAAAATTACTTCAGTCATATAAATTTTACAAAGGAGAAAAAATGTCACTAACATTAAAGAGATAGAATTTTGCCTTTTCACATAAGGCATTTGTAAAAACGCAGAAATGACCATTTTTGACACAGATGCTCTCTTGAATTCATTTTGTACGGCACCCAAGCAGGTGGCAAAAGAGAAACAGATTGAGAAGTATGTTGACGCTATGAGGTCATTCCAGAATCCATTTTTGGCTGTCCACTTCAACATCGTTTTAAGTCCCTGGATCAGAGTCATAAAATCTTTTGGATTCTAAATAATTTTTCTGCATCCTGTCATAAAAATGAATGATATTTTGTAACAATACCCAAACCAAATTCACTGCCATCCAGTTGATTACAACTCACACCTATGTTAGAGGACAAAGTAGAACTGCTTCACGGAGTTTCCAAAGCTGTAATCTTTAAGGAAGCACACCGTCGCATTTTCTCCCTAGGAGCAGCTGGTGGGTATGAACCACTGCCTGTTCAGTAAGCAGCTGAGTGCTTTAACTACTGTGCCATCAGGGCTCCTTAAATATCATGCCATATGTGCTGTTTTGCAACTTGTGTCCGTTCAACATTTTGTTACTGATATTTATTTGATACACATGGCCTTTATTAATGTATTTTATTTGATTTAAAAATATTTTATTGTGAGTTAGGTGAAATTTTACAAAGCAAATTATATTCACCTTTAACAGTTTTTGTGGAAATTTTTCCTTGCATTTGGGTATAGATTTTATAATGCGTCAGCATTCTAGTGATTTCCATTCTGTGCATTCTCTTTCCTTTGATCTACCTTCCCTTTCCTTCCTTGCCTCTTCATCTTTGCTTCTGGGTAAATCTTGGCCATTTGGTCTCATATAGTTCATTGTTTAAGGGAGCACATCATTCACGAGTGATAGTGTTTTATTTATTTATTTTTTTTTAAAATAAGACAACCTACTATTTGGCTGAAAGGTGACCTGCAAAAATAACTTCAGTTCAGTTCCAAGGTTATCTAAGGATGATATTCTTGAGAGTTCTTCTAGTCTGTATCAGTCTAGTATGTCTGGCCTTTTTCTTAGGAATTTGAGTTCTGTTCCACATTTTTCTCTTCTATTCTGTTGGGGAACTTCTATTATGTCCTTGATGAGAAAGGTCAGTAGTGGCAGCCAGTCACCATCTTGATCTTCTGGCTGTAAATCTTTACCGAAGCAGATTTTACAGAAACCACATCTTTATCCTGTGGAGCAGCTGGTGGATTCTAACCACTAGCTTTTTGGTTAGCAGTCAAGCACTGTGCCACCAGGGTTTCTTTTTGTAACAATACCAAACAAACAAAAAGATCCATTG
This sequence comes from Heterohyrax brucei, assembly GCA_028571685.1. Taxonomy (NCBI): domain Eukaryota; kingdom Metazoa; phylum Chordata; class Mammalia; order Hyracoidea; family Procaviidae; genus Heterohyrax; species Heterohyrax brucei. The sequence goes on along the minus strand of CM053166.1, from coordinate 36,198,147 downwards.
ACATCCAGTTGATTCTGACTCACAGCAACCCTATAGGACAGCATAGAACTGTTCCATAGTTTCCAGTGAGCACCTGGTAGATTTGAACAGCTGACCTTTTAGGTTAACAGTTATAGCTCTTAACCACTACACCATCAGCATTTCCATTCATATGAATAACCAAACTAAAACAAACTCAGTGCCATCGAGTTGATTCTGACTCATGGAGATCCTATAGGACACAGTAGAATTGTTCTATAGAGTTTCCAGGGAGCGCCTGGAGGATTTGAACTGCCAACCTAGTTAAGGAAGAAGATGCCAGCTGTAGCTTAAATGATTCACTAAAAACAAAGAAACAAACATCCCATTGCTTTTGAGTCCATTTTAACTCACAGACACCACATAGGACAGAGAAGAATTGTCCTGTAGGGTTTCCAAGGAGCGGATGGTAGATTCAAACTGCTGGCCTGTTGGTTAGCAGCTGTAGCTCTTAATCACTGCACCACTAGGTCTCCTAAGGTAAGTAGTAATCACTGTGCATGTATTGTTTTAGTTTCTACTCTAGGTGGACTGTTGAGACGTGTACCACCAAAAGCTCCTAACACTGGTCCTGATCCTGCTTGCTACCTGAACACTTCTGAAATCATTTATCTTTTACCGAATTCGGTTTTCCCGTTGCATTGTTTCATTAACATGCTTGCCTCTTAACATTGTCATAGATTAAGAACATGGATGGTCTTGCTTGCTTTAAATCATCAAGACATCTCACATGACAAATGGCAGGCACTAAATGAATGCCTGTTGAGTGAATTCATTCATTTGATGAATGAATAAATGATTCTGTTAATGCTGCTGACTCATTTATATTATGTATAAGAACAATAATTAAAACATGTTTAGTAAGTTTTCCAACGTTGCTGTTAAAAAATTAAACAAAGACCAGTTGCCAGGGAGTAGATTCCAATTCATAGTGACACTATAGGACACAGTATAACTGCCCCGTAGAGTTTCCAAGGAGAACCTCGAGGATTTGAACTGCTGACCTCTCGATTACCAACCACAGCCCTTAACGGCTATGCCACCAGGATTTCCAGTGTTGCTATTAGTAGTTTATAAAAGTGCCACCACTGTCATCTGTCTAGTTGGAATACTGGAATAGAAATAGAACAGCAGAGCCCTTTATTTTGCAAATAACAGCCACTCATATAATTTAATTTCTCTCTGACTCAATATTGGTTGTTATGCAAAAGCTACATAAACCATGACAGACAATTCAGACATCATAATTAAAACTGACCTCCTCTGTCTGTTGTCTATCATGTGATTCTTTTTTGCACAAAATCAGCAAAGCTTTTGTTTATCACATTGACTGAAATGTCAAGGTCTTGGATAATTATGACTCATGGAGAATAGCTTTATCAGAAAAATGGGGCACTTGAAATGCTTTAAAATAAAAACTAAGACATAAAGATATGTTTGTATATTGAGCTGCACAGGATTCTAACTTTATAGTAGTTTATTTGACTCTCTATATTCCAGAAATTAAATAAACACAACTACAACAGTAATTCAGGTTTTCCAGTGGGGGAAAAACATGAACAAACCAACAAAAAGCAACAAACTGTCATCATAACAGTATTAATGACAATGACATCTACAATTAAAGAACTACCAATATGAAATCTATCCACAGCCAGTTGTTTTTGAGACTGGTGTGGATTAGTGATGATAAGGAGGAGAGAAAATTAATCTTGCAAAATGCAAGCTTATTTGGAAGAGAAGAAACAAAATGAGAATGTGAAAGGATCAGGCCTTTGCGAGCTCCAGATACATTGCTGTGAAGATCTCACCAGAGATTGGATGCCATGTAAAATTCCCCAAATAATTACCAAAACAAAACAAAAAAACTCTTTCATAGAGTCAATTCAGACTCACAGTGACCCTATAGGACAGGGTGGAATTGCCTCCATAGAGTTTTCAAGGCTGTAATCTTGACTGAACAGATTGTCACATTTTTCTCCTGGCAGGTGGGTTCAACTCACTGACCTTTTGGTTAGGGGCCCAGTACTATAACCACTGTGCTATCAGGTATCCTAATTAATGCACACTGATTTAAAAAAGTTCTTATTCCTTCAGCTTCTACTCCTTTGTTGCTGGGTGATCTTCTTGTGGTATGGCATCTGTACCCACCCCCATCTCTACTTGGTCTTTTGTTTAATCTCTTTTACATCTCAAAAGAGATTAATTTATGACACACACTATTCTAATATCCCCTTAACGTAACAACAAAACCCACTTCCAAACAGGATTATAACCACAAACACTGGAGTTAGAATATACAACATTGGGGGGGGGGACACAATTCAATCCATGATAGTTAGGTTTGTTGAGGTATAATTTGCATAGAGAAAATAATTTACCCTTTTCAGAGTTCTGGAGTTTTGACAAAAGCACAGTTGTGTGAGCACCACCACAATCAAGAGGTAGATCAGTTCTATCACTCCATCACTTGACAGAGATGTAGCAAGAGGGGAGCACAGAGGGGAGAACTTGGCTGCACGTGCAAGTTCAAGGGTACATCAGGCATGATGTGAAACGATATTCTAAGGCTCCACAAATAGTAAAGGCACCTGACTGAGGCAGTGGGACAAGACAGGGGGTGGGGGGAGGTTTTTCTGCTAACAGATCATCTCTATCAAGCTCTATTCATGTTGCAATGGGGGAAAGGTGTGGCACATTTAATTACTCTTACTTTGCCCCTGTCACTTCATGCCCTTTAGCCCTTCACCCTCACCCTCAATACCTGATCTGTTTACTGTCCCTATCATTTAGCTTTTCCAGAATGGCACATAAGTTTTATCATGACATTTGTAGTCTTTTGAGTGTGGCTTCCTATAATTAGCATAATGCAGTTGTGATTCATCCATATTATGAGTAACAGCAGTTTATTTTTACTGCTATATAGTATTACATTGCATGGATACACTGCAGATTATTTATCCGTTTCTCCAGTTGAAAGGCAAAAACACAGGTGTGTAGTGGTTAAATGCTATCATTGTTAACCAAAAGATCAGCAGTTCAAATCTGCCAGTGACTCGTTGGAAACTCTATGGCGTATTTAGCTTACTTCCAGTTTCTGGCAATTAAGAAGAAAGCCAGCATAAACACTCATGTATGGGCTCTTGTGTGAAGATAACTTTTTATTTTTATTTTGGGTTAATGATATATGTAAGAAGAAATGGCCAGAGTGTTTTCTAAAATCACTGTACTGTTTCACATTCAGAGTTGCAATGTCTGAGAATACCAGTTCCTTTCTAGCTCTTGAGATTGTTAGCTTTTTGCTTGTATATGTGTTCTTTCTGGTGTTTTACTATTTTTCTTAATTTTATTTCTGTTGATTCTAATAGATATACAATAGTATCTCATTGTGGCATAATGATGTGGAACATTTTGTTATTCGGGGCTTATTGGTCTGGCATCTCTCTTGTTAAAGGGTCTGTTTAAGTATTTTGCCCATTTGTGATTGGGATGTTTGTTTCCGTCTTATGGCTGAGTTTTGAGAGTTCTTCATGTAGTCTTGATCTAAGTTCTTTAGCAGATATATGCTTTATATACTTTTCCCTATCTGTGACTTTTTCTTTTGTTTTCTTAAAAGTACTTTTAAAGGAGCAGATGTTTTACATATATATATACCATTCGATTTATCTTTTTTCTTTTTATGAATAAGGCTTTGGTGTTATATTTAAGAAATGTTTGCTAAATTCAGTTTCATAAGGATCTTTTCCTGTGTTTTTCCCAGAAATTTTATGGGTTTGGGTTTACATTGAGGTCTATGATTCATGTTGATTTAATTCTTGTATGTTGTATGAGGCGTGAATGAGATTCATTTTTTTCTCCTTATCCGTATCTGATTGTTGCCCCATAACTTGCTGAAAGTACTATTGTTTCTCCAATTAAACTGTGTTTACACACAGTGGCAAATGTTTTGATATCAATATAGTTAAAAACAAAATATAGTTAAAAACAAAATACCACCCCTGGCCACACAACAAAGATCAATCCCTCGTATATATGTTGGGTGTACATAAGAATCTCTATTCTTTACCATTAATCTATGAGTCCACCCTTTTGGCAATACTACCTGGTCTTGACAGCTGTAACTTTATAAACAGTTATTGAAATCACGTAAACTGTAGCATCAAACTTTGTTCTTTTTCAAAAAGTGCTTTTTTGTTTTTCTAGTTTCATTGTGTTTTCACATAATCTTTAAAATCAACTTATCTACTTCTATGAAAATTCCTGCTGGTGTTTTGATTGAAATTTTGTGTTGAATCCGTAGACTTAGTTTTACATCTAAACAGCACTGAGTCTTTCTATTCAGGAACACTGTATGCCTTTCCATTTAGTGAAATCTTCTTTGGATGTTTTCATCAGTGTTTTGTATTGTTTAGCACACAGATCTTACATGTATTTTATCAGATTTATATCTAAGTGTTTCATCTCTGGTGAAAAATTAAATGGTAATTTTTTCATAAGCTTACAATTTAAAAAAAATGTATTATGCTTTAGTCCTTGTATCAACAGTCTAAGAAGCAAAATTTTCCCAAGTACTGATTTATAAATAATGATTATAAACAGTGCACAGAAAGTTCAGTTTTACAAATAGTAACATTTAGTTATCCCTTTAAATGCAATTTAAATTCTTATTTTAAGCTAAGTGAAATACAATTTAATGCAAATAGCTGAATACACACAAAACGTGTCTACCTTGAAATACAAAAACAGTTTCCATACCCACATATGGTCTTAGTCTAGTATACATTTTTACAATGAACAAGAACTAACAAACATGTTAATACAATATTACCCCAAATGCTTATCTTTTATTTATTTTTAGAAGATTTAATCTGACCTGGAAAAAATGAGCTCTCCCAAAACTCGATAAATAGTGTGGATAAATCCCAAATGTTTTCAGTCAAAAAGGCCTCCCAACACTGAAACATTCATATGAAACTAGACTCAGAGACACAGTGTGACCATATGATGTGTTTACTTTATGTTTCTATACAGTTGTAGGAGTCTGTCCTACCAGTTTTTTTCTAGATAGGAAAGAAGAGTGTGGAGAGGAGGGGTCAGGTGCTCATTAAGAGGATGCTAGAAATATGGAATGAAAAGGAGGAATGTGCTGTCACTGGGTGAGAAGGGAAGATGGAGCTGCAGATAGGCTGGCACACAAAATTGATCTTACAATAAAAAAATCACTCTTGTTATTTGAAGAGGACTATTAAAGGATTTTTAAGACAGAAAAATGTTCTTACAAAGTCTGCATTTTTCTAAATTATCTTCTGCTTAAAAGAAACACAAATCAGTTCACTATCTTTGTTATGGTTTGACTTGTATCCTCCAAAAATATGTCTCCACTTGGCCAGGCCATGATTCCCAGTATTGTGTGGTTGTACACCATTTTGTGATCTGATTGGATTATCCTATGTATTATAAATCATAACCTTAATGATGTTAATGAGGCAGGATTAGAGAAAGTTGTGACAAGGACATGGGACTCAATCTACATGAATAGTTTGTATCTCAGTCAATCTATTTGAAGGTATAAAAGAGAGAAGCGTGATCATTAGAGGAGAGAGACCTCACCAAGAAAGAATCACAGAGAGTGGAGTGCATCCTTGGATCTGAGTCCCTGCACTAAGAAGCTCCTAGACCAGAGGAGGATTGATAACAGAGACATTCCATGAAAACCTACAGAGAAAGTTTTCTGCTTGTGCTGGTACTCTGAATTTAGACTTCTAGCCTCTTGGCCTTTGAGAGAGTGAATTTCTGTTTTTGAAACCCATACACCTGTGGTATTTCTGTTATATTGGCACTGGATAATTAAGATGATCTTTAACAAACTCTCAGACCACTATTGTCTAGAATTTTGAGAATACATGAAGTACATCTCAGCTATCACAGGACCAAAGATGCTGTTTATGTTTTACATATTAAACAGCTACAGTACAGCTTAAAATGGCACAAAACACTTAATGCTTAATTAAAAAATCCACTGCCGTTGAGTCGGTTCCAACCCATAGCTACCCTATAAGGCAGAGTAGAGCTGCACCATAGAGTTTCCAAGGAGCACTTGGTAGATTTGAACTGCCAATCTTTGGTTAACGGCCATAGCAATTAACCACTATGCCACCAGGTTTTTCAAATGTGTAAATACTACTTTACCATTTAGTCGGTCAAAAGTCAGAAAGTTGTTTAACTTATATGTGGTCTTTAAAACCAATAAGTAATTCAAATATGCAATATAAAGGCAGGCCGTTAAAGGTTCACATACCGATCTAAGATTAAAGACATGAAAATAAAGGTTGAATATTTTGTTTCTCTATCATTCATTTACATGGTTAGATATCAGAACCCTACAGTGGAAAATACAGTTTACTACATATAGTTTCCTATGAAGATAATGATGCTTCATAAAATACAAAATGTGTCAACATCCATAGCTTGCATCATCAAAGGTTGTTCTACCTCCCTTTGATTCTTTGTTCACAGTAGCCAAGCCAAGTGCCGTCGAGTCGGATCCGACTCATGGCGACCATCAATTCTATAAACCAAGTTATTTTGAATTAAGAAGACAGTATCTTCAACTTGTACTTGACCTCGTCTTCTGATTGGCATTGCCTTGTGAGTCAATTCAGTAATGAACTGTATGACAAGGTCTTCAAGAATATCTGCTGACTCTGTATCAGGATGCTCATCATCTCCAAATCCATACACCATACATCGTAATTCTTTAGCCAAAAGTCTCTTTGACACTGTTGGTCTTCTGCATCTTCTCTAACTTCTTCATTTTCTTCCTCTGAGGTGATATCATTTTTCACATCTGCCATACAGCCAGTTAATTCATCAAACCTTCATGGTAGTTTCAGATTTTCAGAAAATGTTACAAAGATAGTAGAGTTCTCATATACCTCTCATCCGGTTTCTTCTATTTGGAACAACTAAGGAACCAACACTGTTACACTACTATTAAAACACTTCACATTTTAGTCCATGTTGCACTGTGTTTCATTAATTTAGTTTTTTTCTATGTTCCAGGATTCCATCCAAGATACCACATTTCATTTAGTGTCATGTTTCCTTAGGCCCTTCTGGTATATGACAGTTTCACAGACTTTCTTTGGTTTCAGTGACCTTGACAGTTTTGAGGAGTTGTAGCATAGTTGTTAAGAGTTACAGCTACTAACCAAAAGGCTGGCACTTAAAATCTACCAGGTACTCCTTGGAAACTCTGTGGGGCAGTGCTATTTTGTCCTATAGGTTGCTATGAGTTGGAATCAACTAGATGCTTTTTTTTTTTTTTTAATTTTGTAAAATTTTCCTCAACTTGGATTTTTCTAATGATCAGACTTGAGTTACATGCTTTGGGGAAGAAGACCACTGAAATAAAGTGCATTCTCATAACATCAGATTAGGAAGGATTACATGTTGTCAAATGACTTACCACTGTTGATGCAAAACTTGATCACCTGGCAGAGTTAGGTTTGTCGAGTTTCCCCACTGTGAAGTGCCTTTTTAAATGAAATTTTAAATCATCTAAACAGCCAGTTATTTGTCACTAGTATATAAAAATAAAATTAATTTTCCTGTAATCATCTGTGACTTTCCTAAATTCACTTATTATTTCTTATACCTTTTCAAAGACTAAAATTTCTAATGTGGAAAATCACACTGTCTGCAAAGAGGCAGACTTTTTTCTTCATTTCCGGTCTGTGTACTACTTAAGCATATATGTATGTACTACTTTATTGTACTGGCTAGGCTCTAAAATACAGTGTGAAATGTAGTATGATGAGAATGAACATCCTTTCCTTTTTCCTGAAATTGTGAGGAAAATATTCCAACTTTATCATTAACTATTACATTATTTGGAAACCCTGGTTGCGTAGTAGTTAAGTGCTACAGCTAACTGCTAACAAAAAGATTGGCAGCTTGAAGTCACCAGGTGCTCCTTGGAAACTCTATGAAATAATTTTACTCTGTCCTGTAGGGTCACTATGAGTCAGAATCAACTCAATGGCAGTGAGTTTGGTTTTGGTTTGTTTTTTCATTGTGTTATTTAAAGGCTTTTTTTTTTTTTTCCTTACATGCACTTCATCAGGCTACAGAAGTCCCTTTTTGGAATATTTCAAGAGTTTTCATGGTGAATGGATTTGGAATTTTGTTGTATGTCTTCCTTTACTTATTAAGTTGATCATATGGTTTGTTTCATTTGTAGATACAATAAATTACATTGCTAGTTTTAAAGCACTGAGGCAAGCTTTGTCTTATATTCTGTCTTGATCCCAATATTTCTCTTCAGTATCTCTCTGGAAAAGAAATTCCAAGAATATGTGGTTTCCCCTTGTGTTTGCACCTCTCAGGAGACCTATAGCCTCATGCTAGCCCATACTTGTCCTTTAGCAAACTGTTAAATATTTTATGTGAAATCTCTTTAGCCACTTTTATCCTGGTCCTGGCTTCCTCCTGTGCTCTGCCACAGTTGGGTCAATGGTCATGCCACATCTCACCTGGGAAGTGCCTGCCTTCCTTCAGAATTCAGCCTTGTTGGTTATTCTGTGACCTGAGATCTTTGATGGGTTCAAAAAAAAATTTGACTTTATAGTTGACACTGCTCCTTCTCACTGTCAGGGTGGAAATGACAGTCTTTGTCATTTCCCACATTCTAGGCAGGAGACAGCAGTACTTGTGATTTAAAAAGGTCGTCTAACAATAAAATGATCCAGAGATAGCCTTTCCGTAACAGTATTTCAAACAGAAATTCTTTCTGTAGAGTAAAATGCAGCAGTGGGGGTAGTTCAGGCTCGTATTCATTGTAAGCTAATTTTCAGAAGCCATTCTGTATAGCACCTAGTCAATCATTAGAATTTAAGATTTGGATAATAACTATATTTTACATTTAAGGAAACTCTCCCTTTAGAGTTTAAAATAAATCAGCCAAGAGGTAATTATATCACTTTTGGCAGAATAAAAAGAAAAGCAGAATATGATATGATATGATGATGTTTCAAGTTGCATAAATCAATCCTGCTAGTGGTTTTTTCTAAGGATGAATCAATGAGTGCTACCCAGAGGAGGAACACACTTTAAAAAAAAAAAAAGAATGAGGGGCAGAGCCAAGATGGTGGACTAAACACACATCTTCCTAAATCCATCTAGAAATTGGTCTGGAAACCAAGACCTGAACTGATAACTAAACAGAGCCTTCTGGATACCTAGTGAGCCCTAGGACGTTGTATAGAGCTGTTAATTTGCACACCATATCACTGAACACAAAACCTCTCTTTTGCTGACCCCGCTCTTGGTGAGCAGAGGCTTCCACAACCAAAGGTAACTCATCATTTTAATTTTTTTTCCTTTGACTTAGCTGGTGGGTAGAACTGGGACTTGACTAGCTGCTAATCTCAGGTACACTGCTAGTGGGATTGGCAAGCAAATTGCCATATTTTGAGAGCCTGGCTTTGGACTCTGCGTCTCAGCACCTTTGGCCTCTCTTTCTGCCTCTGCCATACAGTAGCTGGTACTGAGGCAGTGGCAAGCTTGTGCAGGACGCCCCCTTGAGCCACTGGGAGGCAGACATAACCATATGGAAGCCCCAGCTGGACTTAGTTCTCAGGCTGGGAGGCAGCGCCTGCCCAGGGGAGAGGGTTTTCTGGCAGAAAGGCAGTATTTTACACAGTGTCAGCTATGGCTGAGACCCGGCAACAGAGGCTGTGGATTCTGTGCATCTCAGTACCTTTGGCTTCTCTTTCTGCCTCCATGATAGAGTAGCTTGGTCCCAGCAGGACACCATCTTGTTGCACTGGGAGGCAGATATACCCATAGGGAAGCCTTAGCTGGACCTAATTCCTGGGCTGGGAGGCAACACCTGCCTGGAGCAGAGTGCTTTTATGGCAGAAAAGCAGTACTCTACACAGTGTCACCTACAGCTGGGGCCCGACAGCAAAGGCCAGCAAGACACTAGCCTTTCTATATTTTGAGCTAGTTTATAAGATCTGGGGCTCGATACAGAGATACTTACTTTGGGAAGAGGGACCTATACAACTGAAAACCTGACTGACTTTGGAAGTTGTCAGATACTTTTTACCTCTCATTTTAAGATGGCCTGGAGAAACAACTGTGATCGATCCTCACAGCATCTCTCCCAGCCTTGGTTGACTGACATGAAGCCAAAAAAGCAACAATCCCTGGAGAAAACTATGGACAGGAAATCACTCATGGCATCAGAAGACCCCAAAAGAAAGCACCTCAGAACTTCCCAGAAGAAGAAGCTTTTCTGAAACTATCAGAAGGTCAATACAAAAGGATTATATAGAGAGTCATCCTAGACCTTACACAAAATGCAGCAGAGCAAAATAAAAAATTAAGCAAGCTGTTCAGTGTGATGGAATACCACTACTCCAAAATCCAACAGATCAAGAACAAAATCAAAGACATAGAAACTACAATTCAAATCCAAGAAAACACAATGGAACAAGTGGAAAATAGACTTCCGAATTTGGAAGACAGAGCTACTGACTCCAGCATCAAAGAGGAGAAATCAGAGAAAAAGAAACAAGAAAAGTGAAGAAGCATTAAGAAGCATGTGGGACTCTATTAAGAGGAACAATCAAAGATTAATCAGAGTTCTGAACAGGCCAAAACGTCTGAGAACACAGAGAGTACTGTTGTTGAGCTGCTGACAGAAAACTTCCCAGAAATTATGAAAGAAGAGAATATAGATATCCAATATACATATCCAATGCCACACAATATAGATCCCAAAAGAAAGACTCCAAAACCTGTTATAATCAAGCTTAACAAAATGAAACATAAGGAGAAACTCTTAAAGGCAGCAAGACTCAAAGCCAAGCAAACATTCAGAGGGAAACACTGTAAGATTTTGATGGATGTCTCAGCAGAGACAGTGGCATGACACATTCAAAGCCTTGAAGGAGAAGAACTTCCAACCAAGAATTATATATCTTGCAAAACTATCTTTCAAATATGAAAATGAAATGAAGACATTTGCAGATAAACAGAAACTCAGAGGCTTTGTAAAAACCAAACCTAAGCTACAAAAAATACTGAAAGAATCTCTTGGCTTGTAAGAACAAAACACTAATTTTGTATTTTAGAAGCAAATACAGGACATATCACCCAGAAACCTACCCAGTTAGGGAAGGCTCCAAACTCAATCAAAGCTATAATAGTGAAAGAAATAGTCCAGAGATCATATCATGAAAATTATGATGTCATCATATTAAAAAGAGGGAAGTGCTACAGTTGTTATAGTCCTTCCAGATGGAGAGGAAGTTGATAAGAATTGTTGCAATTGAAATTGGGTTTATACACAGTTTGTTAAGGGGGATCTTAGGGGCAGCAGTAAAGCACAATAAAGATGCAATATATCAAATCAAGAAAGGTAACACAGGACTATCAACAACCACAAAACCAGCCCTGCAAAAGGTGAAAAATCAACTCACAAAGAAGAATGTCCCAGAAGAGATTAATAAGAACAACAGAGAAAATATCAAAAGAAAAATAAACATGTCACAGTGGCAGAACTGAACACATACGTATCAATAATCACATTGAATGTGAATGGACTGAACACTCCAATAAAGAGACAGTGATTGACATCTTGGATCAAAAGACGCGACCCATCCGTATGTCGCCTACAAGAAATTCACTTTAGACTTAAAGATAGGAACAAACTGAAAATTAAAAGATGGAAGAATATATATCAAGCTAGCAATGAACAAAGAAGAGCAGGTGTGGCAATTCTAGTCTCGGATAAAATAGATTTGAATGTAAAATCCACCATTGTGGACAAGAATGGACACTATTTATTGCTAAAAGATTCAATACACAAACAGGACTTAATTTTAAATATTTGTGCACTTAATATTAGAGCACCTAAATATGTCTATGAAACACTGACTACACTCAAAAAGGAGACAGATCACTCCACAAAATAGTGGGAGACTTCAACACTCCACTCAATATTGAACAGATCATCTAGAAAAAGTTCACTAAAGACACAGAAGACCTTGTTGCCACAATTAACCAACTAGACCTCATCGACACATACAGAACTTTCTATCCATCAGCAGACAACTACACCTTGTTCTCCAGTGCACAGGGAACATTCCCCAGAATAGACCATGTGTTAGGACATAAAGCAATTCTCAACAAAATCCTTATAATTGAATTAATGCAAAGCATCTTCTCAGATCATAGAGCCATAAAAGTTGAAATCAATAGCAGAAAAAGCATAATAGAAAGCGGAATTCGTGGAAGCTGAACAACATCTTGTTCAAAAAGCCATGGGTTATAGAAGAAATCAAGGAAGAAATAAAGAAATTTATGGATTCCAATGAGAATGAAAACACTTCCTACCAGAACCTATGGGATACAGCCAAAGCAGTGTTCAGAGGTCAGTTTATCTCCATAAATGCACACATCTGGAAGGAAGAAGGAAACCAAACCAAGGAACTAACCCCACAGCTTGAACAAGTAGAGAGAGAACAACAGAGGAACACCTCAGTCACCAAAAGAAAACAGATCATAAAGGTTAGAGCAGAACTAAACGAATTAGAGAATAGAAGAAGAATGGAAAAAATTGAAAAGACCAAAAGCTGGTTTTTTGAAAAGATCAGCAAAATTGACAAACCATCGGCTAAACTTACAAAAAAAAAACAGGGAAGGAAACAAATAACTGAAATAAGAAATGAGTAGGGAGTTGTCATAACAGATCCAACAGAAATCAAAAGTATCGTAACAGAATACTATGAAAGACTATACTCGAACAAATTTGAAAACCTAGAGGAAATGGACAAATTCCTTGATTCATATCTCACCTACCAAAATTATCACAAAGTGAAGCAGAACAACTTAAACCCATAACAAAGGAAGACATTGAAAAAGTCATCAAAAACCACCAACGAAGAAAAGCTCGGGCCCAGTTGGCTTCACCGCAGAATTCTAAGCTTTCAGAGAAGAGTTATCTCCAATACTACTGAGACTATTTCACAGTATAGAAAGGGATGGAATATTCCCAAATTCATATGCCAGCATAACCCTGATAACAAAGCCCAGGAAAGACCCAACCAAAAAGGAGAACTACTCACCGATATCACTCGTGAATCTAGATGCAAAAATCTTCAACAAATTTCTTACTAACAGAATACAACAACATATCAAAAAAAATAACCCATCATGACCAAGATGGATTCATATCAGGGATGCAAGGCTGGTTCAACATCAGAAAAACAATTAATGTGATCAACCACATAAATAACACAAAAGACAAGAATCACCTGATTTTGTCCATTGATGCAGAAAAGGCATTTGATGAAGTCTAAAACCCATTCATGCTAAAAACTCTCAGCAACTCAGGCAACTGCTTACATCATCCTGAATGGAGAGAGACTGAAACAGTTTCCCTTGAGAACAGGAAGTAGACAAGGATGCCCGTTCTCACCTCTCCTATTCAACATTGTACTAAAAGTCCTAGCCAGAACAATTAGACAAGACCAAGAAATAAAGGGCATCTGCATAGACAAAGAGGAAGTAAAAATATCCCTATTTGCAGATGATATGATTGTATATGCAGAGAATCCCAAAGAATCCATAAGGAAACTACTCAAACTAATAGAAGAGTTTAGCAAAGTCCCAGGATACAAGATAAATGTAAGTAAATCAGCAGGATTCCTTTATACCAACAACGGTATTATTAAGGAAGAAATCACCAAGTCAATACCATTTACTATAGCCCCTAAGAAGATAAAGTACCTAGGAATAAATCTAACCAGAGAAATAATAGACCTTTACAAAGAGAACTACAAGACCTTACTACAAGAAATGAAGAGAAACTTACATAAATGGAGAAACCTACCCTGCTCATGGATAGGAAGACTTAACATTGTGAAAATGTCTATTTTACCCAAAGCAATCTACCTATGTAATGCAGTTCCAATACAAATTCCAGTGACATGTTTTAATGAGATGGAGAAACAAATGACCAACTTTGGAAAGGGAAGAAGTCCCGGGTAAATAAAGCACTACTAAAGAAGAAGAACACACTGGGAGTCTTCTCTCTACCTGACTTTAATACCTATTTAACTGCCACAGTTGTCAAAACAGCCTGGTACCAGTACAGAAAGAGACAGATAGATCAATGCAACAGAATTGAGACCCCGGAGATGACACCATCTTCCTATGAACAGTTGATATTCGACAAAGGCCCTAATACATTAAACTGGGTTAAGAGCAATCTCTTCAACATACGGTGCTAGCAAAATTGGGTATCCATCTGTCAAAAACTGAAACAAGACCCATATATTACACCTTATACAAAACCCAACTCAAATGGATAAAATACCTAAATATCAAATCTAAAACAGTAAAGCTCATCCGAGAAAAAGTAGGAACAAGAACAGAAGTTTTAAAACATAACATAGGCAGACTTCAAAATCTGTTGAACAAAGCAGAAACAACAGAAGAGAAAATAGATAAATGGGAACTACTAAGAATTGAACACATTTGCTCATCCAAAGACTTTATTAACAGAATTAAAAGGCCACCTACAGAATGCGAAAAAATATTTGGCAGCTATGTGTCAGAACGATGCTTCATCTCTATAATCTATAAGCCAGCCAAGCCAAGTGCCGTCGAGTCAGATCTATAAGGTACTACAAAATATTAATAAGAAAAAGATAAATCATGCAATTAAGCAATGGGCAAAGGAGATGGACAGATACTTCTCTAAAGAGATGATCCAGGCAGCCAAAAGACATGCATACATTAGTTATTAAAGAAATTCAAATCAAAACTGCAATGAGATACAGTCTCACCCCAACAAGGTTGGCCATGATCCAAAAAATTCAAAACATCAAATGCTGCAGAGGCTGTGGAGAAATTTGAACTCTCCTACAACATTGGGAGGATTGCAAAATGGTGCAACCTGTTTGGAAAGCAATCTGATTCTTCCCTAAAAAGCTGGATAGAGATATGTCATTTGACCCAGTAATTCCACTGATCGGAATATATCCTACAGAATCAAGGCCATTCACACCAATTGATACATGCACTTCAATGTTTATCAACCCAGATGCCCAACAATAGGGGAATGGATAGGTAAACTATGGAATCAAGTTCTCAGTGGAATACTATGCAATGGTAAAGAACAACGACAATTTCAGGAAACATCTCATAACCTGGTTTCTATTGGAGAACATTATGTAGAGTGAAAGTAATCAGCGACAAAAGGACAAGTATTGTATGAGACCCTTACGATAAGAACTTAAAAACAGATTCATGAATAGAAGAAAAGACTCTTTGACAGCTGCAAGGGTAGGGGGAGGCAGTAGGGGGAGCAGGAAGGGCTTAGATTAGATGGTTGATAGAAATTTGGTTGGGTGAAATCAGTGAAGGCACACATTAGAAAGATCAATATTAACTGTATTTCAACGTAATATGATTACTCCTCCCATCTTAATCCAGTATTACAAGGATAGAGTAGCTGGGGTGGGGGGCTGGGGGCCATGCTCTCAGGGGAAATTGAGGCCAATTGGCACAACTAGTGTTTTGCTAAGAGGGCTCTCTGTACCCCACATTGGTGAGTGGCATCTGAGGTCTTAAATGTGTCAAGCTGCCATCTGAGGGTACAGCAATTGGTCCCAACTTAGCAGGAATGGATGATCACCAAGGACCAAAATGACATGAGGGAAAGAGAACCTAGAAGACAGAGAGACCCACATCAGTGGGTAATGACATCGACTTGTGACCAGAAGAACCAGATGGTGCCCAGCTACCACCAGTGATAGTCGTGATGGAGCTGACAAAGTTGAGTCTCACTGCCAACATAAGAATAGAAAGGGGTGCACCCTGAGATCTCTATGAGAAGACTGCAATTGCTGGTCCATGGGCCTCAGAGTTCCCCTGGGAGGATGGCTCCTGGCCCTGAAGCTGCCCCTGTCCAGAAATCATAATGGAGGTCAACTCTTCTGACAGGAATGGATTGGACTTGGCAACACAGACCATATCATGTGTGCACTTTACGGTTCTATGCATTTATAGGATGTCATCTTGCTGACCTCTTACTGGAGGAAGGGGAGTTGGTGGAGAGGAGGGGATAGGAGTTTGTTGGGAGGATAAGACAGGTATGGAGCAGAGAGGAAGAGTGTGCTGTCACTGGCAGGGAGAGCAGTGGGAGCTGCATATAGGTAGGCATGAAAATTTATATAGGAATGTACATTTTCATTCAATCATAAAAAAAAAAAGAAGCATATAAACACTAACAACCAGTGCAGTTTAGCTTTGTTCAGATTGTGGAATTTTATATAAAAATACATTATATGGATGTACTTTCTTTATTTCAATAAATAGTTACTGAGCATTAAAAGATGACAGAAACTAATTTGCTGCTTACAGAAGGAACATTCAGACAGACCAGCAGGAAACCTGAGTCTTAGCTCTGACGTTCTTATTAACTCTTTGAATAAATTTGTCTAAGTTACCCATCTGAACAAAATTAGGAAAAGGGACTATATTGAAGATTATATTTAGGCAGATATTCCATTACCTCCAACTCAATATATTTTATCTAGTAATAGTGGTGGATTAGGTGAAGAACAAGGAGACTTGGTAGTGCAACAGTTAAATACCTAGCTACTAACAAAAAGTTGACGGTTCAAACCCACCAGTGGCTTCCTGGAAGAAAAGACTTGGTGATTAGCTCCTGTAAAGATCACAGCTTACAAACCCGTGTGCAGCAGTTCTACTCTGTTACACGGGATCCCTGAATTAGAATTGAATCCACAATATACAACAAGTAAAGAAAGCAGCTTCAGGAACAACCTTCAATATACAAATCATGCAACCATAACTGCTGAAACTGAAGACTATTTGAAGCATTTCTGATGATCATAAAAACAAAACAAAACAAAAGCCTTCAGTATCAATTACAGATGAATGTAAACAAAATAAAAATCTTTACAACTGGATCAATAAACAGCATTGTTATAAATGCCAAAAAAATGAAGTTGTCAAGAATTTCATTCTTCTTGGATCGACAATTAATGCCCGTGGAAACAACAGTCAAGAAATCAAATGATGTACTATTCCATTGGGCAAGTCTGCTGCAGAAGACCTCTCTTTTTAAAGTGTTAAAAAGCAAAGATTTCACTTTGAGGACTAAGGTGTACCTGACCCAAGCCGTGATATTTTCAGTCATCACACATACAAGGGAAAGCTGGTCAACAGAGAAGGAAATCCGAAGAATGATACATTTGAATTATGGCACTGGCTAAACCCCCGAAAACCCCAGTGCCATTGAGTAGATTCATATAGTGACCTACAGGACAGAGTAAAACTGCTCCACAGAGTTTCCAAGGAGCACCTGGCAGATTTGAACTGCCAATCTTTTTGTATTTAGCAGACATAGCACTTAACCACTATGCCACAAGATATACTGAAAATATCCATAGACTTCTAGAAGAAGGAAGAAATCTGTCTTGGAAGAAGTATAGGCAGAATGTTTTTTTAGAAGTGAAGATGACAAAACTTTGTCTCACTTTAGTCATATTATCAGGAGGGACCAATCCCTGGAGAAGGACATCATGCTTGGTAAAGTAGAGGGTCAGTGAAAAAGAGAAACATTCTCAATGAGATGGATTGATATAGTGGCTGCAACAATGGCTCAGGCGTAACAATTCTAAGACTAGGGCAGGACCAGGCAGTGTTTTGTTTTATTGTACATAGGATTGCTATGAGCCAGAACTGACTTGATGGCACCTAAGAACAACAGCAAAACCCCAGAATCTAACATGTTTGGGATGTGGTATATGACTGCTGGAGTCCCTGGGTTGTGTGAATGGTTAAGTGCTGGACAAAGGTGGGAATTAATGACCTACTAATGGTAGGGATGCACTATTTTTCACCTGGTTGTAATGTTTTTGTATGTTGACTCACTGGTTTCTCATTCAAGGTATTGACTTTACTTAAATGTTTGGTTGCTGGCCATGGATTGAATTGTGTTACTCAAAAAAATCTGTGTAGCAATTTAGGTATTGTGTGATGTTCTTTCTTGTAAATCCTGCCCTGTGATACAAATGAGGTAGGATGGGCAACACTTGTGTTGGTGGGGCAGGACTCTACGTATAAGATAGGTCTGTGCCTTGAGGCAGTCTCTTGGGATGTAAAGGAAAGAAAGCGACAGAGAGATTTGGGGACCTCTTAACCACCAAGAAGCAGTGCTGTGAGCTGAGCACATACTCTGGAAATGACCAAGATTCCTGTGCCTCAGAAGCTTCTGGTCTTGGAGACAATTGATGACAAAAACTTTCCTCAAGAGCCAGCAGAGAAAGCGTTCTCCTGGAGGTTATACCCTGAATTTGGGCTTTTAGCCTACTGGACTGTGACAGAATAAAATTTTTCTTTTCAAAGCCATCAACTTGTAGTACTTCTGATAAAGCAGCACCAGATGACTAAAACAGTTGCCTTTGAACAGGGAAGTTTTATATAGTGATGGTGCCAAAAAACAACTGGTATAGGTTAAAGACTGAATGTGAGGCAAGCGAATGAAGACAAAATGAGCACACAATAGTTTTAGAAGATTGTCTTCAAAATGTAGATAAGAAAATGGGCAAAGTAGTTGGAGGAAATCAAGGGTTGAGAGACAGATTTTGTTTCATAGTAGTGTATTTTGATTTCTGTATTTGATTTTATGGTTTGGAAAATAATATATGTCTTGGTCATCCAGTGCTGCTATAACAGAAATACCACAAGTGGGTGGATTTGACAAAGAGAATTATGTTCTCTCACAGCCCAGTAGGCTAGACATCTGAATTTAGGACAGCAACTCCAAACTAAGGTGTTTTGTCTCTGTCAGCTCTGGAAGAAGGCCCTTGTCATCAGTCTTTCCTTGGTCTGGGAGCATCACAGTGTAGAGATTTAGCATCTAAAGGATGTGCCCCCACCCAGCACTGGTTTCTTGGTGGTCTGAGGTCGTCACTCTTGTCTTTCTTCCCTTTTGTTTTTATCTCTTAAGAGATGAAAGGTGGTACAAGCCACATCCCAGGGAAACTCCCTTTACACTGGATCAGAGAGGTGACCTTAGTAAGAGTATTACAGTTACACCCTAATCCTCTTTATCATAATCCAATTTTGCCCTATTAACCACAGGCAGAGATTAGGATTTACAACACAGGAAAATCACAAAATGAAGAACAACCCCATAATACAAGGAGTCATAGCCCAGCTAAATTGCTGTACATGTTTTTGGAGGGGCACAGTACAATCCATGAAAGTATACAAATTCATGTTAGCCAGCTTTTGGAAGTTAAACCCACAGTCTGTGCTATCCTATTGCTAATTTTATTTTACTTTATGAAACAATCCGTCTCTTAGATTTTACATGCATGTTTGTTGTAGACAAACAGCTGACTGTTGAGATACAAAATAAGAAAACAAAACAACTCTCAAAGAAATGATCTATAGTCCTACTTCCAAGGAAAACACCTTTTAAAATTGGTAAAATAGATTGTCTTTCCAAAGACAGCTGCAACAACAGCTCTTATCCCACATGCTTGTCTTAGGCTGGTTCTCTGAGAAGCAAAACCAGTGTAGTATACGTGTATGTGGGGAAGTGGGGTGAGAGTGAAAGAGACATGTCTCAAACAAATGGCTTACATAGTTGTACAGCCTGGCAGGTTTTAAGTTCATGGGTTACATGTCAGGCAGGAGGCTTCTCATGACTCATGTAGCTACAGAAAGTGATGAGTTCAAGGTCAGGAGGTCAGATAACATGCTATTTATTGGCTCCTGGTCTATGGAAGCCAACAAATCTCAAGATTGGCAGGCAATATGGCAGGTTCCAGTCCCAAGAAACAGACGTTGGATGCTGACAACCCAAAGGCATGTTCCAGAGCAAGCAAGAGAGTGTTGCCACAACTTCTATGTATATAGATATTGGATGCAGGCCACACCCCTGAGGAAACTCCCTTTACCAATTATTGGCTGATGACATCAGATTGTACCACGGAAGGTGACTGTATCATTACATAATTGTTAAGCCATGAAAATTGGCCCAGGCTAGTTGACACACAACCTTAGCCATCACAATTCTCTTTTGAAGCGTGATTTTTGTCATGCCCTGTCCCAGGTGGAATCTATTTCTTTTCCTCTCAAATCTGGACTGTCCAGGAGAATGTGGCAGCACAGATAATGTGTAATTTGTTAGATTGGATGTTAAGAAATTTGTATTTTCTGCCTGTACTGCCTGGAATACCACATCCTGAAAAAAGGTCAACACTTAAGAAATACCAGTACTCTAAAGCAACTATACGAGATAGCTGAAAAAAGCTACACGAGGAAACAAAAGCCATATAGAGGGATGCAAAGGTGCCAGATACCTTTATGGACCTTCCAGCCCAGTCCCGCCACCAGTTCATCGGAGCTGAGTTAGTGGAATAAATAACTAAAATGATTACAGCGTATTTATTACTAGACCCCCTTTTCTTCCTATGGACATATGTTCATAATGGGCTGGTAGTCTATGAAGAGTTTTTAAATATTATTGATTTTCAGACACACAAAACGTGTATAAATATTAAAATAACAAGCACTCATACACCTATCGCTCAGTCTAAGGACTAAAACACTACAAAATATAATGAAAATTCCCTCTCATGGAGTAATCACTATCCTGTAATGATGGTTATTGTTTTAAATAATGCCTTATATGTTTAACCAGAAACCAAACCAAACCCACTGCCACTGAGTCGATTCTGACTCACAGTAACCCTGCAAGACAAAGTAGAGCTGCCCCATAGAGTTTCCAGGGAGCACCCAGAAGATTTGAACTGCCAGTCTTTCGGTTAGCAGACTTAGCACTTAACTACTATGCAACCAATGTTCCCCCTTAAATATTTTCTACAATATATTTCTATTAAACAGCATGAACTATTTTATGAAAATTTTGATCTTCATGCAAATGATATTTTAATGACATTATTCATTGGAAAATTGATGTCTTCCATGCAATACTAGCTTTTTGAGGGTCATTGGTATTGATACAAGCTGATCTATCTAAATCATTTTGTTTATTCTAGCTTCTCCATGAATGTACGTCAATTTTTCATTGAATTGCTTGTTAATAGACACGTAGATCATCTGTATACTACAAACAATAATGTGTATCAGTATTCTTGTGACTTTATGCACTTAGGAGCGAAAAGATGGATTGTAGAGTATGCACAGCCTTGCTGTTGTTAGATATTTGTGAGATGTTCAGTGAAAGCCACCAGGAACATTTTCTAAGCAGTATTCCCTATTCTCTTGAGATTCATCAGACCCAAAACGTGATAGGCTATTCCTTATAGTTTTGCTTAAGGAAGAAGTTGAAGCTGCACTGAAGGCTTTGGTGAAAAACAAGGCTCCATGAGTTGATGGGATATCAACTGAGATGTCTCAACAAGCAAATGCAACACTGGTAGTACTCACTAATCTATGCCAAGATACTTGGAGTACAGCTACCTGCCAAACTGACTAGAAGAGATCCATATTTATGACTATTCCTAAGAAAGGTGATCCAACTGAATGCAGAAAATACAAAACAATATCATTAGTATCACAAGCAAGTAAAATTTTGCTAACGATCATTCAAGAGTGACCACAACAGTACATTGACAAGGAACTGCCAGAAATTCAATCTGGATTCCGAAGAGGATGTGGAACTAGAGATATCATTGCTGATGTTAGAAGGATCTTGGCTGAAAACAGAGAATACCATAAAGATGTTTACCTGTGTTTCATTGACTATGCAAAGACACTTGACTGTGTGGATTATAGCAAATTGTGGATAATAATGCAGAGAATGGGAATTTCAGAACACTTTATTGTGCTCATGAGGAATCTGTATATGTATCAAGAGGCAGTAATGAAAACAAGGGGACACTGTGTGATTTAGTCACGAAAGGTGTGAGTCAGAGTTGTTATCATTTCAGTATATCTTTTCAATCTGCATGCTAAGCAACTAATCTGAGAAGCTGAACTATATGAAGAAGAATGAGACATCAGGATTGTAGAGAGATTCATTAACAACCTGCGATATGCAGATGACACAACCCTGCTTGCTCCAAGTGAAGATTTGAAACACTTACTGATGAAGATCACAGACCACAGCCTTCAGTATGGATTTCACCTCAACATCAAGAAAACAAAAGCCTTACAACTGGACCAGTAAGCAACATCTGCGATGAATGGAGAAAGGATTGAAGTTGTCAAGGATTTCATTTTACCTGTTTCCACAATTAATGTCCATGGAAGCAGCAGTAAAGAAATCTAAAGACTCATCACACTGGGAAATCTGCAAAGCATGTCTTTAAAACATTGAAAAGTAAATATGTCACTTTAAAGGTAAAGATGAGCCTGACCCAAGCCATGGAATTTTCAGTTGCATTATACGCATGTGAAAGGTGGACAATGAATAAAGAATATAGAAGAAGAATCAATGACTTTGAGTGGTGTTGGTGAAGACCATTGAATGCACCATGGACTGCCGAAAGAACAAACAGATCTGTTTGGGAGGAATACAACCAGAATGCTCCTTGGAAGCACAGATGGCGAGACTGTGTCTTACATGCTTTGGACATGTTGTTAGGAAAGATCAGTCTCTGGAGAACATCATGCTTGGTAGAGTAGAGGGTCAGTGAAAGACAGGAAGATCCTCCAGGAGATAGGTTGACACCGTGGCTGCAACAAGGGGCTTAAGCATAAAAATGATTGTGGGCCTGGAGGATTGGCAGTGTTTTGTTCTGTTGTGAATAGGATTGCTATGAGTCAGAACTGACTCTATGACATCTAACAACAAACAACAGAATTTTCCTTTGGCAATGTCAGAATACAGGTCATCCCACCTTAGCATTTGACATGAAGCTGCATATATTTTTAACAGTTGGGAGAGATACAGTTTAGAGTGCAGAAAATAAATCAGGGATTATTATTATCCATGTCATCATAGGTCAAACATTTTGCTTTCTGAGAGCCACACATCATTGCTCCTTGCCCTTGCCCTCTTTCTCATCCTCTTCCTTTCTTCTTCTCTTCTTCCTCCTTCTCCTGCACTAATACCCACAAGCAAAAATAAAGACTTCAAACCTACTTCTTTACTTCCCTTGCCTCAAAGTTTCCTCCTGACCATCCTTTTATAAGTCAGAAAATTTGTTTTTCTCTCCTGCTTGCATCTTTGTCCTTAGGTGCATTTCAGTCATTTTATATTAACACTGACTTCTACAGTTCCCCTGTAACTCAGTCTCTTTCTGCAATTAAACAACACAGCAGGGCTTTAAAGGAGAAATAAAAAGTTATTTCTCTACAATAATGGTGGACTAGATTTATACATCTTGCATTATTGGTAGTTCCCTCTCCACTACCAAGAATCAACAGCACAATATCACATACCAGCTGAATCAATTGCTGCCCAGAGTGCCATATTTGTAAATATGTGATGGAAAAGGAAAAACAATCAAACCCTAAATTGACTTCTTCTCTACTTTGATAATAATGTCTTCATTCTAGAGGCAGTGCCTGAGTCGTGATATTCTACCAAGTGAGATTTCTTCCAGTAGGAAAACTATACATGTTGATGAGTCTTTCTTGTCTCCAATTTTTACCCTTACACATTCTGAATGTGTAAGTACCTGGCATGTGAATCTCCTTTCCTGATTATATACAATTTGTACTTTGTCTCAAATCTCACAATTGCAACCCAAACCAAATTATAATTGCCAACACTTATTAAGCACTGACTGTATGCCAGATACTGTGCTCTTTTATACACATTTTACTGAATTGTCTCAAATAATTGTAGAGTCAATAATACCCATTTTACAGATGAAAAAACTTTCAGAGACATATTTCATGTATAAAAGAAATCAATCGCTTTGTATTTAATTTTGTACTCTCTAATATTTAAAGAAAGATCAAGTACTAAAATGCACGTAATCTATAACCAGTCCTCTCCGTCCCTCCCTCCTCTCCCTTGCAGCCATCAGAGTCTTTTCTTCTGTACATGAGTTTGTTTTCAAGTCCTTAAAATAGTGGTCTCATACATTATTTTTCCTTGTACTGCTGACTAATTTCACTCAACATAATGTCTTCCAGTTGCCAGGTTATGAGATGCTTTCTGAAATCATCATTGTTCTTTATCATTGCATAGTGTTCCATACCATAGTTTGTTTATCCATTCATCTGTTGTTGGGCATCTGGATTGATTCCATCTTTTTGCTATTGTGGACTGTGCTGCAATACAGTCATGTGCATGTATCTGTTGGTGTGAACGGCCTTGATTCTGTAGGAAATATTCCAAGCAGTGGAATTACTAGGTCAAATGGTATGTCTATATCCAGCTTTCTAAGGAAGTACCAGATTCCTTTCCGAAGAGGTTGTACAACTTTGCCATCCCACCAACAGTGTAGAAGAGTTTCAATTTCTCCACATCCTCTCCAGCATTTGTTGTTTTGTGTTTCTTGGATCACAGCCAGCCTTCTTGGAGTGAGATGATATGTCATCGTAGTTTGGATTTGAATTTCCTTAATAGCTAATAATCATTACTGCATGTGTCTTTTGGTTGCCTGGATGTCCTCTTTAGAGAAGTGTCTATCCATCTCCTTTGCCCATCGCTTAATTGGATTATTCTTATCTTGTTGATATTTTGTAGTACCTTGTAGATTATGGGGATTAGACATCGGTCTGCCACATAGTTGCCAAGTATTTTTTCCCATTCTGTAGGTGGTCTTTTCAGTCTTTTGATAAATTCTTTGGATGAGCAAAAGTGTTTGATTCTTAGTAGTTCCTATTTATCTATTTTTTCTTCTGCTAATTGTGCTTTGTTTGACAGATTGTGAAGTCTGTCTACATTGTGTACTAAAACTTCCATTATTGATCCTATTTTTTCTTGGATGAGCTTTATCATTTTAGTTTTGATATTTAGGTCATTTATCCAATTTGAGTTGGTTTTTGTATAAGGAGTAAGATATATGTCTTGTTTTAATCTTTTGCAGATGGATATCCACTTTTGCCAGCACCATTTGTTAAAAGAGATTGCTTTTACCCCAGTTTAGAGTCTTAGGGCCTTTGTCAAATATCAACTGTTCATAGGAGGATGGTGGCATCTCCAGGTTCTCAACTCTGTTCCATTGATCTATATGTCTCTTTTTGTACCAGTACCAGGCTGTTTTGACATCCGTGGTGGTGTAATAGGTTCTAAAGTCGGGTAGTGAGAAGACTCCCAGTGTGCTCTTCTTTTTTAGTAGTATTTTACTTGTCCGGTGCTTCTTCCCTTTCCAAACAAAGTTGGTGATTTGTTTCTCCATCTCATTAGAAAATGTCACTGAGATTTGTATTAGGATTGCATTATGTAAGTACATTGCTTTGGGTAAAATAAATATTTTCACAATGTTAAATATTCTTATCCATGAGCAGCATAGGTTTCTCCATTTATGTAAGTCTGTCTTAGTTTCTTGTAGTAAGATCTTGTAGTTCTCTTTGGTTGCATGAAACCAGTGACAGCACACATTAGAAAGAAGATCAATTTAACTGGACTTCAACATAATCTGAAAACTTTTCCAATCTTAACCCAATATGGCAAGGTCAGAGTAGCAGGGATGGGGGTCTGGGGAACATGCTCTCAGGGGACAACATGGCCAATTGGCATAACTAGCCTATTTCTAAAGGAGTCTCTTCCACCTCATATTTGTAAGTGGCATCTGAGGTCTTAAAAGCTAGTAAGCTGCCAACTGAGGTATACCAAATGGTCCCAACTCAGCAGGAACAGATGATCACCAAGGACAAAATTGACATGGGGGAAAGAGAACCCAGAAGACAGACTCATGTGAATGGGTGAGTACATCATCATGTGACCAGAAGAACCATATGGTGTCTGGGTACCTCCAGTGACAGCCATGAAGGGGCTCACAAAGTTCAGTCCCAGTGGCAATATGAGAATAAAAAGGGGTACACCCTGAGAGCTCCACTAAAACACCACAAGTGATAGTCCAAAGGCCTGGGGGTTCCCCTGGGAACAGGGCCCCTAGACCTGATGCTATCCCTGATCATAAATCATTACTGAGGTCAACTCCTTGGACAGGAATGGATTGGACGTGGCAACAAAGAGTGATCACGTTGTGTGTGTACTTTATGGTTCTATGCATCTATAGGATATCATCCTACTGGCTTCTTATAAGAGAGGAGAGGAGAGAGTGGAGAAGAGGGGACAGAGGGGATATAGGAGGCTATGACTTGTATGGAACAGAAAGGAGGAGTGTGGGCAAGGAGTGTAGTAGGAGCTGCACCTAGGTGGGCATGCGGATTTACACTAGACTGTACACTTTCAGTTAGTCACAATAAAAAAAATGAACATAATATTTAAGAAAGTCATTTGTAAAATACAAAGGTAAATTCACCAAAAGGGAAAGCTATAGAAACACAGTAAATTAATTGTATGGCAACTTTCATTAAATAAACCAGTGCAATTCCAAGCACACTATGAAACTGAGACTTTTTTCAGCCATATATATTTGGTAAAAATATTTTACCAGAGTAAAAAACTTTTACCTTTTAAAGTAATTTATAGGCTTTCTATAGCACAATATTTTTTATTGTAAACATGCAAAAAATTATGAGACTTAGAGTGATAATCATGAGGAATCCATTTTGTCTCTTTTGGTTTGTCATGTAGTACCTGATAGTTTACAATGCAAATTTGTCTTCTATTAGCTACTCTTTAAAGCATCAAGTTCCTTACGTGAACACATAAGCTAATTGATATTTGATTCTGTCAAATTCATCTGTTAAGTTTTTGTTTCTTTGAAGATGAGATTAGAAGGGTATACACGTGTACAGATTTTAAATTTTATGCTTGCTGCTAATATTTAGTAAATACTAGACAGAAACAGCATAACTTTCTGCAACTCTTCAGTAAGTAGTTCTACAATTTACTCAATTCTTTGTGGAAAAGAGGATTGCGTTTATAATTTTGCATCTGTGACTCAAGTTTTAGAGTGGGTAATAGCAGAAGCCTAGATTCAGAAATGTCATTTTCTTTCAATTGAGCTCTCTGGTCATTTGATGAATTTTGAGGAGGTATATCTGGAATATCGGACTTCATGACACTGGGTTTTTTTTTTTTATCTGGAATATGATATCAGTTATTTTCATCTGTATCTCTAGGAAGATTTGGGACATAGTTATGTATTCTATACTTAAATGCATATTTCTTCCTTTCCAAAATAACTCAGTTATCATTACTTTATTAGCTTCATTTGTGTGTAAGACTTTAAAGGCATATTGCTCAATGTTAGGTTTTACTGAGACACAGATAGAAGTCGTAATGGGAACTACAATTGAATTTCATATTGTTATGAATGTTAATTTTTAAGGAAATCAGGTTACAAATAAGAAGTCACATATTTCACAAGAAGAAAATATTTTTTAAGTGTCCCTGCGTCACTGGCGTTCTTAAGGAGGGTTTGTCAAGTGCTTAGTTGTTTGATAAATTTGGATTCTACGTGGGATTCACTAGTGCATTTATTCATCAAATATTTATTAAGTGCTTATCAGACATCAGGAGTTGTGCTAGGTACCAAGGAATGATGATTTGGGCTATGGGGCAGATTTCTCACAATATTAAAACAGGAAGAAAAACAGGTGATATGATGAAGGAAAGAAACAATACCAAAAATATTCATGTCCATTTCCCCAAATTAGAAATTTTGTTGTTTGGAAGACAACAGGCAATGACAAAATGTATTTATATGTTCTCTCTACCATAAGGATAATAAAGTCCTCAAGTCAATGGGCCCTGGCTTATTTTTGTCTCCTATTCAAGATAGAATATTTGCTATAAGAAACAGCTCTCAGATCTCAGTGGCTTAACAAAACAGAGATGTATCTCTTCTTACGTCACAGACAAATTGGTTATTTGGTGGCTAGCTTTTCAAACAGAGATTTAAATGAAGGATTCCTTTCATTCAGGGGCTTCACCAATTCTGAGGCATTCACCAGTGCCTCAGAATTCTCCCGCAAGTTTTCTGCATCTATTCTGGGCGTGAAAGAAGGATGACAGGCACGGAGATTAGCAAGTGGCCTTGACGGCCCAGACTGGAAGTGACAGTCAGCCCACAATCAATTCTGCCCTCATTTTATGGTCTGGAACTTCATTTTGTGGTCCAAACTAAACTCCAAAGGCTGGAGGAGAAAGGAAATTTGGATACTTTAAACAACTTGTCAAACGTTTCCCCCCTGACCTAGCACAGTGCCTGTCACATACTTGCCATTCATAGACATTTGTTGGACTTTCAGTCTACATTAAATAGAAGTTAAGAAAAGTTAATATTCTTCCACAATAGCAAAATAAATCTACTTTTGATTTTTCATTGTATAGTTGTTGTTGGTGGCCAACGAGTTGGAGTCAGATTCATGACAACCCCATGCAAAATGAAACAAAACACTGCTTCCCCATGACTGGTTTCAAATCATAGTATTGTGATCCATAGGGTTTTCATTAGTTGATTTTTGGAAGTTGATTGCCAGACCTTTTTTCCTATTCCTTCTTAGTCTGTAAGTTCCCCTGAAATCTGTTTAGCATTAGAGCAAGATGCAAGTCTCCACTGAAAACCAGCTGGTGGCTACGCGTGACAGGCCTTGGCCAGGAATTGAACCTGGATCTCCCATATGGAAGTTGGGAATCCTACCACAAAATCACCACTACCGGCTATCTTCATGTAGAGTTAATTTTTATACAGTGATTATTTAGACTTGGCCAAGTAAGTTGATACACAACTGTCCTTCAGTCCTCATAACAACAACATTGAAAGTAGTCTACTCACAATGAAAACAAAACTCCTTAAAATTAAGTTACTTGCTCCAAATTACAGAGTGAGTAATCTGATTTCACTAGGCTTTGCTATTTGGTAGGACTTGAATTGTTTGGGTTTTGGAATGTCATTGTTAGCTGTGCGGTATGGGTCCAAATGAACCTGGGCAAAAGAGCATTTTACTTAGACTGAGATGTTAAGAAAGATTTGGAAGAGATTGACAATGTTCTCTGAACATAGGTGCGGAAACAAGCTTGATAGTGTTGACTTGATATATACATATTAATTCACTGTATTTTCTGAGGTAGGCCAAATGGAGCTACATACACCTAGCGGTCTGCCTAGTTGTTAATATAAGGTATTCTGTCATTCATGGAAGTGTTGGTCAGAAATATTTCATAAAATTAATGCATAAAAAGATTTTCAAATGGAAAAATAAGTGTTCTAAATGTTCATAATAAAATACTCTTATGTCTGTACCTAAAAAAGGACAGTTTGAATATTGTCTATCTCTACTAGTGGGTCACTTGGAGTTCCACTAGTCATACTGTGGGAGGAAATATGACATAATATTGAGTAGTCTGACTTCTCTTCTAACTATAGTTTATGGAATGAGCTCACAGTGAAAGTGTATTAGGGTTTTTAAAAAGCTTCCTTCTAACTAGCAAGTAGTTTGAAATATTCTGGAAATAAATTTTTCTTGGAAAAAGATAAATATTTCTAAATAATTCATCCATGTTGAGAAGTGTAACCACAGCCAAGAGTAACCACAGCAGTATTCAAATATATGATCATTGTTTGGGTCAAAATATCCCAAAGGGGAGCAAAAAAAAAAAATACATCATTTCAGTTCTCATAGAGTAGAAACCTTCAAAGACAGCAAAGACGAGGTCAGTAAGCTTTTGTCTTTAAATTACTAGTGCTCAAAACAGATTAGATGTTCTGTAATTATTAATGTATTATTGAATTAATGTACAACAGTTTTTCTCAAAGCAGTTTGATTACAAATTAGAAGGAATTTGGTGGCGCAGTAGTTACGCACTCGGCTGCTAACCAAAAGGTTGGCATTTGGAATCCCTCAGCTGCAGAAGAAGAATGATGTGGCAGTCTGCTTCTGTAAAGTTTATAGCCTTGGAAACCTTATGGGGCAGTTCTACTGTGTCTATGATGTCCCTATGAGTTAGAATTAACACAGTGGCAATTGGTTTGGATTTTGAAGTAACCCTAATCAGCTGACTTGTCAGTTTGTCATACTGTGAAGGTTTGTGTGTTGCTGTAATGTTGGAGGCTATCCTTCCAGACTAAGACAGGCTAGGAACAGAAGTCTGGCAATCTACTTTTGAAAATCAGCCACTGAAAACCCTATTGATGACAATGGAGTATTGTCTAATACAGGGCTGAAAGATGAGCTCCCTACATTAGGAAGACACTCAAGATACATAATGGCAGCTACAGTGTCGGACCAGAAAATATTTCATTTTATTAAACATAAGGTCATCATGAATTGGCACCAACTCAACGGCAACTAACAACTACAACCTTAATCTCAGCCAAAGATGTTTTGAGACTCTGACAATTGCTCACAAAAGGCAACAACAGTTAAAGACTTGGCCTGAGTTATTTTTATAAAATATCTGTCTTACTGGGTGCAAAGAACATCTATGACATTTAAAAAAGACCTGCAAAATTATTCCTAGGTATTCAGTTGCAATGTGGTGGATTGTTAAGAGGAAAAAAATAGTTATTCTACCTGTAGAGTAACTTACAATTATGTGCTCATAGGTTGGGTCCCATGGGAGTCAGACTCTGAGATGAAGTTTAGCGTACAGTCTATCTATCAGGAAGTGCACCTGGGATCAAGTAGGATGGGGCAGAGGGAGAATTTCAGTTTAGAAGCAAGCCCATCCATAGTTCCAGCTCACCCCATGGAGGTATGTTTTGGAGCTAGGTGGGCCCATCAGAATTGTCCCCTATGAGGTCAAACATCTGGGACTTTATACCCCTGCTTCAGTCACAGGAGTCACACAGAGATGGGCACAACCTTGAAGGAGGTAGCTGCAACAGTCCCTGAAGGAGCTGAGAGAAACTGGGACAAGTCCTTCCCTGAAGATAGATCTGGGTGGTGCACGTCACTGTCCATCACAACGCAATAGCTGAATGTAACGCAAATTTTGGTATCTACTAAATTTAAGTATGATTTAATGTTAAAAAACAGTCAAGAAATTGAGAGGCCTTTACTTTATAATCTAAAATAAATATTCACTTTTATGGGAGCTTAGCATACTTACAAAAAGCAGATATTCCCCTTATAGGGAACTTTGACAAATTAATGAATTACAGACAGAAAAATATGTCAAAATTAAAAATAAAATATGACCCCAATATTGTGGCAGGCTCAGAAAAGTTGTTCTTCTTCTAGAGTGATGTCTTTTTTTTTTTTTTTTGTAGTAAAATTGAAGGTAAGACTTATTTTTGTTTTTTAACTTGTGGCATCTTTCTAAAACATATTATATGTGCTATTAGCTCAATATTATTTGAATCCCTGAAAAATGATTTTTGGTCAAGAATTTTATGACATATTAAATTATATTTTGGATAAAATTGGTGTGTACTCAAGCTCTTCCCAAGAGGATGTGTCAAGCTAGGTTAAGAAGTAACTGTGGGGACTGTCTATGTTAAAAGCAAAAGAATTCTACTTTAAGAGAAACAACAGTATAGATGAAGAGGATGTTTATTAAGATGAAGGATGAGTCAAAGATAACCAGATATTTTACAGCTAGGACCTTCCTCATCCCACTGCCATCAAGTTGATTCCAATTCATAGGACTTTTAAAGGTGTAGAAAGAAAAGGAGGGTGAACAAGGATTGAGACTATTAGACATAGAGATAGAAATGCTCCAGATGCTAAGAGCAGTCAGCTAGGCTGAAAGTGGATGGCAAGGCACTGAGTTCATACTGTATTCAACGAAACATGCATTATGCAAGATTTGAGTCCACCAGGAAGCACCTCAGAAGGAAGATCTGGCAATCAACTTCCAAAAACAGCAGCCATTGAAAACCTTCGGGAATACACTTCTACTCTGACACTCGTGGGGTTGCCATGAGTCAGGACTGACTTGACAGAAACTTTTTATTCTTGTAAAATTCATATTCCTTAAACCTACAGGCTTTTTGTTAATTTCTTCATTCAACAAGTAC
This sequence comes from Heterohyrax brucei, assembly GCA_028571685.1. Classification (NCBI taxonomy): domain Eukaryota; kingdom Metazoa; phylum Chordata; class Mammalia; order Hyracoidea; family Procaviidae; genus Heterohyrax; species Heterohyrax brucei. The sequence goes on along the minus strand of CM053166.1, from coordinate 36,166,048 downwards.
TTCCTGATTACCTATTATATGATAAAGTGAATTGTAATAAAAATTGTGAATCTGAATATTTCATTCTGCAACTAAATGTATATACAAGTGAGTGGAAAATTCTATTTTTAATTTTCCATTCATTCACCATATTGTTAAACTTATTTGATCTCAAGTTGACTGTACTTTTCCCCTCCCCTAGCTACTTTCTCCCTTACAAAAATAGTCACAAAATTATACTTCTCAGACACATCTGGTGAGATGAATGTCTTCACCCTTGAAGTGTTTAACAAGCAATTAAGAACAGAAGTTATTTAGAATTGTGCAGTATCTGTAAGGTAACACGCCCTCTGAGTTGGGACTTAGGGATGACTGTAGTCCAGAGAGAGCTAAGAAAGCACCCGAAGACAGCAATGGAGATATGGATTGTTTATTATCACTCACACAGCAGGAGTGGGTCCAGGGAGGTGGCCGGACTGTGAGGATGGCTAAAGAGAAAGCTTAGGGGACCACTGACATAGGGGAGTTCTCCCCTCCATCTTGTTGATCTACCTACTGGTCCCCTGTTCTTGGGTCATAGTGTCCTGCTCAGGTGTTCTTGGTTATGTGTTCCTTTCTAGTGGCATAGGAGAAAGCTGGCTGGGCTCTTATTTATGCCACTGTCATTTCTCAAGAAAGAGGAGTGGGGAAGACAAGGCAATTTTCTTAAGGCAAAGGCTGTTGGGTGAGAGGCAACACTGTGGCCATGATGAGAGCATCATCATGAGTGCTGTTAACCCACACTCTCCTTTCTTCATTTTCTTTCATCAAAAATGCAAATTTATAAATCTGTCAACACCAAAGGGTATAGGTTTTAGTGAAGGAGTAGAGAAACTTTCTATTTTGTGCTTTACTAACTCTTAGTATGTTATAGTGCCATTGAAGTAATTTTAAGTTCATCAATGGAAACTAAGTGCTTCATACTAGAGACATGACAAATACACTTAAAAATATTTTGTGGCTGTACAGATAAAGAAAATCAGACAAATGTCTCTATAATCTTTTCATCCCCTAGATTGTAAGTAAAGATTAGTTACAAGGAAATGACTTTACACCACAGCAGAGAATGTGACTTTTATTTTGGGAAATTTTTATGAGGCTCAAAACAAGCACTTCTGGAGTACTGCTGTCTGCTGCTTTTTCCAAAGGAAATAGAGAGATCAGCAAATTGCTACTTTCAAGATTTAGGGACAGGAAATAACACTTTTTTCTGGAATTCTCAACTCCTATACCCTCATCAAAAGATAAATTCAAGTATTTAAGTTAATTATAGACTGCAAAATTTTGGAAAATAAAAACTGAACAACAACAACAAAAACCCCCATAACTCTTCATAAATTAGCATGCAATCATTTAAAGTACTTCTTAAGCATTGTAGTTTGCATTTTAAAAGCATGCTGGTATTTTTACGTCCTTCATTGGTTGTTTAAGGTTGTTGTTGCTTGCCATTGAGTCAATTTGGAGTCGCAGAGACCCCATGTGACAGAAAAGAACTGCCCCAGAGAATTTCCAAGGCTATAATCTTCACAAAAACAGATTACCACGTTTTTTCTCCTGTGAACCTGCTAATCTTTCAGCTAGCAGCTGACGCCTTAACCATTGTACCACCGATAGATTTTATTTGCTGACAATTTTTATTTTTGAAAAACGGTGCACGTTTTTGCTAGAATGTCAATCTGCGATTTTATTGAGACATTTCTATGAGATAGAATAATCTGCAGACTACTTTTCAGTGCGTAAATGTGTTGGGTATTTGTAGATTAGTTCCCCAAACACGCAAAATGGATACTACTAACCTCCTGATCATTGATTCCAATTCTGTTAATATTAGGAACAATCTTTTCAGTAAATTAAGCATCTTATAATTTCTGTCAAAATCACCCCAGTTTCTTGGGAAAATGGAAAAGTCAGTTTAGTAAAAGATAAACAATTCATAAGTCAGTTTAGTCAAAGATTAAACAATTCATTGAAACAGACAGTAACTGATTTCATTTAGATATAATCTCATAAAGCAGTTCTAGCAAATTCCGTAATCATGTTAAGACTTGGATATCCTAATCTGTGAAGTCCAAAGATAACACATATCTTTTATGTGCCTGCTTTCTGAGCAGTTTGAAAACTTGCAGTGTAAACAATTGCTTTTACTTTCGATTCTCATTGCGCATCCTTCTGACTCTCACACCCCCTTTTGATTTTTTAGTTGTTCTCAGTTTATTGGCGTGGTCTCTTTATTTTAGCTAGAGATCTTGAGGTGAATCAAGGAGAAGTGTAAAGTACTTCCTGGAAAATGTAGGCAGTATTTTAAAATTGTTTAAGTACAGAATCTCCCTGCCCATTTCCCTGAATAAGCAGCATGCATCTTGTTCTGCTTTTCTTTAAGCTTGATTACATCTCTGCTCAATTACAGAAATGAGATTTTAATTGGACTTCCTTAATTGGAAGTTTGTCGATTGCAGAATACAACTGCTCGCTTGTTCTTTATGAGGCAGTTCTGGTACGTATGAATACAGTATAAAAGAAAGAGAGAGATTTGAGAGGTCTCTGCAAATACACCGTAATCCCTAGTGCAGGTTTCACAATTACAGATGATACATATTGATTACCTACCTCTATAATCATGTTAAGACTTGGCTATCCTAATCTGTGAAGCCCAAAGATAACATATATCTTTTCTGTGCCTGCTTTCTGAGCAGTTTGAAAACTTGCCACGTAAACAATTGCTTTTACTTCCAACTCTCACCGTGCGTGCTTCCGACTCTCATACTCGTTTTGATTCTTCAGTTGTTCTCAGTTTACTGGTGCGGTCTCCTTATTTTACCTAGAGATTTTGAGGTGAATCAAGGAGAAGTGTAAAGTACTTCCTGGAAACTGTAGGCAGTATTTTAAAATTAAGTGATTACAAAAAGTTAGCGTGATTACAAAGCACCTTTGATTGGTGTTTTGTTTTCTGGTAATACTTTTAGAACATCTGTAAATGTAAATGTTTTAAATTATCTTCATTAAAAACAATGACATTACAGTTTATTAAAAATTGAAACATGCATTATAAAATTCTAATTCTCAAAATTAAGGAAAATTATAGCAATTTTACCAAAAAGTGAATCATACTACATACACTGCTTTGAATTACCAACTAAGTCATGTTTAGTTTTATTTTTATGTAACCAAAGAAAACTAAGCTAAAGGAAAACGTGAAACAGCAGAGCTTCAAATAAATGTTTCCTTTTTGCTTGTTTATTTAAGTGATATTACTAAATTCAAAGAATAGGTTTTTCAAAAACATCAAGAATTTGGGGCTATTTCAGCTTTAATGAGGAGCCTTGGTGGTGCAGTGGTTAAGAGCTTAGCTGCTAACTAAAAAGCGAGCAGTTCAAATCCACCAGCCACTCCTTGGAAACCATACGGGGCAGTTTTACTGTGTCCACAAAGGGTCTCTATGAGTGGAAATCTGTTCAATGACAACGGGATTGGACTTGGTTTTGGTTTTTAGCTTTAATACATGTATGTTTCAAATTTTGATGGTATATTTCCACACCTTACTCTGATAGTTGAGGAAATTGACAATCACTTCCTCTGACCTTTGCTTCACTACCCTTAGAATTTTCACCTATAATAATTTTAATATTGTCAAATTTGATAGCATGTATATACTCTAATTCTTACAATATCATTAACTTTGATAAATTGAAATTGATTCATTTCTTTTTTTTTAAATTTTTGTTTAACATAACTGAGTGAAAATGTACATTCACATATAAATTTACATGCCCCCCTATATGCAGCTTCCACTGCTCTCCCTGTCCGGTGACAGCACACTATTCCTCTCTGCTCCATACATGTCTCATCCTCCCAAAAGTCTCCTTTCCCCTCCTGTCCGTCCACTCCCCTTCCTCCAGCCAGAGGTCAGCAAGATGATATCCTATAGATGTATAGAACCATAAAGTGCTTCCAATATGTGGTCACTCTGCCTTGCCAAGTCCAATCCATTCCTGTCCAAAGAGTGGACCTTTGTTATAATTTATGGGAAAGGGCAGCATCAGGGAAGGGGGCCATGCTCTCAGAGGAACCCCAAAACCGCTGGACCATCAATTGAGGTCTTTTAGTGGAGATCTCATGATGCACCTCTTATTATTCCTGTGTTGCCAGTGAGGTTCCTCCCTGTGAGCTCCATCGTGGCTATCACTGGTGGTGGCCGGGCACCATCCAGTTCTTCCGGTCCCAAGTCGATGTAGGCACCCACTCTTGTGGGTCTCTCTGTCTTCTCGGTTGTCTTTATCGCATGTCATTTTGGTCCTCAGTGAGCATCCATTCCTGTAGAATTGGGACCATTTGCTGTGTCCTCGGATGGCAGCTTGGCAGCTTTTAAGACCCCAGACGCCACTCACCAATGTGTAGTACAGAGAGCTCTCTTAGCAAAATGCTAGTTGTGCCAATTGGACTGGAATTCGCCTAAGAGCATGGTCCCCCGCCCCCTGCCCCAGCTACTCTATCCTTGCAGTATTGAGTTAAGATGGAAGGAGTATTCAAGTTATGCTGAAGTCCACTTAATGTTATTGTTGTTCCTAATGTGTGCTGTCACCGGTTTCTCCCAACTAGATTTCTAGTAACTATCTAAACTAAACCCTCCCCCACTCACCCTCCCTCCCTCCCCTCCCTTGCAGCTGTCAAAGAGTCTTTTCTTCTATACACAAGTCTGTTTTTGAGATCTTATCGTAGAGGTCTCATGCAGTATTTGTCCTTTTGTCGCTGACTACTTTCACTCAACATAATGTCTTCCAGTTGAAACCAGGTTAGGAGATGTGTCCTGGAATCATCATTATTCTTTATCATTGCGTAGTGCTCCATTGAGTATATGTACCACAGTTTACCTATCCATTCTTCTATTGTTGGGCATCTGGGTTGATTCCATCTTTTCGCTATTGTGGACTGTGCTGCCATAAACATTCTGGTGCATGTGTCCGTTGGTGTGAAAGGCCTTGAATCTGTAGGATATATTCCAAGTAGTGGAATTACTGGGTCAAATGGTATACCGATATCCATTTTTTTAAGGAAGCGCCAGATTGCCTTCCAAAGAGGCTGGACCATTTTGCAACCCCACCAACAGTGCAGGAGGGTTCCACTTTCTCCACAGCCTCTCCAGCATTTGTTGTTTTGTTGATTCATTTCTTATCACCAAGCTTTAATCTGTTTAAATCATTCCTGGTTTCTTAATTTTAAATCACACCGACTAATCAGTTGGGTTTGCGGCTCAAGTGGTTCTTGTTTGTGAGTTTGATTTTTAAGAAATCAAAAAAACAGGGGACGGAGTCAAGATGGCCGACTAAGCACACGTCTCCTTGTATCCCCCTGGAAACCAAGACCCGAATTGACAATCAGACAGAGCCTTCTGAGCACCTAATCAGCCTCAGGACACGGCACAGAGCTGTTAATTGGGACTTCATACCACTCAGCAAAAAACCTCCTCTCTTTCGCTGACTCCCGCTCATGGCTAGCCCCGGCGCTCATGGACAGAAGGTAAATGCACCATTTTGACTTTTTCTTTTCCTCGGTCTTGGCTGGTGGGCGGAGCTGGGCCTTCCCTGGCGGCTGGACTAAGACGTGCTGCTGGGGGTATAGGCAGGCGAAATTCCCAAATTCTGAGAGCCAGGCTCGGGACTCTGTTAATCTAGACACTTTGAGCTTTTCATTTTGTAGCTGCCTCAGTGGGGTTTGTGTGGAGCTCCATGGTCAGGGTGCGGGACACCGTGTTGGTACCAAGATTTTAGCGGGACCTCATTCTTAGCCTGGGAGCCAGCGCCTGCAAACGGGACAACGCTTCTCCATCACAAAAGTAGTGATTTTCCACAGTGCTGCCTATGTTGGGGCCCTGCAACAGAGGCAGAGGAATCGCTGCCTCTCAGCACCTTTAGCCCCTCTGTCTGCTGCCTGTGTGGAGGACGCCATCTTGAGTACAGTGGCCACCGCTGGACTTAATTCTTAGCTTGGGAGCCAGAGTCTGCCCACAAGAGAGCGCTTTTCTTTCACAAAACCAGTACTCGACGCAGTGTTGGATAACGCTAGGCCCTGTCAGCAGAGGCCACCAGGGCAGTAGCAGTGCTGTATTCTGAACTAGTTTGTTATCATCTGGGGTTGGATACAGTGGCACTTACTTTGTCAGATGAGAAGAGGGACCTCTACACCTGAAAACTTAACTGACTTGTGAACCGGTCAGATACCTTTTGCTTTACATTTGAAGACAGCCTAGAGAAACATTCGCAATCCATCCTCACAGTACCTCTTCCAGCCTCTATATACTCACATGGGACCCAAAAAGCACAGACAATTGTGGCATGCAAGGAATCACTCATGGCTTCAGAAGGCTCCCGAACAAAGCAATCAAGGAGTCTTCCAGATGAAGAAACTTTTATGAAAGCATCAGGAAGTGAATACAAATTGATTATATACAAGGCCCTTCTAGACCTTATACAAAATGCAGCAGAACAAAGTGAAAAATTAAGCAAGTTGTTCGATCTGATGGAACACCAGTACTCTGAAATCCAACAGATCAAGAAGAAAATCAAAGACATAGAAACTTCCATGCAAAGCCAAGAAAACAGAATGGAACAAATGGAAAAAAGAATTTCTGACTTGGAAGACAGAGCTACTGAGGCCAGCGTCTATGAGCAGAAATCAGAAAAAAGAAACAAGAAAAATGAAGAAACATTAGAAGCATGTGGGACTCTATTAAGAGGAACAACGTTCGATGAATTGGAGTCCCTGAACACAGTGAGACATCTGAGAACACAGAGAGTATGGTTGCTGAGCTGCTGAAAGAAAACTTCCCAGAAATCATGAAGGAAGAGAATATAGACATCTCAGATGCATATCGTACGCCATCCAATATAGATCTCAAAAGAAAGACTCGAAGACATATTATAATCAAGCTTAACAAAATGAAACATAAGCAGCAACTCTTAAAGGCAGCAAGACTCAAGGAAAAGCTAACATTCAGAGGGAAACCCTTTAGGCTATCGTCAGATTTCTCAGCAGAAATCATGCTGGCACGGAGACAGTGGCACGACACATTCAAAGTCTTGAAGGAGAAGAACTTCCAACCAAGAATTATATATCCTGCAAAACTATCTTTCAAATACGAAAATGAAATTAAGACATTCCCAGATAAACAGAAACTCAGAGACTTTGTAAAAACCAAACCCAAACTACAAGAAATACTGAAAGAAGCTCTTGGCTTTGGTTTAGAAGAACGAAACCACTAACTTTATATTTTAGAACGACACACTACTCAATACTCATTTAGGGAAGGCTCCAAAGTAAATCACAGCTTTGATTTGGAAAGAAGCAATACAGTGATCATCATGAAAACTATGGTGTCATCATAATAAAAGAGGGATGTACTACAGTCGTTATAGTCCTTCCAGATGGAGAGGAAGATGACAAGACTGTTAGTAATTAAAATTGGGTTTATTAATAGTTTATTAAGGGGGTTCACAGGGGCAGCTCTAAAGCACAACAAAGATGTATCAGACCATTTCAAGAAATCTAACACACGAGTCTCAACAACTATAAAACCAGCTCTGAAAAAGGTGAAAAATCAACTCACAAAAAAGAGTGTCTCAGAACAGACTAATAAGAACAACAGAGAAAACATCAACATAAAAATAAACATATCACAATGGCATCAGTGAACACATACCTATCAATAATTACATTGAATGTGAATGGACTGAATGCTCCAGTAAAGAGACATCGAGTGTCATCTTGGATCAAAAGACACAATCCATCCATATGTTGTCTACAAGAAACTCACTTGAGACCTAAAGACAGGAACAAACTGAAAATTAAAGGATGGAAGAAAATATATCAAGCTAACAATGAACAAAGAAGAGCAGGGGTGGCAATTCTAATCTCAGACAAAATCAATTTTCATGTCAAATCCACCATCGTGGGCAAAGATGGACACTATTTATTGCTGAAAGGTTCAGTACACAAGCAAGACTTAACTATATTAAACATTTATGCACCTAATGTCAGAGCACCCAAATATGTCGCAAAAACAATGACTAAGCTCAAAAGATAGTTAGATGACTCTACAATAATAGTGGGAGACTTTAACACTCCACTCTCATTACTAGACAGATCATCTAGAAAAACCTCAGTAAAGATACAGAAGACCTCATTGACACAATTAACCAACTAAACCTCATTGATATATACAGAACTTTCCACCCATCAGCAGACAACTACACCTTCTTCTCCAGCGCGCATGGAACATTCTCCACAATTGACCACGTGATAGGCCATAATGCAATGCTCAACAAAATCCATACCACTGAATTACTGCAAAGCATCTTCTCAGATCATAAAGCCATCAAAGTTGAAATCAATAGCAGAAAAAACAGAAAGTGGAACTCTTGGAAACTGAACAACATCTTGCTCAAAAAAACATGGGTTATAGAGGAAATCAGGGATCAGTTAAAGAAATTCATGGATTCCAATGAGAACGAAAACACTTCCTACCAGAACCTATGGGATACAGCCAAAGCAGTGCTCAGAAGACTGTTTATCTCGATAAGTGCACACATCTGGAAGGAAGAAAGAAAACAAATCAAGGAACTAGCTCTACAGCTTGAACAAGTAGAAAGAGAACAACAGAGGAACCCCTCGGTCACCGGAAGAAACCAGATTCTAAAGTTTAGAGCAGAGCTAAATAAATTAGAGAATAGAAAAACAATTGAAAAAATTGAAAAGACCAAAAGCTGGTTTTTTGAAAAGATCAACAAAATTGACAAACCACTGGCTAAACTTACTAAAGAAAAGCAGGAAAGGAAACAAATAACCCAAATTAGAAATCAGAAGGGAGTTGTCACCATAGATGCAACAGAAATCAAAAATATCATAACAGAATACTATGAAAGACTGTACTCTAACAAATTTGAAAACCTAGGGGAAATGGACAAATTCCTTGACTCATACCACCTACCCAAATTATCACAACGTGAAGCAGAACAACTTAATAAGCCCATCACAAAGGAAGAGATTGAAAAGGTCATCAAAACACTGCCAACCAAAAAAAGTCCGGCCCCAGATGGCTTCATGGCAGAATTCTACCAAGCATTTAGAGAAGAGTTATCCCCAATACTATTGAAACTATTTCACAGTATAGAAAGGGATGGAGTACTCCCAAACTCATTCTATGAAGCCAGCATAACCCTGATACCTAAGCCAGGGAAAGATCCAACAAAGACAGAGAACTACAGACCGATATCACTCATGAACCTAGATGCAAAAATCTTCAACAAAATTCTTGCCAACAGAATACAATAACATATCAAGAAAATAATCCATCATGACCAAGTGGTATTCATACCAGGGATGCAAGGCTGGTTCAACATCAGGAAAACAATTAATGTGATTAACCACATAAATAACACAAAAGACAAAGATCACCTGATTTTGTCCATTGATGCCGAGAAGGCATTTGATAAAGTCCAACACCCATTCATGCTAAAAACTCTTAGCAAAATGGGCATAGACGGCAAATTCCTCAACACAATAAGGGCTATTTATACAAAGCCAATTGCCCACATCATCCTGAATGGAGAGAGACTGAAAGACTTTCCCTTGAGATCAGGAACTAGACAAGGATGCCCACTCTCAACTCTCCTATTCAATATTTTGCTAGAAGTTCTAGCCAGAGCAATTAGACAAGACGAAGAAATAAAGGGCATCTGCATCAGCAAAGAGGAAGTTAAAATCTCCCTGTTCGCAGATGATATGATTGTATATGCAGAGAACCCCAAGGAATCTATAAGTAAGCTAATCAAACTGATAGAAGAGTTCAGCAAAGTTTCAGGATACAAGATAAACATAAGTAAATTAGTAGGTTTCCTTTATACCATCAACGAGACTGTTAAGGAGGAAATTATTAAACCAATACCATTTACGATAGCCCCTAAGAAGATAAAGTACCTAGGAATTAATCTAACCAGAGAAACAAAAGACCTTTACAAAGAGAACTACAAGCCCTTACTACAAGAAACTAAGAGAGACTTAGATAAATGGAAAAACCTACCCTGCTCATGGATAGGAAGACTTAACATTGTGAAAATGTCTATTTTACCCAAAGCAATTTATTTATACAATGCAATCCCAATACAAGTTCCAGCATCGTTTTTTAATGAGATGGAGAAACAAATCACCAACTTTGTTTGGACAGGGAAGAAGCCCGGGATAAGTAAGGTACTACTAAAGAAGAAGAACACACTGGGAGGCCTCTCATTACCCGACCTTAGAACATACTACACTGCCACAGTGGTCAAAACAGCCTGGTACTGGTATAAGAACAGACAGATTAATCGATGGAACAGAATTGAGACCCCAGAGATGACATCATCTGCCTATGAACAGTTGATATTTGACAAAGGCCCTAAGACATTAAACTGGGGTGAAAACAGTCTCTTCAACAAATGGTGCTGGCAAAATTGGTTATCCATCTGCAATAAACTGAATCAAGATCCATATCTTACACCTTATATAAAAACCAACTCCAACTGGATAAAAGACCTAAATATCAAACCTAAAACGATAAAGCTCATCCAAGAAAATGTAGGAACAACAATGGAAGTTTTAATACACAATGAGGACAGACTCCAAAATCTGTCAAAGAAACCTCAATCAACACAAGAGAAAATAGATAAATGGGAACTATTAAGAATCAAACACTTTTGCTCATCCAAAGACTTTATTAATAGAATTAAAAGAACACCCACAGAATGGGAAAAAATATTTGGCAACTCTATGTCAGACCAATACCTGATCTCCATAATCTATAAGATACTACAAAATATCAAGAAGAAGAAGATCAACCATCCCATTAAGCAATGGGCAAAGGAGATGGACAAACACTTCACTAAAGAGGAGATCCAGGCAGCCAAAAAACACATGCAGACATGTTCACGATCTTTAGTTATTAAAGAAATTCAAATCAAGACGACAATGAGATACCATCTCACCCCAACAAGACTGGCCATGATCCAGAAAACACAAAACAACAAATGCTGGAGAGGCTGTGGAGAAAGTGGAACCCTCCTGCACTGTTGGTGGGGTTGCAAAATGGTCCAGCCTCTTTGGAAGGCAATCTGGCGCTTCCTTAAAAAAATGGATATCGGTATACCATTTGACCCAGTAATTCCACTACTTGGAATATATCCTACAGATTCAAGGCCTTTCACACCAACGGACACATGCACCAGAATGTTTATGGCAGCACAGTCCACAATAGCGAAAAGATGGAATCAACCCAGATGCCCAACAATAGAAGAATGGATAGGTAAACTGTGGTACATATACTCAATGGAGCACTACGCAATGATAAAGAATAACGATGATTCCAGGAAACATCTCCTAACCTGGTTTCAACTGAAAGACATTATGTTGAGTCAAAGTAGTTAGCGACAAAAGGACAAATACTGTATGAGACCTCTACGATAAGATCTCGAAAACAGACTTGTGTATAGAAGAAAAGACTCTTTGACAGCTGCAAGGGAGTGGAGGGAGGGAGGGCAAGGGAGGGAGGGTTTAGTTTAGATAGTTACTAGAAATCTAGTTGAGTGAAAGCGGTGACAGCACACATTAGGAACAAGAATAACATTAAGTGGACTTCAGCATAACTTGAGTACTCCTTCCATCCTAACTCAATACTGCAAGGATAGAGTAGCTGGGACGGGGGGTGGGGGACCATTCTCTTAGGCGAATTCCAGTCCAATTGGCACAACTAGCGTTTTGCTAAGAGAGCTCTCTGCACCCCACATTGGTGAGTGGCGTCTGGGGTCTTAAAAGCTGCCAAGCTGCCATCTGACACAGCAAGTGGTCCCAACTCAGCAGGAACGGATGCTCACCGAGGCCCAAAATGGCATGCAGTAAAGACAACCGAGAAGACAGAGAGACCCACAAGAGTGGGTGCCTACATCAACTTGGGACTGGAAGAGCCGGATGGTGCCCGGCCACCACCAGTGATAGCCACGACGGAGCTCACAGAGAGGAACCTCACTGGCAACACAGGAATAATAAGAGGTGCATCATGAGATCTCCACTAAAAGACCTCAATTGATGGTCCAGCGGTTTTGGGGTTCCTCTGAGAGCATGGCCCCCTTCCCTGATGCTGCCCTTTCCCATAAATTATAACAAAGGTCCACTCTTTGGACAGGAATGGATTGGACTTGGCAATGCAGAGTAACCATATATTGGAAGCACTTTATGGTTCTATACATCTAAAGGATATCATCTTGCTGACCTCTGGCTGGAGGAAGGGGAGTGGACGGAGAAGAGGGGAAAGGAGACTGTTGGGAGGATGAGACATGTATGGAGCAGAGAGGAATAGTGTGCAGTCATCGGACAGGGAGAGCAGTGGAAGCTGCATATAGGGGGCATGTAAATTTACATGTGAATGTACATTTTCACTCAGTTATGTTAAATAAAAATAAAAATTAAAAAAAAAAGTAATCAAATAAACAAACACACTGCCATGAAGTTGATTCTGGCTCATAACGACCCTGTAAGACAGATTATAACCGACTTGACGGCTCTTGGCTTGGCTATAGTTTCCAAGGAGCACCTGGTGAATTTGAACTGCCAACCTTTTGGTTAACAGCCATAACACTTAACCACTATACCACCAGGGTTTCCTGATTTTTGAAAAGGATGCTATGTTTTCTGGGTATTATATGCCTTAGAATCTTGTCTGTTACCTTTTCTCTTGAAGAAACACTTGACTGGTTATAGAATTCATGAAACATGGTGTCTACCTTACAATGGGTTGAACTTTGCTTATAATATTCTTAAGCTGAGTAAAAACTTAGTGCTGTTGAGTTGACTCCAACTCATAATGATCCTACAGGACAGAGTAGAACTGACACATAGTGTTTCCAAGGAGCGGTTGGTAGATTTGAACTGCTGACTTTTTAGTAAGCATGTTGGTATGTAAAAGGCTGAGATCAACCTGGTTTCCATCACCTTGTACAAGACTTGTTTTTGTCTCTAACAGTGTCCTTTTGAATAATTTTAATAAGTCTGACCTTCAGTAGCTTCATCACTATATGTTGTGGTGGTTAACTTTTCAATGTTTTTTCAGACAAGATACATGTCTTAGTCATCTAGAGCTGCTATTATAGAAATGCCACAAATAGATCACTTTACCAAAGAGAAATTTATTTTTTCATAATCTAATAGGCAACAAGCTCAAATTCAGGGTGCTGGCTTTAGGGGAAAGCTCTCTCTCTGTTGGCTCTAGAAGGTCCTTGTGATATATTAGTCTTCGCTTAGTCTGGAAGCATCTCAGCACAGGAACCTCAAGTTCAGTGGACACACTCTACTCCTGGCACTGCTTTCTTGGTGGTATGAGGTGCCCATGTCTTACTGCTTGCTTCTCTCTTTTATAGCTCAGAAGAGATTGACTTAAGATACAGTCTAACCTTGTGGATCTAGTCAACATAACTGCTAATAATCTGTCTCATTTAACTTCATAGTGATAGGGTTTATAACACATAGGAAAATTATATCAGATGACAAAAATGGTGGACAAACACACAATATTGGGAACCATGGCCTAGCCAAACTGATATATGCATTTTTGGGAGACAACAATCCATGGCAATACCCTTTTGGTGTACCCCATGAAATCATGATGTCAGTGAAGAGTGCCTCTACTGTCCATTTAAATATTTTGTGTTTAATTTATCTTCTATATTTATAATTCCTACAATCCCTGATTATTTTTCAGTTTGGTAACAAGCTCAAGCCTGTGAACTATATTTCCAGCCATGATTATTCCCTGAGTATGTCTTTAATCTCTGAAATGTGTGGTTTTTGTTTTTTTCTTCCTTCTATACCTGGAGCATAAGCAGCATGCAATTTATTCCCTTCTCCCTTCTGAAGTCTGTTCTTTAAAGCCTTTAAACAGAGCATTAAATAATTTTCCTTCTTTTGTTTTTAGAAGAAAAAAGCCACCTTGTCACACTAGTTTCTTTAGTGATAAAAAATTCCTATCTCTTTTATGATGTAGTTTCACTTTTGAGGTACATTGCTGTGTGTGTGTGTGCATGCATGTGTGTGGTTTCCATGCACAACACGCTAGTTTCATCATCATTATTGAAATTTGAATAGGGACAGTTACTAACTGAACATAATTTTGTTCACGTTTGTTCTTATGTATACATGTTTGCTTATTTACCGTGGGAGATTGAGTTTTGCAGGAAGCTTTAAGTAGTGCTAAGTTCCCATTTAGTTGTGGATATTTATCACTTTCTTATAATATCTGTTCATTGATTCGTCCTGGAGGTGATAATTCTTTATGGAGTTTGATTTTTAGAGGATATTACTGGCCTTACACAAGTGTTGCAGGGAATGTTGCTATCACTGAAGAAGCATTTGTCTGTGGACAGTGTCATGGATTGAATTGTGTCCCCCCAAAAATATGCGTAGTCACGTGGCTGGGCCATGATTTCCAGTATCTTGTGACTGTCCTCCATTTTGTGGTTTTCCTATGCTGTATGTTAAAGGATTAGGGTGGGAAGGTAAATCCCTTCATAGGATTACCTCCCCGCTCCAAGGAGTTTCCCTGGAATATAGCTTGCTCCACTCTTAATCCTTTCATCCTACCAGAGATAAAAGGACAGAGAAGCAGGCAGAGAACTGGGAACCTTGTACCATCAAGCAAGCAGCACCGGGAGAAGAGCGCGTCCTTCAGACCTGAGGTTCCTGCGTCAAGACGCTCCCTGGACAAAGACTGATGCAATACCGGACTTTCCTCCAGAGCCAACAAGGGGGAAAGCCTTCCCCTGGAGTGGACACCCTGAATATGTACTTGCAGCCCACCAGACTATGTAAGAATAAACTTTCCTTTATTAAAGCCATCCACTTTGTGGTATTTCTGTTAGAGCAGCCTAGTTGACTAAAACAGACAAGAATATATACTACCACTTTTCTGTTAGCTAATTAATAAAGTTATAAATACATTAATCATCTTTCCTAAATATTTAAACATTCCTCAACAAATATTAGCATTCAAATGAATGATGCACATGAAGTATTACTAGGCATTTAAATTTTGATTATAAACTTAATCGAATTATTTTAAACATATTAAGACAATGACAAGTCTAATATGTCAAAGGCCCTTACTTCCCTCCAATGCCATCATCATACACAAATTACCATGGTTATAAAAATCATTACTACAAATACAGTTAAATTGGTCTTAATGCATCAACACTGAAAATTTTCCCTACCTGTTCATTGACTCTGTATATGAAGTTACAGAAGTACTAGCAACCCTCTACGAAAAAGAAGCACTGTGTTATATCAGTCAAAGTTGCCAATTCTGTCCAAAACACAGAATATAATTTTATCCCTATAGATTTTATTCATTCATGGACTATGTTTCTCCTTAGAGCAAGGCTCATTGCTAAATCATCTGGACTTTTCAAGCCCATGCCTGTTCTCAGATTCTGGTGTATCCCTCTTCTCATATGCCCATCAACTTGTGATCTGGAAATATTCTTCCTCAGTTTAAAAGTTACCTCATCATGCCACAGTAGAAACTTATTATAAGAAGTTAGGTTATGCAGGTGCTTGTATTCTAAGAAGAGTATCTGAGTGGCACAGATTACATATTTGACTATTTACCGAGAGGCTGGTCATTATAACCCACCAAGATGCTCCTTGGAAGATAGGCCTGGCAATCTGCTTCCAAAGATCACAGCTTTGAAAACCTGATGGATCACTGCTAGCTTGCAATACACAGGGACACCAAAGACTAGAATTGACCCAATGACAACTGTTATTTTTGTGTGTGTGTGTATTTCTTTTTCTTTCTTTTTTTTTATTCCAGGAAAAACTCACTGTCATTGAGTCAATTCTGACTCATAGTGACCCCACAGTGTTTTCAAGGCCACAATTTCTATGGAAGTAGATTGCCACATCTTTCTCCCACAGAGCCACTGGTAGTTTCTAACCCACAGACCTTTCAGTTAGCATTCAGTCATTTTAACCACTGTGACACCAGGAGGATGCATTAAATCTATGTGGTCAGTTATCTTTGGGTTTTTGGCTAATTGATCACCTTGAAACTTACTGCTATACTCTTATCTATCAGATTACTGTGTGTAAATACCAGTGCTAATTTTTCCTTTTCCTTTTTGGAATCATGTGACTTTTTTAAAGTTCCTTGTTACAGCCAATATTCCTTACTCAAGGGAAACAAAAACTGCTTCATCACACTTAATTAAAACCAAACACAAACAAGAAAGGGGGGGGAAGAAATTCCAAATAGGTTGTCATCACATTTCTCATCCCTATAAAATAACACAAATTTAAGCATATTCTGATAGAGCCATTCATCTTTTATATTTACAGATAAATATGGTGCATGTTGAATTAGCTTTTCCATTTGTAAGCATTATTAGATACTCAAGGCTTTTCATAGATAAAGCATGTCTCACGCCATGTAATTATTATTCTCTTTTTGATGTTTCCTTTTTTTCACAATTTGACCAGTAGAAGCTCTGTTAAAAAGTATGCCTTTGATCTTTTAACCCCACCAGATCTACTCTGAAGACATCCTTGATTTCTAGCAGCAAGGTCTTCTAATCCATTACTGATTTTTTTCCCCACCCAAAGACATAGTATCAGTTACTTCAACCAATTTCCGATTATTTTGAATGCAGAAAAGTCTTTTGGAAATTTAGCAAATAACTATTATATTCAGATGTTGGTAACAAGGCTTGAAAATGATATTTACTGAAACAACTTCAGGGTTTATTTATTTATTTATTCCTAGGGAGATGTTAATCAGACCAATATTAACTACAACATTAAATGACTTTGTCTTCTTAACATCTTCAGATTTGTTTTTTTGACATGTGCTAGAAGGTGTCCCTGAGCAAAAATATGCCTAGTTAAATATTTAAAATTCATTCAATAATTCTAGTAGCAACTATTCACTATTACTTAAAAGTTGACATATTTCTTTTGATTTAAAAAAACATTCTTAGTGTCAGTACATGCAGGCTAGTAAAGTAGCTTTTAATTCTGATCAAATAATAATTTAGAATTTATGTTATCATAAAAAATTTATCTGCTAGCAAAGTGGACACATATTTATCTCCAGTCCTACATTAGCCTCATCCCATTTCTATTTATTTATCTCCCGTATTCCCATCTATGGAAACCCTGGTAGCTTAGTAGTTAAGTGTGTCATCTGCTAACCAAACAATCAGCAGTTCAGATCTGCCAGGTACTCCTTGGAAACTCTATAGGGCAGTTCTACTCTGACCTACAGGGTCACTATGAATGGGAATCAACTCCACAGTAGTGACTTTGACTTTCGGCCATTCCCGCCTATGCAGCCCTGGTGGCTCAGTGGTTGAGAGTTAAGGCTGCTAAACAAACTGTCAGCAGCTTTTAGCTGTTCCTTGGGTTATAGTTTATAATACAATTGTTTCAGTAATCTGGTGCTGCTCTAACAGAAATATCATGAGTGGATGGATTTAACAAAGAAAAGTTTATTCTTACACAGACCAGTAGGTTACAAGTCTGAATTTAGGGTGTCCACACCAAGGAAAGGCTTTCTCTCATTGTCAGCTCTGAAGGAAAGTTCTTGTGTTGCATCAGCCTTTGGTCAGGGAGTAGCCTGGCACAGGAACGTGATGCACTAAAAATGCTCTTTGCAATAGCCATGATGGAGCTCACAAAGTTGAGCCTCACTGGTAACACGAGAATAAAAAGAGGTGTCCCCTGAGAACTCTACTAAAAGACCACAACTGATGGTCCAGGGGCCTTGGGGGTTCCCCTGGGAGCATGGTCCCTAGTCCTGAAGCTGGCCCTGTCCATAAGTCATTACTGAGGTCAGCTCCTCAGACAGGAATAGACTGGAGTCAGGGACACAGAGTGACTGTATCATGTGTGCACTTTATAGTTCTATGCATCTACAGGGTGTCATCCTACTGGCCTCTTGCCACAGAGGAGGAAGAGGGTGGAGAAGAGGGGACAGGAGATTGTTAAGAGGATATGACATGTGTAGGACAGAAAAGAGGAGTGTGCTGTCACCGAGCAAGGAGAGCAGAAGGAGCTACACATAGGTGGACATGCAAATTTAAACTGGATTGTACACTTTCACTCAATCACAATAAAAAAAAAGGATGCTCTTTGCTCTGGACATTGCTTTCTTGATGGTATGAGGTCCTCAACACTCTGTTTGCTTCCCTTTCACCTTGTCTCCTGTAGAATAAAAGAATAAAAAGTGGTGCAAGCCACACTCCAGGAAAACTTGCTTTACACTGGAGCAGGGAAGTGACCTTGGGAAGGGTGCTATGGCCCCACGCTAATCTTCTTTAACATAATCCTATCTATTAACAACAAGCAGAAACTAGGATTTACAGCATAGGGAAATCACAAATTGGAGGGCAATCCCACATTACTGAGAATCATGGCCCAGACAAATTGTTACTCACATTTTTGGGGGATACAGTTCAATCCATGACAGTAATGAAATATGAAATGTAATATATATTACTTACTTGGTAATTTATATAATGTCAAACAATGAAAAGAACATTAAGAAGTCCTTGCTCAAATGTAAGTGCCTCAGAAGTGAGCATCTTGCTCTGTGCCCAGATTTGTTGTAAGTGCCTAGAAATGCACCTGGCACATGGTAGTGACTCAATAAATGGTTTATGAACAGTCTAACTAGTAACACTTGCTAAATTTTATTTTCTATAAAGTACACTTTTCTCAACTGTCAAAAGACTGTTGGGAGGATGAGACATGTATGGAGCAGAGAGGAATAGTGTGCTGTCACCGGACAGGGAGAGCAGTGGAAGCTGCATATAGGTGGGCATGTAAATTTATACGGGAATGTACATTTTCACTCAGTCATATCAAATAAAAAAATTAAAAAAATGAAACACGGTATTCTGTCACTGCAACTCATATTACACACCGATAATGGAAATGTCAAATGGGGAACAATGTAAGCCTAAGACAAGAAACTTGTCTAAATTGTATGACGAATATACATTAGCATAGAATTTTGCACTCAGCTAACTGGGTTTGTGTTATGAATATAACATCCTTATGGGACAGACCTATCATCTATCTTTTTTCTCATAAGTTACATTCTATTTAGCTCCATGAGGGTAGTGACTTTTTGCTTTTTGTTGATATTCTACTTGCCACTTGAATACATAATCATAAAATGAATACTGAATAAATTATAAACCTTTCACTTAACTCACAGCCCAATACATAGAAAGCGTTCACGGAATAGTTATTTATCCCCCCCTCCAAAAAAACCCACTGCCATCAAGCCGAGTTTGACTTATAACGACCCTATAGGTCAGAGTAGAACTGCTCCACGGAGTTTCCAAGGAATGCCTGGCGGGTTTGAACTGCTGACCTTTTGGTTAGCAGACATAGCACTTAACCCACTAGACCTCCAGGGTTTCCAGTTATTTACAAAGTGAAGGAGAAAATAAATAGGTGGAAATTAATTAAGACACATATTAATCCTGAGTCTGTTTTAGCTCTTAAGATAGACTCTTTACATCACTAAGTTGTGAAAATTAAAAACAATTATATTTAAGAAATTATGAACGATTTAGCAGTGTGTAAAAATGATAGCAACTATACATATATATATACACACACACACACAATGAAAAAGCTATAGGTGGGAATACAAAAAAAAACAAAGGTATTGTCATCAAGTCTATTCCGACTTATAGCGACCCTATAGAACAGAGTAGAACTGCCCCTACAGAGCTTCCAAGGCTGTAAATCTTTACACAAGCAGACTGCCACATCTTTCTCCACGGAGCATCTGGTAGTTTTTAACCATTAACCTTTCGGTTAGCAGCAGAGTGCTTAACCACTGCACCACCAGGGCTCCCTATATGTGGGAATAAAACCAAACAACAACAACCAAACCGGTTGCCGTCAGGTAAATTCCAACTCATAGTGACCCTATTGGACAGAGTAGAACTGCCCCACAGAATTTTCTAGATTATAATCTTTAGGGGAACAGGTCACCAAGTCTTTTCTCCCACAGAGTGGTTGGTGGGTTTGAACTACTGACCTTTCAGTTAGCAGTCCAGTGTTTAACCACTTCATCACCAGGGATCCTTCCGAAGTGTATAAATATAGAATTATAGTGATCAAATTACTCTATTCACTCTTTACTGGACTATTGTCAGTACCCCAAATTAAAAATAGTTGCAAAATGAATACCTGAAATCAAAGTTTTGACAAGAAAAATGCTATATATTTTAGATGACTTCACAATTACAACGTAAGAATTTTTGAGTGCTTCCTTCTCAGATTCTAAAATGTTTAAAACAGTGGATGAAAATATATAATGATAATGTTTCTAACCATTGATACAAAAAAATTAATGTATTTTAAAATGTGTTAAAATCTTTAATTTTACTAGTATTGACTAATGGTGAGAAATTTTACCATCTGTTTTTTAATGCTATTGAAAAATTGAGTTCTCTGACTTACATGTAGCAATCTAAATCTAAAATAGATAAAAGGATAAATATTAAGAAAATAAAATTTGTCAGGCAGATTTACTTTTGGATCTTCTTTAATGAAGAACTATGATATGTTCATCATTTTATAAATTAGTATATGTGGTAGACAGAATTATTAAAAAGTGAACATATCTTCATGCCTGGAATTTGTGAATATGTCACATTACATGCCAAAACAGACATTATAGACATGATTAAATTAAGGATTTTGAGTTGGGAAGATAATCCTGGATTATCTGAGTGGGTCTGGTGTCATCGTAAGGGTCCTTATAACTGAAGAGGAGATCTGGTGGTGCAGTTATTAAGCTCTCAGCTACTAACTAAAAGATGTGAGATTCAAAGGTCCTAGCCACTCCTCAGGAGAAAGACATGGTGGTCTGCTTTCCTACAGTTTAAACCCTTGGAAAACCCATGATGGAGTTCTACTCTGTCTTATAGAGTCCTGTTAAATCAGTCAACTGATGGCAACTGATTTGGTTTTGTTTGTTTCTGTTATAGTGGAAAGAGGGAGGCAGGAGAGTCAAAGAAGCAGACTTGAAGATACTACATTGTTACCTTTGGAGATGGAGGAAAGAGTAGCCAGCCAAAGAATGTAAGCAATCTTTAGTAGCAGAAAAACGCAAAGAAACCTTCTCTTCTAGAGCTCAGAAAAGAAATGAGGCCTAGTAAGACCCTTCATGGACTTCAGAACTCTAGAAATGTCAAATAATAAATATGTGCTGTTTTAAGTGACTAATTTTGTGCTGCTTTATTATGTCAGCAAAAAGAAATGAATTCAGTACATGAACAGAAATGCTTAAACAAGTTTACTGTATCTTTGCTAATGAAATTAGTGAAGGATTCTACACTCTTGTTTAGATTATTTATTTTTAAAACAAAACCTTTACTTTATCCTCTAATATGGTTTTAAATAATGCTAATACACATAAAGTTCTATATCACATACTAGAGACAGGCTAATTACTTCATCTATTTCATTGTTCTGCGCTAAACTCCTGTCCCAAGACAGCTATTTTCAGGGGATAAAAAGCCTCATTAGCGTTCTATAATCAAATAATATAATCAGCTAAACATTTATAATTTAATTATTAATAATAGCACAGCTACACATAATTTATTTACTCACAGTAATAAAAGTAAAGAGCTGTGTATTAACTAGTGATACAATTTTCACACATTTTTCCATTTAAGATATCTTAAAATATTTCCATTTA
Organism: Heterohyrax brucei; assembly: GCA_028571685.1. Classification (NCBI taxonomy): domain Eukaryota; kingdom Metazoa; phylum Chordata; class Mammalia; order Hyracoidea; family Procaviidae; genus Heterohyrax; species Heterohyrax brucei. The sequence goes on along the minus strand of CM053166.1, from coordinate 36,144,231 downwards.
AATTAAACATAGTACTTTAGTTATGTTAATCAGTATACTACTGTATTTTATAAATTACATAAATTCCATTTGAATGGATATGCAACATTCTCAATTTATTGAGTTTATCATTCTCTTAGCTCTAGTTCAATATGATATAAGAAATTTTTGATATGTAACAACAATATATATATTAAAAACACACACACAAGAGAATTCTTTGTTTTGTGTAGTCAATACTGCATTCCGGAAAGAGAGTCTAAGATGTTGGAATTAATGTTTGATTGATCTTGCTGAAGGATTCTGCATGATTAATCAGCCAATTTGGGCAATATCTTGGTTAATGTGAAACTAAAGTGTTCCCCAATAGGCACTATGACCTTGTGTATGGGAGTCATTCCAATTGCATGGGGAAATGATACCTATACAAATTCCATTATTCTCTAAAATTATACCAAAAAAAGTTGGGACCTGAAGACAGTATCATCTTCAGCTTTTCCACCTCCTGGCATTATTAGTCATTGATATTACACTGAAGTTAAGTCTTTGTGTATATGTGTGGTGAAAAACAATATGTATAACACACACACACAAAATCCATTGCTGTTGAGTTGATTCGAACTCATAGCCACCCTACAGGGTAGAGTAGAACTGCCCCATAGAGTTTCCAAGGAACATGAAGTGAATTTGAACTGCAGATCTTTTGGTTAGCAACCGTGACATTCAACTAGTATGCCGCCAGGATTTCTGTATAACACAGGGTTTGTCAGTTCAACCTTACATGCCCAATTCTGTGACTTTTATTACATTCATCAAGTCACGCAACCATCACCGTTAACAGATATTAATGCTTCCTGAGCAATGAATCCCCTTTTCTCCCTCCCTCACACTCCTAAAAAACAAAAACCAAACCCACAACAATCAAGTCCACTCCTAATAACCATTAATAAATGTTGGTCTCTAAGCATTTGCCTCTTGTAGATATTTCATATAAGAGGGATCATCCATTATTTTCTTGTAGTGACTGATGTACTTCACTGAGCATAATGTTTTTGAGGTCAAGTCATTTTTCTAGGAAAATTGTGCTGTAACAGAACTGTAGAATGTTTTGGGGGGGTAGAAGTTTGAAGGGTAGTATCATGCTATTGCATAATTTTGCCTTAAAAAGCAATAACAATGGTATACGTTTTTACTACTATAGCAAATATGAAACACCTTTCAATTTTTCCAAATCCTATTTACAAAACTATGTTGATGCTAACATTGGCAGCAGGTCTCCAAGTAGCACATCAGTCAGGCAAAGGGATGATATTGACTAAATGTGATGTTATAGTGAATTCACTATAGTAAATTCTTTTTTTTTAATTTTGATGAAGGGAAATTGGCATGGGGCATTTAACCTGGAAAAGACTACTTAGCACAACCAGCAATGGGTTTCTTGAATTTCTGTAAATGGTGATACATCAAAACACTCCCACTAAATTGGGAAATGGACTTCTGCATATGCTTCAGTGGCCAAAGCCAGCAGAGGAAAAACAAGTATGGTTGGACAATTCAGTTATGGTACCAAAATATCTTTTTACCTGAGAATATTGCTTGACCTAAACTGAAAGACTCAAAACATATTACTGTCATTGACAGAACTCTTCTGACAATTGCAGACCACCCTGCCTTTATTCTCATAAGCCCTGACAGAACCACAAGTCTTGCTAAGTCTAAACATGAGTTGCTACCTTTGGCTGCTCTCCATGAAGGAAATTCTTTAATTAACTTTGGGTTTCTAGAATCTGCTTAAGATTTTGAATGTCTGAATTAAAATCACTATTATTGTCATGTTATTATGCTTTGGTGTCTGCCAGAGATGGAGTACTGATGGAATAGTAAGAAGGCAGTCTGCAAAAACCACCATTATGAGGGCCAAAAAGTGATAAGCTGTTTATGAAAACCAGTAATTACAACTGGTGGAACAGAATGCTTCATTATAATGAAATTTGATGTCTCTGACAATACAGAAAAAGGGAAATCAGCATAATGTATGCCAAAGGACGCTTTGATCAACTAATTACAAAAAGCAATAATTACAGCCTAGTAGAAAAAATTGCTTAAATTTTTGCATCTCTGATAATACTGAAAGAGGGAAATTGACATAAAGTATGCCAAAAATAGTTTGATGTGCAATTAAATTTCCAGTTAGTTTTACCAAGGAAATGCTTTACAAGAATCTTATTTTAAGGTGCTAGCCTATACTCAGAAATCCTAGCAGCATAGTGGTTAAATGCTACAGCTGCTAACTGCAAGGTTAGCGGTTCAAATCCACCAGGTACGCCTTAGAAACTTCTTTTTTTAAATTTTTTTTATTTAATATGACTGAATGAAAATGTACATTCCTGTAAAAATTTACATGCCCACCTATATGCAGCTTCCACTGCTCTCCCTGTCGGTAACAGCACACTATTCCTCTCTGCTCCATACATGTCTCATTCTCCCAACAGTCTCCATTCCCCTCCTCTCCACCCACTCTCCTTCCTCCAGCCAGAGGTCAGCAGGATGCTATCCTATAGATGTATAGAACCATAAAGTGCATCCAATATATGGTCACTCTGCATCACCAAGTCCAGTACATTCGTGTCTAAAGAGTGGACCTTCGTTATGATTTATGGGCAAGGGCAGCATCAGGGCCAAGAGCCATGCTCCCAGGGAAACCCCGAAACCGCTGGACCATCAACTGAGGTCTTTTAGTGGAGATCTCAAGATGCACCCCTTTTTGTGGGGGCAGTTCTACCCTGTCTATAGCATAGTTGTCTATCAGTTGGAATCGACTTGATGGCAGTTGGTTTCTTTTTCAGCCTACACTCAACTAATTCAAAATTTCATTTCTCTGCAAGTTTGTTGTTGTTAGCTGCCATCTAGTCAATTCTACTTGTGTGCAGTGTAGAACTGCTCTATAGGGTTTTTAAGGCTGTGATCTTTGAGAAGCAGATCACCGGGACTATCTTCCAAAGTGCTTCCATGTAGATTTGAACCACCAACCTTTTAGTTAGTAGTCCAGCCCTTAACTGTTTGTGCTGCCCAGGGACTCCCTACAAGTCTACAAACCTATCCAGAGTTTTAATTAGAGGTTTAGAATTTTTCAGCATTTGACATATTTGTGCATAGTATCTAGCACCTTGAAATGTGGGATTCCACTGGGCCTATTTTAAATAATTAGTAAGGAATTCCCATGACACATGCCACCTCACCACATGCACACACACACACACACACACACACAACTCACATCACCAGTGTATGCACAGAGACATATACACAGACACATCATATAGTTTAGTATTTGTCCTCATGAGTTTCTAGAATATTACACATAACACACTGTTAGAGAGTGATCTCTCTTCCTTTCATTTAATCTTCTATTTCCTTATCTACATCCATCATTAATTACAGAAAAAAATTTAGACATAAGAGAATGTAAATTATATTGTAAATATTAAAATATTGACTCATCAACATTACCTACAAGTGTAATAAAAATGTCCTCTGTTTAATTCAGTCCTATCAGCCAGGTGCAGACTAGATAGTTTTGCTATTTTCAATTCCCTAAAAGACTACCAGAAAACCTGTTAATCAAAGAAAGCAAATTTAGATTTATTTGACTAGAGGAAAACACTATCTTGACAAGGCATTAGTACTATATCAGAATAAGGAGTCAGAAAAAAGTATTTGTAGGATTGTAGCAGTGGTGTCACTAGGGTTAGTGTTGCCTAGTGTGGTCACTCATGGTGTCACCCCCATCATAGACTTCCTTCCTTCCATACAGTATTTTATCCACCCACCACTCTTTCAAGTCAGGTCTGACTCATAGTGATTGTATTATACAGATCCTTAGTAATGTTTATTGTACTAACATTACTTGTAAATCATAATTCCTGATTGTCACTCCTTCTTTTACTTTATTTTCAAAAAAGCTATTGCTATAGGTTCACAAATACTAACTACTACAATATTATAGCTGAAACATTAGAAAATTTGACAAAATCAACAACCATAAAAACACTGGCAGCAATGAAAAAAATAGCATTTGCTTATAGTGTGTGCAGAAGATGATGTAATTTGAAATATCATTGTAATTCAGTGATAATGAAAGCTCTGACTAGAGTGCATTAGCAGAATCAAAAGTAAATAAGCATAGAGTTTTAGCCTTGTAGGTCTATCCACACATATCAGCTGGGCTTATGAAAAATGTTTTTGTTGTTATAAGTAACTACAGGAATGTCTTTATAGACAGTCATTTTTGTGTCACCCCCTCTGACAGTGTCACACAGTGCAGTCCATACCCCTTGTATCCCCTCTAGTGATGCCACTACTTACGGGGTTTGGAATAAGTTGGTTTAAGGTGGGTCTTTCAATTTATTGGGATTGGCAAAGTTTGGATATAATAAGCTATGATTGATGAACACCCTTCCAGGTGAGCATCCTGACATGAGTCTTGATACATTTAACTCATTTGATTAAGTGAGCTGTTTGCTAATGTGAACAATCTATTGTCCTCAAAGGAGAGCTGTTTGCCCGGATGACCAAACTATCTACCTGGACGAAAAGATTTGTAGCAATTCCATGAAGTGAAAAGTACAGTTATATATTGTTTTAAAAGGTCTATCTTCCAGAACAAGTAGTTCAGGGAAAAAATACTGAGATTAAAAAATGTGGCTGAGCTATTAGTCTGGGTTATTGGACTAACTTAATGCAGGTAGCCTCAGTTTTCATTATAATAATCATACCAAGTATCTAATGTCTCCCACTTTGAAATATGAGTGTTTCAAGACATTAAAATAAACAAATCTTACTGGTGCTACCAAGAGTCTCCTTGTGGGCCATAAACAGGAAACATGCTGATGAAAACAGACCAAGTTAATTTCTGAAAGTTAGTAAGGATCACGTAATTTGAAAATGTGACATGAGTTCTTATTCAAGGAAAGGGTTGGCAATTAGAAGGCAAGGATCAGATCCTACACAGAGGTTATGTATTAAACTGTGGTCCTGGGGGGATTCTATTTTATTTCCCAGGAATATCTATCAACAAATTCCAGGTAATTTTATCTGAACTATCTCCAAATTTAGCATCCAGTCTTCTCTGTTCACTTTCAATACCTCCTAACACTAGTTTCTCTTCTCTGAAATCTTCCTCTGCATTCCACTCCCTACGTAATCTCAAGCCCTCATTCCCCTCTCACTCTTAATTACCTTATTTCTCTTACTTGACAAGCCAGGATGGCAATTTGATCCCAAAGACCAAATAATTAGCAACTAAGGTACTGTTGCCTCTTTTTTAAAAAAAATGACTCTGAGGATTTATTTCAGAAGTCAATTGCCAGCACTTTCTACCTAGTCTTTTCTTAGTCTGGAAGATCTACATAAACCTGTCCATGATTGGTGACTCTATGGTTATGTGAAATACCAGTGGCATAGCTTCCAGCATCATAGCAAGATGAAAGCCATGACAGCTCAACAAACTGGCAGACTCATTTATTTTGAACACATCATCAGGAAAGACTAGTCACTAGAAAAGGACACTATGTCTGGTAAAGCAAAGGATCAGCAAGAATGGTGGAAACCCTTAATGGGATGAACTGACATAACAGCCACAATGGATCAAATATACCAATGATCGTAATGATAGCATAGGATCTGGATATGCTTCATTCTATTATGTGTAAGTTTGCTATGAGTTGGAGCTGACTCTACAGCAACTAGCAACAAGGGTTTATCTAGTCTTCTAGTCCTTCCTGAAGGTGAGGAAAAATAATTTTGTTTATTCTTTTATTATACTAATAGAGAAAAAAGAAACCAAAACCAGTTAAGTTTCCATGATAACACAGACTATTCATATTTACAACTTGTGTCGTATCCTGAAGAGCTAAGGATTTTGAGAATTTGTATTCTGAACAGCTGAGTACGTAAGAAGAGTAAACAGGTATTGCAAACAGTGTCTTATGTTTCATCATCAGCACTATTTACAGTTAGTTAATAAAATATAAAGATGCAGGCAAAGAAGATGGAATTGGTGGCTAGAAAGTGGCCACTGGAGAGTGTGTCAAGGCAGCAGAGAAAATGTAACTTCAGAAGATACTTCTTATATTCCAATTAGTACAAATTATGTGATATAATCAATGAATATTGATTCAGCAATAACAGTCAACATTTGCATAGTTTCGCAGGAAATTGATGAGCATCAGGAAGTGACTCCCACTTTGTCATCAATTTCTCAGGAAATAATTTAAGTGAAGGTCAAGAACACTTTTTGCCACTTATTTTGCATCCCTTCCTAAGGGATAATTTGAAAGACTCAATTAAGCTTCTCCTGAGAGCTCAAGCTGCTAACCGAAAAGTCGGCAGTTCAGATATACCAGCTGCTCCTTGAAAACTCTGTGGGGCAGTTTTACTGTGTCCTATAGGGTCACTATGAGTTAGAATAGACTTGATAGCAATGGGTTTAGATTTTTGGATGGATGGTTTTAGAAAGAGAATTGTAACACTGAAAAATCCAGCAACTGATTACCCAGTAAGCAACATATGCACAGGCTTACTTGTACTAACTTACTGATTTGTAGTGAACAGTTTCACCTGTTTTCCATCACATCATTTATGTGATGAAACTCATGGGAAATTGTTCACAGATTAGTAAGTAAATACAAGCAATCATCCGTGTTCCTTACTTACTGGTTAATTCGACCCTGCCTAAAATGGCAACATCATACTCAGTTCTGATAAACTATGACTGTACTCTATTAGGCTGATATACTACCTCTGCATGAATATAAAATTAGTTTTATTTTACAGATAATAAATTTCAAAAAAAAAACAAACAAACATGATTTCCCAAACATCATAAATTTATTCAGCAGTTGGGGAAAATTTCCTCTTGAAATGAATGAGTATTAATTTATTGAATACTAGTGTGGGTGGCACTGAAATCAATCTGTTTTATTTAATGTTACACAGAGAACTGAAATATAAAAGATATTGATAGTCATAATAATCTATAACACACCAGAGCAATATACTTCAGTTAAAAAAAAATAGATCTTAAATTTTTTTATGATCCTAAAAATTTAGTAGTGGATGGCCTTCATTTAACCGTGGTAATTACATCTCCTAAATGATTCTTACACCTCAGTATGTGGTGGTTAAAGTGTACACAGCTTTTTATTCCCCACTACCTGCCTACTCCTGGCTTCTGGTTCCTATGAAGCCCTTGAACTAGCTGAGATGATTTCAGACTTATTAGTTTTCTCCTGCTGCATAACAAAGTACTACAAACGCAGTGGCTTAAAACAGTATGCACTTACTACCTCCCAGTTTCCCCGGGTCAAAAGTCTGGGGACAGCTCAGCTGAGCCCTCTGTTCAGCCTGCAATCAAGATGTCAGCTGGCTGCATTCTTATCAGAGGCCTCACTAGGGAAGAATCTGCTTTCAAGTCTATTCAGGCTGTTAACAGAATTAATTTAGTTATGCCCGAATGACTGTGCGCCCCAGCTGCTTATTGGCTGCAAACTGAAGAACATCCATCGTTCCTTGCCAATCAGTGACAGCTTTCATACATAAGCAGTTCACAACATGGCTTTTTGCTTCTTACAGGCTACCAGGGGAAGCAGTTTCTTTCTGTGTCTCTCTTTCCAGTCTGCTATGACAGAGTTTCACATACAACATCATCACAAGAGTGCCATTATCTTTGTCATATACCAGTGGTAGAACCAGAGGACCTGTACTCAAAGGGAGATGATTATGCAAAACTGTGACTTAGGAGGGGGTCACCTTAGAGTGTATCTGCTACAAATACCATTGGCCCCTAATCAACTCTGAAGACACTATAAAGATGAAAAAGTAGCATTTGTATGAACAAAAAAAAATAACAAAGTGCTGGGAAATCCCTGCAGAATCACAGGCTGTCTTGAATAGCGTGTATGTTGACCAAGCATGCTGAAGCTTAGGGTAGAGAGTAACGTGAGACAGCAACAAAGAAAAGTGATGGAAAGAAGATGTTAAATTCTGTTTTTGCTTCTGCTCTTTACTTTGAGACAACAGTCAGCAGCCCTTCAGCAAAGAAATCTGTAGCAATAAAACAGACCACCAGAGTAGAAAGTAACAGCGCAGAACAAAAGTCCTGCAAACATACAAAGATGAAAATAACAACTGGAGGCTGACCAGGCAGTTGTGGCCTTCACTTCTCTGTGGCCTTCACTTCTCTGTGCCCTTCTGATCCAAGCTTAAAATTTAGTGGATTTTAATTTAGGAAGAGCATCTTCTTCCAATTTTACTTTTCCTTAAGAGTTTTAAAGTGAAATTCTGTTCACTGGAGTTGCTTCATTAAGTGGGAGCAATTGAAAGTGACCTACAGTGCTTGTGTGGATCAGAATGTTCTGCCTGTCTCTTAAAATTCTCCCTGAGGAACAATAGGAGGATTTGATTTTGGCTTTGCTCCAATGCCCAACTGAACAGCTGATACTGTCAAGGAACAGGAATTCTGAGACCAAATTTATTAAACACACCAAGCCACAGATAACATCTGAAAAGACACAAAGACCAAGATTTTGAATATAAATAAACAACTAAGAAATGATGTAAGCAATAACAAAAATGGACAATAAAACATCAAGAAGAACCAAGCGGAAATACTTGGTATAAAATTTATAACATTTGAAAGAAAAATAGAATCATTGGACTACGCAGTGTGAGAGGTACATCATAGGAATCATTTACTGAGTTGAAAGATCAGATTGATAAAGGTTCCTAGGTGGCAGCAGGAAAGGAAAGTCATGGAATACCTAACCAAAGCTGAGTGCTACTCATACCCACTAGTGTTGAGTTCATTCTGACTCATAGAGACTCTATAAGACAGAATAGAACCGCTCCATAGAGTTTTCAAGGAGTGTCTGCCTGATTCAAACTATTGACCTGTTTTGTTAGCAGCCATAGCACTTTAACTAATACGCCACCAGGGTTTCCAAGTTGAATGCTAAAGAGTATAAAATGACAAGCTACAGGAGGAAATAAGATTTAAAGGAAAAAATAAGAAGCAGTATTTGAAGAAAAAAATTTGTCCTAATATTGGAACAAAAGGAAGAGATCAAAACTTCAGATTTATAGTATGTCTAGAGTGCTAAGGAATAAAAAAACAAAATCCATAACTAAACACATTATAGTAAAATTCAGGAACACCAATGACAAATCCAAATTTTAAATGATTCCAAATTTAAAAAATAACTTACAGAGAAACAAAGGTGAGCTATTATACCAAAATTATTAATAGCAAACAACACAAAAATGTATTGAACTTTTAAAATTATTTTTTAAAAATCCATTTAGCTCCATAAGGTAATATTGGGCCACACAGTCTTGCAAATGTGAAGGCATAGTAAAAATAATTTTTGGAGGGGTGGAGTCAAGATGGTGGACTAAATACATGTCTCCCTAAATCCCTCTGGAAACCAAGACCTGAATTGATGATTAAACAGAGCCTTCTGGACGCCTAGTGAGCCCTAGGATGCGGCATAGGGCTGTTAATTTGGACTCCATACCACTGAATGCAAAACCTCCTTGCTTTCGCTGAGCCTACTCTCAGTGAGTGCGGGCTTGCACAGACCGAAGCTAACTCGCCGTTTTGATTTTTTTTCTCTGTACTGGTCAGCAGGCGGAGATGAGACTTAACTAGCCACTGGTCTCGGACGCACTGCTGGTGGGATTGGCAAGCACAATTGCCATGTTCTGAGAGCCTGGCTTTGGACTCTGTGTATCTCAGCTCCTTTGATCTATCTTTCTACCTCCGCCATGTGGTAGCCATACAGATGTGGTGGCAAGCTCGTGCGGGATGCCATCTTGATCCATTGGGAGACAGAGATGCCCAGGCAGAGGTCCAGGCTGGACTTGGTTCCTTGGCCAGGAGCTGGTGCCTGCCTGGGGGAGAGTGTTTTTCTGGCAGAGAGGTGGTGTTCTGCACAGTGTAGCCTGAGGCTGGGGCCTGGTGACAGAGGCTGAGGACTCCGGGCATCTTGGCTCTTTGGGCCTTTCTTTCTGCCAGTAGCCTGGTCCCAGCCTGGTGGTGAGCTTGTGTGGGATGCCACTTTGTCCTGCTGGGAGGTAGGGCTAGCCATACAGAAGCCTCAGCTGAACCTAATTCCATGGCTGGGAGGCAGTGCCTGCCCACAAGAGGGCACTTTTTCAGCAGAAAAGCAGAATTTGACACAGTATCGCCTACAGCTGGGGCCTGACAGCAGAGGCCAGCAAGGCAGTAGCCTTTCTGTATTTTGAGCTAGTTTATAAAATCTGGGGTCTGATATAGAGGTGCTTACTTTGCCAGCTGGGAAGGGGGACTTATACACCTGAAAACCTGACTGACTTTCAAAGTTGTCAGATACTTTTTACTTCTCAATTTAAGATGGCCTAGAGAAACAATTCTGGTCCATCTTCACAGCATCTCTCCCAGAATCTATTGACCAACATGAAGCCCCCAAAGCAACCATCTCCGAAGAAAACCATGGCCAAGAAATCATCCATGGCATCAGAAGGTCTCCAAAAGAAAGCATCTCAGGACTTCCCAGATGAAGAAGATTTTCTGAAACTATCAGAAGGAGAATACAAAAAGATTATATAGAGAACTCTCCAAGACCTCATGCAAAATGCAGCAGAACAAAATGAAAAATTAAGCAGCTGTTTCATCTGATGGAACATCAGTACTCAGTACATCAGTACAACAGATCAAGAACAAAATCAAAGACATAGAAACTTGAATTCAAAGCCAAGAAAACACAATGGAACAAATGGAAAAGAGAAGTTCTGATTTGGAAGACAGAGCTACTGACTCCAGTATCTATGAGGAGAAATCAGAAAAAAAGAAACCTGAAAAATGAAGAAGAATTAAGAAGCATGTGGGACTGTATTAAGAGGAACAATTTATGATTAATTGGAGTTCCTGAACAGGAGGAGACACCTGAGATCACAGAGAGTATTGTTGCTGAGCTGCTGACAGAAAACTTCCCAGAAATTATGAAAGAAGAGAATATAGATATCCAAGATACATATTGAACACCACTCAATGTAGATCTCAAAAGAAAGACTCCATGACATATTATAATCAAGCTTCACAAAATGAAACATAGGCAGAAACATTTAAAGGCAGGAAGACTCAAAGCAAAGCAAACATTCAGGCTTTTGTCAGAATTCTCAGCAGAAACAATGCAGACATGGAGACAGTGGTATGACTCGTTCAAATCCTTGAAGGAGCAGAACTTCCAAACAAGAATTATATATATTGCAAAAATATCTTTCAAATATGAAAATGAAATAAAGACATGTGCAGACAAACAGAAACTCAGCCAAGTAAGCCAAGTGCCATTGAGTCGGAGCCGAAACTCCGACCAAACCAACCAAACCAACCAAACCAACGCTACAAGAAATATTGAAAAAATCTTTTGGCTTAGAAGAACAAAATCACTAACTTTATATTGTAGAAGGACACATCATCCAGAATCCTACTTAGTTAGGGAAGACTCCAAACTCAATCAAAGCTATAACAGTGAAAGAAATGATCCAGTGATTATATCATGAAAACTATGACATCATCATACTAAAAAGAGAGATGTACTACAGTCGTTATAGTCCTTCCAGATGGAAAGGAAGTCGACAAGACTGGTAGGAATTAAAATTGGGTTTATACACACTTTATTACTTGGGATCATAGGAGCAGCCATAAAGCACAATAAAGATGCAATACACTATATCAAGAAAGAAATATTGGGGTCTCAAAAACCACAAAAACAACACTGAAAAAGGTGAAAAATCAACTCACAAAGAATGTCCCAGAAGAGATTAATAAGAACAACAGAGAAAACATGAACACGAAACTAAACATATCACAATGGTAGCACTGAACACATGCTTATCAATAATTACACTGAATGTGAATGGACTGAATACTTCAGTAAAGAGACATTGGGTGACATCTTTGGTCAAAAGACACGACCCATCCATATGTTGCCTATAAGAAACTCACCTTAGACTTAAAGATAGGAACAAACTGAAAATTAAAGCATGGAAGAAGATATATCAAGCTAACAATGAACAAGAAAGATCAGGTGTGGCAATTCTAATCTCAGACAAAATAGATTTGAAAGTAAAATCCACCATCATGGACAAGGATGTACACTACTTGTTTCTGAAATGTTCAATACACAAACAGGGCTTAAATATTTATGCACCTAATGTTAGAGCACTTAAATACGTTAAAGAAACACTGACTACAGTCAAAGAGAGATAGATCACTCCACAATAATAGTGGGAGACTTCAATACTCCACTCTCAATATTGGACAGATCATATAGAAAAAAAGCTTAGGAAAGATACAAAAGACCTCATTGCCACAATTAACCAACTAAACCTTATCGATAGATACAGAACTTTCTCCCCATCAGCAGACAACTACACCTTCTTCTCCAGTGCACATGGAACATTCTCCAGAATAAATCATATGGTAGGACATAAAGCAGTTGTCAACAAAATCCATACCATCGAATTAATGCAAAACATCTTCTCAGACCCTAAAGCCATAAAAGTCAAAATCAACAGCAGAAAAAACACAGATAGAAAGTGGAACTCAGGGAAACTGAACAACATCTTGCTCAAAATACCATAGGTTATAGAAGAAATCAAGGGTGAAATAAAGAAATTTATGGATTCCAACGAGAATGAAAACACTTCTTACCAGAACCTGTGGGATACAGCAAAAGCAGTACTCAGAGGTCAGTTTATTTCCATAAATGCACACATCTGGAAGAAAGAAAGAAACCAAATCAGAGAACTAACTGAGTGGAATCAATCATTGTCAAAAGGACAAATTTTCTATAAGACCCCTGTTACAGGGACTTAACAAGAGAATTATCCATAGAAGAAAATGACTGGGTTGGCTACATGGGTGTGTAGGGGCTGAGAGCTTATGATAGATGAGATAATTGATAGATGTTAGAAATTTTATTCTTTTATTGTAATTAATAAAAAAGAAAAAAAGGAGATCCAGGCAACCAAAAAACACATGATTACATCTTCATGATCTTCATGATCTTCAATTATTAAAGAAATTGAAATCAAAACTACAATGAGATACCATCTCACCCCAACAACGCTGGCCATGATCCAAAAAAAAAAAAAAAACAAAAAACAAATGCTGGAGAGGTTGTGGAGAAAGTGGAACTCTCCTACACTGTTGGTGGGGTTGCAAAATGGTCCAGCCTCTTTGGAAAGCAATCTAGCACTTCCTTAAAAAAATTGATATAGATATACCATTTGACCCAGAAATTCTACTACTTGGAGTATATCCTACAGAATCAAGGCCATTCACACCAACAGATACATGCACAAGAATGTTTATCGCAGCACAGTCCATGATAGCAAAAGGATGGAATCAACCCAGATGCCTAACAACAGAAGAATGGATAGGAAAACTATGGTATATATACTCAGTGGAGCACTATGCAATGATAAAGAACAATGATGATTCCAGGAAACATCTCATAACCTGGTTTCAACTGGAAGACATTAAGTTGAGTGAAAGTAGTCAGAGACAAATGTTGTATGAGACCCCTACTATAAGAACTCAAAAACAGACTTATGCATAGAAGGAAAGACTCTTTGATGGCTGCAAAGGAGGGGAGGGAGAGAAGGCGAAGGGGGGAGGGTTCAGATTAGATGGTAGAAATTTGGTTGGGTGAAATTGGTGACAGTACACATTAGAAACAAGAACAATATTAAGAGGACTTCAACATAACTTGAGTATTCCTTCCGTCTTAACCAAATAATGCAAGGACAGAGTAGCTGAGGCAGGTGGTAGGGGACCATGCTCTTAGGTGAAATAGAGGTGAATTGTCACAACCAGTGTTTTTCTAAGAGGGGTCTCTGCACCCCACACTGGTGAGTGGCGTCTGGCATCTTAAAAGCTGTCAAGATGCCATCCAAGGGCACAGCAAATGGTCCCAACTCAGCAGGAACAGATGCTCACGGAGGACTGAAACAACAACCCAGAAGACAGAGATACCCACATGAGTGGGTGCCTACAACGACTTGGGACGAGAAGAACCAGATGGTGCCTGGCCACCACCAGTGATAACCGCAATGAAGCTCACAAAGTTGAGTCTCATGGGCAACACAAGAATAAAGAGGGGTGCACCCTGAGATATCCACTAAAAGACCTCAATTGCTGGTCCAGCGGCTTCAGGTTTCCACTGGGAGTATGGCAGCTGGCCCTGATGCTGCCCTTGTTCATAAATCATAATGAAGGCCCACTCCTCAGACAGTAATGTATTGGACGTGGTGATGCAGAGTGGTCATATATTGGGTGCACTTTATGGTTCTGTGCATCTGTAGGATATCATCCTACTGACTTCTGGCTGGAAGAAAGGGAGTGGGTGGAGAGGAGGGGAAAGGAGACTGTTGTGAGGATGAGACTTGTATGGAGCAGAGAGGAATAGTGTGCTGTCACTGGGCAGGGAGAGCAGTGGAAGCTGCATATAGGAGAGTATGCAAATTTATATGGGAATGTACATTTTCACTCAGTCGTAATAACTAAAAGAAAGAAAATTAAAAAGAAGAAAGCCCACCATAAAAAAGAACTAACCCTACAGCTTCAACAAGTAGAGATCAACAGAGGAATACCTCACACAGCAGAAGAAAACAGATCATAAAGATTAGAGCAGAAGTAAATGAATTAGAGAATAGAAGAGGAAAGGAAAAAATTGAAAAGGCCAAAACTGGTTTTTTGAAAAGATCAACAAAATTGACAAACCATTGGCTAAACTTACTAAAGAAAAACAGGAAAGGAAACAAATAACCCAAATAAGAAATGACAGAGGACCTGTCACAACAGATCCAACAGAAATCAAAAATATCATAACAGAATACTATGAAAGACTGTACTCTAACAAATTTGAAAACCTAGTGGAAATGGACAAATTCCTAGATTCATCTCACCTAACAAAGTTATTACAAGGCGAAGCAGAACAACTTAATAAAACCATCACAAAGGAGGAGGTTGAAAAAATCATTAGAAAACTGTCAAGAAAAAAAAGCCCAGGCCCAGATGGTTTCACCACAGAATTCTACCAAACTTTTAGAGAAGAATTATCTCCAATACTACTGAGACTATTTCACAGCATAGAAAGTGATGGAATACTCCCAGATTCGTTCTGTGAAGCCACCATAACCCTGGTACCAAAGCCAGGGAAAGATCCAACTGAAAAGGATAACTACAGATCGATATCACTCATGAATGTACATGCAAAAATCTTCCACAAAATTTGTGCGAACAGAATACAACCACATATCAAAAAAATAATCCATCATGACCAAGTTGCATTCATACCAGGGATGCAAGGCTGGTTCAACATCAGAAAAATGATTAATGTGATCAACCACATAAATAACACAAAAGACAAGAATCACCTGATTTTGTCTATTGATGCAGAAAAGGCATTTGATAAAGTCCAACACCCATTCATGCTAAAAAATTTCAGAAAAATAGGAATAGATTGCAAATTCCTCAGTGCAGTAACGCCCATTTATACAAAGCCAACTGCCTACAGAGAGACTGAAACAGTTTCCCTTGAGAACAGGAACTAGACAAGGATGTCTACTCTCACCTCTCTTATTCAACATCACACTAGGAGTTCTAGTCAGAGTATTTAGACAAGACCATGAAATAAAGGGCATCTGTATCTGCAAAGAAGAAGTAAAAATCTCCCTATTCGCAGGTGATATGATTGTATACACACAGAATCCTAAAGAATCCATAAGTAAACTACTCAGATTGACAGAACAGTTCAGCAAAGCCTTAGGATTTACATAAGTAAATCAGCAGAATTCCTTTACACCAACAACGAGATTCTTAATGAAGAAATCACCAAATCAATACCATTTACTATAACCCCTAACAAGATAAGTACCTAGGAATCAATCTAACCCAAGAAATAACAGACCTTGACAAAGAGAACTACAAGTCCTTACTGCAAGAAACTAAGAGAAACTTACATAAATGAAGAAAACTACTCTGCTCATGGATACGAAGACTTAACACTGTGAAAATGTCTATTTCAACTAAAGCAATCTACTTATATAATGCAATTCCGATACAAATTCCAGTGACATTTTTTAAGGAGATGGAGAAACAAATGGCCAACTTTGTTTGGAGAGGAAAGAAGCCCCAGATAAGTAAAGCACTACTAAAGAAGAAGAATACACTGGGAGGCCTCTCACTACCCGACTTTAGAATCTATTACCCCGCCACAGTAGTCAAAGCAGCCTAATACTTGTACAAAAAGACAGGTAGATCAATGGAACAGAAATGAGACCCCAGAGATGATACCATCTTCCTATGAACAGCTGATATTCAACAAAAACCCTAAGACACTAAACTGGGGTAAAAACAATCCCTTCAACAAATGGTGCTGGCAAAATTGGATATCCATCTGCCAAAAATTGAAACAAGACCCGTATCTTACAGCTTATACAAAAACCAATTCGAACTGTATAAAAGACATAAATATCAAGTCTAAAATGATAAAGCTTATCTAAGAAAAAGTAGACAGACTTCAGAATCTGTCAAACCACAAACAACAGAAAATACATAAATGGGAATTATTAAGAATCATACACTTTTGCTCTTCCAAAGATTTTATTCATAGAATTAAAAGGCCACCTACAGAATGGGAAAAAATATTTGGCAACTATATGTCAGTCCGACACCTGCTCTCCATAATCTATAAGGTGCTATAAAATATTAATAAGAAAAAGATAAATCATCCAATTGAGTGATGGGCAAAGGAGATGGACAGACACTTCACTAAAGAGGAGATCCAGGTAGCCAAAAAGCACATGTGGACATGCGCACGATCATTAGCTATGAAAGAAATTCAAATCAAAATGACAATGAGATATCATCTCACCCCAACAACGTTGACCATGATCCAAAAAAATGCAAAACAACAAATGCTGGAGAGGCTGTGGAGAAACTGGAACTCTCCTACACTGTTGGTGGGGTTGCAAAATGGTCCAGCCTCTTTGGAAATCAATCTAGCACTTCCTTAAGAAGTTGGATCTAGATATACCATTTGACCCAGTAATTCCACTGCTTGGAATATATCCTACAGAATCCAGGCCATTCGCACCAACTTCTACATGCACATGAATGTTCATCGCAGCACAGTCCACAATAGCAAAAAGATGGAATCAACCCAGATGCCCAACAACAGAGGAATGCATAGGTAAACCATGGTATATGTACTCAATGGAATACTATGCAATGATAAAGAACAACAATGATTTTAGGAAACATCTCATAAGCTGGTTTCAATCGGAGGACATTGTGTTGAGTGGAAATAGTCAGTGACAAAAGGACAAATATTGTATCAGACCCCTACAATAAGAACTTCAAAACAGACTCACGCATAGAGGAAAAGACTCTTTGATTGCTGCAAGGATGGGGAGGGATGGGGTGCAACGGAGGGAGGATGTAGTTTAGATAGTTGATAGAAACTTATTTGGGTGAAATCTGTGACAGCACACGTTAGAAAGAAGATCAATATTAACTGCACTTTAACATAAGATGAGTACTCCTCCCATCTTAACCCAATATTACAAGGACAGAGTAGCTGGGACAGAGGACCAGGGGAAATGAGGCCAATTTTCACACCTAGCGTTTTACTGAGAGAGCATTCTGTATCCCACATTGGTGAGTGGCGCCTGGAGTCTTAAGAGCTACCAAGCTGCCATCCGAGGGTGCAGCAAATTGTCCCAAATTAACATGAATGGATGATCTCCAAGGACCAAAACGACATGAGGGAAAGAGAACCCAGAAGACAGAGAGACCCACATGAGTGCGTGACTACATCAACTTGTGACTGAAGAACAAAATAGTGTCCGGCTACCACCAGTGGTAGCCGTAATGGAGATCAGAAAGTTGATTCTCACTGACAGCACAAGAATAAATAGGGGTGCATTCTGAGAACCCCATTAAAAGCCTGCAGTTGAAGGCCCATGGGTCTCAGGGTTCCCCTGGGAGCGTGGCCCCTGGCCCTGATGCTACCCCTGTCCATAAATCATAATGGAGGTCAACTCTCAGACAGGAATTGACTGGGCTTGGCGACACAGAGTGACCATATCATGTGTGCACTTTATGGTTCTATGCGTCTATAAGATGTTATCCTGCTGACCTCTTACTGGCGGATGGGGAGTGGGTGGAGAGGAGGGGATAGAAGATTATCGGGAGGATAAGACTTGTATGGAGCAGAGAGAAAGAGTGTGCTGTCACTGGGCAGGGGGAGCGGTGGGAGTGGCATATAGGTAGGCATGCAATTTATATGGGAATGTACATTTTCAGTCAATCATAACAAAAAAATAATAATTTTAGATGACAATGTCAGAATTTTTGACAAAAAAGGAATGTAGTGTAGATATGCTTGAAAAAATGTGAAATATGAAGAGAAACAAACCTGGAAACACACTTCAATATATAAGATACAGGAATTATAAAATCTTTTGTTAGACTTTTTTTGAGGTCTTAAAAAATAAAGCCTAATTCCCCCAAAAGGATTATGGAATCCACCTAGACTCTGGCCCCTACGGTCACCATGAGTCGGATCCAACTCGAGGGCACTTGGCTTTGGCTTGGCTAGAAATAAAAATCTAGGCACATTAACATAATGGAAGATTCCAGGAGCAAGTATAAGAACTCCATTGCCACTGAGTTGATTCCAATGCCGTGGTGATCTTATATATGACAGAATAGAACTGCTCCACAGTTTCCTTGGCTGCCCTGTATGAAAACACATTGCCAGGCCCTTCTGTTGCCGGGACGTCTCAGAACCGTGGTGTTCTTGCCCTGCACTGATCAAGAATGCACAGTTAAGGCCCAGAGAATCTTTCCGCATTAAATAGTCTGGCAAGTGGAGATGAGGAGGAACAAAGGCTTATAACATTTAACCCATCTCCCTCCAAAAAGGATTTTCTCAGGACTTATAAATGATTTGGGAAAGGAAAAGACTCATGTTTTATTCGTATTGGAAGTGGAGATTTCTACTAGTGGCAGGGCTAGGGAAATTCTGTTGTACAGGCTTTTTTGTACAAAACGGAGTAGGCAGCAAAAGGTTCTGGGAGGCACTAGCAGGACCTACTATGGCATGGTGGACGTGCGCAGTCCTTTGAGATCTTTGTTAGTCTCAACATTAATTAGCTTTATGCTCTTGTGCTCCTCTGCTGGAAGGTCATGCAGTGTTCACTCCTGCCACTACTGCACATGCTCCTAGATTCAGCACATTCTTGTTCCTTCTGTACAACAACTTGTGGAAGTTCTTATTCTTACAGTAGTTCTGGTCATTGTGACGAATTACCCACATCTTATTTATTGTTCAGTCTTCCTTGAGAATTTCTACCCCACCAAGAGAGCCTCATGCACTTCCCCTATCTCATTTCTTCAGCGGTAGCACTGAGTGGGTTCGAACCACTGAACCTTTCGGTTAGTTGTCCAGCGCAAACCTTTAGTGCTACAAACGGATCTTGGTAAGTATAAAAGGGACATATTAAAATACTTGCCTCATAAATAGATAATTGTTAGGGGATAAAGATTCCTAACTAAAACTTAAAAATGACAACAGTGATTTTTACTTGGATGTAGAAAGACACCCTTAAAAAACAAATTAGGTGAGGTAAACTATAAAAGTCAAAGCTTTGTGTTTATTTTAAACAGTATCAGATAACTGAAAAAAACATAGAAATATACATGAACTAAACATGAGATAGTGGCAAGGCCTTTTTAGCAGAAAGAAGACCCATGGCTGTTCTCTTTCCTGGCAGAAGGGAGGAAGAAGAATAAGCCACAGCTGTGAGGTGCTACTAAGGAGAAACCAGTTGATTTTAAAGGGCAGCTCAAGAAGACATAGTAAAGTTTTACAGTGATATATGAAGAGACCTGGAGCTACAAAACCAAAGAAGGAGAACATGTTCAGCATTTCTTAAGCTGAAAGAACTGAAGAAAAAGTTCAAGTCTCGAATTGCAATGTTGAAAGATTCTAAATCAGTAAACTATTTAACTATGCAGGAAGCATAAAAAGAATACAGAGGTAATACCCAGCATCACTGTACCAAAAATAATTGGTCTATACTCAGCTATTTCAGGGAGTAGTATGGGTACAAGTAGCGATGGTACTAAAAGAAGAATTCTAAGCTATACTAAAGACATTGGTGAAAAACAACACTCAAGGAGTCTGTGGAATATCAATTGAGACATTTCAATAAGGAGATGCAAAACTGGAAATGCATATTCATCTATGCCAAGAAACCTGGAAGACAGCTAACCTGGCCAACCATCTGAGAGAAATTCATACTTATACCTATTACAAAGAAAGATAATCCAACAGAATGTTGAAATTATTGAAAAATAACAATATCTCACACAAGTCAAATTTTGAAGAAGATAATTTAAAAATGGCTGCAGCAGTACATTGATAGGGAACTGCCAGAAATTCAACTGCATTCAGAAGAGTGCCTAGAATAAGGGATGTCATTGCTGATGTCAGATGAATCCTAGAAGAAAGCAGAAAATACAAGAAAGGTGTTTACCTATGTTTCTTTGATTTTGTAAAGGTATTCAAGTGTGTGGATCATAACAAATTACAGATAACATTGCAAAGAAGTGGAATTCCGGAACGCTTAATTGTGCTTATGCGGAACCGGGACATAGACCAAGAGGAAGTAACTGGACAGAACAAAGGAATATTTTGTGGGTTAAAGTCTGGAAAAACATCTGTCAGTGTTGTATCCTGTCACCATACTTAGTATGTATGCTGACCAAATAATTCAAGAAGCTGGACTATACAAAGAAGAATGAAGCATTAAGAATGGAGGATGCCTCATTAACTTGTGTTATACAGATGACACAACTTTGCTTGCTGAAAAGGACGAGGACTTAAAATCATACAGCATTCCCTTGTTCTGCTCGAATAACTGTCTATTGACAAGTTCCACATGAGCACAGTTAACTGCTTTGAAATTCCCATTCTTGGTAATGTGATCCAAAAGTTGTTATGGTCCACAAAGGCAAATACCTCTGTGTATAGTCAATAAGACACAGATAAACATCTTTCTGGTATTCTCTGCCTTCAGTCAGGATTCATATGACATCAGCAATAATATTCCTATTTCTACATTCTCTTCTGAATCTATCTTGAATTTATGGCCATTTCCAGTCAATGTACTGCTGCAGCTGTTTTTGAATTATCATCAGCAATATTTTGCCTGCATCTGATATTGATATTGTTTGATAATTTCTGCATTCCGTTTGATCACCTTTCTTTCAAATGCATACAAATATAGATCTCTGCAAGTTAGTTGGGCAGTAGCTGTTGTCTAACTTTAAGGCTACATCCACTTAACAGTCAAAAGTATCACTTAAAAGTGTGTAGAAATTGAAAACATTTGACTAAATGTCACTTTTAGTCTGTTTTTAGTCATGCTATATAGGCATATATTTCCCACGAGATATTCAAATAATGCTTTATTATTCTAAACCTTGATTCTGATAATAGTAATAAAATTGTAATAACACAAATTTACACTTCTCAGTCATTGAGTCAACAGTTTTCAAACTGTTTATCTTATCTAAACCTAACAACTGAATGCAGCAGCACTTCTCTATGGTAACGACAGCAGGAACAGAAGGAGGGTGTTACTGTTGTTAGGTGCTGTAGAGTTGACTCCTATTCACAGAACCCCATGGGACAGAGTACAGCTGTCTCATGGGGTTGGGCAGACTGTTATCCTTATGGAAGCAGGTCAGCAGCACATCTTTCTACTGGTAGAGTCACTGAGTGGTTTGAATTTCCAACTTTCTGGTTAGCAGCTGTTTTAGTCAGCTAGGCTGCTCTAACAGAAATACCACAGAGTGGATGGCTTTAACAAAGAAAGATTTATTCTTACACAGTCTGGTAGGTTGCAAGTCCATATTCAGGGTGTCCGCTCCAGGGAAAGACTTTCCCCTTGTCGGCTCTGGTGGAAACTCTGGTATTGCATCAGTCTTTGTCCAGGGAGCGTCCTGACGCAAGAGCCTCTGGTCTGAAGGACACGCTCTGCTCCTGGTGCTGCTTGCTTGATGGTAGCGAGGTTCTCAAATTGTCCTTTGTCTCTTTTTCCTTTTATTCCTTGCAAGCTAAAAGCATTAAGGGTGGGGCAAGCCATACTCCAGGGAAACTCCCCCTACAGCAGGAATTCACAGCCCCACCCGAATCCTTTAACATACAGGTTAGCAAAACCACACAGTGGAGGACAGTCCCAAGATACTGGGAACCGTATCCCAGCCACGTGGCTGCACACATTTTTGGGGGGACACAATTCCAACCATGACATCCCACCCTTTGACAACCCAAAAATCACATCACAAAACATTTAACACATTCATCTCACCATAGCAAAATTATGTCCATCCATATAACAGAAGTCTTAAATCAGTTCCAAGTCCAAAATACAAAAACTCTTCTCCATCTGTGAAACTTAGAAGGCATTAACAGGCAACAGGCAACAAGCAAGTCAACAGAACACATTACATTAGCTCTCAAAGCTTTGGAAATACTCTTACATTTTCTGAGACATTCTACACAACAGCAATGCTCTCCAGACTCTAGGTATCGGCCACACTCTGGTTTCTGAGTGGAGACCTCCAGTCCCGTGCTACGACTCTGCCTTCAAGGCCCACTTGGACAGAAACTCTGTCCCATCGGCTTTAGGAGCACCCTAAGCCCAACTGAGTGGCAATTCGACCCTTACGAACACAGCATGCCATGGTTCCACCCTTTCAAACCCCTGAGGTCATGGCCAGACTGAGGCAGCTCAGCTTCTCACGCTATTTGTCTCTTCAGCTTCAGCTTCCTATGGCCGCATGGCCCAGGCCTCAGGCCCACATCTGCCCTGCCGGGCAAGTGTTCCAAAGCTCTGTAGCTCCACTGGTTTAAGTGCCCGGAGGCACCCCACTCTTGCTGGAAAGCGTCCTGCCCAAAGGCACTCAACTCTCTCACTCCGTGGGTCAGCAAGGCCAGCTCCACCGATTCAAGTGCCCAGATGCACCCCGTTCCGTGAGGAAAACTCTGCAGCCAAGCACTAAATAATTGCACCAAGTTTCTCTGAATACAACATTTCTCAAACTGTGTTTTCTCAGGACTCTTTCAAACATTTAAACATTATTTAGGACTCCAAAGAGCTTTTGCTTGTATGGATTATATACAGCAGCATTTATCGCGTTAGAAATTAAAACAGAATTTTTAGAAATATACATTCATTACTTAATTTTAAATTACACTAAATAGACCATTACATACTAGCAAAAAACATGTTTTATACCACATAACTTTATCCACACCCACTGCCATTGAGTCCATTCTGAGAGTGACCCTATAGGACATAGTACAAGTGTCCCATGGGGTTTCCAAGGCTGTCATGGTCACAGAAGCAGACTACCACATCTTTCTTCCACAGAGCAGCTGCTTGGTTTGAGCCACCCTCCTTTCTGTTAGTAGTTGAGTGCTTAAACCACTGTACCAAAAGGACTCCTAAATAACATGCTCTATCAAAAGTATTAGTGGGAAGAATAACCCACAAAAATCCAGTGGTGTCAAGTTGATTCTGACTCATAGAATCACTACAGAGCAGAGTAAAACTGCCTCAAAATTTCCAAGGAGCATCTGGTAGATTCAAACTGCTGACCTTTTGGTTAGAGGATGTCTCACTTAACCACTATGCCACCAGGGTTTCCAAGTGAGAAGAATAGCATTCTTATTTAAAATTTTTTAAAAAAATGTTCTAGTTACTTGCTTGAGAGAAGATGACTGGATTTTCACATCTGTGTCCAATTCATTGCCATATTTCATTTCATATAGCCTTTGGAAAACTCCACAATACAGTCATGAAAGAATGACAGCCAGAAGGCGCATAACACTTTGGTATTATGAAAAATTTTGAGCTCACATGCCACCTGAAAAGGTCACACTGGCCCTCAAAGTTACCCTGATTCCACATGAAGAACTGTGGTCTTAGTAGATTTGGCAATGAAACATACTCAGCTTTGTGCTTTGGTTCATGAACTGATTCATCAATTTTCTCTATAGCAAACCCTAGTTAGCACTATAATTCTATAAAGTTTGATTACAGTGTAGAATTGAGTTGAAATAGTGCTTGTTAATGAAGACTTGGTAGAATGGGTACTAATACATGTGTGATTTTATATATAACCTGTGTACAACTCAGGTATCTGTAATTTGACCTGTGCAATTAATCTTGAATCAGTGTTTACAAGTCCCTTCCTGTGGAGAGATGCATTCTTGTGTGTTTATGTTAATGAAGATAGCAAAGATGTTTTTCTGCTCATAACCTACTACATATAAGATGAACTCATATTCTATAGCATAAATACTAAGATAAGCTGGTTGTACAGTGATTGTGTTGACTGAGTGACTTGGCTGGTAGGAGACTGTTCTGCCCTGTAGAGTTCTGGGTCAATTGTATTGATTGAGTGACTTGGCTGGCAGGTGACTCTTCTGCCTTGCAGAGTTCTGGGATGATTGCATTGATTAGCTGGTAGGAGGCTGTTCTGCCCTATGGAGATCTAGGCTGATTGTGTTGACTGAGTGTCTTGGCTGGTAGGAGACTGATCTGCCCTGCAAAGTTTTGGGATGATTACATTGACTGGGTGTCTTGGCTGGCAGGAGACTGTTCTTCCCTGTGGAATTCTGGGTTGATTGTGTTGACTGTCTTGGCTGATAGGAGATTGTTCAGCCCTGCAGAGTTCTGAGCTGATTGTGTTGATTGGGTATCTTAGCTGACAAGAGGAGCAAAGATAGAGTGAGCAGCCCCACTTGTCTGTCAGTGGAGGCTTGTTTGTTGCTGTGATGCTGGAAGATATGCCATTGGTATTTAGGTACCAGCAGGGTCACTCATGGTATACAAGTCTCAGCTGAGCTTCTAGACTAAGACAGACTAGGAAGAAGGACTCATCAGTCTACTTCTCAAAAGAATTAGCCAGGGAAAACCTTATGAATAGCAGAGAAACATTGCCAGAGATAGTGATGGAAATTGAGCACCCCAAGTTGAAAGACACTCAGAAGACGACTGGAGAAGAGCTTCCTCCTCAAAATAGAGATGTCCTTAATGTTGTAGATGGAGTAAAGCCTTTCGGATCTTCATTTGCTGACGTGGTGTGACTCAAAATAAGAAAGAATGGCTGGAACCATCCATTAATAAACAAAACAGGGAAAGTACAAAGTATGAATCTAGGAAAACCGGAAATTGTCAAAAATGAAACAGAATACATAAACATTAATTTCTTAGGCATTAGTGAGCTGAAATGGGCTGGTATTCACCACTTTGAATATGATAATAATATAGTCTGAGTCAGATCTGACTCGATGGCACTTGGCTGGGCTACTATAATAATGATAATAATAAAACCCCACTGGAATCAAAAACTTGAAGAGTAACGGCTCTGCATTCATGGTTAGAAAAAACATTTCAAGATCTGTCCTGAAGTACAATGTTGTCAGTGATAGGATAATATCCATATGCCTACAACAAGGCCATGTAATATGACTATTATTCAAATTTACACACCAACCACTGAGGGAAAAGATGAAGAGATTGAAGATTTTTACGAGCTTCTGCAGTCTGAAATTGAAAAAACATGCAATCACGGTGCACTGATAATTACTGGTGACTGGAATGCAAAAGTTGGAAACAAAGAAGAAGGACTGGTCGTTGGAAAATACAACCTTGGTGATACAAATAATGCCAAAGATTGCATCACAGAATTTTGCAAAAGAAATAACTTCTTCATTGCAAATATCTTTTTTAACCAACACTGTGACTATATACATGGACCTCACCAGATGGAACACACAGGAACCAAATTGGCTACATCTGTGGAAAAGGGCAATTGAAAAGTTCCATATGAACAATCAGAATAAGACCAAGTGCTGACTGTGGCACTGGTCACCAATTGCTCATATGCAAATTCAAATTGAACCTGAAGAAAATTAGAACAAGTCCTCAAGAGCAAAATATGACCTTGAGTACACTCCTCCTGAATTTAAAGACCATCTCAAGAATAGATTTGATGTGTTGTCCAGTAATGACCAAAGACCAGATGAACTGTGGAATGATATCAAAGATATCACCCATGAAGAGAGCAAGAGGTCATTAAAAAGAGAGGAAAGAAAGAAAAGACCTAATTGGATGTCAAAAGAGGCTGTGAAACGTCCTCTCAAACGTCAAACTGCTAAAGCAAAAGGAAGAAATGATGAAGTAAAAGACCTAAACAGAAGATTTCAAAGGGCATCTCGCCAACACAAAATAAAGTATTATAACGACATGTGCAAAGAGCTGGAAATGGAAAATCAGAAGGGAAGAACATGTTCTGCATTTCTCAAGCTGAAAGAACTGAAGAAAATGGTGAAACCTCAAGTCACAATAGTGGAAGGTTTTATAGGGACAATATTAAATGACTCAGGGAGAATCAAAAGAACATGGAAGGAATACAGAGTCATTAGGACAGAAAGAACTGGCTGATGTTCAGCTATTTGAAGAGGTAGCGTACAATCAGGAACCAATGGTACTGAAGGAAGACGTCAAAGCTCCACTGACGGTGCTGGCAAAAAACAAGGCTTCAACCAAGAAGTGATGGAATATCAACTGAGATATTTCAACAAACAGATGCAGTGTTGAAAGTCCTCATTCGTCTATGTCAAGAAATTTGAAGGACAGCTACCTGGCCAACTGACTGGAAGAATTCCATATTTATGCCCATTCCAAAAAAAGGGGATCCAACTGAATGCAGAAATTATCGAAAGATATCATTAATATCACATGCAGATAAAACTTTGCTCAAGATCATTCAAAAGTGACTGCAACAGCATATTGACAAGGAACTGCCAGAAATTCAATCTGGTTTCAGAGGAGGACATGGAGCCAGGGGTATCACTGCTGATGTCAGATGGATCTTGGCTGAAAGCAGAGAACATCAAAAAGATATTTACCCGTGTTTTATTGACTATGCAAAGGCACTAGACTGTGTGGATCATAACAAATTGTTTCTAACATTGTGTAAAATGGGAATTCCAGAACTCTTAATTGTGCTCTTAAGGAATCTGTATATGGATCAAGAGGCAGTTGTACAAACAGAACAAAGGGACATGGTTTCAAGTCAGGAAAGGCGTACGTCAGGGTTGTATCCTTTCACCATACCTTTTCAATCTGTATGCCGAGCAAATAGCCTGTGAAGCCGGATTATATGAAGAAGAACAAGGGAGGCATCAGGATTGGAGGGCAACTGATTAACAAACTGCATTACACAGATGGCACCACATTACTTGCTGGAAGTGAAGAAGATTTGAAATACATACTGATGAACATCAAGGACCACGGGTTTCAGTGTGGATTGCACCTCAACATTAGGAAAACAAAAATCCTCACAACTGGACCAGTAAGAAACATCATGATAAATGGAGAAAGGATTGAGGTTGTCAAGGATTTCATTTTACTTGGATCCATGATCAATGCCCATGGTAGCAGAAGTCAAGAAATCAAAAGATGCATTGTATTGGGAAAATCTGCTGCAAAAGATGTCTTCAAAATAGTGAAAAGTAAAGATGCCACCATGAAGACTAAAGTGTACCTGATTGAAGCCATGATATTCTCAATAGCATCATATGCATGTGAAAGCTGGACAACAAATAAGGAAGACAGAAGACAAATTGATGCATTTGAATTGTGGTGCTGGAGAAGAATGTTGAATGTACCATGGAAGCTAAAAGAACCAACAGATCTGTTCTGAAAGAAGTACAACTAGAGTGCTCCTTGGAAGCAAAGATGGCAAGACTGCATCTCACATACTTTGGACATATTGCCAGGAAGAATCAATCCCTGGAAGACATCATGCTTAGTAGAGTGGAGGGTCAGTGAAAAAGAGGAAGAGCCTTGATGAGATGGATTGACACAGTGGCTACAATAATGGGCTGAAGCATAAAAACAACTGTGGACATGGTACAAGACTGGGTAATGTTTTGTTCTGTTGTGCATAGGGTAACTATGAGTCGGAACCAAGTGGACGGCACCTAACAACAATAACACAGTGGTTAAAGCCCTTGACTGCTAAGCAAAATTCAGCAATTGGAATCCACTCTAAGGCAGAAAGACATGGCAAGCAATCTGCTTCACAGCTTAAAAACATTGAGTCTTCTTATTCATTAAACAAACTATAGCTCTCCACATACATGTGTCACATTTAATTTTCTCAGGAATATTTTTCAGTTTTTAATGTATAGATGTTTTACAAATTTTGCTTAGTTTATCCCAAAATGTTTCATGTTTTAATTCTACTTAAATGATGTGCACACACAAATGTATGAGTATACGTTACATTTCTTTTTACTTATTGATTAAAAATCTAGAAAACCAAAACCTGTTATAATTGAATCAATTCCAACTTACAGGAACCCTAAAGGACAGAGGAAAACAGCCCCCATGCAGCTTCCAAGGAGCTATTGGCAGATTTGAACTGTTGATCTTTTGATTAGTAGCTGAGATCTTAATTATTGCAACACCAGAGTTCTTCTTTACCACGAAAAACCCACTTCTATAGAGTCAATTCTGACTCATAGTGACCCTATTCACAGAGTAGAACTGTCTCATAGAGTCTCCAAGGAGCACCTGGCAGATTTGAACCCACCAAACTTCTGGTTAGCAGCTGCAGCACTTAATCATTACACCACCAGGATTTCCCTATTGATAGTAGGGGCTTAAAAAGAACATGCAGTATAAAAAAATAAATACAAAATTCATACACAAAAATGAGTTACAGTGTCTCATACAAGAATTAAATTATGTAATACTTTATTTTGAAATATATTCTTTACTCACCCCAACAAAAATAATGAAAAATTTCTAATACTTTTAACATGGAAACTAAAAAAGTATTGAATGATATGTAACAGTTTTTCAATTAATGAAGAAATACATGACATAGAAGATTCAGTATCACAGAAATGCCACATATCCTCTGATTTATCTAATAATTCAGAGAAGTACCACACATTCCATATCTTTCTTCTATTCCTGACTTAACTTGCTCTGTTGCTTCAGGCAAAAATCTAGGCAATAAGTTGGTGGGATAATATAGAGACTGCAGAAATGATTCACACATACATGTTCAATTGATATTTGACAAATACTCACAGGCAATTTAATGGGGAGATAATGTTTTAGTCAGCCAGTGCTGCTCTAACAGAAACACTGCAAGAGGATTTCTTTAACAAAGGAAAGTTCATTCTTACACAGTCCAACAGGTTACAAGTCTGAATTCAGTGTATCAGCTCCAGGGGAAGGCACTCCCTCTGTCAGCTCTGGAAGAATGTCTTTGTGTTATATCAGTCTTTGTTGAAGGATCATCTTGGCACATGAACCTCAGGTCTGAAGGAAGCACTTTTCTCCCAATGCTGCTTTT
The DNA here is from genome assembly GCA_028571685.1 of Heterohyrax brucei. Classification (NCBI taxonomy): domain Eukaryota; kingdom Metazoa; phylum Chordata; class Mammalia; order Hyracoidea; family Procaviidae; genus Heterohyrax; species Heterohyrax brucei. The sequence continues at coordinate 36,114,686 of CM053166.1, read as the reverse complement.
TTGATGGTGTGAAGTTCCCAAATCTCTCTGACAGATTTCTCCCTTTATAGCTCAAGAGACTGCTTCAAGGCACAACACAAACTTACACAGTGAATCTTGCTTTACCAACACAGCTGCTTCCCATCCACACTTATTCACATCCTAGAGGCAGGACTTCCAACATGGTGAAACATCACACAATACCAAAAAAAACATATGAAAATAAACACATTTACCTCATTCCTTATGTCATAATATATACAAAACATAACATGAAATATAGACCTAAATTTAAAATTTATGGAAGAGCCTGAATGAGTTTATTGGTGAATTCTACCAAACTTTACAGAAAAGTTAACACTGCTATTACTAAAGATAATCCAGAACATATAAAAGAATGAAACACTGTCAAATTCATTCTATAAAGCCAGAATAATCCTGATATCAAAATTATATAAAGATATCACAGAAAAAGAAAATTGCATGTTAGTATCTCTCATAAACTTAAATGCAAAACTCCTCAACAAAATTCTAGCCAATAGAATTCAACAATGTATAAAAAAATAATTCACCATGACCAAGTGGGATTCATATTAGGGATGAAATGATGGTTCAACATTACAAAAACAAATAATGTAATCAACCACATAAGTAAAACTAAAGATAAGAACTACTCAATTTTATCAATTAATACAGAACAGGCATTTGAAAAAAATCCAACACCAGCACATGTTAAAAATTTTCACCAAAATAGGAGTAAAAGAGAATTCTTCAACATAATAAGGGGCATCTATGCAAAGCCCAGAAGCTCTGGTGGCATAGTGTTTAAGTGCTATGCCTGCTAACTAGAAGGTCAGGAGTTCAAATCCACCAGGCATCCACTGGAAACTCCATAGGGTGGCTATAAGTCGGAATCAACACAACAGCAGTAGGTTTTTTTCATTTTTTTCTTTTTTTTTTACACAAAGCAAACAGCCAACATCATCCTAAATGGATAGAGTCTGAAAATATTCTCTTTGAGAAAGGGAACCAGACAAGGAAACCCATTGTCACCACTCTTATTCAGTGTTTTTCTGTAGGTTCAAGACAGAGTAATTGAGTAAGATAAAGAAATAAAGCATACCCACACTGGTAAGGAAGAACTAAAAGTATCTCTATCTGCAGACAATATGGTCCTATACAAAGTAAACCCTAAAGAATCCACAAAAAATAAAAGAAAAAAGAAAAAACTATTGGAGCTAATGGAAGAGTTCACCAAAATATCAAGATACAAGACAAACATACATAAAGCAAATGGATTCCTTTACCCCAACAAAGAGACTACTGAAGATGAAATTACCAAATCAATACAATTTAAAGAGCCCTCAAGGAAAACAAAACTAAGAAGAAATATAAGCAGAGGTGTAAAAGACCTATACAAAGAAAAGTACAAGACTCTATTGCGAGAAACCAAAAGAGACCTACATAAGTGGAAAAAACTATTTTGTTTATGGATAGGAAGACTTAACATTGTGGAAATGTCTATGCACCCTTAAGCAATCTATAGACAAATTGCAATCCCAACACAAATTCCAATGCCATTTTTAATGAGAGGGAGAAACAGATCACCAACTTAATATGGAAAGGGAAGAAGCCCGAGATAAGTAAGCATTACTGAAGAAGAATAAAATGGGAGGCCTTGTACTAGCTGACTTTAGAACCTATTATATTACCACGGTAGTCAAAACAGCCTGGTACTGGCAAAAACAGATACATAGATCAATGAAACAGTATTGAGAATTCAATTCTGATATTTGACAAAGGTAAAAAGTCCATAAACTAGTGAAAAGACAGTCTCTTTAAAAAGTGGTGTTGGCATAACTGGATAGCCATCTGCAAAAAAATGAAACAAGGGGGGAAGAGTCAAGAAGGCAGACTAAACACAGCCAAGCCAAGTGCCGTCGAGTCAGATCTCCCTAAATCCCTCTGGAAACCAAGACCTGAATCAATAATTAAATGGAGCCTTCTGGACACCTAGTGAGACCTAGGACACTGCATAGGGCTGTTAATTTGGACTTCAAACCACCAAATGCAAAATGTCCTCTCTTTCACTGACCCCACTCCGAGTGAGCATGGGCTTGCATGGACCGACGGTAACTCACCATTTTTTTTTCTCTGTCTTAGCTGGTGGGCGGAGGTGGGAATTGAATGGCCGCTAATCTCAGATGCATTGCTGGTGGGATTTGGCAAGTGAAATTGCCTTATTTTGAGAGCCTGGCCTTGGACTCTGTCCATCTCACCACCTTTGGCCTCTCTTTCTGCCTCCAGTATTGAGTAGCCTTTACTGAGGTAGGCAGGCAGCTTGTGTGGGGCGGACATACCCATATGGAAGCCTCAGCTGGACCTAATTGCTGGGCTGGGAGGCAGCACCTGACTGGAGGAGAGCACTTTTCTGGTAGAAAAGCAGTATTCTACACAGTGTCGTCTACAGCTAGGGCCTCATAGCAGAGGCCAGCAGGGCAGTAGCCTTTTTGTAGTTTGAGCTAGTTTCCAACATATGGGGTTTGATAAAGAGGTGCTTACTTTGCCAGCTGGCAAGAGGGATTTATACACCAGAAAACCTGACTGACTTTCGAAGTTGTCAGATATTTTTTACCTCTCATTTTAAGAGAGCTTAGAGAAAAAACTGTGGTCCATCCTCACAGCACCTCTCCCAGCCTCTATTGACTCACAGGAGGACAATAAAAAAAAAAAAAAAAAAAAAACCAAGAAACTCTGCAGAAAACCGTAACCAAGAAATCACCCATGGCTTCAGAAGCACCCAAAAGAAGGCACTTCAGAAGTTCCCAGATGGAGAAGCTTTTCTGAAACTATTGGAAGGTGAATATAAAAGGATTATGTATAGTGCTCTCCTACACCTTACAAAAAATGCAGCAGAGAAAAATGAAAAATTAAGCAAGCTATTTGATCTGATGGAACACCAGTACTCTGAAATCCAACAAATCAAGAACAAAATCAAAGACATAGAAACGTCAATGCAAAGCCAAGAAAACATAATGGAACAAATGGAATAGAGACTTTCTGATTTGGAAGACAGAGCTACTGACTCCAGCATCTACAAGAAGAAATCAGAAAAAAGAAACAAGAAAAATGAAGAAACATTAAGAAGCATGTGGGACTCTATTAAGAGAAACAATCCACAACTAATTGGAGTACCTGAACAGAGCGAGACACCTGAGAACACAGAGAGTATTGTGGCTGAGCTGCTGACTGAAAACTTTCCAGAAATTAAGAAAGAAGGGAATACAGATATCCAAGATAGATATCAAACCCGCTCAATATAGATCTAAAAAGAAAGATTCCAAGACATATTATAATCAAGCTTAACAAAATGAGACATAAGCAGAAACTCTTAAAGGCAGCAACACTCAAAGCAAAGCTAACATTCAAAGGGAGATCCTGTAGGCTTTCATCAGATTTCTCAACAGAAACAATGCTGGCAAGGATACAGTGGGATGACACATTCAAAGCCATGAAGGAAAAGAACTTCCAAACAAGAGTTATATATCCTGCAAAATTGTCTTTCAAATATGAAAATGAAATGAAGACATTTGCAGATAAACAGAAACTCAGAGACTTTGTAAAAACCAAGCCCAAACTACAAGAAATACTGAAAGGATCTCTTGGCTTAGAAGAACAAAGCCACTAATTTTATATTTTAGAAGCAAATGCAGGACATATCACCAAGAATCCTACTCAGTTATGGAAGGCTTGAAATTCAATCAAAGCTATAATAGTAAAAGAAATAATCCAGTGATCACATCACGAAAACTATGACATCATCATACTAAAGAGGGGGATGTACTACAGTGATTATAGTCCTTCCAGATGGACAGGAAGTTGATAAGAATGGTAGTAACTGAAATTCGGTTTATATATAGTTTATTAGGGGGGGATCATAGGGGCAGCCTTAAAGCACAATAAAGATGCAACATATCAAATCAAGAAACGTAATACAGGAGTCTCAACAACCACAAGACCAACCCTGAAAATGGTGAAAAATCAACTCACAAAGAAGTATGTCCCAGACAGATTAACAAGAACAACAGAGAAAACATCAACACAAAAATAAACATATCACAATGGCAGCACTGAACACACACCAATCAATAATCACATTGACTGTAAATGGACTGAATGCTACAGTAAAGAGATATCGAGTGACATCTGTGATCAAAAGACATAACTCATTCATATGTTGCTTACAAGAAACTCATCTTAGACTTAAAGACAGGAACAAACTGAAAATTAAAGGATGGAAGAATATATATCAAGCTAACAATACACAAAGAAGGCAGGCATGGCAATTCTAATCTCAAATAAAATAGATTTGAATGTAAAATCCACCACTGTGGACAAGGATGGACACTATTTTTTGTTGAAAGGTTCAATACACAAGCAGGACTTAGCAATATTAAATACTTATGTACCTAATATTAGAGCACCTAAATACGTCAAAGCAACACTGACTTCACTCAAAAAGGAGATAGATCACTCCACGATAATAGTAGGAGACTTCAGCATTCACTGTCAATATTGGACAGATCATCTAGAAAAAAGCTCAGTAAAGACACAAAAGACCTTCTTGCCAAAAATAACCAACTAGACCTCATCGACATATATGGAACTTTTCATCCATCAGCAGACAACTACACCTTCTTCTCCAGTGCATTTGGAACATTCTACAGAACAGACCATATGTTAGGACATAAACCAATTCTCAGCAAAATCCATACCATTGAATTACTGCAAAGCATCTTCTCAGATCATAAAGCCAAAGTCAAAAACAATGGCAGAAAAAACATAGATAGAAAGTGGAACTCATGGAAACTGAACAACATCTTGCTCAAAAAGTGATGAGTTATAGAAGAAATCAAGGATGGAATAAAGAACTTTATGGATTCCAATGAGAATGAAAATGCTTCCTACCAGAACCTATGGGATACAGCCAAAGCAATGCTAAGAGGTCAGTTTATCTCCATAAATGCACACATCTGGAAGGAAGCAAGAAACCAAATCAAAGAACTAACCCTACAGCTTGAGCAAGTAGAAAGAGAACAACAGAGGAACTCCTCAGGCACCAGAAGAAAATAGATCATACAGATTAGATCAGAGCTAAACGATTTGGAGAACAGAAGAACAATGGAGAAAATTGAAAAGACCAAAAGCTGTTTTTTTTGAAAAGATAAACAAAATTGACAACCATTGGTTAAACTTACTATGGAAAAACAGGAAAGGAAACAAATAACCAAAATAAGAAATGAGAGGGGAGTTGTCATAAGAGATCCAATAGAAATAAAAAATATCATAACAGAACGCTATGAAAGACTGCGCTTTAAAAATTTGAGTATCTAGAGGAACAGGACAAATTCTTTGATTCATATCACCTACCCAAATTCTCACAAGCTGAAGCAGAGCAACTTAACAAACCATCACAAAGTAAGAGATTGAAAAAGTCATCCAAAAACAACAAATGAAAAAAAGCCCAGGCCCAGACAGCTTCACTGCAGAATTCTACCAAACTTTTAGAGAAGAGTTATCTCTAATACTACTGAGACTATTTCACAGTATAGAAAGGGATGGAATACTCCCAAATTCATTCTATGAAGCCAGCATTACCCTGATACCAAAGCCAGGGAAAGACCCAACAAAAAAGGAGAACTACAGACCACATCACTCATGAATCTAGATGCAAAAATCTTCAACAAAATTCTTGCCAATAGAATACAACAACATATCAAAAAAATAGTCCATCATGACCCTGTTGGATTCACACCAGGGATACAAAGCTGGTTTAACCTCAGAAAAACAATTAATGTGATCAATCACATAAATAGCACAAACGACAAGAATCATCTGGTTTTGTCCATTGATGCAGAAAAGGCATTTGATAAAGTCCAACACCCATTCATGCTAAAAACTCTCAGCAAAATAGAAATAGATGGCAAATTCTTATTTATACAAAGCCAACTGCCTACATCATCCTGAATGGAGAGAGACTGAAGGAGTTTCCCTTGAGAACAGGAACTAGACAAGGATGCCCACTCTCACCTGTCCTATTCCTATTCAGCATTGTACTAGAAGTCCTAGTCAGAGCAATTAGACAAGACCTAGATCAGTTCTACCCTGGCCCCTAGGGTCGCCATGAGTCGGATCCGACTCGACGGCACTTGGCTTGGCTGGCATAGACAAAGAGGAAGTAAAAATCTCTCTATTTGGAGATGATATGATTGTATATGCAGAGAATCCCAAAGAATCCACAACGAAACTACTCAAACTGATAGAAGAGTTCAGCAAAGTCCCAGGATACAAGGTAACTGTAAGTAAATCAGCCAGCCAAGCCAAGTGCCGTTGAGTTGGATCCGACTCATGGCGACCCTAGGGGATTCCTTTATACCAACTTCCACATTATTAAGGAAGAAATCACCAAGTCAAAACCATTTACTGTAGCCCCTAAGAAGATAAAGTACCTAGGAATAAATCTAACCCAAGAAATAACAGACCTTGACAAAGAGAACTACAAGTCCTTACTGCAAGAAACTAAGAGACTTACATAAATGGAGAAACCTACCCTGCTCAATGATATGAAGACTTAACACTGTGAAAATGTCTATTTCGAATAAAGCAATCTACTTATATAATGCAATCCCAATACAAATTCCAGTGACATTTTTTAAGGAGATGGAGAAACAAATGACCAACTTTGGTGAGGAAAGAAGCCCCAGATAAGTAAAGCACTACTAAAGAATAAGAACACAGTGGGAGGCCTCTCACTACAAGACTTGAGAACATAATACCCTGCCACAGTAGTCAAAACAGCCTGGTACTGGTACAAGAAGAGACATAAGGGTCAATGGAACAGAATTGAGACCCCAGAGATGACACATTCTTCCTATGAACAGATGATATTTGACAAAGGCCCTAACGCATTAAACTGGGGTAAAAACAACCTCTTCAACAAATGGTGCTGGCAAAATTGGATATCTATCTGGGAAAAACTGAAACAAGATCCATATCTCACAGTTTATACAAAAATCAACTCAATCTGGATAAAAGACCTAAGTATCAAATCTAGAACAGTAAAGCTCATAGAAGAAAAAGCAGGAACAACAAAGTTTTAATACACAACATACAGACTTCAAAATCTGTCAAACAAAGTAGAAACAACAGAGGCAGCCAATAGAAAATAAATAAATGGTACTTGGCTTGGCTTGGCATTAAGAATCAAAAACTTTTCCTCATGCAAAAACTTTATTAACACAATTAAAAGGCCACCTACAAAATGGGAAAAAATATTTGGCAACTCTATTTCAGACCAATGCCTGATCTCCATAATCTATAAGGTACTACAAAATACCGATAAGAGAAAGATAAATCATCCAATTAAGCAACGGGTAAAGGAGATGGACAGACACTTCACTAAAGAGGAGACACAGGCAGCCAAAAAAACACATGTGGACACTCTCACGATCATTAGCTATTAAGGAAATTCAAATTAAAACGACAATGAGATACCACTTCACCCCAACAAGATTGGCCATGATCCAAAAAACACAAACAACAAATGCTGGAGAGGCTGTGGAGAAACTGGAATTCTCCTACCCTGTTGGTGGGATTGCAAAATGGTGCAACCTCTTTGTGAAGCAATCTGGAGCTTCCTTAAAAAGCTGGATCTAGATATATCATTTGACCCAATAATTCCACTGTTCAGAATATATCCTATGGAATCCAGGTCATTCACACCAACTGATACATGCACACGAATGTTTATCACAGCACAGTCCACAACAGCAAAATGATGGAATCAACCCAGATTCCTAACAACAGAGGAATGGATAGGTAAACTATGGTATACATACTCAACGGAACACTACGCAATGATAAAGAACAATGATGATTTTAGGAAACATCTCATAACCTGGTTTCAGTTGGAGGACATCATGTTGAGTGAAAGTTGCCAGCAGCACAAGTGCAAGTATTGTATGAGACTCCTACAATAAGAACTTAAAAAGAGACTCATGCAAAGAAGAAAAGACTCTTTGAAGGCTGCAGGAGTGGAGAGGATGGGAGGCAGAAGAGGGAGGGTTTAGATTAGATAGTTGATAGCTGTTTTGTTGGATGAAATCTGTGACAGGACACGTTAGAAAAGGGACCAATGTTAACTGGACTTCCACATAACATGATTGCTCTTCCCATCTTAATCCAATATTACAAGGACAGAATAGCTGGGGCAGAGGGCTGGGGACCACGCTCTCAGGGGAAATCTAGGCCAATTTGTACAACTAGTGTTTTGCTAAGAGAGCCCTCTGCACCCCACATTGGTGAGTGGCACCTGGGGTTTTAAAACTGCCAAGCGGCCGTCCGAGAGTATAGCAAATTGTTCCAACTCAGCATGAACAGATGATCACCAATGACCAAAATGACATGAGGGAAAGAGAACCCAGAAGACGGAGAAAGCCACGTCAGTGGGTGGCTAAATCGACTTGTGACTGGAAGAACTGAATGGTGCCCGGCCACCACCAGTGACAGCTGTGATGGAGCTCACAAAGTTGAGTTACACTGGCAACACAAGCATATAAAGGGGTGCACCCTGAGATCTCCATTAAAAGACTGCATTTGATGGTCCACGGGCCTCAGAGCTACCCTGAGCATGGCCTCTGGCCCTGATGCTGCTGCTGTCCATGAATCATAATGGAGGTCACGTCTTGGACAGGAATGGATTGGACTTTGTGACACAGAAAGACCATATCACGTGCACACTTTATGGTTCTATGCATCTATAGGATGTCATCCTGCTAACCACTGACTGGAGGAAGTGGAGTGGGTGGAGAGGAAGGGATAGGAGATTGGTGGGAGGATAAGACATGTATGGAGCAGAGAGGAAGAATGTGCTGTCACTGGGCAGGCAGTGCAGTGAGAGCTGCATATAAGTAGGCATGCAAATTTATATGGGAAAGTATATTTTCATTCAATCATAATTAAAAAAAGAGAGGAGGCGGAGTCAAGATCGCAGACTAAGCACACGTCTCCTTATATCCCTTTGGAAACCAAGACCTGAACTGATAATCAAACAGAGCCTTCTGGTTACCTAGTGAGCCCACAAGACATGGCACAAGGCTGTTAAGTTGAACTTTATACCACTGAATGAAAAACCTCCTCTCTTTCGCTGACTCCCACTCCTGGCTAACCCTGACTGTCATGGACTGAAGGTAAAGACACCATTTTGACGTTTTTTCTCTGTCTTGTCTGGCAGGCGGAGCTGGATCTTGCCTAGCGGCTAGACTCAGATGCACTGCTGGTGGGATAGGCAGGTGAAATTCCCATATTTTGAGAACCAGGCTTTGGACTCTGTTCATCTAGCCACTTTGGGCCTGTCTTTTTATCTCTGGCATAGCATGGTTCACACAGAACCACAGTGCCTGTGTGCAGGATGCCATGTTGGATACGGAGATTTTAGCGGGGCGTAATTCTTAGCCTGGGAGCCAGCGCCTGCAAACAGGACAGCACTTTTCTGACAGAAAAGCAGTATTTTATGCAGTGTCACCTACAGTGGGGGCCTGGCAACAGAGGCAGAGGACTCACTACCTCTCGGCACCTTTAGCCCCTCTATCTGCCCACGGTGTGGAGGATGCCTTCTTAGATACAATGGCCGCAGTTGGACCTCATTCTTAGCTTGGGAGCCAGAGCCTGCCCACAGCAGAGCACTTTTATACCAGAAAAGCAGTAGTTTACACAGTGTCACCTAAAGCTGGGCCTGTCAGCAGAGTCCAAAGCAGTAGTATTGCTGTATTTTGAACTAGTTCATATCATCTGGGGTTGGATATAGAGGTGATTACTTTGTCAGTTGGTAAGAGGGACCTCTACACCTGAAAGCCTGACTGACTTGGGCAGTGATCTGTTATCTTTTGTTTTACATTTTAAGACAGCCTAGAGAAACATCAACGGTCCATCCTCATAGTATCCCTCCCAACCTCTACTTATTTACATGGGACCCAAAAGGTAACAGACACTTGTGGCAAACAAGAAATCACCCATGTCTTCAGAAGGCTCCCAAACAAAACAACCAAGGAGTTTTCCAGATGAAGAAACTTTTCTGAAATTATCGGAAGATAACTGTAAAAGGATTATATACAGAGCTCTTCTAGACCTTATACAAAATGCAGCACAACAAAATGAAAAATTAAGCAAGCTGTTCGATTTGATGGGACACTAGTACTCTGAAAACCAATAGATCAAGAAGAAAATAAAAGACATAGAAACTTCCATTCAAAGCCAAGAAAACAGAATGGAACAAATGGAAAAAAGAATTTCTGACTTGGAAGACAGAACTACTGATGCCAGCGTCTATGAGGAAAAATCAGAAAAAAGAAACAAGAAAAATTAAGAAGCATTAAGGAGCATGTGGGACTCTATTACGAGGAACAACCTTCATTTAATTTCAGTCCCTGAACTGGATGAGACACCTGAGAACACAGAGAGTATCATTGTTGAGCTGCTGACAGAAAACTTCCGAGAAATCATGAAGGAAGAGAATATAGATATCCCGGATGCATATCATACACCACCCAACATAGATCTCAAAAGAAAGACTCCAAGACATATTATAATCAAGCTTAACAAAATGAAACATAAGCAGCAACTCTTAAAGGCAACAAGACTCAAAGCAAAGATAAACACTCAGAGGGAAACCTTGTAGGCTTTCGTCCGATTTCTTGGCAGAAACCATGCTGGCACAGAGACAGTGGCATGACACATTCAAAACCTTAAAGAAGAAGAACTTCCAACCAAGAATAATATATCCTGCAAAACTATCTTTCAAATACAAAAATGAAATGAAGATATTCCCAGATAAACAAAAACTCAGAGACTTTGTATAAACCAAAACAAAACTACAAGAAATACTGAAAGAAGTTCTTGGCTTTGGCTTAGAAGAACAAAACCACTAACTTTATATTTTAGAACGACACATCATCCAGAATTCTACTCAGTTAGGGAAGGTTCCAAATTCAATCACTACTTTAATACTGAAAGAAACAAGCCAGTGACTATCCTGAAAACTATGGTACCATCATATTAAAAAGAGGGATGTACTACAGTTGTTACAGTCCTTCCACATGGAGAGGAAGTTGACAAGATTGGTAGTAATTAAAATGGGGTTTATAAATAGTTTATTAAGGTGGATCTTGGAGCAGCCATAAAGCACAACAAAGATGTAACATACCATAGCAAGAACTGTAACACAGGAGTCTCAACAACTACAAAAACAGCTGTCAAAAAGGTGAAAAATCAACTCACAAAAAAGAATGTCCCAGAACACACTGATAAGAACAACAGAGATAACATCATCACAAAAATAAACATATTGCAATGGCAGCAGTGAACACATACCTATCAATAATTACATTGAATGTGAATGGACTGAATGCTCCAGTAAAGAAACATCGAGTGACATCTTGGATCAAAAGACATGACCCATCCATACAATGCCTAAGAGAAACTCACTTGAGATCTAAAAATAGGAATAAACTGAAAATTAAAGGATGGAAGAATATATATCAAGCTAACAAGGAACAAAGAAGAGCAGGGGTGGCAATTCCAATCTCAGACAGAATCAATTTTAATGTCAAATCCACCATCGTGGACAAAGATGGACACTATTTACTCCTTAAAGGTTTAGTACACAATGAAGACTTAACTATATTAAATATCTATGCACCTAATATCAGAGCACCAAATACATTGACGAAACACTGACTGCAGACAAAAAAGAGTTAGATCACTCCACAATAACAGTGGGAGACTTTAACACTCCACTCTCAATACTGGACAGATCATCTAGAAAAAAGCTCAGTAAAGATGCAGAAGACCTCATTGCCACAATTAACCAAGTAAACCTCATCAATTTATATAGAACTTTCTACGTCTCATCAGACAACTACACCTTCTTCTCCAGTGCACATGGAACATTCTCCAGAATTGACCATGTGTTAGGATATAATGCAATTCTCAACAAATCTGTACCATTGAATTAATGCAAAGTATCTTCTCAGATCATAAAGCCATAAAAGTTGAAATCAATAGCAGAAGAAACACAGATAGAAAGTGGAACTCTTGGAACCTGAACAACATCGTTCTAAAAAAACCATGGGTTATAGAAGAAATCAAGAGTGAAATAAAGAAATTCATGGATTCCAATGGGAATGTAAATGCTTCCTACCAGAACCTATGGGATACAGCCAAAGTGGTCCTCAGAGGTCTGCTTATCTCCATATATGCACACATCTGGAAGGAAGAAAGAAACCAAATCAAGGAACTAACCCTACAGCTTGAACAAGTAGAGAGAGAACAACAGAGGAACTCCTCAGGCAACAGAAGAAAACAGATTGTAATGATTAGAGAAGAACAAAATGAATTAGAGAATAGAAAAACAATTGAAAAAATTGAAAAGACCAAAAGCTGGTTTTTTAAAAAGATCAACAAAACTGACAAACCACTGGCTAAACATACTAAAGCAAAACAGGAAAGGAAACAAATAACCCAAATTAGAAATGAGAGGTGAGTGGTCACCACAGATCCAACAGAAATCAAAAATATCATAACAGAATACTATGAAATACTGTACTCTAACAAATTTGAAAACCTAGGGGAAATGGACAAATTCCTTGACTCATAGCACCTACTGAAATTATCACAACGTGAAGCAGAACAACTTAATAAACCCATCACAAAGGAAGAGATTGAAAAAGTCATCAAGAAAACTGCCAACCAAAAAAAGCCCGGGCCCAGATGATTTCACTGCAGAATTCTACCAAGCTTTTACAGAAGAGTTATCTCCAATACTACTGAGACTATTTCACAGTATAGAAAGGGGTGGAGTACTCCCAAACTCATTCTATGAAGCCAGCATAACCCTGATACCCAAGCCAGGGAAAGACCCAACCAAAAAGGAGAACTACAGACAGATATCACTCATGAATCTAGATGCAAAAATCTTCAACAAAATTCTTGCCAATAGAATACAACAGCATGCCAGAAAAATAATCCATCACGACCAAGTGGGATTCATACCAGGGATGCAAGGCTGGTTCACCATTAGAAAAACAATTAAATTGATCAACCACATAAATAACACAAAAGACAAGAATCACCTAATTTTGTCTATTGATGCAGAAAAGGCATTTGATAAAGTCCAACATCCATTCATGCTAAAAACTCTTAGCAAAATAGGCATAGACGGAAAATTCCTCAATGCAATAAAGGCCATTTATACAAAACCAACTGCCTACGTCATCCTGCGTGGAAAGAGACTGAAGGAGTTTCCCCTGAGAACAGGAACTAGACAAGGATGTCCACTCTCACTTCTCCTATTCAGCATAGTACTAGAAGTTCTAGCCAGAGCAATTAGACAAGACCAAGAAATAAAGGGCATCTTCACTGGCAAAGAAGAAGTCAAAATCTCCCTGTTTGCTGATGATATGATTGTATACAGACAATCCTAAAGAATCTGTAATTAAACTCCCCAAACTGACATAAGAGTTCAGCGAAGTCTCAGTATACAAGATAAACATAAGTAAATCAGTAGGATTCCTCTATATCAACAGTGAGACTGCTAATGAAGAAATCATCAAAACAATACCACTTACTATATCCCCCAAGAAGATAAAGTACCTAGGAATTAATCTAACCAGAGAAATAACAGACCTTTACAAAGAGAACTACAAGCCCTTAATACAAGAAACTAAGAGAGACTTAGATAAATGGAGAAACCTACCCTGCTCATGGATAGGAAGACTTAACATTGTGAAAATGTCTATTTTACCCAAAGCAATCTACTTATATAATGCAATCCCAATACAAGTTCCAGTGACATTTTTTAATGAGATGGAGAAACAAATCACTGACTTTGTTTGCAAAGGGAAGAAACCTCAGATAAGTAAAGTATTACTAAAGAAGAAGCACACACTGGGAGGCCTCTCATTACCCGACTTCAGAACCTATTACACCACCACAGTGGTCAAAACAGCTTGGTACTGGTACAAGAACAGACAGATCAATCAACGGAACAGAATCGAGACCCTAGAGATGACACCATATGCCTATGAACAGTAGATAATCGTCAGAGGCCCTAAGACATTAAATTGGGGCAAAACCAATCTTTTCAACAAACGGTGCTGGCATAACTGGATGTCAGTCTGCAATAAATTGAAACAAGATCCATATGTTACACATTATACAAAAATCAATTCAAACGGGATAAAAGACCCAAATATCAAATCTAAAATGACAAAGCTCATCCAAGGAAAAGTAGGAACAACAATGGAAATTTTAATACACAATGCAGACAAACTTCAAAATTTGTGAAACAAGCCACAATCAACAGAAAATAGATAAATGGGAACTACTAAGAATCAAACACTTTTGGTCATCCAAAGACTTTATCACGAGAGTTAAAAGACCACCTACAGAATGGGAACAAATATTTAGCAACTCTATATCAGACCAATGCCTGATCTCCATGATCTACAAGGTACTACAAAATATCAATAAGAAGAAGATGAATCATCCAATTAACGATGGGCAAAGGAGATGGACAGACATTTCTCTAACGAGGAACTCCAGGCAGCCAAAAAACACATGAGGACATGTTCACGATCTTTAGTTGTTAAAGAAATTCAAATCAAAACTACTATGAAATACCATCTCACCCCAACAAGGTTGGCCATGATCCAAAAAACACAAAACAGCAAATGCTGGAGAGGCTGTGGAGAAAGTGGAATGCTCCCACACTGTTGATGGGGCTGCAAAATGTTCCAGCCTCTTTGGAAAGCAACTTGGTGCTTCCTTAACAAAATGGATATAGATATCCCATTTGACCCAGCAATTGCACTACTTGGAATATAACCTACAGAATGAAGGCCATTCACACCAATGGATACATGCACAAGAATGTTTATCGCAGCACAGTCCTTGATAGCAAAAAATGGAATCAACCTAGATGCCCAACAACAGAGGACTGGATAGGTAAACTATGGTATATATACTAAATGGAGCCCTATGCAATGGCAAAGAACAATGATGATTCCAGGAAACATCTCCTAACCTGGTTTCAACTGGAAGACATTAAGTTGAGTGAAAGTAGTCAGAGACAAAAGATCAAATATGGTATGAGACCCCCACGATAAAAACTCAAAAACAGACTTATGCATAGAAGAAAAGACTCTTTGACAGCTGCAAGGGAGGTGAGGGAGGGAAGGGGAGGGCGAGGGTTTAGATTAGATAGTTGGTAGAAATTTGGTTGGGTGAAATAGGTGATAGCACACATTAGAAACAAGAAAAATATTAAGTGAACTTCAGCATAACTTGAAAACTCCTTCCATCTTAACCCAATATTGCAAGATCAGAGTAGCTGGGGCAGGGGGCAGGGGACCATGCTCTTAGGCGAAATTGAGGCCAATTGGCACAATTAGTGTATTGCTAAGAGGGCTCTCTGCACCCCACATTGGTGAGTGGTGTCTGGGGTCTTAAAAGCTGCCTAGCTGCCATCCAAGGGCACAGCAAATGGTCCTGACTCAGCATGAATGTATGCTCCCTGAAGACCAAAACGACTGGGAGGAAAGACAACCCAGAAGACAGAGAGACTCACATGTTTGGGTGCCAACATCAACTTGGGACCAGAAGAACAGGATGGTGCCTGGCCACCACCTGTGAGAGCTGCGATGGAGCTCACAAAGTTGAGTCTCACTGGCAACACAAGAATGAAAAGGGGTGCACCTGAGATCTCCACTAAAAGACCATAACTGATGGTCCAGCATCTTGAAGGCTCCCCTGGGAGCATGGCCCCTGGCCCTGATGCTGACCTTGCCCATAAATCATAATGAAGGTTCACTCTTTGGACACGAATGGATTGGACTTGGTGATGCAGACAGACCACATATTGGATACACTTTATGGTTCTATGCATCTATAGGATATCATCCTGTGGACCTCTGGCTGGAGTAAGGGATGTGGGTGCAGAGGAGGGGAAAGGAAACTGTTGGGAAGATGAGACATGTATGGAGCAGAGAGGAATAATTTGCTGTCACCGGGCAGGGAGAGCAGTGGAAGCGGCATATAGGTGGGCATGTAAATTTATATGGGAATGTACATTTTCACTCTATCATAATTAAAAAAAAAGAAAAAGTATGAAACAAGACCCATATCTCACACTATGCAGAAAAACTATCTCAAAATGGATCAAAAACCTAAACATAAAATGTAAAACAACAATGATCATGAAAGAAAAAATAAGGATAATGATCAGAGCCCTAATACATGGCAAAAACAGACTACAAAAAATTTACTAACAAGGCGCAAATACCAGAAAAGTAGATAACTCGTAAGTCCTAAAAAGCAAATACTTACGCTCACCCAAAGACTTCAACAGAACAGTAAAAATACTATTTACAGACTAGAAAAAATTTTGGGCTGCCACAAATCTGATCAGCATATGATTTCCGTCACCTACAAGGTGCTACAAAACCTCCATAAGGAAAAGAAAAATAACCCAATTTAAAGACAGGCAAAAGATATGGACAGGCACTTCACTGAGGAAGCCACCTAAGACGCCAACAGATACTTGAGGAAATTCTTACAATCATTAGCATTACAGAAATCTAAATCTAAACTACAATGAGATACTGTCTCACCTCAATAATGCTGACACTAATCCAAAAAACATAAAATTATAAATGTTGGAGAGGTTGTAGAGAGACTGGAACTCTTCCACACTGCTGGTGAGAATGTAAAATGGTACAACCACTTTGGAAATCACCATGGTACTTTCTTAAAAAAAAAAAAAGAAACTCAGAAAGGAAATACCTATGATACAGCAATACCACTTTTTGAAATATATCTTAGAGAAATAAGAGATGTCACAGAACGATACATGCACACCAAGGTTTACTGCAACACTGTCCACAATAGTAAAAACGATGGAATTATACTAGGTATCCATCAACAGATGAATGCATACACAAACTATGGCATATTCACACCAGAGAATACTATGCAATGGTAACAAACAATGATGATCTTAGGCAACATCTCTTAACGTGGAGTCATCTGGAAGACATTATGCTGAGTAAAATTAGTCATTTGCAAAAGGATAAATATTCTATGAGACCACTACCATAAGAAAAGTTTTAAGCACAGAAGAAAAATAATCTTTCATGGTTACAAGTGTGGGGACGGAGGGAGAACGTTATTCACAGATTAGATAGAGGATAGCAAATGGGTTAAGTGAAAGGAGTGATAGCATGCAATAAAAGGGAAGTTAGTAAAAGTGGACTACACCAAAAGCTAAAAGGTTTTCTAAATACCACCCAACATTTTGAAGGACAGAGTAATAAGGACAGGGGTCTGGAGATCATGGTTTCAGGGGACATCTAGACTAATTGGCATAACTAAGGTTTTTTTTAAAGAAAATATTCTGCACACCATTTTTAAGACCACTTTGCAGTCTTACAAGCTAGCAAGTAGCCACTTAAGTATCATCAACTGATTCCAATCCACCATAAGCAAAGGAAAATGAAACACATCAAAGACAAGAGGAAAATATGAGCCCACCAGACTGATGGTGCCATATGATCCAGACACTACGTCAGCATGAGACCAGAACTAGATAGTGCCTGGCCACTGCCAATGACTGCCCTGACAGGGAGTACAATGTAAATTCCTTGATGTATCCAGACAAAAATGGGCATGCAGAACTGGAACTTTATTAAAAGACCACACTTGATGCTCTGTCAGACTAGAAAGTCTCCTGAGGACATGGCCCTGAGACTCTATGTTAGCCCAGAGCTGAAACAAGTACTGAAGACAACTCTTCAGGCAAAGACTGGCAGAGTATAAGACATAGAAGGATGCTGTAAATTAATGTGCTTCTTGGTTTAAATACTTGCATCAGAGATTCTGAGAAGCTCCTGCCCAGAGGCCAGATGAGAGGATGGAGGGGGACAGGAGTCAGTTGAATGAATACAGGAAGTATGTGGTAGAAAGGAAGAGTGTGTTGTCATGGCGTGTGGGGAGGAAGGAGACCAGTAAGAGTTGCATAGTGTTATGGGTGCAAGGTTTCATGTGGCAAACTGATTTGGATTGTAAAATTTCACTTACAGCACAATGAAATATTAACAAAAAACCCTTCTGATATGCGCAACAATATGGATGAAACTTAAAGAACATACTGTTTAATTCCATATATATGACATTCTAGAATAGACATAGCTATAGTTATAAAGTGAATATAAATAGAGACCACAGACCAGGGCCTTGGGGAGGGAGTTTATTTCAAATGATTACAAAGGAAAAAAAACAGAAGAAAATCTTTGTGACTATGGACACCTATATCAATATTAAAACCCTTTGCTCCAATAAGACACTATTATGAAAATGACAAACAAAAACATAGACTGAGAGAAAATATTTGCAAGTTGTTTATTTGATGAAGGACTTGTATCCAGAATAAAGAACATTTACAATTCAATAATAAGTAGAAAAACAGCCTAATTAAAAATAGACAAAAGATGTGAACAGATACTTAACAAAAGATAATGTGCGAATGGCAAATAGCACTTGCCATTAAAGAAACACAAAGTATAAATACAATTTGATACCTTTATGTACACATTAAAATGAAGATTTAACATCTCATAATAACATGTACTGGTAAAGATGCACTAGCAACTGAAACTTTCACACTTTGCTGGTAGGAATGCAAAAGGGTACAACTTTGAAAAACCACTTGACAGATTCATATAAACTATTAATATACTACTGAACAACCTCTCTCCTAAATATTACCCAAGAGAAAGGAAAACACATATCTGCACAAAGACTGTTAGTTGAATGTTCATGGCAGCTATACTTCTATTCAATAAAATGCTACTTAACAATAGAAAGAAATAAACTGAGGGTGTACTCAACAACATAAATGAAACTTAAAAGCATACTGTTTAATTTCATGTATATGTCATTCTAAAACAGACAAAGCTATAGTTATGAGCTACGTATCAGTAGATACCAAGGCCTTGAGGAGGGAATTTATTTGAAATGATTATGAAAGAATTTTGGGGGGAGATGAAATGTTCTATGTCATGATTTTGGTGGTCATTAAACCAAAAACCAAACCCACTGTGGTCAAATTGATTCCCAACCATACTGACCCTATAGAATGGAGTAGAACTGCTCCATACAGTTTCCAAGAAGTACTTGGTGGATTCAAACTGCTGACCTTTTAGTTAGCAGAGATAGCACTTAACCACTATGCCAACAGAGTTTCCTTGGTGGGCATTACATAATTAAATACATGTCAAAGCTCATTGAATTCAGCACATAAAGTTGTTGAACTTATTATACCTGCAAAATGTTGGATTATGAATTAAAAATAAATGACAAAATTTAATTTAAAAAGAATCTCAGGAACAATAAAAGACCGCAGAAGAAAACAATAAAGATCAGAGCAGGAATAAGTGAAATAGCAAACATAAAAGCAATAGAATCACCAAGACCGAAATTGGTTCTTTGAAAAGATTAACAAAATAGACTAACATAAAAAGAGAGAGAGAGAAAGAGGAAGCAGATTATCCAAAGAAGAAACAAAATGGGGGACATTACAATTATCCCAACTAAAATAAAAACATCGTAACAGAATACTACAAAAAACAGTACTCATGCACATATGAGAATCTAGAGGAAATAGACACGTTTCCAGAAAAACATTACTTACCTAAACTAACACAAGCTCACATAGAAAAGTTGAACAGATCCACATGAGAGAAGAGGTAATTAAAAAAGAAAAAAAAGAAAACTGACAGCACTTGACTTGGCTGGCCCCCTTACCCCTTTATACAAAATAGAACACTCCTTGTCTAGATGGCTTCACTGGAAAATTCTACCAAACATTCAGGGAAAAGGCTCACATCAGTACTACTCAAACTTTTTCAGAATCCAAAAACTTAAGGACTACACCCTAGTTCATTCTATGAAGCCAGCATAGCTCTGATTCCAAACACAGGCAAAGACACTACAGGAAAAGAGAATTACATAACAGTATGTTTCGTGAATATATACAAAAATTCTCAACAGAATTCTAGCTAATGTAATTCAGCATTTTATCAAAAAAAATACTATGATCAAGTGATAGTAATGATAATGTTCAATAATTTCTGCAATTGGTTGGGTTACCTTTCTTGGGAATAAGCATAAAAAAGGAATCTGAATATGGATAAAGAGGCAGTCATGCAGGCAGAGCAAGGAAGCGCTGCATGGTTTAAAGTCAGGAAATGTTTGCATCAGGGTTTTACCCTTTTAGCATCCTTTTTCAATCTGTATGCTGACCAAATAATCCAAGAAACTGGACTACATGAAGAAGAATGAAGCATCAAGATTGGAGGAAGACTTATTAAAAACCTTTGTCATGCAGATAACACAGACCTGCTTGCTGGTAGTGAAGAGATTTGAAACACTAACAAAGATCAAAGACCACAGCCTTCAGCATGGATTGCGCCTCAACATCAAGAAAACAAGTCCTCACATCTGGACCAGTAAGCAACAACGTGATAAAGAGAGAAAGGATTGAGGTTGTCAAGGATTTAATTTTGCTTGGTTCCACAACCAACTCCCATGGAAGCAGCAGTCAAGAAATTAAATGATGCATTGTATTGGGAAAATTGCTGCCAAGGCCTCTTTAAAATCCTGAAAAGATGTCACCTTGAAGACTAAGGTGAGCCTGATCCAAGTCAAGGTATTTTCAATTATATTATATGCATGAGAAACACAGACAATTAATAAGGAAGACAGAAGAATAATTGATGCCTTTGAATTGTGGTGCTAGAGAAGAATATTGAATGTGCCATGGACTGCCAAAAGGACAAATAGATCTGTTTTGAAAGAAGTACAACCAGAGTGCTTCTTGGAAGCAAATATATCGAGACTGCATCTCATATACTCTGGGTATGTTGTCTGTAGGGATCAATCACTGGAGAAGGACATCGTGTTTGGTAGAGTGGAGAGTCAGAGAAAACGAGGAAGACTCTCAACAAGATAGACTGACACAGTTGCTACAATAGGTTTAAGCATAAAAACAATCAACGGCATGGCGCAGGACCAGGCAGTGTTTCGTTCTGTTATGCATAGGGTCACTATCAGCTGGAACTGACTCGACAGCACGTAACAACGACAACATGATCATTCATACAAGTATGAATCCGCTTTGCTGGAATGTACCTCTCCACAGGAAGGGATTTGTAAAGACTGATTAAGATTAATTGAACAGGCCAATTTACAGACACCTGAATTGTACACACATTATAAGTAAAATCACAAATCCGTTAGTCACCACCCTACTCAGTCCTCATTAACAAGCCCTTGTGCCCAATTCTATACAGTAATACAATTTTATAGAATTAAAGTGCTACCTAGGGTTTATTGTGGGAATACTGGTGGCATACGGGTTAATTGCTTTGGCTGCTAACTAAAGGGTTGACAGTTTGAATCCACTAGGTGCTTCTTGGAAACTGTATGGGGCAGTTCTATTCTATTCTATAGGGTTGCTATGAGTTGGAGTCGACCTGATGGCACTAAGTTTTTGTTTGGTCTAGGGTTTGCTGGAGGAGAGTCGATGAATCAATTCATGAACCAAAGCACAAAGCTGAGAATGTTTCCTTGTTGAATCTATTAAGACAATAGTTTTTTGGGTGTACCCTGGGAAAATTTGAGGACCAGTGTGACCCTTTTAGGTGGTTTGTAAAGTTAAAATTTTTCATAATAATACCAAAGTGTTATGTCCCTTCTGGCTCTCATTCCTTCATGACTATACTGTGAAATTTTCCAAAGACTAATGAACTGAAACATGACAACAAATTGGACATAGATATGAAAATGAAGTTGTCTTCTATTAAGTAAGTAATTAAAATGATTTTTTCAAATGTAAAATAAGAACACTACTCTTCTCACTAATAGTTTTGGGAAAGTATGTTTGTTTAAGAGCCCTGGAAGTACAGTGGTTAAGCACCAAAATGGTTTAAACCCAACAGCTGGTCCATGGAAGAAAGATGTGTTTGTCTGCTCCATGCGGCACTTGTACTCTGTCCTACAAAGTCACTCTCAGTCAGAATGGACTCGATAGCAGTGGATGTGTGTATAGTTATTTGGCACAAAATATGTAATGGGCTATTCAGTGTGATTTAAAATTAAGTAAAACTTGAAGTAATGAATATGTTTTATTTTGTAACGTGGTAAATATTGCTGTATATAACCCATACAAACAAAAGGTCGTTAGAGTCCTAAAAAAATTTTAAGTATGTGAAAGAGCCCTGAGAAAACATAGTTTGAGAAATGTTGTATTCAGAGAACTTTGATGCAATGGTTTAGCACTGGGCTGTTAACCAGAAGGTTGGTAGTTCAAACCATGCAGTCACTCCACCAGGAAAAGATGTATTGCTAAACTGCTTCCATAGGATAACAGCCTGTAAAACCCCATAAGACAGTTCTACTTTGTCACATAAGGTGCTATGACTAGGAATCAACTCTACAGCACCTAAGAACAACACCCTCCTTCTATCCTTGCCATCATCACCATAGGGAAGTGATACTACATTCAGTTGTTAGCTTTAGATAAGATAAGATAAAGAAGAAACTGTTGTCCCAGTTGCAGCCTTTTAGTGCAGTTCTTGAGGGGCACCCCTCTTTTTCTTGTGTTGCCACTGGGACTCTACAATGTGTACTCCATCACAGCTGTCTTTGGTGGTGGTCAGGCACCATCTGGTTCTTCTGGTCACATGTTGATACAGTCATCCATTCACATGGGTCCTTCTGTCTTCTGGGCTCCTTTTCCATCATGTCTTTGTTGTCTTTCGTGATCATCTGTTCCAGCTGAGTTGAGATCACTTGGTGTACCTCAGGTGGCAACTTGCTAGCTTTCAAGACCCCAAGGCCACTTACCAGTATGGAGCGCAGCAGACTCTCTTAGCAATAGGCTTTTTATGCCAATTGGCCCCAATGTCCCTTGAGAGCATGGTCCCCAGACCCCCGCCCCTGCTACTGTATCCTTGCAATATTGGGTTAAGATTAGAAGGGTTTTCAGCTTATGCTGAAGTCCAGCTAGGCTGACCTTCTTTCCACTGTATGTTGCCACTGCTTTCACCTAAAAAAAATTTCTATCAACTATCAGACTCTACGGCACTTGGCTTGGCTGTCCATCTAATCTACACCCAGCCCTATCCCTCCCTCCCCTCCCTTGCAGCCATCTGTCTTCTGTACATGAGTTTAAGTCCTTATAGTAGGGATCTCATACAATATTTGTCCTTTTGCCACTGACTGATTTCACTCAGCATATCTTCCAATTGAAACCAAGTTATGAGATGCTTCCTAAAATCATCCTTTTTCCTTATCACTGCATACTGTTCCATTGAGTATACATATCATAGTTTGTTTATCCGTTCGTCTGTTGTTGGGCATATGAGTTGATTCCACCACTTTGCTATTGTGAACTGTGCTGCAATAAACATTCGTGTGCATGTATCTGTTTGTGTGACTGCCCTTGATTCTGTAGGATATGTTCCGAGCTGTTGGATTACTGGATTTCTCTAATAGGTAGTGATTGTGAGGATTTCCTCATGTGTCTTTTGGCTGCCTGGATGTCTTCTTCAGAGAAGTGTCTGTCCATCTCTTTTGCCCATCACTTCATTGGGTTATTTATGTTTTTCTTGTTGATATTTTGCAGTACTTTGTAGATTACGGAAATCAGACATCAGTGCAACATGTAGTAGTCAAATATGTTTTCTCATTCTATAGATGGTCTTTTAATTCTTCTGATAGTCTTTGGGTGGGCAACTTATGTCAGTCTTGATTTCTTGCAGTAAGCTTTTGCAGTTCTATTTCTATAGGTCTGTTATTTCTCTAGTTAGATTTATTCCTAGGTATTTTATCTTCTTGGGGTCTATAGTAAATGGTATTGATTTGGTGATTTCTTGTTGAATGCTCTGTTTGCTGGTATAAAGAAATCTGACTGATTTGCCTATTTTTTATTTTATATCCTGATACATTGCTGAACTCTTCTATTAGTTCCAGTAGTTTGCTTACGACTTCTTTAGGATTCTCTGTGTATGCAATCATATCATCTGCAAATAGGGAAATTTTTACTTCTTCTTTGTTGATGCAGATGTCCTTTAATTCTTTGTCTTAGCTAAGTGCTCTGGCTAGAACTTCTAGTACAATGTTGAATAGAAGTGGTGAGAGTGGGCATCCTTGTGCAGTTCCCATTCTCAAGCAGAATTCTTTCAGTCGCTCTCCATTCAGGATGATGTAGGCGGTTGGCTTTCTGCAGATACCCCTCATTGCATTGAGGAATTTGCCTTCTATTCCTATTTTCCTGGGAGTTTTCAGCACAAATCGGTGTTGGAATTTGTCTAATGCCTTTTCTACATCAGGTGATAAAATCAGATTATTCGTATCTTTTGTATTATTTATGTGGCTGATGACATTATTCATTTCTCTGATGTTGAACCAGACTTGCATCCCTGGTATGAATCAAACTTGGTCATGATGATATGATTTTTTTGATATGTTGTTGAATTATGTTGGCAAGGATTTTATTGAAGATTTTTGCATCTAGGTTCATGAGTGATATTGGTCTGTAATTTTCTTTTTCATTGGAATCTTTCCCTGGCTTTGGTATCAGGGTTATGCTGGCTTCATAGAATGAATGTGGGAGTATTCCATCCCTGTCTATGCTCTGAAATAGTCTTAGCAGTATTGAAGTTAATTCTTCTCTAAAAGCTTGGTAGAATTCTGCAGTGAAGCCATCTGGGCCAGGGCTTTTTATGGTTGGTAGTTTTTCACTGTGTTTTTCAATCTCTTCCTTAGTGATGGGTTTATTAAGTTGTTCTACTTCTCCTTGTGATAATTTTGGTAGGAGATACGAATATAGTAATTTGTCCATTTCCTGTAGGTTTTGAAGTCTGCTACAGTACAGTCTTTTGTAGTATTCTGTTATGATACTTTTTGATTTCTGTTGGATCTGTTGTGACATCTCCCAACTCATTTTTAAATCAGGTTATGTGTTTCCTCTCCTGTTTTTCTTTAGTAAGCTTAGCCAGTGTTTTGTCAATTTTGTTGATCTTTTTCCAAAACAAGCTTTTGGTTTTACCAAGTTTTTCAGCTGTTCTTATATTCTGTAGTTCATTTAGTTTTTCTCTAATCTTTGTGACTGGTTCCTATGTTGCTCTCTTTCTACTTGTTCAAGCTGTATGATTAATTCTTTGGTTTGAGTCCTGTCTTCCTTCCAGATGTGTACATTTACAGAGAAAAACTGACTTCCAAGTACTTCTTGAGCTGTATCCCATAGGTTCTGGTAGGATGTGTTTTTATTCTCATTTGAGAATAAAATTTCTTTATTTTGTCCTTGATTTCTTCTAGAACCCATGTCTTTTATTTATTTTTTAAATTTTTTTTTATTTAATATGACTGAGTGAAAATGTGCATTCCCATATAAATTTACATGCCCACCTATATGCAGCTTCCACTGCTCTCCCTATCTGATGACAGCACACTATTCCTCTCTGCTCCATACATGTTTCATCGTCCCAACAGTCTCCATGTCTTTTTGAGCAAGGTGTGATTCAGTTTCTATGAGTTCCAATTTCTGTCTATGTTTTTTCTGCTACTAATTTTGACTTTTATGGCTTTATGATCTGAGAAGTTGCTTTGGAATACTTCAGTGATTTGGATTTTGTTGAGATTTGCTTTATGTCCTATCACATGGTCTATTCTGGAAAATGTTCCACGTGCATTGGAAAAGAAGGTGTACTTATCTGTTGATGGATAAATGTTCTGCATATGTCAATGAGGCTTAATTGGTTTATTGTTGCGATAAGATGTTCAGTGTCTTTACTGAGCATTTTTCTAGAAGATCTGTCCAATACTGAAAGTGGAGTGTTGAAGTCTCCAGCTATTATTGTGGAGTGATCTATCTCATTTTTCAATGTAGTCAGTGTTTGATGTATCTAGATGCTCTACTATTGGGTGCATAAATATTTAATATTGTTAAGTTCTGCTTATATGTTGAACCATTCAGCAATAAATAGTGACCATCTTTGTCCATGATGGTGGATTTTACATTAAAATCTATTTTATCTGAGATTAATATTGCCATACCTGCTTTTCTTTGTATACTGTTAGCTTGGTATATAGTCTTCCATCCTTTAATTTTCATTTTGTTTATACCTTCAAGTCTAAGGTGAGTTTTTTGTAAACAACATATAAACAGGCCATGTCTTTGATCCAAGATGTCATTCATTGTCTCTTTATTGGGGCATTCAGTCTGTTTATGTTCAGTGTAATTATTGATAAGTATGTGTTTAGTGAAAACCCTGGTGGCATAGTGGGTTAGTGTTACATCTGCTAAAAAAAAGACCAGAAGTTCAAGTCTGCCAGGTGCTCCTTGGAAACTCTATGGGGCAGTTCTACTGTGACCTCTAGGGTGGCCATGGGTCAGACCTGAGTCAACAGCAGTGGGCTATGTGCTCAGTGCTGTCACTTAGTTATATTTATTTTTGTGTTGGTGTTTTCTATGTTGCTCTTAATATTCTCTTCTGACTCATAGCTCTTTATGTGTTGATTTTATATCTTTTTCAGTATTGGTTTTGTTTGTTGAGACTCCTGTATTACGTTCCTTGTTTTGATATGTTTCATTGTTATTGTGCTTTACGGCTATGCCTATTATCCCCCCTTAATGTTCTAAGTTTTAACCCAATTTTAACTCTACCTGTCTTACTAACTTCTTCTTCATCTGAAAGGACTATAACTACTGTAGTATATCCCTCTTTTAAGTGTGATGGTGTCATTATTTTTGCGATGTGACCACTGGTTCCCTTATTTTAATATTGTAGCTTTGATTGAGTTTTGTGACTTCCCTAACTGAAAATGTTTCTGGATGCTGTGTCCTGCATTGCCTCCGTAAATATATACTTAGTGATTTTCTTTTTCTAAGCAAAGAGCCTCTTTCAGTGTTTCTTACAGTTTTGGTATGTTGTTTTACAAAGTCTCTAAGCTTCTATTTACCTGTGAATGTCTTAATTTCATGTTTATATTTGAAAGACAGTTTTGCAGGATATATAATTCTTGGCTGGAAGTTTTTCTCCTTTAAGGCTTTGAATATGTCATCCCACTGCTGTCTACATTGTTTCTGCCAAGTAGTCAGATGAAAACCTAAAGGGCTTCCCTCTGAATGTCAGCTTTGCTTTGAATCTTGCTGCCTTTAAGAGATTCTGCTTGTGTTTCATTTTGTTAAGCTTGGTTATAATGTATCTTGGTGTCTTTTCTGGGAGGGGTCTAGTTTTTGTTGCATTTGATATATGTCTTGTATATCTGCATTCTCTTCTTTCATAATTTCAGGGAAGTTTTCTGATAATAGATCAACAACAATATTTTCTGTGTTTTCAGCTATCCTTCCTTGTTCAAGAACTCCAATTATTCATAGATTACTCCTCTTGACAGAATCCCACATGTTTCTTAATGCTTCTTCATTTTTCCTGTTTCTTTTATCTGATTTCTCCTCATAAATCCTGGTGTCAGTTGCTCTGTCTTCAAGCTCACCAAGTCTGACTTTCGTTTCTCCAATTCTGTTCTTTTCACTTTGGATTGGATTGTCTAATTCTGTAACTTAGTTATTGATCTGCTGGATTTCAGAACACTGATGTTCCATCAGTTTGAATAGCTTTTGTAATTTTTCACTTTGCTATGCTGCTTTTTGTTTAATCTCTAGGCAGGCTCTATGTATGATTCTTTTGTACTCAGCCTAAGATAGTTTCAGAAAATCTTCTTCATCTGGGAAGTGTTTTGATTATTGTGACAGTTTTCTGGAGCCATGGTGGGCTGTTTATTTAAATGGTTAGCTGTTTCTTTAAATGGTCTGTTGCCTTCAGGCCATCTAGAGGCTGTTTAGTTTCTCAGTTGTTTCCCCAACAGAAGCTGAGCCATAGTTCTGAGAAAGGAGTTGGTCACCAGCCACCTCTGTGTACTCATGACTGGCACCAGTGGACTCTCTGGGATGGCAGTCTCTGCCTTGTGGCTGGCAAAGACACCGGCCTACTTATGGAATCACTGAGGGCGGAGGCATCAACCAAACCTATGATGTGGGTCAGTAAAGGCTGGAAGAGATGCTTTTGTGCTGCTCTGCAGTTATTTCCCCAGGTAATCTTACTTTAAAACCCTAGAAACTGTTTCATAGCTGCCAAAATCAGTCAGGCCATCTGGTAGGGCAGCTCTCAGCTTCTGGCTGACAATGGGAGCACATCTTCGGCTGTCCGCAGATGCTTTGACGTCATTCGAAGTAGGGAGGGGCTACAGCCCTGCTGCCATCCTCAGCTGGGCCCTATCCATAAGGCAACATTGTGCTAATCACAGGCTTTCTGCTGGAAAAGTGCTCTCCAGACTGACACTGCCTCCCATCTTGGGAGTTAGCCCTCACTGAGGCTTCCAGTTGGGTGACTCCACCTCCTGACCATCCAACATGGAGTACCAGTCAAGCTGCCTCTGCCACAGTGAAACAGCAGAATCTATGGCAAAGTTCAGGAAAGAGAGGTTGGAGAGGATGTGGCGCCCTCAGTCCAACACTGGACTCTCAAAGCATGCTTATTCCATGCACTGTCTCTTGGCTGCACCATGTGCTGTTCACTTCAGCATGGCAGCTTGGCGTATCTGCCAGCTGATTCCCATCTCCTGTCTACTGGCCAACAAAAAGAAAAAAAAATTAAAAGTGCCAATACCTGCAGTCCAACCAAGCAGGAATGGAACTCAGCAAGACAGAGAAAGTTTCTGCTAAGTGGCATGTAGTCCAATCTGATAACACCATGCTGTGTCCTGGGACTCACTGGGTGTCCAGAATGCTCAGTCTAATTTTTGATACAGGCCTTAGTCTTCAGAGGGAATTCAGGAGACTGTGTCTAGTCTGCCGTGTTGGCTCCTTCCCCTCGGATTTTTATTTTCTTTATGTTGACATTTAATCCATGTTGGAAGCTAAATGCTTTGCTCTTCATCAGTAAGTGCCAGAGGTACTCTTTGCTTTCAGCAAATGAGGTTGTGTCAGCTGCATATCACAAGTTGTTAATGAGTCTTCCTCCTATTCTGATACCACGTTCTTCTTCTGGAATTTCCATTCTTTTCAATGCCACCCATAATTTGTTATGATCCACACAAATGCCTTTGCATAATCAGTAATACTCAGATAAACATCTTAGTGGTATCCTCTTCTTTCAGCTTAGATCCATCTGACATTAGCAACAATATCCCTTATTCTGCACTCTCTTCTGAATCTGGCTTAAATTTCTAGCAGCTCACTGTCAATGTTTTTCTGTAACCATTTTGAATTATCTTCACCAAAATTTAATTTGCATATGATATTGTTATTTTTCCATAATTTCCACATTCTGTTGGATCATCTGTTGTTGGAATAGGCACAAATCTGGATCTCTTTCAGTCAGTTGGTCAGTTAGTTCTCTTCCAAGTTTCTTGGCATAGATGACTTGTGAGTTTCCAGCTTTGCATCTGTTTGTTGAAACATCTCAGTTGGTATTCTGTCAATTCTTGGGGCTTTGTGTTTTTGTCAATGTCTTCAGTGTAGCTTGGATGCCTTCCTTCAGTATCATCAGTTCTTGATCATATACTACCTCCAAAAATGACTGAAGGTTCATCAATTCTTTTTGGTACAGTGATTCTGTGTATTCCTTCCATTTTCTTTTGATGGTTCTTGTGTCTTACAATATTTTTCCCATAGAAACCATTCAGTATTGCAACTCAGGACTTGAATTTTTTTTTCTTCAGTTCTTTCAGCTTGGGAAATGCCATGTATATTCTTCCCTTTTGGTTATCTAATTCCAGATCTTTGCACATTTAATTTTAATACTTTACTTTGTCTTCTAGGGTTACCCTTTGAAATCTTGTCTTCAGCTCTTTTATGTAATCAGTTGTTCCTTTCTCTCTAGCAGCTCCAATTTCAAGATCCAGTATCAGAGTCTTCTGACATCCATTTTGTTTGTTTGTTTCTTGTCTTTTGAATAATTTTTTGGCCTCTTCATTTATGATGTCTTTAATGTCACCTCATAACTTGTCTGATCTTTGGCCATTAGTGTTTAGTGTGTTGAATCTATTCTTGAGATGCTCTCTAAATTCAAGTAGGATATATTCAGCCAGCAAGTTTAACTTGCCTGTGAACAGTTGATAGTCTGTTCTGCAGGCAACCTCTGGCTATGTCCTGATTGATAGTTTCGAGCATCTTCATTATGTCTTTCAGAAAATGTAGTTGATTTGATTCCTGTGCATTTTCTCTGGTTAGGTCCACATTATAGTTGCCATTTGTTTTTTTTGAAAATGCATCTGCAATGAATAATTTGTTGATCTTGCATAATTCTATCATGTGTGCCATGGATTAAATTGTGTCTCCTCAAAAATGTGTGTAGCAATTTGGGTAGGCCATCACTTCTGGTATCGTGTGATATTCTTCCATAAAGTAAATCCTAGTTCTATGATGTCAATGAGGGAGAATCAGTGGCAGTTGCATCTCTGGGGCAAGACTCAATGTGTAAGATTGTATTATGCCTTAAGGCAATCCTTTGGGATATATAGGAAACGGAAGCTAGCAGAGAAAGTTGGGGACCTCACACCACCAAGAATGCAGTGCTGGAAACAAAGCATATCCTTTGGAAAGATCCATGGTGTCCTTGTGCCTCAACCAGTCCAGTGGAAATTTAATGACAAGAACCTTCCTTCAGAGAAAGACTTCCCATGGAGCTGATGTTCTGAATTTGGACTTGTAGCTTACCTGATTGTAACATAATAAAATTTCTGCTTTTAAAGCCATCCTTTTGTGGTATTTCTGTTATAGCAAAACTAGACGACTGAGACAATGTGACCTCCTGCAAAGTTTATAACACCAAGGCCATATTTCCCAACTATTGGTCATTCTGCTTTGCTTCTATGAAAGAAAAAGGGGATTCTGTGTATTATAAAATCAAGAAAGCTATATGTCAGGGCTGTAGTCTTTCACCATATTGTTCAATCTTCAAACTAAGCAAATAATCTTAGAAGCTGGGATATATGAATAAGAGTAAAGCATCAGGATTAGACAAAGACTTATTAACAACCTGTGATATGTAGATGACACCATCTTGCTTGTTGAAAGGAAAGAAGAGCATTTGCTGTTGAAGATCAAAGACCACAGTCTTCAGTATGTATTACACCTCAGCATCAAAAAAAAAACAAAAATCTTTACAACTGGACCAGTAAGCAACATCATGATAAATGGAGAAGATATAGACATTTTCAAAGATTTTGTTTTACTTGGATCCACAGTCAACACCCACAGAAACAATGATCAGATTTAACAACGTAGTGCTTTGTGCTAATCTGCTGAAAAATATTCTTTGAAGTGTTAAAAAGCAAAGATGTCACTTTGAGGACTAAGATGTGTCTGACCTAAGCCATGGTATTTTCATTTTCCTCATATGCGTGTGAAACCTAGATCATGAATAAGGAAGATCAAAGAAGAATGGACACCTCTGAATTACCATGTTGGCAAAGAATATTGAATATATCACGAACTGCCAGAAGGACAAACAAATCTGCTCTGAAAGAAGTATACCTGGAATGCTCCTTAGAAGGGAGAACAGTGAGACTTTTTCTCAAGTACTTTGGACATGTTATTAGGAGTGGCGAGTCTTTAGATGAGGACATCATGATTGGTACAGAAGAGCATCTGGGAAAAATAGAAAGGCCCTCAAGGAGACAGACTGACACAGTGGTTACAACAATGGTTTCAGATGGCAATGATTGTCAGGATGGTGCAGGATCAGGGGATATTTGTTCTATTGTACACAGGGTTGCTATGAGTCAGAACTTGATGATAACAAACAACAAGAAGAACAGCCTTAAACTGCAAATGCAGGAAAATCAGTTTTGTTTTTTTCTGTCAGGTAAAACTTCAACATGATTTCATTTATGTGCAAAAGGACAACATTATATTTAAGTTTGAAGAATAAGCATCTCACATTTCAAGTAATTCTTTAAGATAATTACACATTTTTATTTGCTGGTACATGATGGAGCACTGGAATGCCATTTGACTGATTTGAAAAATGTAAATTTGTACAAGAACTATTGGCAAGAGATCTGAAGACATTCATTGACAAAAACTCGTAAGGTAGGCTGTTCAGTGAATGACTTCCAAAAACCAAATTGCTTGCTGGTGGTTATTTGCAGTCATTTATAAATATTTGACTTGGTTTCATTTTCACACCTAGAGGAGAACTAGAGAAAAATGATTCCAAACATGGCTCCATGAAACAGTGAAAAATGAAGTAGAGGAAGGGGAAAGAAGACTGTTTTCTTCTCTAGGACTAACAACCCATTCATCCTACAACCAAGACAAGACATTCAAATAGAAAATCTTAAAATGGTTTATATATATACATAATCTATGTTTTACTGTGTAATTTCATACGTATGCATATGCACATTTTCAAACCCAGAGGAATTGAATTCAGAACAGTTTCTTATTTCAAATGAGCTCAGAGACAATTTTCACTGTCTTTTTCTTTCATTCTTTATTTATTGTGACTGAGTAAAGGTGTACAGTATAAATTTGCATGCCTCCCTATGTGCAGCTCCCACTGCTCTCCCTGCCCAATGACAGCACACTCCTCCTATTCATTCTATACATGTCATATCCTCTTAACAATCTCTTGTCCCCTCCTCTCCAGCCTTTTTCCCTCTCCAGTAAGAAGGCAGCAAGGACAACATCCTCTAGATGCATATCATGTGCACTGTCTTTCTTTGTATACTAAAAATAACCACAAAGAATGCAGAATTAAATGAAAGGGATATTTTGAAAGAGATGAGTGTTGTCATTTCATTTGGACTTGTGGCTCAAAGAAGCCTTCACTCCTTTTTCTCCTCGTACTTTTTTCTCCCTTCCTTTTCTTCCATTTATTCTCTTCCTTTCCCTCCTGTTCTCTCTCCTACTTTTTCTTTTTCTTTCCTTCCTTCCCTCTCTTTCTTTTCTTTATTTCTCTTCCTTTATGCTTCCTCTCTCACCATGTCTCTGCTCTGTCTCTCAGAAAAGTAAAGTAATTGCTAGAGTCTTTCCAAAAAGAAATATAACTTCTTTAAAAAGGTTATCTTGGGTATTCAACTAAACCTCTAGCTTTTGTCCTTCGTTGCACCATTATTTTTTATGTTTACTCCTTTTTATCATGCATTCGTTTGTTTCCCATATAGTTACTGAAAGTCCAGTATATACCATGTAGTAAAAGTGATCCTAAAGATTCAAAAATAAGGGAGAAAAGATCCAACGACTTCCAAAAGATCACAAGCAGGAAGGGAGTAACCATATATGACACAATAAGTACTATAAGCACTATCACAGGGCTATTAAATGTAAGTGTGATGAAAGCCAAGGAAAGAATGAGAATAAACTCATCAACTCTTTTTTTTAAATGTATTTTATTGTGAATTAAGAACAATTTTGCAATCTATATCATGTTGCTGTATACCACTCAGAACTTTCACCACTATTCTATTCTGGTTGCTCCATCCCCTGCTCCCCACCACCTCCATGACAGTACACTTCCCCTTCTGTTCAGAACTTCCTGTGACCTTTAGACCAAGGTCTGGCCCTCTTCACCCAATCATCTCAGCTCCAGTGAAGAGCTTCTCAGACAATCCTGTGTACATGTTTAAAGGTTTGTTTGTCTCCAGTCTCATTTTATGTTTTATATAGTCCAATTTAGCGTTTCGGAAGCTGGCCTCCGTGGTGGATGCAGTTTGCGGTTAGAGAGTCCGGAGTCCATGCTCCCAGGAGGCCATCCATTCAGAAGGACCATCAAATGTGGTCTTCTGGTAGAGTTCTAGCTCTGTTCTCTAGTGTACCACCCATTACGTTGAGGGCTCTGTTCTGTGTACCCCATCCAGGCTGTCATTGGTAGTGTCTGGACACCATCTAGTTCTTCTGGTCCAGTGCTGAAGCAGACTATGGTTCATATGGCCCCTTCCATCTAGTGGGCTCATATTTTCCTCCTATCCTTGATGCCTATCATTTACTACTGATCTAGGTGTACTGGGACCATTTAGTGCTATTCATATGGCATCTTGCTAGCTTTTCAGACTCCAAATGCTACACACCCAGGTGGAATGCAGAGCATTATCTTAAGAGAGAGAGAGAAAGCTTAGGTATGCGAATTAGTCTGGATGACCCCTGAGGTGACGGTCCCCCAATCCCAGACCCTGTTTCTGTGTTCTTCTAAAGAGGTGGGCCATATTAAGGGGACAATTTGGTTTTGAAGTTAATTAGTTGTGAGTCCCCACTTCTAGTGCAAGCTGTGACATCCTGCACCGAACCCTAATCCTAACTACTATCTAATTTGTAAAACCCTCTCTCCTTTCCTCTCTCTCCACCCTAGTAATCATCAAAGATTGATTTCTTTGGTGCCCAATTGATTTGTTGTGTCCTTATAATTTTGCGCAGCATAATTTCCTCTAGCTGGCCCCACGTTGACAGGTATTTCACTAAGTCATCACTGTTGCTTATCATTGTGTAGTATTCCATTGTATGAATAAACCATAGTTTGTTTAGCTATCTGTTGATGGGCAACTAGGTTGCTTCCAAATTTTTCCTATTGTGGAGAGAGCTGCAATAAACATTGGTGCGCGTGTAGCTGTTTGAGTGATGGCCATTATTTCTTTAGGATATATTCCAAGGAGTGGGATTGCTGGCTCATACAGTATTTCTATTTCTAGGTTTGTTTTTGTTTTATTTCCAATTGTGATTGAGTGAAAGTTTACAATACTTTTTAAATTTGCATGCTGGCCTATCTGCAACTCCCTCTGCCCTCCTTGCCTGGTGACAGCACACTTCTTCTTTCCATTGCCTACATGTCATATCCTAGTAATAATCTCCCGTCTCCTCCTCTCCACCCTCTCTACTCCCCCCTAGTAAGAGGCCAGTAGGGTAACACCCTATAAATGTACAGAACCATAAAGTGTACACACAATATGGTCACTTTGTGTCCCTGAGTCTAATCCATTCCTATCCTAAGAGTTCAAATCATTAATGCTCTACACTCAGGGGCAGAAATGGGTCTAGGGGCCATCCTTCTGGGTGAACTCCCAGGCCATTGGACCATCAACTGAAGTCTTTTAGTGGACTTCTTAGGGTGGAGCTCTTTTTTTCCTTGGGTTGCCACTGAGACTTAACACTGTCAGCTCCATCACAGCTGTCATTGGTGATGGCCAGGCACCATCTGGTTCTTTTGGTCACATGCTGATATACATACCCATTCAAGTGGGTCTTTCTGTCTTGCGGGCTGTTTTTCCCTCATGTTGTTGCTGTCCTTGGTGATCATATACTCCAGCCAAGTTGGTATCATTTGGTGTACCTCAGATGGCAGCTTGCTAGCTTTTAAGACTCCAGATGTCACTAACAAATATGGAGTGCAGAAGACTCTTTTAGCCATATGCTAGTTATGCCAATTGGCCTCGATATCCTTCAGAGAGTGGTTCCTGGACCACCACCACTGTTGCTCTAGCCTTGTAATATTGAGTTAAGATCAGAAGAGTTTTCAGGTTATGTTGAAGTCCAGTTAAATCAATCTTTCTTTCAATGGGTGCTGTCACTGGTTTCACCCAACCAAATTTCCACCAATTATCTAATCTATAACCAAGCCTATCCCTCCCTCCCACACTCACCTCTCTTGCAGCCATCAAAGAGTCTTTTCTTCTGTACACGAATTTGTTTTTAAGCGCTTATACTAGTAGTCTCATACAATATTTGTATTTATGCCACTGACTGGTTTCACTGAACATAGTATCTTCCAAGTGAAACCAGGTTATGAGATGCTTCCTAAAATCATCATTGTTCTTTATCATTGCATAATGTTCCATTGAGTATATACACCATAGTTTGTTTATCCATTCATCTGTTGTTGAGCATCTGGGTTGATTCCATCTTTTTGCTATTGTGAACTGTTCTGCAAGAAATGTTCATGTGCGTGCATCTGTTCGTGTGCCTGCCCTTGCTTCTGTAGGATATATTCCAAGCAGTGGAATTACTGGTTCCAATGGTATAATTATTTCCAGATTTTTAAGGAAGTGCCAGATTGCTTTCTAAAGAGGTTGTACCATTTTGCAATCCCATCAGCAGTGCAGGAGAGTTCCCATCTCCACAGCCTCTCTAGCATTTGCTGTTTTGTGTTTTTTGGATCATGGCCAACCTCACTGTGGCAAGATGGTATTTCATTGTAGTTTTGATTTGAATTTCTTTAATAGCTAATGACTGTGGGTGTTTCTGCATAAGTCTTTTGGCTGCCTGGATATCCTCTTTAGAGCAGTGTCTGTCCATCTCCTTTGCCCAGTGCTTAATTGGATTATTTATCCTTTTCTTGTTGCTATTTGTAATATTTTACAGATTATGGAGATCCCACATCAGTCTGACATATAGTTGTCAAATTATTTTTTCCCATTCTGTAGTCAGTCTTTTCCTTCTTTTGATAGTCTTTGGATGAGCAGAAGTGTTTGATTCTTAGTCGTTCCCATTTACCTGTTTTCGCTCTGCTGATCATGCTTTGTTTGACAGATTTTGAAGTCTGTTTATGTTATGTATTAAAACTTCCATTGTTGATTCTAATTTTTCTTGGATGAGCCTTATCATTTTAGTTTTGATATTTAGGTCTTATACCCAGTTTGAGTTGGTTTTTGCATAAGGGTAAGATATGGGTCTCGTTTCAATTTTTGGCAGATGGATATCCAATTTTGCCAGCATCATTTGTTAAAGAGATTGCTTTTAACCCAGTTTAAAGTCTTCAGACCTTTGTTGAATATCAACTGTTCATAGGAGGATGGTGGCATCTCTGGGGTCTCAACTCTGTTCATGGAAGTGCCATGATGTACATGTCTCTTTCTGTACCAGCACCAGGCTGTTTTGACAACTGTGGCAGTGTAATAGGTTCTAAAGTCAGGTAGTGAGAGGCCTGGCAGTGTGTTCTTCTTCAGTAGTGCTTTACTTATTTAAGGATCCTTCACTTTCCAAACAAAGTTGTTGATTTGTTTCTCCATCTCATCAAAAAATGTCACTGGAATTTGTATTGGATTGCATTATATAAGTAGATTGCTTTGGGTGAAGTAAACATTTACACAATATTAAGTCTTCCTATCCATGAGCAGGGTAGGTTTCTCCATTTATGTAAGTCTGTACTAGTTTCGTGTAGTAGGATCTTGCAGTTCTCTTTGTAAAGGTCAGTTATTTATCTACTTAGATTTATTCCCAGGTATTTTATCTTCTTAGGGGCTATAGTAAATGGTATTGATTTGGTGATTTCTTCTTTAGTAATTTCATTGTTGGTATAAAAGAATCTTGCTGATTTACTTATGTTATCT
Organism: Heterohyrax brucei; assembly: GCA_028571685.1. Classification (NCBI taxonomy): domain Eukaryota; kingdom Metazoa; phylum Chordata; class Mammalia; order Hyracoidea; family Procaviidae; genus Heterohyrax; species Heterohyrax brucei. Next base: position 36,077,210 of record CM053166.1, on the reverse strand, counting down.
TGTAATCTGAGACTTTGCTGAACTCTTCTATTATTTCCAGTAGTTTACTTAAAGATTCTTTAGGATTCTCTGCAAGTGCCATCTGCAAATAGGGATATTTTTGCTTACTCTTTGCCATTGTAGATGCCCTTTATTTCTTGACTTGTCTAATTACTCTGGCTAGAAATTTTAGTACAGTGTCGAATAGGAGAGATGAGAGTGGGCATGCTTGTCTACTTCCCGTTCTCAAGGGTAATTGTTTTAGTCTCTCTCCATTCAGGATGATGTCAGCGGTTGGCTTTGTATAAATGGCCCTTATTGCATTGAGGGATTTGCTGTCTATTCCTATTTTGCTGAGAATTTTTAGGATGAATGGGTTTTGGATTTTATCAAATGCCTTTTCTGCATCAATAGACAAAATCCGGTGATTCCTGTCTTTTGCGTTATTTATGAGGTTGATCACATTAATTGTTTTTCTGATACTGAACCAGCCTTGCATCCCTGGTATGAATCCAACTTGGTCATGATGAATTATTATTCTTTTTACCCCCCAGTGAAGAAAAAAAATATATATATATTTTTAATTTTAATTTTTTTAAAATTTAATATGACAGTGACAATGTACATTCCTGTATAAGTTTACACGCCCACCTATATGCAGCTTCCACTGCTCTCCCTGTCTGGTGACATCACACTATTCCTCTCTGCTCCATACATGTCTCATCCTCCCAACAGTCTCCTTTTCCCCCCCCTCCACCCACTCTTCTTCCTCCTGCCAGAGGTCAGAAGGATGATATCCTATAGATGTATAGAACCATAAAGTGCATTTAATATATGGTAACTCTGCATCGCCAAGTCCAATACATTCGTGTCTGAAGAGTGGACCTTCGTTATGATTTATGGGCAAGGGCAGCATCAGGGCAAGGGGCTGTGCTCCCAGGGGAACCCCAAAACCACTGGACCATCAATTGTGGTCTTTTAGTGGAGATCTCAGGGTGTACTCCTTTTTATTCTGTGTTGCCAATGAGACTCAACTTAGTGAACTCCATCACGGCTATCATTGTTGGTGGCCAGGCACCATGTGGTTCTTCCAGTCCCAAGTCGATGTAGGCACCCACTCATGTGGATCTCTCTATCTTCTGGGTTGTCTTTACCCCATGTCATTTTGGTCGTCAGTGAGCATCCGTTCCTGCTGTGTTGGGACCGTTTGCTGTGCCCTCAGATGGCAGCTTGACAGTGTTTAAGACCCCAGATGCCACTCACCAATGTGGGGTGCAGAGAGCCCTCTTAGCAAAACATTAGTTGTGCCAATTGGCCTCAATTTCTCCTACGAGCATGATCCCCTGACCCCTGCCCCAGCTACTCCATCCTTGCAATATTGGGTTAAGATGGAAGGAGTATTCAAGTTATGCTGAAGTCCACTTCATGTTGTTCTTGTTTCTAATGTGTGCTATTATTGATTTCACCCAACCGGATTTCTAGCAGCTATCTAATCTAAACCCTCCCCTGCTCGCCCTTCCTCCCTCCTCTCCATTGCAGCTGTCAAAGAGTCTTTCCTTCTACACACCAGTCTGTTTTTGAGATCTTATCGTAGAGGTCTCATACAATATTTATCCTTTTGTCGTGGATTGTATTTTTGATATGTTATTGTATTCTACTGGCAAGAATTTTGTAGAAGAGCATGTAGATTCACGAGTGATACCAGTCTGTAGTTGTCCTTTTACGGTGATTTTTCCCTGGCTTTGGTATCAAGGTTATGCTGGCTTCATAGAATGAATTTTAGAGTATTTCATCCCTTTCTATGCTGTAAAATAGTCTCAGTAGTATTGGAGATAACTCTTCTCTAAAAGCTTGGTAAAATTCTTCAGTGAAGGCATGTGGCCAGGGCTTTTTATGGTTGGTAGTTTTTTCATGACTTTCTCAATCTCCTCCTTTGTGCTGGGTTTATTAAGTTGTTCTGCTTCACCTTGTGATAATTTTGGTAGGTGACATGAATCTAGGAATTTGTCCGTTTCCTGTAGATTTTCTTATTATAGTGCAGTCTTTCATAGTGTTCTGTTATGATACTTTTGATTTCTGTCAGATCTGCTGTGACATCACCCCTCTCATTTCTTATATGGGTTATTTGTTTCCTTTCCAGTTTTTCTTTAGTAAATTTAGCCAAAGGTTTATCAATTTTGTTGATCTTTTCAATATTTTCAATTGTTCTTCTATTCCCTAATTCATTTAGTTCTGTTCTATTCTTTATGATCTGTTTTCTTCTGGTGCCTGAGGGGTTCCTCTGTTGCGCTCTCTCTGGTTGTTCAAGCTATAGGGTTAGTTCTTTGGTCTGGGTTCTTTCTTCCTTCTGGATGTGTGCATTTGCAAACAGAAGCTGAATCCTGAGCACTGGTTTGGCTTTATCCCACAGGTTCTGGTAAGAACTGTTTTTGTTCTCATTTGAACCCATAAATTTCATTATTTCATCCTTGATTTCTTCTATAACCCATGGCTTTTTGAGCAAAGTGTTGTTCAGTTTACATGAGTTCCAATTTCTATCTATATTTTTTTCTGCTGTTGATTCCAACATTTATGTCTGTATGGCCCGAGCAGATGCTTTGCAATAATTCAATGGCATGGAATTTGGTTGAGATTTCCTTCATGTCCTAACACGTGGTCTATTGTGGAAAATGTTCCATGTGCACAGGAGAAGGTATAGTTATCTGCTGATGTATATGTTCTGTATATGTTGATGAGGTCTAGTCGTTAATTGTGGCTATAAGGTCTGTGTCTTCTCTGAGCTTTTTTCTAGATCTGTTCAATACTGAGAGTGGAGTGTTGAAATCTACCACTATCATTGTGGTGTGATCTATCTCATTTCTGAATGTAGTCAGTGTTTCTTTGATGTATTTATATGTTCTAGTATTGGATGCATAAATATTTAATATTGTTAAGTCTTCCTTGTGTATTGAAACTTTCAGCAGTTAGTAGTCTATCCTTGTCCATGGTGGTGGATTTTACATTAAAATCTATTTTGTCTGAGATTAGTATTGCCACATCTGCTCTTTTCATAAACTGTTAGCTTGGTATATATTCTTCCATCTTTTAATTTTCAGTTTGTTCATAGCTTTAAGTCTAAGGTCAGTTTCTTGTAAGCAACAAATAGATGGGGCATGTCTTTTGATCCATGATTTCACTTCTTGTCTCTTTACTGGAGTGTTCAGTCCATTTACATTCAACGTAATTGTCAATAAGTATGTGTTTAGTGCTGTCATTGTGATGTGTTTATTTTTGTGTTGATGTTTTCTCTGTTGCTCTTATTATACTGTTCTGGGACTTTGTTCTATATGAGTTGATTTTTTCCCTTTTCAGTGTTGTTTTTGTGTTTGTTGAGACTCCTGTATTATGTTTCTTGATTTGACATATTGCATTTTTATTGTGCTTTGTAGCTACCCCTACAATCCCCCTTAATAATCTATGTTTAAACCCAACTTTAACTTCTACATATCTTATGGAGTTCGTCTCCATCTGGAAGAACTATAACTAGTGTAGTACATCCCTCTTTTTATGATGATATCATAGTTTTTGTGATATGATCACTGGATCACTTGTTTTAACAAAACAGCTTTGAGTTTGGAGCCTTCCCTAAATGAGTAGGTTTCTGAATGATGTGTCCTGTATTCCCTCCTAAAAGATAGAGATAATGATTTTTTTCTTCTAACCTAAGAGCTTCTTTCAGTATTTCTTGTAGCTTTGGTTTGTTTTTTACGAAGTCTCTGAGTTTCTGTTTATCTGCGAATGTCTTAATTTGCTTTTCATATTTGAAAGACAGTTTTGCAGGATACATAATTCTTGTTTGGAAATTTTTCTCCTTCAAGGCTTTGAATATGTCATCCCATTGCCTCCTTGCCAGCATTGTTTCTGCTGAGAAGTCAGACAAAAGCCTACAGGGTTTCCCTCTGAATGTTAGCTTTGCTTCGAGTCTTGCTGCCTTTAAGAATTTCTGCTTATGTGTCATTTTTTTAAGCTTGATTATATGTCTTAAGGTCTTTCTTTTAGGGTTTATGTTTTGTAGTGTTTGATGCACATCTTGTATATCTATGTTTTCTTCTTTCATAATTTCAGGGAAATTTTCTGTCAGCAGCTCAACAACAAAACTCTCTGTGTTTTCAGGTGTCCCTACCTGTTCAGGAGCTGCAATTAATTGTAGATTGTTCACATTGATAGAATCCCACATGCTTCCTCATGCTTTTTCATTTTTCTTGTTTCTTTTCTCTAATATCTCCTCATAGATGCTGGAGTCAGTACCTCTGTCTTCCAATTCAGAGAGCCTATTTTCCATTTGTTCAATTCTGTTTTATTGGCTTTGAATTAAATTTTCTATTTCTTTGATTTTGTTATTAACATGCTGGATTTTGGAATACCAGTGTTGCATTAGTTCAAACAGCTTGGTTAATTTTTCATTATGCTCTGCTGCATTTTGTATAATGTATAGAAAGCTCTGTATATAATCCTTTTACCCTGGCCCCTAGGGTCGCCATGAGTCGGATCCGGCTCGACGGCACTTGGCTTGGCTTGGCGTACTCAACCTCCGATAGTCTCAGATAGGCATCTTTGTCTAGGAAGCTCTTTGGTTTTTTTCTTTTGTGGGCTTTCTGGAGCCGTAGGTGAATTTTTCTTTAGGTTTCTGTCCACAGTTCATTGCTTTTCGGGCATCTAGAGGTTGTTTAGTTTCTTGGGTATTACCTTAGTATGATTGAAAGCATAGTCTGATAAGGAAGGTGATTGCTAGTCACCTCTGTGTACTTCAGTGACGGGGCCCAGTGGAATCTCTGGGGTAGCGGGCTCCACCTCCTGATTGGCAAAGACATGGCCCTACATACGAGTCACTTGGGGGCCATCAGCTGACTCTATAATGTGGGTCAGTAAAGGCTGGAAGTGATGCCATCAAGATGCACTGAAGTTATTTTTCTAGATAGTGTCATATTAGAAGGTAAAAGCTATCTGACAACTTCCAAAATCAGTTAGTCTGTCAGGGATGCAAGCCTCTCTTCCCAGCTGGTGAAGTAAGTAACTCTATATTCAACTGTAAGCCCTGCAAACTAGTTCAAAATACAGAAAGGTTACTGCCCTGATGTTGTCTACTGCCAGGCCCCACCCATGAGGTCACACTGTGCTAAACAGTGCTAAAGCACTCACCAGGCTGGTGCTGCCTCCCAGCATAGGAATTTGCCCCTACTGAGGCCTCTGTTTGGGTAATTCTGCCTCCCAGTCAAACAAGATGGCATCCTGCACAAGGTCTCCCACTCGCTGTGGAGTAGCTGATTCAATGACAGAAGTTCGGAAAGAGAGGGTTGAGGGGCCCTGATGCACAGAGTCCAGAGTTGGGCTCTCAAAATGTGGCTATTCTGCCTGCTGGTCCCATCAGCAGTGTGGCTGATCTTTGCTGCCCTTTAAACCCATGCCCCGCCTGCCAGCTAAGAAATAGAAAAAAAATGGCAGTCACTGCCTCCAATTAGCCCTTGTTGAGGCCTCCATTTGGGTAACTCTACCTCCCAGTTGAACAAGATGGCATCACACACAAGCTCTCGCACTTGCTGTGGAATAGCTGATTCTATGGTGGAGGTATGGAAAGGGGGAGGAGGGGCTGAGATGCACAGAGTACAGAGTCGGGCTCTCAAAATGTGGCCATTCCACCTTCTGGTCCCTTCAGCAGTGTGGCTTAGCTTTGCTGCCAATTAAGCCCAAGTCCCACCTGCCAGTTAAGACAGAGAACAAAGAAGTTAAAAGTTGCAAGAGCTGGGATTCAACTAAAGCGGGGAGCAGTGAAAGAGAAGTTTCCCATTCAGTGACATGTAGTCCAAATTGACAGCCCTATGCTGTGTCCTAGGGCTTACTGGATATCCAGAAGGCTCCATTTAATTATCAATCCAGGCCTTAGTTTTCAGACGGAATTAGGGAGACATGTGTCTAGCTTACCATCTTGACTCTTCCCCTTGTTTGGTAGTTTTTTGATGACTTTTTCAATTTCTTCCTTTATGATTGGTTTATTAAGGTGTTCTACCTTTCCTTGTGATGATTTCAGTACATCACATGAGTCTAGGAATTTGTTGGATTTCAAACTGTTAGGGTACAGCCTGTTAGGGTAGCATTCTATTATGATACTTTTGATTTCTCATCATCTGTTGTGACACCCCCATCTCATTTCTTATTTGGGGTTTTTGTTTCTTTTCCTGTTTTTCTTTTGTAAGTTTAGCTGATGGTTTGTCAATTTTGTTGATCTTTTCAAAAAACCAGCTTTTAGTCTTACCATTTTTTTTCAATTATTCTATTCAGCTCCAACTCGATGGCACTTGGCTTACTTGGCGTGGCATTCTCTAATTCATTTAGTTCTGCTCTAATCTTTGTTATCTGTTTTCTTTTGGTGCCTGAAGGGTTCCTCTGTTGTTCTCTTTCTACTTCTTCAAGCTTTAGGGTTAGTTCTTTGGTTTGGGTCCTTTCTTCCGTCTAGATATGTGGATTTATAGAGATAAACTGACCCCTGAGCACTGCTTTGATTGTATTCCACAGGTTCTGGTAGGAAGTGTTTTAATTCTCATTGAATTCATAAATTTATTTATTTCATCCTTGATTTCTTCTATAACCCATGGCTTTTCAAGCAAAGTGTTGTTCAGTTTCCATGAGTTCCAATTTCTGTCTATGCTTTTTCTGCTATTAATTTCAACTTTTATGGCTTTATGGTCTGAGAAGATGCTTTGCAGTACTTCAATGGTTTGGATTTTATTGGGATCTTCTTTATGTCCTAAAACATGGTCTACTCTGGAAAAATGTTCCATGTGCACTACAGAAGAAGATGTAGTTATCTGTTGATGGATAAAAAGTTCTGTATATGCCGATGAGGTCTAATTGTTTAACTGTGGCAATAAGAGCTTCCATGTCTTCACTGAGCTTTTCTCTAGAAGATCTGTGCTATACTGAAAGTGGAGTGCTGAAATCTCCCTGCATTATTGTGGAGTGATCTATCTCATTTTTCAATGTAGTCAGTTGTCATGGGTTGAATTGTGTCCCCCCAAAAATATGTGTAGCCATGTGGCTGGGACATGATTCCCAGTATCTTGTGACTGTCCTCCATTTTGTGGTTTCCCTAAACTGTATGTTAAAGGATTAGGATGGAGCTATAAATTCCTTCATAGGATTACTTCCCTGCTCTGCTGTAAAGGGAGTTTCCCTGGAGTATGGCTTGCCCCACCCTTAATCCTTTCATCCTGTGAGAGATAAAAGGACAGAAAAGCAGTCTGAGAATTGGAAACCTTGCACCATCAAGAAATCTGCACCAGGAGAAGAGACCGTCCTTCAGACCTGAGGTTGCTGCGTCAATATGCTCCCTGGACAAAGACTGATGTAATACCGGACTTTCCTCCAGAGCTGACAAGGGGAAAGACTTCCTCTGGAGCGGACACCCAGAATACGGACTTGTAGCCTATCGGACTGCATAAGAATAAACCTTCCCTTGTTAAAGACATCCACTATGTGGTATTTATGTTAGAGCAGCCTAGCTGACTAAAACATCAGTGTTCATTCAATGTATGTAGATGCTCTACTATTGGGTGTGTAAATATTTAATATTGTTAAGTCCTACTTGTGTATTTAACCTTTCAACAATTAATATTGTTGATCCTAGTCCATGATGGTCAATTTTACATTAAAATCTATTTTGTCTGAGATTATTATTGCCACACCTCCTCTTCTTTGTATATTGTTAGCTTGGTATATATCATTCCATCATTTAATTTTCAGTTAGTTCAGATCTGTAAGTCTAAGATGAGTTTCTTGTTAAGCAACATAAAGATGGGTGGTGTCTTTTGATCAAAGATGTCACTCATTGTCTCTTTACTGGAGTGTTCAGTCCATTTACATTCAGTGTAATTACTGATAGGTATGTGTTTAGTGCAGTCATTTTGATGTATTTATTTTGGTGCTGATGTTTTCTTTGTTGCTCTTAATATTCAGTTCTGGATAGTTCTTTATGGGTTGATTTTTCATCCTTTTCAGTGTTCGTTTTGTGTTTGTTGAGACTACTGTGTTCCATTTCTTGTTTTGAAATGCTGCATCTTTATTGTGCTTTGCAGCTGACCCTGTGGTCTCCCTTAATAATCTAAGTTTAAACCCAGTTTTAACTCCTATGTATCTTATTAATTTCCTCTCCAGCTGCAAGGACTGTAACTACTGTAATATATCCCTCTTTTTAATGTAACTGTATCATAGTTTTCATGATATGATTACTGGATTCCTTCTTTTAGTATTGTAGCTTGGACTGAGTTTTGTGCCTTCCCTGAGTAGGTTTCTGGATGTTGTGTCCTGCATTGCCTCCTTAAATATACACTTAATCATTTTTTTTTCTATGCAAAGAACTTCTTTCAGTATTTCTTGTAGATTTGGTTTTGTTTTTACAAATTCTCTAAGTTTCTGTTTATCTGTAAATGCCTCAATTTCATGTTTGTATTTGAATGACAGTTTTGCAGGATATATAATTCTTGGTTGGAAGTTTTTCTCTTTCAAGGCTTTCAATATGTCAGCTCACTGCCTCCATGCCAAACATCATTTCTGCTGAGAAGTCAGACAAAATCCTATAGGGCTTCCCTCTGAATGTTACCTTTGCTTTGAGTCTTGCTGCCTTTAAGAGTTTCTGCTTATATGTCATTTTCTTAAACTTCACTATAATATGTCTCGGTGTCTTTCTCTTAGGATCTACTTTTTTTGGTGTTCAATACACATCTTGGATATCTCTATTCTCTTTCACAATTTCAGGGAAGCTTTCTGTCAGCAGTTGAACAGTACTCTGTGTTTTCAGGTATCCCTCCCTGTTCAAGAATCCAATTAATCATAGATTATTCCTCTTGATAGAGTCTCACATGTTTCTTAATGCTTCTTCATTTTTCCTGTTTGTTTGTTTTTTCTATAATTTCTCCTCATAACTGCTGGTGTCTGTAGCTGTATCTTCAAAGTCAGTAAGTCTAATTTCCAGTTGTTCACTTCACTCTTTTGACTTTGAAATGAGTTGTCTAATTCTGTAATTTTGCTATTGATCTATCAGATTTTAGAATGCTAGTGTTCCATCAGTTCAAACAGCTTGCTTAGTTTTTCATTTTGCTTTATTTTGTATAATGTCTAAGAGGGCTCCCTGTATAATTCTTTTGTATTGACCTCTGATAGTTTCAGAAAGGCTTCTTCAGCTGGGAAGTTCTTTGGTTCTTTATTTTGGGAGTTTTCTAGAGCCATGAGGAGCATTTCTTTTTTAGGTGTTTGGCTAGGGTTTGTTGCTTATGGGACTTCTAGAGGCTGCTTAGTTTCTCTTGTGTTGCCTTGCCAGGAGCTGAGGCACACTTCTGAGACGAAAGTTGATCACCACCCAACTCTGTGTACTCCAAGGCCTGGGCTCAGTGGATTTTTCTGGGGTAGCAGTCTCCACCTCTTGGCTGGCAATGACACAGTCCTATTTATGGAGTCACTGGGGGCTGTCAGCTGACCCTGTGATGTGGGTCAGTGAAGACTGGAAGAGACACCATTGGGCTGCACTGCAGTTATTTCTGTAGGCAGTCTTATTTTAAAAGTAAATACTATTTGACCACTTTCAAAATCAGTCAGACTGTCAGGTATGGTAAGCCCCTCCTTTCATCTGACAATGGAGGCACCTCGTCAGCTGTCCCCAGATGCTGTGATATAGTTCACAGGAGGACAGGCTACTGACCTGATGTCATCCCCTTCCAGACTCCATCCATAAGGCTACATTGTGCTAAACACAGCTTTTCTGCTGGAAAAGTGCTCCCTGGGCTGGAGCTGCCTCCCAACCTGAGAACCTGACCCTGCTGATGCCTCTGGTTGGATGTTTCCACCTCCCAGTCAAACAAGATGGCGTCTCCATCAAGCTGTCCTGCTCCTGCAAAGCAACAGAATCTATGGCAGAGGTCTGTCAAGAGAGAGTGGCAAGGCTATGGTGTTCTGAGTGCAGGCTCTGAATAAGTGACTATTCCACCTGCTAATCACTTTAGCACTGCAGCTCTGCTTAGCTGCTGGTTAAGCCCATCCTGCACCTGCTGGCCCACAAAAAGAAAAAAAGTTAAAAATACCAGTAACCTTCAATCTGTAGTAGCTGGCCAATTCAACCAGAGTTGGGTTCAGCACAGTACATGCAGTTTCCCCTTCAGTAGCATTTATTCCAAACTGACAACCCTATGCCATGTCCTAGGGCTCGGTGGGTGTCCAGAAAGCTCCAGTTAATTATCAATCCAGGCCTTAGTTTTCAGAGGAAATTAAGGAGACATGTGTCTACTCCACCATCTTGACCCTATTTCTAGTTTTTTAAGAAAGTGCTAAATCGATTTCCATATTTGTTGAAACATTCTACTGTCATCAACTCTTCAGTGATGTCTTATGATGTTACATGTTCAGGATATATATATTAAAAAACCAAAGCCACTGCTGTCGAGTTGCATCTAACTCATGGTGACCCTGGTTGTATAGTGGGTTAAGTGCTATATCTGCTAACCAAAAGGTCAGCAGGTGAAGTCTGCCATGTGCTCCTTTGAAACCTGAGGGGCAGTTCTACTCTGACCTTTAGGGTCTCCAAAACGTTTTATACACACACACAAACACACACATATTTCTGAAAGTATAATGAATTTCTATCTCCTTCTACAAGATCCGACTTGACGGCACTGGGCTGGGCCTACAAGTTTTAACTCCAAATGCAAAGATGAAAATGGACTATTGTCATAAGAGAAGTAAAAATAAAATATTATGATAAATCTAGATTGAAAGAAGTTGGTAGTGCCTAGTTTATAGAGATCCTGTAGTGTTCACTTTTTGGAAATGATTCTGTTATTTCTATCTTCCAATAAGACATAAACTTTTACTTCTTAAGCCATATCTTAAACCAAGAAAGAAAGAAAGAAAGAAAACACCTCAAACTCTTTGCTGTCAGGTTGATTCCAATTCACTGTGACACTATAGGACAAAGTAGAACTGTCCTATAGGAAGGCTATAATCTTTATGGAAACAGACTGCTACTTCTTTCTTCTGAGAAACAGCTAGTGAGTTCACACATTGATTTTTCAGTTAGCAGCCCTGGTGGCATAGTAATTAAGGATCTCAACTTCTAGCTCAAAGCCATATCATAGGACTAGTAATTTCAGAACACAGTCCTAAGGAATAACTTCAGTTTTGAGTGCTAATACAGTCTCACCTAGATTATTAGAGTAATGTGGGTGAATTCACTTTCATATTGATTGGGTATTGAAGGCACATTGGGATATATTCAAGTAATATTCCACATTAACTACTAAGAATCTCTATAATTGCCTTTGGTAATTTAAGAATACTGTTTTTCCATGTCAAAATACATGTGAGTGATTTTTAAAAGTGGCTAAAATGGAGATATTTAAGGGAGTTAATTAACAAGGAAACCCTGATGGCATAGTGGGTTAAGTGCTATGTCTGCTAACTGAGAAGTCAACAGTTCAAATCTGCCAGATGCTCCTTTGAAACTCTATAAGACAGCTGAACTCTGATCTCTAGGGTCATTATGAGTCAGACCTGACTCAACAGCAGTGGGTTAATTAACAAAGTAGTGTAATGGTTAAGTGGCTAAATCTGCTAAACAAAAGGTTAGCAGTTTGAATCTACCAGGATAGAAAAACTCTGTTTTGCAACTGACATAGGTATAAAAATTTCTTCTGGTAAATTAACATAGCCAAGCCAGCCAAATGCCATTGAAAGCTAGAAAAATGTTTTATACAATCAAAGTTGCAGTTATAAAGCTGCCCTTCCTACAGCTGAACTGATGTATTAATAGTGGCATGGTATATTATCATCATTACTACTACCTCTATGAATTTGAAGCAGAATATGTGTTTTACTAGGATATGTAATTAATAGACTACCTACTAGCAACATGTCACTGAGGTCAATTTTACCCTAAAGTTATTTTGACATAACCTGATTTCACATTAAATTATAAAGGTCGGCAAAGCCATTTCATGTTACGTGAAAAAGTGAACTCAAATTGATAGAATGAGAGATGCTACAGATACTAATTAGCATGAAAGTGTGTGGAGAGAAAGTGGTTTTAACATCTCCCAAAAGAAGATTATTGTTCAAAAGAATTATAAAATCCCCTTTATTAACAAAGTAAAGAAAAAGTATATTACTGTATAGTAATCATGGGTAGTAATAGAATATTTCTGCAATGGCAATGGAAAATGTATAGTAATTTAAGATAGAACAAATATTTGAAATTGAAGAGAATATTTATTGCAGTATTCCAGTTAAAATTACCTTTGATTATATGGAAATTCATTATATACCTAAATAAATGTATTGAAAAAAGCAAAAAGGAAGGCATGCATTGCTAAAAAGGAGTTGGTTTGCAAAGGAGGCACTAAAAAGCCGAAGTAACACAGAAAATACTGATACAACTCCTCAAAGTACCATCAGAGAAAGAAAAAAAAATTGACCAGAATATTGAGTGGCATTGTTCTAGGACAAAGCTATTCCTCCTGATTTCATTGTATCCTTTTTGTTGTAGTTTTTTTTGTAATTGTTGTAATATATATATATATATATATATATGTATGTATATATCGATGGCACTTGGCTTTGCTGGCATATATATATACACATAACACTGCACTTGGCAATTCAGTGCTTTTTACTTGTAGAAATAGCCAGCCAAGCCGACCAAGTGCCGTCGAGTCGGATCTGACTCATGCTGTGCAGCCATCATCAGTATCACCAAGTTTTCTATAACCACAGCAAGTATTCACTGCTTCCTAAACAATAACTTTCCCTTTTCCCTTTCTTTCTGCCTCTGGTAACCATTAATAAACTTCAATATCTATACATTTGCCTAGTCTAGATATTTCATATGAGTGAGATCATAAAATATTTGTCCCTTTGTGATTGACTTGCTTTACTCAGTGTAATATTTTCAAGGTCTATCGATGCTGTAGAACCTTTGTTTTAATTTGATGAAATTAAACATTCAAAACATATTTCAAAATCATTCTTCCTTTATTCCTCACAGCCTAAAAACCTTTTCATAATAGATAGCATCAAGCATAAATCTGTCTACAGGGAAAACACATTACTGGTTATAGAAACACAATTATTCCATAGCAGTTCTTCTGGACCCATAAGTAACTTTGTGATAAACAGAGCAAATATTGAAGTTGTCAAGGATTTCATTTTACATGGGTCCAGAATGAATGCATATGGAAGCAGCAGTCAAGAAATCAAACAATGTGTTATTCTAGGCAAATCTGCTGCAAAAGGCCTCTCTTGAAAACATTAAAAAGCAAAGATTCCACTTTGAAGACTAAGGTGTGACTGAACCAAGCCATGGTAGATTCAGTTGCCTCATATGCATACAAAAAGTGGACAATGAATAAGGAAGACTGAAGAACTGATGCCTTTGAGTTGTGCTGTTGGAGAAGAATACTGATTCTGCTGTGCACTGCCAGAAGAATGAAAAAATCTTGAGAGACGTGTACCCAGAATGTTCCTGAGAAGTGAGAATGGCAAGACTTCATCTCATGTACTTTGGACATGTTATCAGCAGGGATCAGTCCCTGGAGAGGGAAATCATGCTTGGTCAAGTAGAGGGTTGGTGAAAAAGAAGACTCTCAAGGAGATGGATTAGTACGGTGGCTTCAACAATGGACAGAAACATAACAATGCTTGGGAGGATGGTATGGAACAAGTGTCATCTTCTGTAGTACACAGGTTTGCTGTGAGGTGGAACTGAATGATAGGAACCTCACAAGTTCTGCCCTTTCCCAATCCAAATCTCCTTGCCAGGTCAATCACTATTAATTCCTTTTTGTTTGTGCTTCCAGATATATTCTATATCTTGTTATCTTAGAGATTATTTCATAATTTAAGGCTTCTTTGTATTGTATGATGCAGTTGAACCATAATTTACCCACCTACACTCTATTGATGAGCATTAAGTTGGTTTAGAGTTTCTTATGGTGAGTAAAGTTTCTAATTCTAGCGGGGGCAGGGTCAAGATGGCAGATTAAGCAGATGTCTCCCTAAATCCCTCTGGAAAACAAGACCTCAACTGATAATTAAATGGAGCCTTGTGGTCACCTGGTGAGCCCAAGGACATGGCATAGGTCTGTTAATGTGGACTTCATACCACTGAACAGAAAACCTCCTTTCTTTAGCTGACTCCTGCTCCTGGCCCATCCTTCCTTTCATAGACCAAAGGTAACTCACTATTTTGACTTTTTTTTCTTTCTCTGTCTTGGCTGGCTGGTGAAGCTGGGTCTTCACTAGCGGCTAGTCTCAGATGTGCTGCTGGTGGGATCGGCGGGTGAAATTGCCATATTTTGGGATCTTAGTTTGGGACTCTGCGTCTCGCCACCTTTGGCCTCTCTTTCAGCTTCTGCTATGGTGAAATTTCTACAGAGACACCAGGAGGCGAGCTTGTGTAGGATGCTACCTTGGATATGGAGGCCTACTGTGGACCTAATTCTTAGCCTGGGAGGAAACGCCTGCCCACAGGAGAGTGCTTTTCCTGCAGAAAAGCAGTAGTTTACACAGTAACGCCTACAGCTAGGGCCCAGCAACGGACTGTGGACTCTGTACATCTTGGCACCTCTGGCGTCTCTTTTCACTTCTGCTGTGGTGCAGTTTGTACAAAGGTGCCAGGCAGACAGCTTGTGTGGGATGCCATCATGAGTACAGAAGCCTCAATGAGACTTAATTCCTAGGCTCAGAGCCAGCGCTTGCCTGCAGGAGAGCACTTTGCCAGCAGAAAAGCAATATTTTATGAAGCGTCACCTATCGTTAGGACCTGTCAAAAGAGGCCAACAGGACAGTAGCCTTGCTGCATTTTGAACTAGTTCATAACATCTGGGGTTGCATATAAAGGTGCTTACTTTGCCAGTTGGGATGAGGGCCCTGTAAACCTGAAAAACTGACTGACCTCGGAAGTGATCAGATACCTTTCACTTTTCATTTTAAGACTACTTAGAGAAACAACTGCAATCCATCCTCACCGCATCTCTCCCAGCCTTTATTGACTAACATGAAGGCAAAAAGCAACAGATCTTGGAGAAAGCAGTAACAAGAAACCCCAAATGAAACAACAAAAGAGCTTTCCAGACAAAGAACCTTTTCTGAAATTATTGGAAGGTGAATACAAAAGGATTATATAGAGAGCCCTCCTAGACCTTATACAAAATGCAGCAGAGCAAAATGAAAAACAAAGCAAGCTGTTCGACCTGATGGAGCACCAGTACTCTGAAATCTAACAGATCAAGAACAAAATCAAAGACATAAAAACTTCAATCCAAAGCCAAGAAAACAGAGTGGAACAAATGGAAAACAGACTTTCTGACTTGGGAGACAGAGCTACTGACTCTATGAGGAAAAATCTGAAAAAAGAAACAAGAAAAATGAAGAAACATTAAGAAGAATATGGGATTCTATTCAGAGGAACAACCTATGACTAACTGGATTCCTTGAGAATACAGAGTATTGTTGCCGAGCTGCTGACAGAGATCTTCCCCAAAACTTTGAAGGAAGAAAATACAAATATCCAGGATGCATATTGAAAGCCACTCAATATAGATCTCAAAAGAAAGACTCCAAGACATATTATAATTGAGCTTAACAAAATGAAACATAAGCAGAAACTTGTAAAGGCAGCAAGACTCAAAGCAAAGCTAATATTCAGAGGGAAATCCTGTAGGCTTTTGTCAGATTTCTCAGCAGAAGCAATGCTGGCACAGAGACAGTGGCATGACACATTCAAAGTCTTGAAAGAGAAGAACTTCCAATCAAGTATCATATATCCTGCAAAAGTATCTTTCAAATATGAAAATGAAATTAAGACATTCAAAGACAAACAGAAACTCAGAGACTTTGTAAAAACCAAACCAAAGCTACAAGATAATGCTGAAAGAATCTCTTGGCTTTGGCTTAGAAGAACAAAACCACAAACTTTATATTTTAGAAAGACACATCATCCAGAATCCAGTTAGGGAAGGCTCCAAACTCAGTCAAAGCTATAATAGTGAAATAAATGATCCAGTGATCACATCATGAAGACTGTGATGTCATTGTATTAAAAAGAGCGATTTAATACAGTCCTTATGATACTTCTAGATGGAGAGGAAGTTGACAAGACTGGTAGTAATTAAAATTGGGTTTATACATAGTTTATTAAGTGGGATCATAGGGGCAGCCATAAAGCACAACAAAGATGAAAAATATCATATCAAGAAATGTAATACAGGAGTCTCAACAACCACAAAACCAGCAGTGAAAAAGGTGAAAAATCAACTCACAAAGAATGTTTCACAACAGATTAATAAGAACAACAGAGAAAACATCAACACAAAAATAAAGAAATCACAATGGCAGCCGTGAACACATACCTATCAATAATTATGTTGAATGTGAATGGACTGAATGCTCCAGTAAAGAGACATCGAGTGACTTCTTGGATCAAAAGGCATGACCCATCCATATGTTGCCTACAAGAAACTCACCTTGGGTTTAAAGATGTGAACAAACTGAAAATTAAAGGATGGAAGAATATATATCAAGCTAACAATGAACAAAGAAGAGCAGGTGTGGCAATTCTAGTCTCTGATGAAATCAATTTTAATGTAAAATCCTCCATCGTGGACAAAGATGGACATTTCTCCTGAAAGGTTCAATACACAAGCAAACATAAACAATATTAAATATTTATGCACCTAATATTAGAGCGCCTAAATACGTCGAAGAAACACTGACTACACTCAAAAAAGAGATAGATCACTCCACAATAGTAGCAGGAGACTTCAACACTCCACTCCAAATATTGGAAAGATCATCTAGAAAAAAGCTCGATAAGCACACAGAAGACCATATTGCCAAAATTAACCAACTAGACCTCATCAACATATACAGAACTTTCTATCAGCAGACAACTACACCTTTTTCTCCAGTGCACATGGAACATTCTCCAGAATTAACCATATGTTAGGACATACAGCAATTCTCAACAAAATCAATACGATTTACTGCAAAGCATCTTAGATCATAAAGCCATAAAAGTCAAAACCAATAGCAGATAAAACATAGATAGAAAGTGGAACTCATAGAAACTGAACAACACCTTGTTCAAAAAGCCATGGATTAGAGAAGAAATCAAGGATGAAATACAGAAATTAATTGATTCCAATGAGAATGAAAACACTTCCTGCCAGAACCTGAGGGATACAGCCAAAGCAGTGTTCAGGGGTCAGTTTCTCTCCATAAATGCACACATCTGGAAGGAAGAAAGAAACCAAGTCAAAGAACTGACCTTAAAGCTTAAACAAGTAGAGACGGAACAACAGAGGAACCGCTCAGGCACCAGAAGAAAACAGATCATAAAGATTAGAGCAGAACTAAACAAATTAGAGAATAGAAGAAGAATGGAAGAAATTGAAAAGACCAAAAGCTGTTGTTTTTTTTTTTTTGCAAAAGATCAACAAAACTGACAAACCATTGACTACACTTACTAGAGAAAAACAGGAAAGGAAACAAATAACCCAAACAAAACATGAGAGGGTAGTTGTCAAAACAGATGCAACATAAATCAAAAATATCGTAACAATATTATGAAAGACTGTGCTCTAATAAATTTGAAAACCTAGAGGAAATGTACAAATTCCTTGATTCATATCACCTACCAAAAATATCACAAGGTTAGCAGAACAACTTAATAACCCCATCACAAAGAGAGAGATTGAAAAGAGAACCAAAAAACTGCCAAACAAGCTTTTAGAGAAGAGTTATCTCCAATACTACTGAGACAGTATAGAAAGGGATGGAGTACTCCTCATTTCATTCTATGAAGTCAGTATAACCCTGGTACCAAAGCCAGGGAAAGAGCCAACCAAAAAGAACTACAGTCCGATATCACTCATAAATCTAAATGCAAAAATCTTCCACAAAATTCTTACCAATAGAATGCAACAACATATCCTAAAAATAATCCATTATGACCCAGTTAGATTCACACCAGGGATACAATGCTGGTTCAATCTGAGAAAAACAATTAATGTGATCAACCACATAAATAGCACAAATGACAATAATCACCTGATTTTGTCTATTGATGCAGAAAAGGCATTTGATAAAGTCCAACACCCATTCATGCTAAAAACTATCAGCAAAATAGAAATAGATGGCAAGTTCTTCCACACAATAAGGGCCATTTATACAAATCCAACTGTCTACATCACCCTGAAAGGAGAGAGACAGGAACAGTTTTCCTTGAGAACAGGAACTAGACAAGGATGTCCACTCTCACTTGTCCTATTCAACATCGTACTATAAGTTCTAGCCAGAGCAATTAGACAAGAACAAGAAATAAAGGGCATCTGTATCAGCAAAGAAGAAGTAAAAATCTCTCTATTTGCAGATGATATGATTGTGTACACCAAGAATCCCAAAGAATCCATAAGTAAACTCCTCAAACTGATAGAAAAGTTCAGCAATGCCTCAGGATACAAGATAAATGTAAAGTAAATCCGTAGGATTCCTTTATAATAACAATGAGATTATTAAGGAAGAAATCACCAAGTCAATATCATTTACTATAGCCCCTAAAAAGATAAAGTACCTAGGAATGAATCTAACCAGAGAAATAACAGACCTTTACAAAGAGAACTACAAGTCCTTACTACAAGAAACTAGGATAGACTTACATAAATGTAGAAACCTACCCTGTTCATGGATAGGGAGACTTAATACTGTGAAAATGTCTATTTTGCCCAAAGCAATCTACTTATATGATGCAATCCCGATGCAAATTCCAGTGTCATTTTTTATTGAGCTGGAGAAACAAATCACCAACATTGTTTGGAAAAGGAAGAAGCCACGGATAAGTAAAGCGCAACTAAAGAAGAACATACTGGGAGGCCTCTCATTACCTGACTTTAGAATCTAATACACTGTCACAGTAGTCAAAACAGCCTGGTACTGGTGCAAAAAGAGACAGATACATCAATGAAACAGAATTGGGACCCCAGAAGTGACACCATCTGCCTATAAACAGTTGATATTCAACAAAGGCCTAAGACATTAAACTGTGGTAAAAACAATCTCTTGAACAAATGTTGTTGGAAAACTTGGATATCCTTCTGCAATAAATTGAAACAAGACCCACCTTACACTTTATGCAAAAACCAACTCAAACTGGATAAAAGACCTAAATATCAAATCTAAAACAATAAAGCTCATCCAAGAAAAAGTAGGAACAACAATGGAACTTTAACACACAACACAGACAGACTTCAAAATCTTCCAAACAAACCCCAATCAGCAGAAGAAAACAGATAAATTGGAACTATTAAGAATCAAACACTTTTGCTTATCAAAAGACCTTATTAACAGAATTAAAAGACCATCTACAGAATGGGAAAAAGTATTTGGCAACGTATGTCAGACAGACACCTGATCTCCACAATCTATAAGGTACTACAAAATGTCAATAAGACAATGATAAATCATCCAATTAAGTGATGGGGCAAGGAGATGGACAGACACTTTTCTAAAGAGGAGATCCAGGAAGCCAAAAAACATATTTGGAGATGCTAACGATCATTAGCTATTAAAGAAATTCAAATCAAAATGACAATAAGTTACCATCTCACCCCAACAAGGTTGGCCATGATCAAAAAAACGCAAAACAACAAATGCTGAAGAGGCTGTGGAGAAGCTGGTGTTCTCCTACACTGTTGGTAGGATTGCAAAATGGTGCAACCTCTTTGGAAAGCAATCTGGTGGTCCCTTAAGAAACTAGATGTAGATATACCATTTGACCCAGTTATTCCACTGCTTGGAATACATCCTACAGATTCAAGGCCATTCACACCAACTGATACATGCACAAGAATGTTTATTGCAGCACAGTCCACAATAGCTAAAATAATGGAATCAAACCAGATGCCCAACAACAGAGGAATGGATAGATAAAATATGATGTGTATACTCAATGGAACATTGTGCAATGATAAAGAGCAACAATGATTTCAGGAAACTTCTCATAACCTGGTTTCAACTGGAGGACATTATATTGAGTGAAAGCAGTAAGCGACAGGCGGACAAATATTGTATGGAACCCCTACTATAAGAACTTAAAATGAGACTCATGCATAGAAGAAAAGACTGAGGGCTCCAATGACGAGGAGGGTTGTAGGGCAAAGAGGGGAGGATTTAGATTGCATAATTGTTAGAAATTTGGTTAGGTGAAATCTGTGACAGCACACATTAGTAACATCAATACTAGCTGGACTTCAACACTACTTGAGTACTCCTCCCATATTAACCAAATACTGCAAGGACAGAGTAGTAGGGCCAGGGTGCTGGGACCGGGCTCTTATGGGAAATCAAGGCCAATTGGCACAACTAGCAGTTTGCTAATAAGGACACTCCGCATACCACATTGGTGAGTGGCATCTGGGTTCTTAAGAGCTGCCAAGCTGTCATCTGAGGGTACAGCAAATGGTCCCAACTCAGCAGGAACGGATGATCACTGAGGTCCATAACAACAATGGAGAAAGAGAACCAAGAAGACAGAGATGCCCCCTTGAGTGGGTGTCTATATTGACTTGTGACCAGGAGAACCAGACGGTGCGCAGTCACCACCAGTGATAGCCACGATGGAGCTCACAAAGTTGAGTCTAACTGGCAACATAAGAATAAATATGGGTGCACCCCGAGATCTCCATTAAAAGACTGCAATTGATGGTCCAGGGGCTTCTGGATTACCCTGGGAGCATGGCCCCTGGCCCTGATGCTGCCCCTGTCCATAAATCATAATGAAGGTCAGCTTTCAGACAGCAATGGATTGGATTTGGCGACACAGAGTGACCATATTTTTTGGGCACTTTATGGTTCTCGGCATCTATAGGATGTCGTCCTGCTGACCTCGTACTGGAGGAAGGGGAGTGGGTAGAGAGGAGGGGATAGGAGACTTCTGGGAGAATAGAACATATGTGGAATAGAGAGGAAGAGTGTGCTGTCGCTGGGCAGGGAGAGCAGTGGGAGCTGCATATATGTGAACATGAGAATTTATATGGGAATGTACATTTTCATTCAATCACAATAAAAAAAGGTTTTAAAAAGTTTCTAATTTTTTTTTAGATTCTAATACCTCATCTCAAAACCTATTGTTTATATAATAGCCTAGAACCAAACCTGTTATCATTGAGTCAATTCTAACTCACGGTGACTCTATGTGTTGCACAGTAGAACTACCCCGGAGTGTTTCCTTGGCTATAACCTTTACAAAAACAGATTGCTAGGCTTTTCTTCTGAGGTATGTCTTGGTGAGTTTAAACTACCAACTTTTTGATTAGTTAGTAGTTGAGTGAAAAACTGTATATACTGCCCACAGACCATTGTTAATATGGTGCTACCCCTAAAATATGCCTATAGAAAAAGTTCCATCACTAAATGCTTGTGATTTTTTTTTAAAAATGCTGAAGGGGGGCGGAGTCAAGATGGCGGACTAAGCACACATTTCCTTATATCCCTCTGGAAACCAAGACCAGAACTGACAATCAAACAGAGCGTTCTGATCACCTAATCAGCCTCAGGACATGGCACAGAGCTGTTAATTGGGACTTCATACCACTCAGCAAAAAAACTCCTCTCTTTCGCTGACTCCCGCTCCTGGCTAGCCCCAGCACTCACAGACGGAAGGTAAACGCACCATTTTGACTTTTTTTTCCCTCTGTCTCGGCCAGAGGGTGGAGCTGGGTCTTGCCTGGCGGCTGGACTCAGACACACTGCTGGAGGGATAGGCAGGCGAAATTTCCATATTCTGAGAGCTAGGCTCCGGACTCTGTTAATCTAGCCACTCTGAGCCTTTCGTTTTGCAGCTGCCACAGCGGGGTTTGTGCGGAGCTTCACGGTCAGTGTGCGGGACACCATGTTGGTACAGAGACTTTAGCAAGACCTGATTTTTAGCAAGACCTGATTTTTAGCAAGACCTGATTTTTAGCATGGGAGAAAGCGCCTGCAAACGGGACAGCGCTTCTCTGACAGAAAAGTAGTGATTTTGCACAGTGCTGCCTACTTTGGGGGCCCTGGATCAGAAGCAGAGGAATCACTACCTCTTGGCAGCTATAGCCCCTCGGTCTGCTGCCTGTGTGGAGGACGCCATCTTGGATACGGTGGCTGCAGCTGGACCTAATTCTTAGCTTGGGACCCAGAGCCTCCCCACAGGAAAGCACTTTTCTATCACAAAACCAGTACTCGACGCATTGTTGGCTAAGGCTAGGCCCTGTCAGCAGAGGCCACCAGGGTAGTAACACTGCTGTATTCGGAACCAGTTTGTTATCATCTGGGGTTGGATATAGTGGCGCTTACTTTGTCAGATGAGAAGAGGGACCTCAACACCTGAAAACCTAACTCTCTTGTGAACTGGTCAGACACCTTTTGCTTTACATTTGAAGACAGCCTAGAGAAACATTTGCAATCCATCCTCACTGTACCTCTTCCAGCCTCTATATACTCACATGGGATCCAAAAAGCAACAGACAATTGTGGCATACAAGCAATCACTAATGGCTTCAGAAGGCTCCCAAACAAAGCAACCAAGGAGTTTTCCAGATGAAGAAACTTTTATGAAAGCATCAGGAAGTGAATACAAATTGATTATATACAGAG
Source organism: Heterohyrax brucei (assembly GCA_028571685.1). Classification (NCBI taxonomy): domain Eukaryota; kingdom Metazoa; phylum Chordata; class Mammalia; order Hyracoidea; family Procaviidae; genus Heterohyrax; species Heterohyrax brucei. The sequence continues at coordinate 36,054,530 of CM053166.1, read as the reverse complement.
CCCTGCTAGACCTTATACAAAATGCAGCAGAACAAAAGGAAAAATTAAGCAAGTTGTTCGATCAAATGGAATACCGGTATTCTGAAATCCAACAGATCAAGAAGAAAATCAAAGACATGGAAACTTCCATGCAAAGCCAAGAAAACAGAATGGAATAAATGGAAAAAAGAATTTCTGACTTGGAAGACAGAGCTACTGATACCAGCGTCTATGAGCAGAAATCAGAAAAAAGAAACAAGAAAAATGAAGAAACATTAAGAAGCATGTGGGACTCTATTAAGAGGAACAACCTTCGATTAATTGGAGTCCCTGAACAGGGTGAGACATCTGAGAACACAGAGAGTATTGTTCCAGAGCTGCTGAAAGAAAACTTCCCAGAAATCATGAAGGAAGAGAATATAGACATCTCAGATGCATATCGTACGCCACCAAATATAGATATGAAAAGAAAGACTCCAAGACATATTATAATGAAGCTTAACAAAATAAAACACAAGCAGCAACTCTTAAAGGCAGTAAGACTAAAGGCAAAGCTAACATTCAAAGGGAAACGATGTAGGCTGTCGTCAGATTTCTCAGCAGAAACCATGCTGACACAGAGACAGTGGCATGACACATTCAAAGTCTTGAAGAAGAAGAACTTCCAACCAAGAATTATATATCCTGCAAAACTATCTTTCAAATATGAAAATGAAATTAAAACATTCCCAGAGAAACAGAAACTCAGAGACTTTATAAAAACCAAACCCAAACTACAAGAAATACTGAAAGAAGTTCTTGGCTATCGCTTAGAAGAACAAAACCACTAACTTTATACATTAGAAGGACACACGACTCAATACTCTACACATTTAGGGAAGGCCCCAAAGTAATTCACAGCTTTGATACGGAAAGAAGCAATCTAGTGATCATCATGAAAACTATGGTGTCATCATAATAAAAAGAGGGATGTACTACAGTTGTTATAGTCTTTCCAGATGGAGAGGAAGATGACAAGATTGGTAGTAATTAAAATTGGGTTTATAAATAGTTTATAAAGGGGGTTCATAGGGACAGCTGTAAAGCACAACAAAGATGTATCAGACCATTTCAAGAAATCTAACACACGAGTCTCAACAACTATAAAACCAGCTCTGAAAAAGGTGAAAAATCAACTCACAAAAAAGTGTTTCCCAGAACAAACTAATAAGAACAACAGAGAAAACATCAACACAAAAATAAACACATCACAATGGCAGCAGTGAACACATACCTATCAATAATTACATTGAAGGTGAATGGACTGAATGCTCCAGTAAAGAGACACCGAGTGTCATCTTGGATCAAAAGACAAGATTCATCTATATGTTGTCTACAAGAAACTCACTTGAGACCTAAAGATAGGAACAAACTGAAAATTAAAGGATGGAAGAATATATATCAAGCTAACAATGAACAAAGAAGAGCAAGGGTGGCAATTCTAACCTCAGACAAAATCAATTTTAATGTCAAATCCACCATCGTGGACAAAGATGGACACTATTTATTGCTGAAAGGTTGAGTACACAAGCAAGACTTAACTATGTTAAATATTTATTCACCTAATGTCAGAGCACCTAAATATGTTGAAAAAACACTGACTATGCTCAAAAGAGAGTTAGATGACTCCACAATAATAGTGGGAGACTTTAACACTCCACTCTCATCACTAGACAGATCATCTAGAAAAAACCTCAGTAAAGATACAGAAGACCTCATTGACACAATCAAACAACTAAACTTCATTTATATATACAGAACTTTCCACCCATCAGCAGACAACCACACCTTCTTCTCCAGTGCACATGGAACATTCTCCAGAATTGACCATGTGATAGGCCATAATGCAATGCTCAACAAAATCCATACCATTGAATTACTGCAAAGCATCTTCTCGGATCATAAAGCCATCAAAGTTGAAATCAATAGCAGAAAAAACATAGATAGAAAGTGGAACTCTTGGAAACTGAACAACATCTTGCTCAAAAAAACATGGGTTATAGAGGAAATCAGGGATCAATTAAAGAAATTCATGGATTCCAATGAGAATGAAAACACTTCCTACCAGAACCTATGGGATACAGCCAAAGCAGTGCTCAGAGATCTGTTTATCTCCATAAATGCACGCATCTGGAAGGAAGAAGGAAACCAAATCAAGGAATTAACTCTACAGCTTGAACAAGTAGAAAGAGAACAACAAAGGCACCCCTCGGGCACCAGAAGAAACGAGATCATAAAGATTAGTGCAGAGCTAAATGAATTAGAGAATAGAAAAACAATTGAAAAAATTGAAAAGACCAAAACCTGTTTTTTTGAAAAGATCAACAAAATTGATAAACCTCTGGCTAAACTTACTAAAGAAAAGCAGGAAAGGAAACAAATAACCCAAATTAGAAATGAGAGGGGAGTTGTCACCACAGATGCAACAGAAATCAAAAATATCATAACAGAATACTATGAAAGACTGTACTCTAACAAATTTGAAGTCCTAGGGGAAATGGACCAATTCCTTGACTCATACCACCTACCCAAATTATCACAACGTGAAGCAGAACAACTTAATAAACCCATCACAAAGGAAGAGATTGAAAAGGTCATCAAAACACTTCCAACCAACAAAAGTCCGGGCCTAGATGGCTTCACAGCAGAATTCTACCAAGCATTTAGAGAAGAGTTATCCCCAATACTACTGAGACTATTTCACAGTATAGAAAGGGATGGAGTACTCCCAAACTCATTCTATGAAGCCAGCATAACCCTGATACCTAAGCCAGGGAAAGATCCAACAAAGACAGAGAACTACAGACCGATATCACTCATGAAGCTAGATGCAAAAATCTTTAACAAAACTCTTGACAACAAAATACAACAACATATCAAGAAAATAATCCATCATGACCAAGTGGGATTCATACCAGGGATGCAAGGCTGGTTCAACATCAGGAAAACAATTAATGTGATTAACCACATAAATAACACAAAAGACAAGGATCACCTGATTTTGTCCATTCATGCCAAAAAGGCATTTGATAAAGTCCAACACCCATTCATGCTAAAAACTCTTAGCAAAATGGGCATAGATGGCAAATTCCTCAACACAATAAGGGCCATTTATACAAAGCCAATTGCCCACATCATCTTGAATGGAGAGAGACTGAAAGACTTTCCCTTGAGATCAGGAACTAGACAAGGATGCCCACTGTCACCTCTCCTATTAAACATTGTACTAGAAGTTCTAGCGAGAGCAATTAGACAAGACCAAGAAATAAAGGGCATGTGCATCAGCAAAGAGGAAGTTAAAATCTCCCTGTTCGCAGATGATACGATTGTATATGCAGAGAACCCCAAGGAATCTATAAGTAAGCTACTCAAAGTGATAGAAGAGTTCAGCAAAGTCTCAGGATACAAGATAAACATAAGTAAATCAGTAGGATTCCTTTATACCAACAACGAGACTGTTAAGGAGGAAATTATTAAAGCAATACCATTTACGATAGCCCCTAAGAAGATAAAGTACCTAGGAATTAATCTAACTAGAGAAACAACAGATCTTTACAAAGAGACCTACAAGCCCTTACTACAAGAAACTAAGAGAGACTTAGATAAATGGAAAAACCAACCCTGCTCGTGGATAGGAAGACTTAACATTGTGAAAATGTCTATTTTACCCAAAGCAGTTTATTTATATCATGCAATCCCAATACAAGTTCCAGCATCATTTTTTTAATGAGATGGATAAACAAATCTCCAATTTTGATTGGAAACCGAAGAAGCCCCGGATCAATAAGGTACTAGTAAAGAAGAAGAACACACTGGGAGGCCTCTCATTACCCAACCTTAGAACACACTACACTGCCACAGTGGTCAAAACAGGCTGGTACTGGTACAAGGACAGACAGATTGATCATGGAACAGAATTGAGACTCTAGCGATGACACCATCTGCCTATGTACAGTTGATATTTGACAAAGGCCCTAAGACATAAAACGGGGGTAAAAACAGTATCTTCAACAAATGGTGCTGGCAAAATTGGTTATCCATCTGCAATAAACTGAATCAAGATCCATATCTTACACCTTATACAAAAACCAACTCCAACTGGATAAAAGACCTAAATATCAAACCTAAAACGATAAAGCTCATCCAAGAAAAGGTAGGAACAACAATGGAAGTTTTAATACACAATGAGGACAAACTCCAAAGTCTGTCAAAGAAACCTGAATCAACAGAAGAGAAAATAGATAAATGGGAACTATTAAGAATCAAACACTTTTGCTCATCCAAAGACTTTATTAATAGAATTAAAAGAACACCCACAGAATGGGAAAAAATACTTGGCAACTCTATGTCAGACCAACACCTGATCTCCACAGTCTATAAGAGACTACAAAATATCAATAAGAAGAAGATAAACCATCCAATTAAGCGATGGGCAAAGGAGATGGACAGACACTTCACTGAAGAGGAGATCCAGGCAGCCAAAAAACACATGTGGACATCTTCATGATCTTTAGTTATTAAGGAAATTCAAATCAAGACAACAATGAGATACCATCTCACTGCAACAAGTTTGGCCATGATTCAGAAAACACAAAACAACAAATGCTGGAGAGGCTGTGGAGAAAGTGGAACTCTCCTACACTGTTGGTGGGGTTGCAAAATGGTCCAGCCTCTTTGGAAGGCAATCTGGCGCTTCCTTAAAAAATGGATATCGATATACTATTTGACCCAGTGATTCCACTATTTGGAATATATCCTACAGAATCAAGTCCTTTCACACTGATGGACACATGTGCCGGAATGTTTATCGCAGCACAGTCCACGATAGCAAAAAGATGGAATCAACCCAGATGCCCAACAGAAGAATGGATAGGTAAACTATGGTACATATACTCAGTGGAGCACTATGCAATGATAAAGAATAATGATGATTTCAGTAAACATCTCCTAACCTGGTTTCAACTGGAAGACATTATGTTGAGCGAAAGTAGTCATCGACAAAGGGACAAATACTGTATGAGACCTCTATGATAAGATCTAAAAAACAGACTTGTGTATAGAAGAAAAGACTCTTTGACAGCTGCAAGGGAGGGCAGGGAGGGAGGGTGAGGGGGGAGGGTTTAGTCTAGATAGTTACTAGAAATCTAGTTGGGAGAAAGCGGTGATAGCACACATTAGAAACAAGAACAACATTAAGTGGACTTCAGCATAACTTGAGTACTCCTTCCATCTTAATACTGCAAGGATAGAGTAGTTGGGGCGGAGGGCGGGGGACCATGCTCTTAGGCAAATTCCAGGCCAATGGGCACAACTAGCGTTTTGCTAAGAGAGCTCTCTGTACCCCACATTGGTGAGTGGCGTCTGGGGTCTTATAAGCTGCCATCCGAGGACACAGCAAATGGTCCCAACTCAGCAGGAATGGATGCTCACCGAGGACCAAAATGACATGTGGTAAAGACAACCGAGAAGACAGAAAGACCCATAATAGTGGTTGCCTACATCGACTTGGGACTGGAAGAACCGGATGGTGCCGGCCACCACCAGCGATAGCCACGATGGAGCTCACAGAGAGGAGTCTCACTGACAACACAAGAATAAAAAGGGGTGCATCATGAGATTTCCACTAAAAGACCTCAATTGATGGTCCAGCACTTTTGGGGTTCCCCTGAGAGCACGGCCCCCTGCCCTGATGCTGCCCTTTCCATAAAGTATAACAAAGGTCCACTCTTTGGACAGGAATGGATTGGACTTGGCAATGCAGAGTGACCATATATTGGAAGCACTTTATGGTTCTATACATCTATAGGATATCATCTTGCTGACCTCTGGCTGGAGGAAGGGGAGTGGATGGAGAGGAGGGGAAAGGAGGCTGTTGGGAGGATGAGACATGTATGGAGCAGAGAGGAATAGTGTGCTGTCACCAGGCACGGAGAGCAGTGAGAGCTGCATATAGGTGGGCATGTAAAGTTATATGTGAATGTACATTTTCACTCAGTCATGTTAAATAAAAAAAAAAAAAAATGCTGAAGAAAGATATTCTTAGTTAAGGTAAATTCACCAAGGCAAGGCTACTTTGGAACTTCTGGATGAATCTTATGTTAGAGTGCACTGAAAAATCTGCATTTATTTTTTTTTAATGTGATTGAGTGAAAGTGGTATATAATCCAAGTTAAATTCGCATGCCCGCCTACCTGCAGTTCCCTCTGATCTCTTCACCCTTTGAGAGTACACTCTTCCTTTCTCTTCTATAAGTGTCATATCCTTCTAACAATCTCCAGTCCCCTCCTATCCACCCTTTCATCTCCCCTCCAGCAAGAGGCCAGCAGGACAGCATCCTGTAGATACACAGAACCATAAAGTGGACACACCATATAGTCACTTTGTGTCCCCGAGTCCAATCCATTCCTGTCCAAACAGTTGACCTCAGTGATGATTAACGATCAGGGGCAGCAGCAGGTGTAGGGGTCATGCTCCCACAGAAAGTCCCGGGCTGTCAGACCATAAATTGCAGTCTTTTGAAAATTCTCCAGTTTTGGGCTGAAGCTGACCAAATTGATGTTGAAAATGGTTCATCACCCAGAATAAATAAAAACTCCAGTTTCATTCCTAATAAAGCTGAGTTATAGAAGCTAATGCCTATGACTCTTAAGTTTGTGTTCTCAGCTGCTCACAGCACTAACTAGGATCACAAGAACCGTCTGTGTCCTAAACTGTGAGGGCAGTAGATTCCAGCTGAGCTAGGGCTAAATGGACTTAGCAGGGAGATGGCAAAATGTTGCTTATATTAATCTATTCAAATAATTTTGTTCCTGAGTCTATAATGGTTTCCTGGTAGTACAGTGGTTAAGAGCTACTGCTGTTGAAAAGGTCAGCAATTTGAACCCACCAGCTGCCCCTTGGAAACACTACAGGGCAGTTTTACTCTGTCCTATAGGGTCACTGTAAGTGAGAATCAACTCAAGGGAAACTTTTTTTTTTTTAAGTCTACAACATCTCATTAAGCTCCCTTTCCCCTCTAACCGACATGTAGTGCGAAGATGCATTATTGGGGTATGTGTGTTTTGGGATAATGTTCCAAACCATGTCAGCCCATGTTTACATGGTCTTAAAAGTACAATTGAATGCCTTTCAAACAAATGCTGGTATCTACTGGTAAAAAAGCCCTTGTGTTTGGTTGGTTTCAAAAACCTCTAAATTGCCTGGTGAAATTTCCAGCTTGTTCTAAACTCCGTGCTCGGAGGACTAATATTGACCCTGCACCTGTCAGTGGGGCTGCAGATGGTGCATGTAGCACACACGATTGCCTTCAAAACAGGAAGGAGGAGGAGATGAAGGAAGAGATTGCTGCATGAAATGAACACATACTTCCAAAAGGCTAATTATTTGTTCCCTGAAACTATTTCCAGTGCATTGCATTCTTTAAACAGAGAAGTTCATTTCTGTGCATAATTTAAAAAAGGAGAAGAAAAGTTAAGACAGAAGATGAAATACTTAGAAACATAGTAGTGTGAATCTCCAACATGTGTACTTTGCATTCTTCTGGCATTATTTGAGTTTGTGATAGAGAAACTCAGAGTATGGTTTAAACTTTGTCACTCAAATCTTGGATAGATGAAAGAAGAAAATGTTAAATAATAACTTTTTCTTCCCTTAGGAAACCAAGAAATTTGCATTAGTCTCATTGCAAATCTTCCAGCTGAAAAAATTACGTTAGAGTATTGCTTGAGTATTACAACACTAAAAAAGGAAATAGCTACTAAAAAACAAAACAATGACAGCAAAATAAACTATGTCACTGATTTTAAAATATGAAGCTGGAAAGCCTTATAAATGAACTTGTCTTAAAGGGGAAAGGAATAATAAGAAACATTTGAGCAATAATTATATGAGGTCTGACATTTAAGTCCATGAACTTACTTACTCTAAGTGCTATATACCTTGTTGCTGGATGTCACTATGGTCACCTTTGTAGTATTCCTGTTGGGAAGCTATGCACTGATGTCAGCGCCTAGTCTACCTTTCACAGCAATTTTGGAACTCTTTCTAGAATGGCCACTGTGCATGGTGGCAAGGTGGCAAGTTTATGAACTTAATTGTATAGTTGTCTGTGAGGGAATTTATAGCCAGTGAACAAATAATTGTATTGGAACACCCTCCCTACTCACCTGATCTAGCCCCCAAAGACTTTTTTCTTTACCAGAAGTTAAGGGAAATATCGAAAGGAAGACATTTTGATGATATTCAGGACATCAAGCGTAATACAATGACAGCTCTGAAGGCCATTTCAGAAAAAGAGTTTCAAAACTTCTTTGAAGGGTGGACTAGGCATTGGCATCAGTGCATAGCTTCCCAAGGGGAGTACTTTGAAAGTGACCATAGTGATATTCAGTAATGAGGTATGTAGCACTTTTTCTAGGATGCATTCATGAACTTAATTGACAGTTTTTGTACAGTAGTAGCATGTTTTTTCATCAAAAAGAAGATTATGAGCTAACAATAATTTGAAATTTTAAAATATGCAAAATGCATGACTCAGTGGTGGTAAGAAATGTATTTTTTTTAATCATACATGTATTTACACAGAAACCATGTCATGTAAAAGAATATTCATAATGTTTAGCAAAAACAGTGTCCTGAAAGAATCTCTGAATAAGCTAATCAATACTGAAGAAGGACAAATTGGGAAGCCTAATGCCACCTAACTTAGAATCTATTTCACTGCTACTCTGGTAAAAACAACCTCGTACTTGTACAACAACAGATACATACACATAGGACAGAATTGAGGATCTAGACGTAAAAACATTCACCTATGAGCAGCTGATATTTGATGAAAGCCCTAAGTCCATCAATCATGGAAAACACAGTCTCTTTAATAAATAGTGTTGATACAACTGGATATCAAACTGCAAAAAAATGAAAAAAGACCCATATCTCATGCCATGCAAAAAACTAGCTTAGACTGGATCGAAGGCCTACATATGAAATCTAAAGAGATAAAGATCATGGTAAAAACAGGGATAATGATGGGAACCCCGACATATGTCACAAACAGAATACAGATTATTACTAATAAATGTACAGGTGTGAAAAGAGAAAATAGATAATGGGAAATTCCTAAACAACACCTATGCTCGTCCAAAGACTTCGCCACAAAAGTAAATAGACAACCTATAGACAGGAAAAGATTTTTGACTGTGACAAATCTGATCAGCATCTCACTTCTAAAATCTACAAGATGTTGCAAAACCTCAACAACAAAATGACAAATAACCCAATTAAAAAATGGTCAGAGCATATGAAGGCACTTTACCAAAGAAGACATTCAGGTGGCTAACATATACATGAGGAAATGCTCACGATCATTAGCCATTAGAGGAATCCAAATCAAAACTGTGATGAGATATCGTATCACCCCAACAAGGCTGGCATTGAACCAAAAAGCACAACACAGTAAATGCTTGAGAGGCTGTAGAGAGACTGGAACACTTACACACTGATGGTGGGAATATAAAATCATACAACTACTTTTGAGATATATTTGGTGCTTTCTTTAAAACACTGTATGATCCAGTGATCCCACTTCTTGGAATAAATCCTAGAGAAATAAGGGCTGCCATATGAATAAATGCATACACAACAGTGTTCATTGCAGTGCTGTCCACAATAGCAAAGAGATCAAATCAACCTACGTGCTCAATAACAGATGAATAGATCAACAAACCATGGTATACGCACACAGTTGATGGACTCCTATGCAGTACAAAGAACAACGATGGTCTTGGGAAATATCTCACAACATGAAGGAACCTGGAAGACATTATGCTGGGTGAAATTAGTTAGCTGCAAAAGGCCAAATATTGTGTGAGACCACTATTATAAGGACTCAAGAAAAGGTTTAAACACAAAAGAAAACAGTCTTCAGTGGTTACCAGGGTGAGAAGGGAACAAGAGGGGTGTTCACTCAGTAGTGACCCTAAAGAACAGATAGGGTAGAACTGCCCTGTATAGTTTGAAAGGATCTCCTAGTGAATTCGAATAGCTGATCTTTTGGTTAGCAGCCATAGCACTTAACTACTACACCACCAGAGTTTCCAATTAGATAAGCAGACAATAATCATTTTAAGTGAAGGGAGTGACAACACTGTAAAGCAGCAGTCAGCACAACTGGACTAAACCAAAAGCTAAGCAATTACCTGCATACTACCAAACAGTACGAGGAACAGAGTAGTGGGGGCAGGGTCTGGGGGGATCATGGTTCCAGGGCATATCTAGCTTAATTGGCATAACAAAGTTTGTTAAGAAAACTTCCTGCATCCCACTTTGGTGAGTGGTGTCTAGAGTCTTAAAATCTAGCAAGTAGTCATCTAAGAAGAATCAATTTGTCCCAAACCAGCTACAACAAAGGAGAACGAAGATCATCAAAGATCTAAGGAATGAGCCCAACAGACAGAAAGGGCCATATAAACCAAACACTACAACAGCACGAGACAGGAAGAGCTAGCTAGTTCTTGGCTACCATAAATGACTGCCCTTACACACAAAGAGTTGAGTAGTTGTGGAGCAGGAGAAATGTGGGGTGGAGGACTCAAACTCTAGTGAAAAGACCAGACCTAATAGTCTGACAGACTAGAGGGTCCTCGGAAGACATTGTCCCCCAACTCTCTGTTAACCCAGAACTGAAACTATTTTGAAAGCCAACTCCTAAGACAAAGATGGAACTGACCTATAAGACATGAAACTGATCCATAAGACATAAAATGATACCGTTAAAGAGCTTCTTGGTTTAAGGAGATACATGAGACTTACTTGGCAGCTCCTATCTGGAGGCGAGAATAGAAGAAGGAGGGGGACAAGAGCTGATTGAATAGACATGGGAAATACAATGTGGGGAGGAAAAGTGTGCTGTCACAGTGTGGGGAGAGCAGCTATGGTCACATAACAAAGTGTATGACAAACTGACTTGCATTGTAAATTTTCACAAAAAAATCAAACAACAACAAACAAGCTATCTTGATACAGTGTTATAGTTGTGCAGGGGTGGATTAACCAGTAAGCAAGTTACAAATGGAATAACATTAAGCAGGGTACTAAAGATGGTACAAATGTTCTCACTTTTGTTTGCTTACTAATCTTTGATGTGGTAAGAAAAACAGGTGAAATTATGCACTACAGATTAACATGTAAGCACCAATAAGCCCATACATACTTTATTGGGTAATCTGTCCCTGTGCTTGAGTGTGTCTGTGTGTGTGTGCATGTGTGCGTGTGCATGTGTGTGCATGCATGTGTCTGTGTGTCTGAATCCATCTGAGCATGAGTAGTTGAAAGTCCATCTGCTTATTTACCTAATTTAAATATTTTAGCGTGATTCAACAGCTTGATCTTTGATGAAATTGCCCTATCCCATTGTTAACTTCTCCAGAATTCAGAAGAGAGGAAGTTTGGATGTCCATGCTGTTTTCAGAACATCTTTTCTATTCATGTATGAAAACTCATACTTCTTGTATGCTGATACCATCCTCATTGCTTTATCATTTACTACCCAGGTGACCTAGTTAAATTTCTGGGAATATATAAGGAAAATTCAATGCCTGTAGAGACACTACATCTAATGTCTTAGTTCTGGGACTGGGGACCTGCCATCTTTACACTAATTCTACTCAGGCAATTCACTCTCAGAGCTGCATCACTGCTCATGCTGAGCCCCTTCCCTTCTGAAAGCATATTCAATAACCCTGCTATTGCCCAGGTCTCGGTTCATACTCTGAGACAATTACAGTTTGCTATTCCTTCCACTTCATGTGTGTGGCTAAGTGGCTTTGATAAAAATCATGTTTATATGCATATTAGTACCATGGCAAATCCAAAGCTTCCAATTTCATCTCGGCCCTCAGAACTTTCCCCCATATCTGTGTTTTTTATTCAGCTCCTGCTTCCATTTTCCAACCACAGTAACTCTTCCAAATAACCCATCTTTGGCTGCACCCTGTTGAATATTTGATTCTTAGGTAATAGTTTATATTGAGATCACTGAGAAAGTTACTCCCATTCAACAATTTACCCCCCAACTTACCTTCTTCTATCTTTCCTTTATTACACATTATGAAGTATCAGAGGATGAGGTATCTTTCACCTTGGTCAAAGCTACTCACTCCATCTGTGATTTTGGCAGCTTCATCCTTTCTTGGAAAAATAATTCATCGGTGGTCACCATTCGCTAGTCTCTTATTTGCTCTTCACTATAGTCACCAAACATGTTTCTACAAAGCTAAACAAATCATTTCTTAAAATTCAATCTTATCTTGCTGCCATACAACCACTTTGTCACTGGTGGTGTAGTGGTTAAGTATTCTGTTGCTAAACAGAAGGCTGGTAGTTCAAATCTACCAGTCACTCCATGGAAACACTATGGGGCAGTTCTACTCCATCCTATAGGATTTCTGTGGGTTGAGATTGACTCAGTGGCAATGGGTTGCTTGTCATACAAACTTCTTGAAACATTGTCTAACTTTTCTGTTTCCATTTATTCCTTATTTAATTCTGAACCCATCAGAATCTGACTTCTACCTCTCCCCCTTTTAATTCTGAAACTGATTCTGCTAATATCACCCAAGACATTCTTATTTGCAAATCCCATAACACGTATAAAATTTTTTTCCTTGTGAATTTCTCTGCTGCATTTGACACTCTTGAACACACCCAACTTTTTTATTTTACATGAGTGTTTTAGTCAGCTAGTACTGCTCTAACAGAAATACCACAGAGTGGATGGCTTTAATAAAGGAAAGTTTGTTCTTACACAGTCCGGTAGGCTGCAAGTCCAAATTCAGGATGTCAGCTTTGGGGGAAGGCTTTCCCTATTGTCAGCTCTGGAGAACAGTGCAATATTGCATCAGTCTTTGTTCAGTGAGCGTCTTGGAGCAGGAACCTCAGGTCTGAAAGATGCTCTCTTCTCCTGGTGCTGCTTTCTTGATGGTGTGAGGCTCCCAATTCTCTACCTGCTTCCTTCTCCTTTTATCTCTTGCAGAATGAAAGGATTAAGGGTGGTGCAAGCCATACTCCATGGAAACTCCCTTTACAGTGGACCAGGGAGGTGATCCTATGAAGGGATTTACAGTCTCACTCTAATACTTTAACATACAGTATAGGAAAATCACAAAATGGAAAACAACGGTAGAACACAGGGAATCATAGCCCAGGCACATGGCTACACATACTTTCAGGGGGACACAATTCAATCCATGACAGTGAGTAATGCATATTCATTATAAAAAGCAAGGAAATTAAAACAAAATAAACATTTTATATATCATTTAATATTTGTGTGGAGTATTATTTATACATGATATTTAAATTAAAAGCCTTCACAATATACATAGTAATGTGCAACAAACATTACAACACTATATCTTTACTTGAAATTGTGTTGTGAAAGAAAACCCTGGTGGTGTAGTGGTTAAGTATAATGGCTGCTAATCTAAAGGTCAACTGTTCAAATCTGCCAGGTGTTCCTTGGAAATGTTATGGAACAGCTCTACTCTGTCCTGTAGGGTCACTATGAGTCGGAATTGACTAAATGGCAGTGGATTTTTTGGTGCTATGAAACATTTTTGAATGATACTAAACACTGTTTTAGAACACAATTATAATGCAGCCATTTTTTTCCTAGTTTTTAAAATCAATCCCTAGGGTCGCCATGAGTCAGATCCTACTCGACGGCACTTAGCTTGGCTGGCTAGATTGATAGACTGTATCCAATTTCATTACTTTTAGAAATAATGAAGCAAACTCATGTTATAATTGGATTTTTTTTAACAGTTTGTTTAATCACTTAAGATAAAGAACATAATTTGAAATTTATGGCTTAACTTAAACTCTAGTGTGGTGGATTGAATTGTGTTCCCCCACAAATGTGTGTAGCAGTTTTGTTAGGCCATGATTCCTGTATTGTGTGGTGTTCTTATATGTTGTAAATCCGGCCTCTATGTTGTTAATGAGGGAGGATGGGCAGCAGCTGTGTTGATGGGGCAGGACTCAGTGTGTAAGACCATACTGTGCCTTGAGGCAATCTCCAGGGATGTAAAGGAAAGGGTAACAAATAGTGTTGAGAACCTTTACCACCAAGAAAGCAGTGCTGGAAGAGCATATCCTTTGGATTCAGGGTCTTTGTACCTCAGAAGTTCACATCCAGAGGAAGATTGATGACAAGGACTTTCCTCCAGAGCCAGCAGAGAAAGCTTTCCCCTGAAGCTGATGCCCTGAATTTGGCCTCTTAGCCTGCTTCACTGTGAGCAAATCAATTTCTCTTTGTTTAAAGCAATCCATGTGTGATATTTCTGCTATAGCAGCACTAGATGACTGAGATACCATGTTTTTAGGATTTTTTTTTAATACCATAAAACCTGTGAAAGCGGGGATTTGTATGAAGTAGAAATCTGTCAGAGAAGGAAAATGCTAATATTTTCCACTAATAGACAGTAATAGAAAAGTGGTGACTGCACCCTGTCGAAGGGAGAAAACTTTCTAAAACCAGAAAAACAAAGCAGCCCTGTCATGTTTCAGCTTTCACAGATTTCACTGTATATTTTAACTAACTCTCCAAATTTCATAATTTACCAAAATAGCAGCTCCTATGAGCCCTTGTTTTCAGAAATAATAAATGCATATATTTTATTCAGGTTGTTGGAAAACATCACTTAGTTGAATTGGCTTATCTTGGAATACTTGTGAGATTCACATTTCATTATATATAGTTTTTATTTTTAGAGATTTTGAAATATGTATCATTTGCTCCTGTTCAACTAGACTTTTTTGTAGGTTAAATTTGAAAAATGAATGACCCTGTGTAACCTTCATAGATGAGCAGTACTTTATGCCCCTTTGCTTGTAACAGCCCACCCCACTTGCAGAACCAACCACTATTTTAATTTTTATCACCATAGAGTACTTTCATCTATTTTTTTTATTGTGATTGAGTGAAAGTATAGAATCCAAATTCAATTTGCAAGCCTGCCTATCTGTAACTCCTTCTGATCTCCTTGCTTGCTGACAGCACACTCCTCCTTTCCATTCTATACATGTCGTATCCTCTTAACAATCTCTTGTCCTTTCCTGCCCACTTTCTTCTCTCCCTTCTAGCAAGAGGCCAGTAGGACAGCATCCTATAAATTCATAGAACCATAAAGTACACACACCATATGATCATACTGTGTCCACAACTCTAACCCATTCCTGTCCAAAGAGTTGACCTCAGTAATGTTTTGGGATCAGGGAGAGCATCAGGTCTAGGGACCATGCTCTCAGGGGAACCCTCAGGTCTTCCGACCATCAACTGCAGACTTTTAGTGGAGTTCTTGTGGTGCACCTCTCTTTTTCTCGTGTTGCCACTGGGACTCAACGATGTTTACTCCATCACGACAGTCTTTGTTGGTGGTCAGGTATCATCCAGTTCTTCTGGTCACATGATGATGCAGTAACCCATTCACATCGGTCCTTCTGTCTTCTGGGCTCTTTATTCCTCATGTCTTTGTTATCCTTGGTGATCATCTGTTCTGGCTGAATTGGGACAATTTGATGTATCTCAGATGGCAGCTTGCTAGTCTTTAAGACCCCAGACGCCACTCACCAATACATGGTGCAGAAGACTCTTTTAGCAATATGCTAATTATGCCAGTTGGCCTTGGTATTCCCTGAGAGCATGGTTCCCAAACCCCCACCCCTGCTATTCTATTCTTGCAATATTGCATTAAGATTAGAAGCTTTCAGTTTATGTTGAAATCCAGTTAAGTAGATCTTGTTTCTACTGTGTGATGTCACTGCTTTCACCCAACGAAACTTATGTGAACTATCTAGTCTATGACCAGCCTTCTTCCTCCCTCATCTCCCTGGCAGCCATCAAAGAGTCTTTTCTTCGGTACGTGAGTCTGTTATTAAGTCTTTGTAGTAGGACTCTCATACAATATTTGTCCTTACGCCTCTGATTTGACACAGAATAATGTCTTCCCATTGAAACCAGGTTATGAGATGCTTCCTAAAATCACCATTGTTCTTTATCATTGTATAGTGTTCCACTGAGTACATGTACCCATAGGTTGTCTATTCTTTTGTCTGTTGTTGGGCATCTGGGTTGATTCCATCTTTTAGCTATTCTGGACTGTGCTGCAGTAAACATTCGTGTGTATCTGTTCGTGTTACTGCCCTTGATTCTGTAGAATATATTCCAAGCAGTGGGATTACTGGATCAAATGCTATATCTGTTTCTAACTTTTTCCTGAAGCATCTGATTGCTTTCCAAAGAGGTTGTACCATTTTGCGATCCCACCAGCAGTGTAGGAGAGTTCCAGTTTCTCCACAGTCTCTGCAGCATTTGTTGTTTTGTGTTTTTGGATCATGGGCAACCTTGTTGGGTGAGATGGTATCTCATTGTAGTTTTGATATGGATTTCTTTAATAGCTAATGATCATGAGCATTTCTGTATATGTCTTTTGCTTGCCTGAATGTCCTATTCAGTGAAATGTCGGTCCATCTCATTTGTTCATTGCTTAACTGGGTTATTTACCTATTTCTTGCTAATATTTTGTAGTAGACATGTAGCTGCCAGTTTTTTCCCCATTCTGCAGGTTGTCTTTTAATTCTTTTATTCTTAGTAGTTTCCATTTGTCTATTTTTCTGTTGATCACACTTTGAAGCTATCTAAGCTGTGTATTAAAACTTCCATTATTGACTCTACTTTTTCTTGCATGATCTTTATCGTTTTAGGTTTGATATTTAGATATTTGATCCAATTCTTGTTAGTTTCTGCATAAGACGTGAGATACGGTTCTTGTTTCAATTTTTAACGGATAGGTATGTCAATTTTGCCAGCACCATTTGTTAAAGAGGCTGTTTTTAACCCAGTTTACAATCTTAGGGGCTTTGTTGAGTATCAGCTGTTCATAGGAGGATGGCGGCATCTCTGGGGTCTCAACTCTGTTCCGTTGGTCTATATGTATCTTTTTGTACCAGTACCAGGCTGTTTTGACTACTATGGCAGTGGAATAGGTTCTAAGGTTTGGTAGTATGAGGGCTCATACTGTGTTCCTCTTCTTCAATTGTGCGTTGCTTACCTGGGGTTTCCTCCCTTTACATACAGAGTTGCCGATTTGTTTCCCCATCTCATTAAAAAATGTCACTGGAATTTGTAGATTGCATTGTATATGTAGATTGCTTTGGGTAAAATTGATATTTTGGCAGTGTTAGTTTTCTTATCCAGGAGCAGGGTGAGTTTCTCCATTTATGTAAGTCTCTCTTAGTTTCTCACAGTAAGGTCTTGTATTTCTCTTTGTACAGTTCTCTTATTACTCTAGTTAAATTTATTCCTTGCTATTTTATTTTCTTGGGGAGTATAGTAAATGGTATTGATATGATCCTTTCTTCTGAGATGATCTCTTTGTTGGTATTAAGGAATCCTACTTATTTATTTGTGTGTATCTTTTTTTATTATGATTGAATGAAAATGTACATTCCCATATAAATTTGCATGCCAGTCTATATGCAGCTCTGACTGCTCTCCTCTCTACTCCATACACATCTTATCCTCCCAACAACCTCTTATCCCCTCCTCTCTACCCACTCTCCTGCCTCCATTAAGAGGTCAGCACGAATATCTTCTATAGATGCATAAAATCATAAAGTGCACAAATGATATGATCACTCTGTGTCGCCAAGTCCAATCCATTGCTATCCTAAGAGTTGACCTCCACTATGATTTATGGACAGAGACAACATCAGGTCCATGGGCTATGCTCCCACAAGAAATCTGAAGCCCCTGGACAATCAATTGCAGTCTTTTAGTGGAGATCTCAGGGTGCACCCCTTTTTATTCTTGTGTTGCCAGTGAGACTCAACTTTGTGAGCTCCAGCACGGCTATTACCGATGGTGCCTGGGCACCTTCCAGTTCTTCCGGTCACAAGTTGGTGTAGTCACCCACTCAACTGGGTCTCTTTGTCTTCTAGATTCTCTTTCCCCCATGTTGCTTTTGTCCTTGGTGATCATCCTTTCCTGCTGAGTTGGGACCATTTGCTGTACCCTCAGATGGCAGTTTGGCAGCTCTTCAGAACTCAGGTGCCACTCACCAATGTGGGGTGCAGCAGCCTATTTTAACAAAACACTGGTTGTGCCAATTGGCCTTGATTTCCCATGAGAGCATGGTACCTGGGGCCCTGCCCTAGCTACTCTGTCCTTCCAATATTGGGTTAAGATGGGAGTAATAATCACGTTATACTGAAGTCCAGTTAATATTGATCTTCTTTATAATGTGTGCTGTCACAGATTTCACAGAACCAAATTTCTATCAACTATCTAATCTAAATCCTACTCCTTTGCCCTTCCTCCCACATCACCCTTGCAGCCATAAAAGAGTCGTTTCTTCCATTCATGAGTTTGATTTTGAGTTCTTCTCACAGGGGTCTCATACAATATTGGTCCATTTGTCATGGACTACATTCACTCAGCATAATGTCCTCCAGTTGAAACCAGGTTATGAGATGTTTCCTAAAATCATTGTTGTTCTTTATCATTGCATAGTGTTCCATGGAATCTATATACCGCAGTTTACCTAGCCATTCCTCTGTTGTTGGGCATCTGGGTTGATTCCATATTTTTGCTGTTGTAGACAGTGCTGCATTAAACATTCCTGTGCATGTACCAGTTCGTGTGAATGGCCTTCATTTTGTAGGATATATTCTGAGCAGTGGAATTATTGGGTCAAAGGGTATATCTAGATCCTGCTTTTTAAGGAAGCACTAGATTGCTTTCCAAAGAGGTTGCACCATTTTGCAATCCCACCAACAGTGTAGGAGAGTTCCAATCTCCCCAGAGCCTCTCCAGTATTTGTTGTTTTGCATTTTTTGGATCATAGCCAACTTTGTTGTGGTGAGATGGTATCTCATTGTCATTTTGATTTGAATTTCTTTAATACCTAATGATCGTGAGCATGTCCGCATGTGTTTTTTGGCTGCCTGGATCTCCTCTTTAGAGAAGTGTCTGTCCATCTCCTTTGCCCATGCTTAATTGGATGACTTATCTTTTTCTGACTAATATTTTGTAGTACTTTACAGATTATGGAGATCAGGCATCAGTCTGACATATAGCTGCCATTTTTTTTCCACTCTCCAGGTGGCTTTTTAATTCTATTAATAAAGACTTTGGATGGGCAAAGTTGTTTGATTCTTAGTAGTTCCATTTGACCTATTTTCTCTTCTGTTTTTTTGTGGTTTGTTTGACAGATTTTGAAGTCTGTCTACGTTGTGTATTAAAACTTCCACTGTTCCTACTTTTTCTTGGATGAGCTTTATTGTTTTAGAATTGATATTTAGGTCTTCTAATCCGTTTGAGTTGGTTTTTGTCTTAGTTGTAAGATACAGGTCTTGTTTCACTTTATTGCAGATGGATATTCAATTTTGCCAGTGACATTTGTTGAAGATATTGTTATTACCACAGTTTAATGTCTTAGGGCCTTTGTTGAATATCAGCTGTTCATAGGAAGATTGTGTCATCTTTGGGGTCTCAATTCTGTTCCATTGATCTATCTGTCTCTTTTTGTACCAGTACCAGGCTGTTTTGACTACTGTGGCAGGGTAATAGGTTCTAAGGTTGGGTAGTGAGAGGCCTCCCAGTGTGTTCTTCTTCTTTAGTAGTTCTTTACTTATCCAGGGCTTCTTCCCTTTCCAAACAAAGTTGGTGATTTGTTTATCCATGTCATTAAAAATTGTCACTGGAATTTGTATTGGGATTGCATTGTGTAAGTAGGTTGCTTTGGGCCAAATAGACATTTTCAAAATGTTATGTCTTCCTATCCATGAGCAAGGTAGATTTCTCCATTTACATAATCTATCTTAGTTTCCAGTAGTAACGACTTCTAGTTCTCTTTGTAAAGGTCTGTTATTTCTTGGGTTAGATTTATCTCTAGGTACTTTATCTTCTTGGGGGCTATAGTAAATGGTATTGATTGGGTGATTTATCCCTTAATAATCTCATTATTGGTATAAAGGAATCCTACTGATTTACTTATGTTTATCTTGTATCCTGAGACTTGGCTGAACTCTTCTATCAGTTTAAGTAGTTTACTTATGGATTCTTTAGGATTCTCAACATATACAATCATATCTTCTGCAAATAGGAATATCTTTACTTCTTATTTGTTGATTCACATGCCCTTTATTTCTCGGTCTTGTCTAATTGCTCTGACTAGAACTTCTAGTACGATGTTGAATAGGAGAGGTGAGAGTGGGCATCCTTGTGTCTATTTCCTGTTCTCAGGGGAAACTGTTTCAGTCTCTCTCCATTCAGGGTGATGTAGGCAGTTGGCTTTGTATAAATGACGCTTATTGTGTGGAAGAATTTGCCATCTATTCCTATTTTGCTGATAGTTTTTAGCATGAATGGTGTTGGACTTTATCAAATGCCTTTTCTGCATCAATAAAGAAAATCAGGTGATTCTTGTCTTTTGTGTTATTTATGTGGTTGACCACATTGTTTTTTTGATGTTGAACCAGGCTTGCATCCCTGGTACGAATCCCACTTGGTCGCAATGAATTATTTTTTTGATATGTTTTTGTATTCTGTTGGGAAAAATTTTGTTGAAAATTTTTGCATCTAGATTCATTAGTGATATCAGTCTGTAGTTCTCCTTTTTGGTTGGATCTTTCCCTGGTTTTGATATTAGGGTTATTCTGGCTTCATAGAATGAAATGGGGAGTATTTCATCCCTTCCTATGCTGTGAAATAGTCTCGGTTGTATTGGAGATAAATCTTCTCTAAAAGCTTGGTAGAATTCTGCAGTGAAGCCATCTGGGCCAGGGATTTTTTTGGTTGGCAGTTTTGGATGACTTTTTCAGTCACTTCGTTTGTGATACGTTTATTAAGTTGTTCTGCTTCACTTTATGATAATTTGGGTAGGTGATATGAATCTACGAATTTCTCCTTTTCCTCTAGGTTTTCAAATTTGTTAGCGTACAATCTTTCATAGTATTTTGTTATGATATTTTTTATTTCTGTTGGATCTGTTGTGACAACTCCCCTCTCATTTCTTATTTGGGTTATTTGTTTCCTTTCCTATTTTTCTTTAGTCACTTTAGCCAATGGCTTGTCAATTTTGTTGATCTTTTCAGAAAACCAGCTTTTGGTCTTTACAATTTTTTCAATTGTTCTTGTATTCTCTAATTCATTTAGTTCTGCTCTAATCTTTATGATTTGTTTTCTTCTGGTGCCTGAGGGGCTCTGTTGTTTTTGCTCTACTTGTTCAAGCTCTGGGGTTAGTTCCTTGGTTTGGTTTCTTTCTTCCTTCCAGATGTGTGCATTTATGGGAATAAACTGACCTTTGAGCACTGCTTTCACTGTATCCCATAGGTTCTTGTAGGAAGTGTTTTTGTTCTTGTTGGAATCCATAAATTTCTTTATTTCATCCTTAATTTCTTTTATAACCTATCACTTTTTGAGCAAGATATTCAGTTTCCATGAGTTCCACTTTCTATCTATGTTTTTTTGGCTATAAATTTTGACTTTTATGGCTTTATGATCTGACGCGATGCTTTGCATTAATTCAGTGGTATGCATTCTGCTGAGAATTGTTTTATGTCCTACAGCATGGTCTATTCTGGAGAATGTTCCATTTGCACTGGAGAAGAACGTGTAGCTGTCTGCTGAGGGATAGAAAGTTCCATATAAGTCGATGAGGACTAGTTGGTTAATTGTGGCAAGAAAGTGTTCTGTGTGTTTATTGAGCTTCTTTTAGACGATCTGTCCAATATTGAGAGTGGAATGTTGAAGTCTCCCACTATTAATGTGGGGTGACCGATCTGATTTTTGAGTGTGATCAGTGTTTCTTTGATGTACTTAGGTGTTCTGATATTAGGTGCATAAATATTTAATATTGTTAAGTCCTGCTTGCACATTGAACTTTCAGCAATAAATAGTGTCCATCCTTGTCCACAATGGTGGATTTTGCATTAAAATCGATTGGATTTTATCTGAGATTAGAATTGCCTCACCTGCTCTTTAATTTTTGGTTTGTTCCTATCTTTAAGCCTAAGGTTAGTTTCTTGTAGTCAACATATGGATGGGTCGTGTCCTTTGAGCCAAGATTTCACTCAGTGTCTCTTTACTAGAGCATTCAGTCCATTCACATTTTGTGTAACTATTGATAGGTATGAGTTTAGTGCTGTCATTGTGATTTTTTTGTGTGTGTTGATGTTTTCTCTGTTCTTATTAATCTGTTCTGGGATATTCTTTGTGAGTTCACTTTTCACCTTTTTCGGGGTTGGTTTTGTGGATGTTGAGATTCCTGTATTGTGTTTCTTGATTTGATATGTTGAATCTTTATTGTGTTTTATGGCTGCCCCTAAGATACCCCTTAATAAGCTATGTATAATCCCAGTTTTAACTCCTATCAGTCTTATTAACGTCCTCTCCATCTGGAAGGACTATAATGACTGTAGTACATTCCTCTTTCTAGTATGATGACATCATAGTTTTCATGATATGATCACTGGGTCATTTCTTTCACTATTATAGCTTCAGTTGAATTTGGAGCCTTCCCTAACTGAGTAGGTTTCTGGGTGAAGTGTATGTATTTGCTTCTAAATTACAAAGTTAGTGGTTTTGTTCTTCTAAGACACAAGATTCCTTCAGTATTTCTTGTAGCTTTGGTTTGGCTTTTGCAAAGTCTCTCAGTTTCTGTGTATCTGCAAATGTCTTCATTTCATTTTCATATTTGAAAGATAGTTTTGCAGGATATATAATTCTTGGTTGGAAGTTCTTCTCCTTCAAGGCTTTGAATGTGTCATGCCACTGTCTCCATGCCAATATTGTTTCTGCTGAGAAATCCAATGAAAGCCTACCAGGTTTCCCTCTGAATGTTAGCTTTGCTCTGATTCTTGCTGCCTTCAAGAGTTTTTGCTTATGTTCATTTTGTTAAGCTTAATTATAATATGTCTTGAAGTCTTTCTTCAGAGATCTATATTGAGTGGCATTTGATACGTATCTTAGATATCTATATTCTGTTCTTTCATAAGTTCTGAGATGTTTTCTATCAGCAGCTTAGCAATAATATTCTCTGTGTTCTCCGGTGTCTCACTCTGTTCAGGAACTCCAATTAATCATAGATTGTTCCTTTTAATAGAGTTGCACATGCTTCTTAATGCTTCTTAATTTTTCTTGTTTCTTTTTTCTGATTTCTCTTCATAGATGCTGGGGTCAGTAGCTCTGTGTTCCAAGCCAGAAAGTCTATTTTCCATTTGCTCCATTCTGTTTTCTTGGCTTTGAACTGAAGTTTCTATGTCTTTGATTTTGTTCTAGATCTGTTGGATTTCAGAGTACTGGTGTTCCATCAGATCGAATAGCTTGCTTAAGTTTTCATTTTGTTCTGCTGCATTATGTATAAGGTCTAGGAGGGCTCTCTATATAGTCCTTTTGTATGCACCTTCTGATAGTTTCAAAAAGATTTCTTCATCTGTCAAGTTCTTTGGTGTTTTCTTTTGGCGGTCTTCTGAAACCATGGGTTATTTCAGCATTACACTTTGTTGCTTTGGGGGCATCATGTGAGTCCATAGAGGCTAGAAGAGATGCTGTGAACATGGACCACAGTTGTTTCTCTAGGCCGTCTTAAAATGAAAGGTAAAAGGTATCTGACAACTTTCAAAGTCAGTCAGGTTTTAGATGTAAAGTTTCCATTTCTCAGCTGGCAAAGTCAGTACCTCTATATCCAACCCAGATGTTATAACCTAGTTCAAAATA
The DNA here is from genome assembly GCA_028571685.1 of Heterohyrax brucei. Lineage (NCBI taxonomy): Eukaryota > Metazoa > Chordata > Mammalia > Hyracoidea > Procaviidae > Heterohyrax > Heterohyrax brucei. The sequence goes on along the minus strand of CM053166.1, from coordinate 36,030,736 downwards.
CAGAAGGGCTACTGCCCTGCTGGCCTCTGCTGTCGAGCCCCAGCCATAGGCAACACGGTGTAGAATACTGCTTTCCTGCTGGAAAAGTGCTCTCCTCTGGGCAGGTGCTGCCTCCCAGCCTAGGAATTAGGTCCAGCTGAGGCCTCTGTATGAGTAATCTGCCTCCCAGTGGAACAAGATGGCATCCCGCACAAGCTGCCTGCCTGCCTCAGTAAAGGCTACTCAATACTGGAGGCAGAAAGAGAGCCCAAAGGTGCCGAGATGGACCGAGTCCAAGACTGGGCTCTCAAAATATGGCAATTTCACTTGACAATCCCACCAGCAGTGGATCTGAGATTCGCTGCTAGTCAAGTCCCAGCTCTGCCCACCAGCTAAGACAGAGAAAAAAAGTTAAAATGGCAATTTACTTTCAGTCTGTGAAAGCCAGCACTCACCAAGAGAGGGGGTCAACAAAAGAGAGGAAGTTTTCTGTTCAGTCATATCAAGTCTCAATTAACAGCCCCATGCCATGTCCTAGGGCTCACTAGATGTCCAGAAGGCTCTGTGTAGTTATCATTTCTGGTCTTGGTTTCCAGAGGGATTTAGGGAGACATGTGTTTAGTCCGCCTTCTTGACTCACCACCGTTATGTTTACGTTATATCCTGATACATTGCTGAAGTCTTTTGTTAGTTCCCATAGTTTACTTATGGATTCTCTGTGTGTGCAATCATATCATCCACAAATAGGGAGATTTTTACTTCTTGTTTGCTGATGCAGATCCCCTTTATTTCTTTGTTTTATCTAAGTGCTCTGGCTAGAACTTCTAGCACAATTTTGAACAGATGTGGTGAGAGTCGGCATCCTTGTCTAATTTCCATTCTCAAGGGGAATTCTTTTAGTCTCTCTCCATTCAGGATGATGTAAGTGGTTGGCTTTTCACAGATGCCCCTTACTGCTTTGAGGAATTTGCCTTCTATTCCTATTTTGCTGAGAGTTTTTAGCATGAATGGGTGTTGGACTTTGTCTAATGCCTTTTCTGCATCAGTTGACAAAATCAGGTGATTCATACCTTTTGCATTATTTATGTGGTTGATGATATTAATTTTTTTTTCTGATGTTGAACCAGACTTCCATCCGTGGTATGAATCCAACTTGGTCACTGGTCAGCTCGCACTGCGCTAACATAAATACCACAGAGTGGATGGCTTTAACAAAGGAAGGTTTATTCTTACACAACCCAGTAGGCTACAAGTCCAAATTCAGGACGTCTGCTCCAAGGGAAGGCTTACCCTCTTGTTGGCTCTGGAGGAAAGTCCAGTATTGTATCGGTCTTTGTCCAGGGAGCATCTTGGCACAGGAACCTCTGGTCTGAAGTACGCGCTCTTCTCCCGGTACAGCTTTCTTGGTGGTGTGAGGTTCCCAGTTCTCAGCCTGCTTCGCTTTCTTTTTATCTCTTGTAAGATGAAAGGATTAAACATGGGGCAAGCCATACTCTAGGGAAACTCCCTTTACAATGGAGCAGGGAGGTGATCTTATAAAGAGATTTACAGTCCCACCCTAATCCTTTAACATACAGCATAGGAAAACCACAAAATGGATAACAGTCACAAGATGCTGAGAATCATGTCCCAGCCACGTGGCTACACCTATTTTTTGGGGGACACAATTCAATCCATGGTAGTCATAACAAATTATTTTCTCGACATGTTCTTGAATTCAATTGGCCAGGATTTTGTTGAAGATTTTTGCATCTAGGTTCGTGAATGATATTGGTCTGTAATTTTCATTTTTTGTGGGATCTTTCCCTGGCTTTGGTATCAGATTTATGCTGGCTTCCTAGAGTGAATTTGGGAGTATTCCATCCCTTTCTATGCTGTGAAATCGTCTCAGTAGTATTGGAGCTAACTCTTCTCTAAAACCTTGGTAGAAGTCTGTGATGAAGCCGTCTGGGTCAGGCCTTTTTTGGTTGGTAGTTGTCTTAGGCTGGGTTTTCTAGAGAAGCAAAACCAGTAACACGTGTAGGTACAAGGAAAGATTTATAATATAGATGGATAGATAGATACAGATATAGGACACAGCTCATGTAATCACAGAAGTTGAATGTCCCAAGTTCTGGCACAGGCCTCACGTGGCCACAGAAGCTGAGGAACCCAAAGTCAGCAGGTCAGAGAACGGAGTTCTAGATCACTGGTTGTGTAGGTCAGTGGATCCCAAGCTGGTGGTGAGACGAAGTGACAGAGGCTGGCAAACCCAGGATCGGCAGGTCAGGGAGCAGGAGCGGCAGAGGCTGGCGAACCCAGGATTGGCAGGTCAGGGAGCAGGACTCTCAAGTGCTGACTGTAAGTACTGATGAATCCAACAGCTGCTAGTTCAAGTCCCAGAACCAGACTCCGGAAGAAGAGAACAGGAGCTCCTGGCTACATGAGCAGACCAGCAGTAGTAATGGAAGGTTGGGAGATGATAGCCGAGGGGTGAGGAGCCACCACAAACCCCGCCCTGCCACTTAATACAGCAGCCAAATATGGAGTAGCCAAGTTGACATAATCCTGACCACCACAGTAGTTTTTGGATGACTTTTTCAATCTCTTCCTCTGCGATAGGTTTATTAAGTTGTCCTACTCGTGAGAATTTTGGTAGGTGATACAAATCTGGGAATTTGTCCATTTCCCTTAGATTTTCAAATCTGTTAGAGTACAGTCTTCCATACTATTCAATTACTATATTTTTGGTTTCTGGTCATTGTTGTTATGTTTCCCATCTCATTTTTTATTCTGGTTATTGGTTTCCTCTGCATCTTTTGTTTTGTAAGTTTGCCAAGTCCCGTCGAGTCAGATCCTACTCATGGCGACCCTAGGGGCCAGAGTAGAACTGACCCCCAGAGTATTCAAGGAGTGCCTGGTGGATTTTGTAAGTTTAGCCAATGGTTTTTCAATTTTGTTGATCTTTTTAAAAAAACTTTTGGTTTTGTTAAGTTTTTGAATTGTTCTTCTATTCTCTTATTCATTGAGTTCTGCTGTAATCTTCATTATCTGTTTCCTGCTGGTGCCTGAAGGATTACTCTGTTGCTCTCTACTTGTTCAAGCTGTAGGGTTAATTCTCTGGTTTTGTTCCTTTCTTTCTTCATGATGCGTTAATTTATACAGATACGTCGACTGCTGAGCCCTGGTTTGGCTGTATCCCATACTTCTGGTAAGAAATGTTTTCATTCTCTTTTGAATCCATAAATTTATTCCATCCTTGATTTCTTCTAGAACCCATTGACTTTTCATCTTTTTCAGTGTTTTTTGAGATTCCTGTATTACTTTTCTTGTTTTGATATGTTGCATTGTTATTGTGCTTTTCAGGTTTCCCTACGATTCCCCTTAATATTCTAAGTCTAAACCCAATTTTAACTTCTACATATCTTTTTAATTTCCTCTCCATCTGAAAGGACTAAAACTACTGTGGTATAGCCCTCTTTTTAATATGATGGTGTCATATTTTTCATGACATGATCACTGGTTCCTTTCTTTTAATATTATTGCTTTCATATAACTTTTTGAGCAAAGTGTTGTTCAGTTTCCTTGAGTTTCAATTTCTATGTATTTCCTGCTAACGATTTTGACTTTTATGGCTTTACGGTCTGAGAAGATGCTTTGCAACAATTCAACGTTTTGGATTTTGTTGAGATTTTCTTTATGTGACAACACATAGTCTATTCTGGAAAATGTTCACTGTGCACTGGAGAAGACGGTGCAGTTATCTGTTGATGGATGTAGTTCTGTATATGTCAAGGACTAGTTTCTTAATTGTGGCAGTAAGATCTTCTGTGTCTTTACTGAACTTTTTTCTAGATGACCTGTTTGTTACCGAAAGTGGAGTGTTGAAGTCTTGTACCATTATTGTGGAGTAATTTAGTTCATTTTTCAATGCAGTCAGTGTTTGTTTGACGTATTTAGATGCTCTAGTATTGTGTACAAAAATATTTAATATTTTTAAGTCCTTCTTTTGTTTTGAACTTTTCAGGAATAAATAGTGACCATCCTCATCCATGATGGTGAATTTTACATTAATATCTGTTTCATCCAAAATTAGTATTTCCACACTGGCGCTTCTTTATATATTGTGAGTCTGGTATATATTATTCCATCCTTTAATTTTCTGTTTGTTCATACCTTTAAGTCTAAGATGTGTTTCTTGTAAGCAACATATAGATAGACGGGTTGTGTATTTTGATCCAAGATGTCACTCATTGTCTCTTTATTGTAGTGTTCAGTCTGTTTACATTCAGTGTAATTATTGATAGGTACTGTGTCATTTTGTGGTGTTTATTTTTGTGTTGGTGTTTTCTCTGTTGCTCTTAATGTTCTGTTCTGGGTCATTCTTCTTTATGAGTTGACTTTTCATCTTTTTCAGTGTTGATTTTGTGTTTTTTGAGACTCCTGCACTACTTTTCTTGTTTTGATATATTGCATAGTTACTGGGCTTTGCAGGTTTCCCTATGGTTCCCCTTAACTTTCTAAGTTTAAACACAATTTTAACTTCTACGTATCTTTTTAATTTCCTCTCCATCTGAAAGGACTAAAACTACTGTGGTATAGCACTCTTTTTTATATGATGGTGTCATATTTTTCATGACATGATCACTGGTTCTTTTCTTTTAATTTTACAGCTTTCATTGAGTTTTGTGCCTTCCCTAGCTTAGTAGGTTTCTGAATGTTGTGGTCTGTGTTGCCTCGTTAAGTACACACTTAATGATTTTGTTTTTCTAACCACAGACCTTCTTTCAGTATTTCTTGTAGTTTTGGTTTGGTCTTTACAAAGTCCCTAAGCTTCTGTTTATCTGCAAATGTCTTAATTTCATCTTTGTATTTGAAAGGCAGTTTTGCAGGATATCTAATTCTTGTTTGGAAATTTTTTCTCCTTCAAGGCTTTGAATGTGCCATCTCACTGCCTCCTTGCTGACATTGTTTCTGCCAAGAAGTAAGATGAATGTTAGATTTTCTTTGTGTGTCACTGCCTTCAGGAGTATCTACTTATGTGTCATTTTGTTAAGCTTGATTTTAGTAACTCTTAATGTCTTTCTTTTGGGGTCTGGTTTTTGTGGTGTTTAATACACATCTTGGATATCTGTGTTCTCTTTCATAAATTCAGGGAAGTTTTCTGTCAGCAACTCAACAACAATACTCTGTGTTTTCAGGTTTAGCTCCATATTCAGGGAATCCAATTAACAATAGATTATTCCTCCTAATGGAGTCCTGCATGTTTCTTAATTCTTCTTATTTCTTTTATCTGATTTCTCCTCATAAATACTGGTATCAGTTGCTCAGTCCTCAAGGTCACTAAGTCTGACTTCCATTTTCTCAGTTCTGTTCTTTTGGCTTCAGGTTGAATTGTCTATTTCTGTAATTTTGTTATTGATCTGTTGGATTTCAGAACATTGATGTTCGATCAGTTTGAATATCTTGCTTAACTTTTACACTGCTTTGCTGCATTTTGTTTAATCTCTAGGATGGTTCTTTTGTACGCAACCCTCTGATAGTTTCAGAAAGGCTTCTTTATCTGGGAAATGTGTTGATTCTCTATTTAGGAGTTATTGGAGCCATGGTGGGCTGTGTCTTTAAATGCTCAGCAGTTGTCTGTTGCCTATGGGCCATCTAGAGGCTCTTTAGTTTCTCTAGTGTTTCCTCAACAGGAGCTGAGCTGTAGCTCTTGGAAAGGAGTTGGTCAGGAGCCACTGGCCCCAGTGGACACTCCCAGGTGGCAGTTTCTGCCTCCTGGCTGGCAAAGACACCACCCTACTTGTGGAGTCACTGGGGGGCCTTCAACCGACCTTATGATGTGGGTCAATAAAGGCTGCAAGAGGTGCTGCTGGGCTGCATAGCAGTTATTTCTCCAGGAAGTTTTATTTTAAAAAGCTAAAAGTTATCTGACAGCTTCAGAAATCAGTCAGGCTGTCCAGTGTGGCAGGCCCTGTCTTCTGCCTGAGAATGGAAGCACCTCTTTGGCAGTCTCCAAATGCAGTGATGTAGTTCAAGGTAAGGAGGGGCTACGGCCCTGTTGCCATCTTCTTTCAGGCCTTACCCTTGAGACAACACTGTGATAAACACTGCCTTTCTGCTGGAAAAGCACTCCCCGGACTGGCACTGCCTCCCAGCCTGGGAATTAGTCCCTGCTGAGGCCTCTGGTTGGGTTGCTCCACCTCTCAGCCAATCAACACGGTATCTCAGTCAAGCTGCCCTTCCCCCTGCAAGACAGTAGAATCTGTGGTGGAGCTCAGAAAGGAGATGGTGGAGGAGCTGTGGTGCCCTCAGTCCACTGCTGGGCTCTCAAAATGTGGCTATCCCACACATTGTCTCTCCACTGTTGCGCGTACTGTTCGCTTTAGTACCATTGCTCAGTGTGTCTGCCGGCTCATGCTCATCTTCTGCCTACCAGCCAACAAAAACAAAATAAAACTAAAAGTACCAGTACCTTCAGTCCGTGCAAGCAGCAAGTCAGCAGGACTGGGGCCCAATGAGAGAAAGTTTCCCGTTTAGTGGCAGGTAGTCCAGTCTGACAACCCTATGCTGTGTCTTAGGGCCCACAGGGTATCCAGAAAGCTCTGTTCAATTATCAATCTAGGCCTTAGTTTTCAGAGGGAATTAAGACGACATGTGTCTAGTACACCATGTTGGTTCCACCCCTCATCTGTTTTTTAATAAGAGGTTTATTATGATATATTTCACATACAATATACTTTATCAATTTAAAGTGTACAATATAATGATTTTTAAAATACCCACAGATATTTGCAACCTGTACTATAGGCAAATTTAGACATTTTCATCACCTCAAAAAGTAATTTCTGTATTCTTCAGTGATCATGTTTCTGAGCCCCATTTTGAAACCCTGGTGGTGTAGCGTAGTAGTTAAGATATGGCTGCGAACCAAGTGGTTGGCAATTTGAATCTATCAGTCATGCCCTGGAAACTCTGTGGGGCAGTTCTCCTCTGTCTTGTAGGGTTGCTAGGAGTTGTGGTTGACTTGCCATGGACTTGACAGCAACAGGTTTGGTTTGGTAATGCTCACTCTCCCCAGCCCTAAACCTCACCATCCAAAAAAGAAAATAAAAAAAAAAGCCATTGCTGTCAACTCCATTTCAACACATAGCAACCCTGTATCCCTGAGAAACTGCTAAACTACTTTCTGTCTCTATAGGTCTCCTTACCCTAGACATATCCTCAAAATAGAATCATATGATGTAAAGCCTTTTTGGTCTGGCTTCTTTCACTTCCTGTAATTATTTTCTAGGTTCATTCATGTTGCAGTATGTATCAGTATTTCCTTCCTTTTTATGACTTAATACTATTCCCTTGTATGTATCTACTACATTTTTCTTTTTTCACTATTAGTTGGACATTTGGATTGTCTCTACCTTTTGACTATTACGAATAATGCCTCTCTAAACATTCGTGTACATGAATTGAACACCTGTTTTCATTTCTTTTGGGTCTCACCTAGAAATGAAAATACTGTCATGAGGTAATTTGATTGCACTTTTTGTGGAATTCACCAAATTGTTTTCACCAAAACTATACCATTTTACTTTTCTGCCAAAAAAGCTTGAAGGTTCTAATTTCTCCACATTGTTGCTATCACTTTTTATTTTCCATCTTTTGTTGTTATTATTATCACAGACACCTTACTCCGTGTGAAGTGATGTTCCATTGTGGTCATAGGTGTATACCTCATATCCTGCCTGAAATATTTGGAGTTTCCATCATGTGATTGTTATTTAAAGCCAGGAGAATTGTTGAGATCACCATGGAAGTAACTGTAGATAGAGATAATAAGAGAACTAATGGCTGAGGCAGTTCCTGTTAAAGAGTTAGAAGAATCAAAAAACCTATTAGTAGAAGACAGGGGAAGCCAAGCCACTGCCATAGAGTAGATTCTGACTCATAGAGACCCTATAGGTCATAGTAGAACTGTTCCATAGAGATTCCAAGGAGCACCGGGCAGAACTGAAATGCTGACCATTTGGTTAGCAGGCGTAACAGTTAACCAATACACCACCAGAGTTTCCACTGACAGAGGAAGACTGACTGATAATTAAAACTAGCTAATATAGTACTGATGACAGATGAAGAAAGGAGAAGGGAATATTGTGTTACATGCTGCTGAATGGTCTACTAAGGTTAAGGACTTAAAGTCAACCCTTGAATTCAGTAACATGGACATCATCAGTGAACTTATGTTGTGGTAGATACAAAAGCCTGTTTGGAATGGCTTTAAGAGAGCATGTAAGGAGAGGAATTGCAGATGGCAGTATAGGACACTCTTTCACTGAGTCTTATTTTAAAATTAGGTCAAGAATAGTCAAAGGGGGGATTGGAGATGTTTTATTTACTTATTTGAAATACTAGAAATAATAAGGCATTGGTAGGCCAACAGAAATGAAACAGTAGCGAGGGAAGAATTGCTTCAGAGAAGCCCTTGAGTGGCTAAGGTTGGGTAGGTTTCAGTGTACAAATTGTCTTTAAAAAAATAGTCTTTTTCAAGTTGATTATGACTCATGGTGATCCCACATGTTCTAGAGTAGAACTACACTCCATGGGATTTTCAGTGGCTGTGATCTTTTGGATGTAGACTGCCAGGCCTTCCTTCTGAGGTGTCACTGGGTGAACTTTAACTGCTAACCTTTTAGTTAGTAGTTGAATACTTAGCATTTCCACCATTGCCCCCCTAAAAATGTTGCTTTCTAGTAAATTACAACTCATGGCAACCCCAGAGTTGCAGAGTAGAACTGTACTCAGTAGAGTTTTCAGTGACTATGCCAATTTAGAAGTAGATCGCCAGGCCTTTCTTCCAAGGTACATCTCAGTAGATTCTAACCTTTTAATTAGTTGCTGAGCACTTAACTGTTTGTGCACCCAAAGATTCCTTTGTATCACCCAGGCACCCCAAATTGCCTTTGGACAGTTGTATTCATAATTTACTTCCCGGGGGTAAAACAGAGGACCAAGTACACAAGCTGGTAGGTGGACAGACCTAATGATAGCAATCTGTGAATCTTCTGATTATGGTCATAAATTTGAGGTAAAGATCTGACTTCATATATTTCCAAATATATCTAAATTATCTTTTATCAACCATTCCATCTTTTACCCATTGAAGTGCCATAAAATTTGTAGTACAAATTTCATTATTTATTGTTTCTAGTCTTCTCATTATTCTTTTTTATTTATCTGAGATTTCTGGGTTTTTTAGTACTTGATTTACATGTTGTATCTTCATAGAATATTTTAACATACATAATAGGGCAAGTTCCCTCTCGTTATTCTTGTTTTAGATACTTTATTTTTCATTCTTAAGTATTTATAAGCTTAAATGAACTTTGGGAATCTCTGTGGTGGTATAGTGCGTTAAGTGTTACATCTGCTAAACAAAAGGTGAGCAGTTCAAATTTACCAGGCACTCCTTGAAAACCCTATGGAGCAGTTCTACTCTGACTTCCAGGGTTGCTCTGACTCTGACCCGACTCGATGGCAGTGGGTTGGTAAATGAACCTTAAAAACCAAAAAAAAAAAAAAAACCCAGTGCCCTCCAGTCGATGCCAACTCATAGTGACCCTATATGACAGAGTAGAACTGCCCTGTAGAGTCTCCAAAGAGTGCCTGGTGGATTTGAACTGCTGACCTTTTGGTTAGCGGATGCAGCACTCATCCATTATGATACTAGTGTTTCCCCTAAATGAACTTTATGTTTCTAAAATATTTGGGGGAGTTTTATTTGACTTATACTAAAAGTAGAAATCGTTATAGAAAAAAATTGACGTTAACATATTGAGTCTTTCCTGTCAAGGGATTCTCTATACTGCTTAGTTAAGACTATTATGTTCAATAGAATTTTGTTTTTTCCATACACATCTTATGCAATTGCAATGTGTATCCATCAGCATTTTATATGTCAATCACTATTGGTTAATATATATAGTTGATATACAGAAAAATAATGATTCTATTTATTTGCTCAATATACACATAATTAGATCCTCTGATCATTAGATTTTAGTTCATTATCCAGAGAGACTATCCCTTCATCTGAAAATTATCATAATTATACTCCCACATTTCCAATAGCCATAGCTGTACTTTCTGTGTCAAATCCAATTGCATTTACTTGAACTTCTGGAAAAAAGGGTTACTTAATAATATTAAGAGTTAAAATCATTTTTGCTAACTACAACATGTGCATACTAATTAGGACTGGGGTAGTAGCTTGACAATGGATAATTTTTAATGTATATGGAAAAAGTAAGTTTGAGATATATATGCTGGACTGCAGCAAATAATTATTCAGCATCTTGTGAGAAAAGTGTATTTTTTCTTATAACCTAATGATGTAATAAGTTACTTCAATGCAGTTATATTTAAATAATATAAATTATATAATTAATAGGTTTACTGATACAGATATTATTTAAATAGTATAACTATATTAAAGTAATTTATCATATTATTAGGTTAGAAGGGAAAATATGCTCTCAAAAATGTTGAAAACTTATTTGCAATTCATGAAATGATCCATACTTGATGATAATCACCTTTAAAATATACTTCTATTTTATATATTGGTGCTTCATTTTAGAGTTTTTGCATTAATATTTCTAAATGATATTGTTCCATAGTTTTCTATTCGGAATTTTATTTACGGGATCTGTTATGAGTATTTGATATGCTTTGTAAAACTAAATGGGAGGGTTTTGATTATTTTTTTCAATTCCGGGAAAGAATTTATGTAGAATTGAGTATAACAAAATTCTTTCATTAAATTCCTTCCCTGTAAAACATGTGGATGTGAGTCCTCTCTAAAAGGACCATATTTTTCCCTGGTTTTTAGGGTTTTCAAATTTTTTAAATAAATTTTACTAATACATATTTCCCTAGAAAGACACATAGGTGCACACATATGTGCTCACACACACACGCACACAAACACACACACACACACACACACACACACACACAGAGTTTTATTTTTAAGTGGTTATTATGAATCTTTTTAAAAACATAATTTTGATTTTGTAAAAATAATGCATGCCTGTTATAACTGGTTTTTTAAATTTATTTTTTATTTAATATGACTGAATGAAAATGTACATTCCCGTTATAACTAGTTTAAACAAAGCAGAAAAAGTACAAAATGATATTTAAAGAGGAGTACATCTAAACGCGGGTGTCATAGTGGTTAAGTGCTGCAGCTACTAACCAGAAGGTCAGAAGTTCAAATCCACCAGATGCTCCTTGGAAACTCTATGGAGCAGTTCTGCTCTGTCCTTGTAGGGTCACTATGAGTCAGAATCAACTCCACAGCAGTGAGTTTTTTTTTTTTAAGTCCAAATTTTAACAACAGCACAGCTACACTATTATTGTGACCATCAAAATTCCAGACACGCACGCACACACACACACACACACACACACACACACACAGACACACACAGCATGATGGATGGATAAATGGATGAATGGAGGGTTTTATGGATTTAAGAAGGAAGAAAGGAAGGAGGGAGAGAGAGATGGAGGAAAGAGAGAAGAAGGGAAGGAAATAGGAAAGGAAAGGAAGAAGGAAAGAACGGAGGGAGGAAGGAAGAGAAATTATAAACAGCACAATACATTTTTTTAGTGAAAGTGTTAATTGTAGTCATACTTTTATTTATAGAATAAGAAAATAGCAGAAAACAAAAGAGATTGATCAACTTCTGGGTAAACATTTCCCACAATGTTTTTCTAACATGTTAACTTCTGACGATGGTGATTACATTTTGCAGTGGAAGGTGAAGATATTAACACTCTCTCACTTCCTCGCCCATTCAGTTTTTTAAGTTACACCATCGTTTTATACTGTCAAGCTTTTAGACATTGTATTATGATTGTGTAGCTATAGTTTCTATACCAAAACCAAACTTTTTGTTGTCAGATTAATTCTGACTCAAACTGACATTACAGGACAGAGTGGACTTGTCTCATAGGGTTTCTAAGGCTGTAAATCTTCATGAAGCAAACTGCCACAACTTTCTCCCAAGGAGCACCTGGTGGATTCCAACCACCGACATTTCAGTTAGCGGTGGAGCACTTAGCCATTCTGCCATGAGGTCGCCTTGTTACAATTTCTATAGTTGTACATTTCCTCTATGTTTCAATCAATGCTCTGATGCTTACGGTTCTTTGTTACCGAAATTTTTATTTGATGAATGTCTTCTTTGGCTGAATTTCATCTTCAGGGCTGTATGTGTGTGTGTTTTATATTTGGTCTTCCCTGTATTCTCTACGTTCTTCAGGTGACATAGAATTTTCTTGTTGGCTTTTTCCTTGGCTAGGTAGAAATGAGTTGGGCTTGCTTTCTTTTCTCAGATGACAGAAGGCAAAAGCAAGAAGTTGAGAAGGCAAATCTGGACTTTGTTTTCCTTGAAATTAAGGGATGTTAATAAAAATCCTGAAGAATTGATGCCTTTGAGTGATGATGTTGGCAAAGAATATTAAGTACATGACCTTGTAGGGCCCAGTTCATTTCCTCAGCAAGCAGTGTTGCACAGCCACAGCTACAGGGATGACTGCTGTTACGTGAGCCAATTCACAAGCTAGACAGAGTTCCCTATTTCTACTCCGTGCTTGACCCCTCTCATGATCAACACAAGCTGTGCCTATTGAAGGCACGAGTAGCAACAGAGAACTTTCAATAGTCAAAGATCTGAATGAGACAGTTAAGTTACATTGAGCTCTGAACAGAATTTCTTGAGAATGGAAATTTGTCATGTGAGTGTAAACTTTTAAATGTACATTATTAACATTTCTAAATGTATTATTTAGATTCAAGAAAGACAAAATGGTGCTCATTTTTTGATGATTTCATTCTTGTATTCAATCTCAGTTTAAATCATCCTATCATGCATGGTGCTTATATGTTTAAATTTGCTATTTACCTCACAACTGAAAATTTTAACAAACATCAACAACAGCTAGCAGGAAGAAATAAATTTTTTGTGTGTGAAAATTAATGTTCAAATTTCTCTGAAAACTACTTGATGACATCACTAAAAGTGAGATTTTTTCTTCAAAAGGTGCTGGATAGATGTATGAGAATGATGTAAAGCGGGATTCAGATTGGAAGAAATTTGCAAACCCTGAAAATGTCAAGTTATGGTCTTTCTAATGTAAAAGAATACCTTGGAGATATTGAGGGTTCAGTTCCAGAGCAATGAAGTGAATATCACAATAAAAACTACTCATGTGATTGTTTTTGTTTCACAGTGCATATAGAAGTTATGTTTATACTATACTGTAGTCTGTGATTAAGTGCTGTGCCTGCTAACCAGAAGGTCAGTTGTGCAAATCCCCAAGGTGCTCCTTGGAAACTCTATGAGGCAGTTCTACCCTGTCCCATAGGGTTGCTAAGAATCAGAACTGACTCGCTGGCAATGGATTTTGGGTGGCTTGGTAGTCTGTTAAGTGTACAGTAGCATTATGTATTAGAAAAAAGATGTACTTTTCTTAATTTAAAAAACACTTTATTGTTAAAAATGCTAAACATCATCTCAACATCCAATGAGTCATCATATTTTTGCTGGATGTGGGTGCTGCCTCTGTGTAGATGGCTGGTGACTGATCAGGATGGTGATTGCTGAAGGTTAGGGTGGCTGTGGCAATTTCTTAAAATAATACAATGTTGAAGTTTGCAGCATTGACTGACACTTCCTTTCAGAGAAGATTGTAGCATATGATGCTGCTTGATAACTTTTTATCCACAGTAGAACTTCTTTACTCCACTTGTCTGTCAGTTTGTTCTACTGTGCAGTCTTGCATGTTGCTGTGATGCTGGAAGCTATACCACTGGTATTCAGATATCAGCAGGTCACCCCCTGTGGACAGATTTCAGCTGAACTTCCAGACTAAGTCAGACTAGGAAGAAGGGCCCAGCAATCTACTTCTGAAAGGAATTAGCCAGTGAAAACCTTATGAATAGCAGCAGAACACTGTCAGATCCCCCAGGTTGGAAAGCACTCAAAAGACCACTAGGGAAGAGCTGTCTCCTCAAAGTAGTGTTGACCTTAGCAACATGGATGGAGTCAAGCCTTTGGGACCTTCATTTGCTGATGTGGCAGGACTCAAAATGAGAAGAAACAGCTGCAAGCATCCGTTAATGATCAGAACATGGAATTTACAAGGTATGAATCTAGGAAAACTAGAAATCATTAAAAATGAAATGAAATGCCTAAACATTGATATCCTAGGCCTTAGTGAGCTGAAATGGACCAGTATCGGCCATTTTGAATAAGAAAATCATGTGGTCTACTATGCAGGAATAACAACTTGAAGACAAATGCTGTTTCATTCATCTTCAAACAGAACATTTCAAGATCTGTCCTGAAGTACAATGCTGTCAGTGATAGAATAATATCCATATGACTACAAAGAAAGCCAATTAATTAGACTATTATTCAAATTTATATACCAATCACTAAAGCCAAAGATGAAGAAATTGAAGATTTTTACCAGCTTCTGCAGTCTGAAATTGATCGAATGTGAAATCAGAATGCATTGATATCTACTGATGACTGGGATGAAAAAGTTTGAAACAAGGAAGGATTCATAGTTGAAAAATATGGGCTTGGTGATAGAAATTATGCAGGAGACTTTGTGATAGGATTTTGCAAGCCTAACAACTTCTTCATAACAAATATCTTTTTTCACCCAAATAAACAGCAACTATACACATGGACCTTGCCAGATGGAATATACAAGAATCAAATCGACTACACCTGTGGAAAAAGATGATGGAAAAGCTCCATGTCAGCAGTCAGAGTGAGATCAAGTGCTGACCGTGGCACAGACCATCAACTGCTCACATGCAAGGGCAAACTGAAACTGAAGAAAATTAAAACAAGTCCACGAGAGTTACAGTATGACCTTGAGTATATCCCACCTGGGTTTAGAGACCGTCTCAACAACATATTTGATGCTTTGCACACTAATGACTCAAAACCAGATGAATTGTACAAAAAGAAAACAAGAGGTCATGAAAAAGACAGGAATGAAGGAAAAGACCAAACTAGATGTCACAAGGGCATCTGAAACTTGCTCTTGGACATCAACTAGCTAAAACAAAAGAGAAACAATGACGTTGAAGAATTGAACAGAAGATTCCAAAGGGTAGCTTGAGAAGACACAGTAAAGTACTATGATGGTACGTGCAAAGAGCTGGAGATAGAATACCTAAAGCGAAAATACTCTGCATTTCTGGAGCTGAAAGAATTGAAGAAAAAATTAAAGCCTCTGGTTGTACTAGTGAAGGATTCTATAGGGAAAATACTAAATGACTCAGGAAGCATCAAAAAAGATGGAAAGAACACACAGAGCCATTATACTAAAAAGAATTGTTCAATGTTCAAACGTTTCAAGAGGTAGCATATGATCAGGAACCAATGGTACTGAAGGAAGAAGTCAAAGCTGCACTGAAGGCATTTGCCAAAAGGAAGGCTCTAGGAATTGATGGAATACCAATTGATAAACTTCAACAAATGAATGCAATATTGCAAGTGCTCACTCATCTATGTCAATAAATTTGGAGGACAGCTACCTGGCCAACTGACTAGAAGAAATCTTTATGTCTGTTCCCAAGAAAGGTGATCCAACCAAATGCAGCAATTATTAAACAATATCATTAATATCACATACAAGTTAAGTTTTGCTCAAGATCCTTCAAAAGCAACTGTAACAGTATATTGACCGGGAACTGCCAGAAATTCAAGCAGAATTTAGAAGAGGACGTGGAACTGGGAATATCATTGCTGATGTCGGAGGGATCTTGGCTGAAAGCAGAGAATGCTAGAAAGATGTTTACCTGTGTTTTATTGATTATGCAAAGGCATTTGACTGTGTGGATCATAATAAATTATGGCTAATATTGTAGAGAATGAGAATTCCAGAACACTTAATTGTGCTCTTAAGTAATCTGTGCATGGATCAAAGTCATGTTAACGGAACAAGGGGACACTGCCTGGTGTAAACTCAGGAAAGGTGTGTGTCAGAGTTGAATCTTTTCACCATGCCTTTTCAATCTGTATGCCGAACAAATAATCAGAGAACATAGATTATATGAAGAAGAACGAGACACCAGGATTGGAGGAAGACTGAAGATCAAAGACCACAGCCTTCAGTATGGGTTGCACCTCAACATCAAGAAAACAAAAATCTTCACAAGTAGACCAGTAAGCAACAACATGATAAATGGAGAAAGGATTGAGTTTGTGAAGGATTTCTTTTTATTTGCTTTGTGCAATCAATGCCCATGGAAACAGCAGTCAAGAAACCAAAAGACACATTGCATTGAGAAAATCTTCTGCAAAAGACCTCTTTTAAAGTGTTGAAAAGTAAAGATGTCACCATGAAGACTAAGGTGTGCCTGACTCAAGCCACGATGTTTTCAATCACATCATATACATGTGAAAGCTGGACAATGAATAAGGAAGACAGAAGAAATGATGGCTTTGAATAGTGCTGTTGGGGAAGAATATTGAGTGTCCCATGGACTGCCAAAAGAAAAAAACGAATCTGTACTGGAAGAAGTATAACCAGAGTGTTCCTTGGGAGCAAAGATAGCAAGACTGTGTCTCATGTACTTTGGACACGCTGTCAGGAGGGATCAATCCTTGGAGAATGACATCATTCTTGGTAGACTGGAGATCAGCGAAAAAGAAGAACCTGACCAAGATGGATTGACAAAGTGGTTTCAACGACGAGCTTAAACATAAAAATGATTGCGGGCATGGCTCAGGACTGGACATTATTTTGTTCTGTGGTTCATCGGGTCACTGTGAGTCAGATCTGACTCGACAGTACCTAATGGCAACTAAAGAACTTCTTTCAAATTTGGAGTCAATCTTCTTAAACTCTCCTGATGCTTTACCAGCTAAGTTAATGTATTATTCTAAGTCTTTTGTTGTTATTTTAACAATATTCACAGCATGCTTACCAGGTATAGATCCCATCTCAAGAAACCACTTTCTGTTTTTAAATTGAAATTGAATTTCTTTTTTCTTTTTTTTTACATTTTCTTATTGTGAATTAATAACAATTTTACAGTCTATGTCATGTTACCATATAACACCCAGAACTTTCACCTCTATGCTATACTAGCTGCCCTGCCCCTCCTTCACCCACGTGACAGCATGCTTCTCCTTTCGTCTGGAACTTCCTGTGTCTTTTTGACCAAGGTCTGGCTCTCCTCACCCAATCAACTCAGCTTAATCAGAGTGTCTCTCAGAAAACCGTGTACATTTTTAAAGGTTTGTTCACCTCCAGTGTCACTCTGCGTTTTGTATGGTCCAGGTCAATCTTTGTCTAGGGAGCTGGCCCCAGTGCTGGATGCAGTTTGGGCCTAGAGACCCTGGGGTCCATGCTTCCAGGGGTCCTCTGTTCAGAAAGACCATCAAGTGTGGTCTTTTGGCAGAGTTCTAACTCTACCCTCTACTCCATCACTGGCTGTGGCTAGAGCTCCGTTCTGCATACTGCATCTGGGCTGTCATTGGTGGTGGCTGGACACCATCTAGTTTTTCTGGTCCCATGCTGAAGCAGGCTATGGCTCATATGGCCCCTTTCATCTGGTGGGCTCATATTTTTCTCCTGTCCTCAAAGTCCTCCATTTGCCTCAGGACCAGCTGGATTGGGACTATTTGGTGCTATATAGATTGCAGTTTGTTAGTTTTTAAGACCCCAGTCACCACTCACTCAGCTACTTCCTTTGCTCATCCATTAGAAGCAACTCCTTGTCTGTTAAAGTGTTACCATGAGTTTGTGGCAATGTAGTCACATCTTCAGGTTCCACTTCTAATTCTAATTCTTTTTCTAATTCCACCATATTTGCAATTACTTCCTCCACTGAAGTCTTGAGTCTCTCAAGATCATCCATGAGATTTTGAATCTTCTTCCAAATTCCTGTTAATGTTTGTTTTTTGACCACCTCCCTTGAATCACCAATGTTCTTTATGGCATCTGGAATGGTGAATCCTTTCCAGAAGGTTTCCAATTTATTTTGCCCAGACCCATCAGAGGAATCACTTTTTATGTCAGCTGTTGTCTTACAAAATTTATTTCTTGAATAATAAGACTTGAAAGTTTGAAATTGCTCCTTGATCCATGGGCTACAGAATGGATGTTGTGTTGAAAGGTGTGAAAACAACATTAATCTTCTTGTAGCTCATCAGATTTCTTGGGTGACCAGAAGCATTGTCAACAAACAGTAATATTTTGAGAAGAATATTTTTCTAAGCTGTAGATCTCAACAACAGGCTGAAAATATTCAGTAAATCATTTTGTAGACAAATGTGCTGTCATCCAGGCTATGTTGTTCCATTATACCACACCAGCAGAGAAGACTTAGCATAATTCTTAAGGGGCCCTAGGATTTTGCAAATGGTAAACAAGCATTGGCTTCATCTTAAAGTCAACAGTTATGTTAGCCCCTAACAAGAGACTCAGGCTGTTCTTTGAAGCTTTGAAGTCAGACATTGACTCCTCCTCTCTAGCTGGGAAAGTCCTAATTGGCATCCTCTTTCAATATAAGGCTGTTTTGTGTACAATGAAGAGTTGTTGTTTAGCAAAGCCACCAGTCTTCTGTATAACTTGTTGCAGCTTCTACATCAGCACCTGCTTCTTCACCTTATACTTTTCTGCCACGGAAATGGCTTCTTTCCTCAAACTTCACAAACCAAACTCTGCTAACTTCAGACTTCTCTCCTGTAGCTTCCTAACCTCTGTCAGCCTTTGTAAAATTGAAGACAGTCAGGGCTTTGTGTGAGATTAGGCTTTGGTTTAACAGATTGTTGTGGTTGGTTTGATCTTCTATCCAGACCACTAAAAGTTTCTCCACATCAGCAATAAGGCTGTTTTGCTTTGTTATCATTCATGTATTCACTGGAATAACACTTTTAATTTTCTTCAAGAACTTTTCCTTTGCATTCACAAATTGGCTAGCTGTTTGGCACAACAGGCTTAGTTTTTGGCCTATCTCAGTTTTTGACATGCCTTCCTCACTAAGCTTAATCATTTTGAGCTTTTAATTTAAAGGTATGTCACTCCTCCTTTCACTTGAATACTTAGAAGTCATCGTTGGGTTATTAGCTGGCCTAATTTCAATATTAGTGTGTCTCAGGGAATATCAAGGCCTGACAAGAAAAAGAGAAATGAGGGGAAGGCTAGTTGGTGGAGCAGTTAGAAGACACACAGCATTCATTGGTTAAGTTTGTCATCTTATACAGGCACAGGTTGTGGTGCTCCAAAACAATTACAATAGTAACATCAAAGACAATTGATCACAGATCACTGTAACAGATAGAATAATGAAAATGTTTGAAATATTGCAAGAATTGTCAAAATGTGACACAGAGACACAAAATGAGCATATGCTATTAGAAAAATGGCGCTGATAGACATACACAACCAAGAGTTGCCACAGCATCCAATTGATTAAAAAAAAAATCTAATAAAGTGAAGCACAATAAAATGAGATATGCCTGTACTGACAACATATGGCTAAAATCATTTTAATATATACTGGCTTTGATTAATTTCTACAAACATATTTATGCATTCTATTCTCTTTGTTATCAAAGTCTAAGAACATTTGTTTTTACTGCAATGCAATATGCTAACTGTCATGGATTGAATTGTGTCCCCCCAAAATATTTGTAGAATTGGCTAGGCCATGCGTGATTCCTGTTACTGTGTGATTGTCCACCATTTGTCATCTGATATGATTGTCATATATGTTATAAATTCTACCTCTATGAGGTTGATGAGGTGGAGTTAGAGGCAGTTATGTTAATAAGGTAGGACTAAATTTATAAGATTGAGCTGTGTCTTAAACTAAATCAGTCTTTTTTGAGATGTATAAAAGAGAAGCAAGCAGAGAGCTAAAAGGACTTCATACCATCACAAAACAAGATCCAGGAAAGTAGTATGTCTTTTGGAACCAGGGTCCCTACACTGAGGAGCTCCTCAGCTGAGTAAGATTGATGACAAGGACCTTCCCCCAGAACCAACAGAGAAAAAAACCTTCCCGTGGAGTTGGCACCCTGAATTCAGACTTCTTAGCTCCTGGACTGAGAGAATAATTCTTTCTTTATCAAAGCCATCAACTTGTTATACTTCTGTTATAGCAGCACTGGGTGACTAAGACAGCCAGAAAAATAACCCAAACCCAATGCACATCGAGTAAATTCAGACTCACAATGACCATATAGGACAAAACAGAACTGCTCCATGGAGTTTTTAAGGAGCACTTGGAGGACTGAAACTGCTGACTTTTTGGTTAGCAGCCATAGCACTTAACCAATACAACACCAGTGATTCCAGTGTAATAAAATAATTACAAAATATGCCCTACTGTTAATATAATATCTTATCCCTTGAATTCTTGTATGGAACTAACCAGAGAAAATCTATGTTGAGAATTTTTCAAATATGTGAAGATTCAAAATAAAAGTGTATGTAAAAATTGCAACACAGATACAGTTGGAGACCATGCAAGATTTTAGAGAAGCAACTGAAGCATCACTATATGGGTGAATACAATACAGTGCAAGACAAGAAGACATAGAAGGTTGAATAAAGTATTAGATGGTTTCTTAATAAGTGGCAGCATCAAAACCTTAGCTGCATATGCTATTCCACAATGTCTTAAAGTGAAATTAGATAAATAAACAATTGTCCATGGATGTGGTAAATTAACTACTGCTGATGGGTTGTTCATTTGAGTTAATTGAATATATAGGATCTCATACAATTTTAAATCCAATTATTGCTTTAACTGGTCAAAAATTTTCAGTCAACTCAGGGAATATTAGGGAAATGATACCTCATTTCCTTGACATAAAATTTCCTTGGTATAAAACTATACTTGTCTTTAAAACTTAGATCCAAAATTAGTAGTAATCTAGAATAATGGCTATTCTCTTCAAAAGTAGACGTTGCCAGTAGATTGAGTCAGTTAATTCTAGGAATTAACACTCAGTTCAAACAAGACAGTAACATATGTCTGTTGACACTGGGAGTGAAAGAATTAGAAGACATAGGTCTGTACATAAAAAACATTCTGTATCAAATTTTAGAGAAGTACATTTATTCACAACAGACTTCTTCTGTAACCATGGATAATAGCTCAAATATGATTAAATTTGTTGATTTGCTCATAAATGTTAATTAAATCAAATGGGAAATGTTGGCAAAATGACAAGTTTGAAGACTGATTTGCAGAGTGTGGTGAAATCAACAAAGTTTATAAGAAAAGATTGACTGGTATAAAGTGTGCCACATGCACACTTCAGTTGATTATTGAAGATGTAATAAATACTGCTGAAATGGAAGAATTTTTAGGAGAATATTGTGAACTCATTCAAATACTTCCTGTTCTCATATTGCCTACCAAATTTTCAGAATATAATTTAGGAAGCCTGTAGTAGGTAGCCCAGTCAGATGAGACAGTATAAACTTCATGTTAAAAACCTTACTTCTTGTTGTCCTTGTTAGCTTGTTAGGTGCTGCCCAGTCATTTCTGACTCATAGAAACTCATGGTACAACAGAAAATACTCCCCAGTCCTGTACCGTCTTCACAGTCATTGTTATGCTTGACCCCATTGTTGCAGCCACTGTGTCAATCCATTACGTCAAAGGTCTTTCTCTTTTCCATTGACCCCTCTAGGGACTGGTCTCCTGTGATAACCTGTCCAAAGTACATGAGCTGAAGTCTGGCCATTCTCGCTTCCCAAGAGAGTTCTTGTTGTACTTTTAACACAAATCTATTTGTTCTTCTGTTAGTCTATGGTATAGTGAATATGCCCCACCTACACCATAATTCAAAGGCATCAATTCTTCTTCAGTCTTATTCATTGTTCAGCTTTAGCATGCATAGGAGGCCATTGAGAGTGCCCATGTCTTGTGTCAGGAGCACCTTAGTCATCGAAGTGACATCTTTGATTTTTCACAATTTAAAGTGATATTTTGCAGCAGATTTGCCCAGTATAATATGTTCTTTAGTTTGTTTGTTTTTTTTTTTTTACTACCGGCTGCTTCCATGGACATTAACTGTGGATCCAAGTAAAATGAAATCCTTGACAACTTTAGTATTTTATCTGTTTATCATGATGTTGTTCATATGTTGCAAAAATCCTTATGATGTATTAGCTGAGAATAGTATAAAATATTACTTTTCTAATGACAAATGGACATATGTCAAATTAATTTTGGATACTTTACAATTTTTAAAGAAAGTTACCGAAATATTTCAAAGTTAACCATGAGTGATGTATTTGGTATGTGGGTGGAAACTAAGCTAAAATTAAGAAGTCCTAAAAATAAATGTGGAAACACATTGATTGAGAACTCTAATGTCAGGGGACAATGTTATCACTGGAAATGCTAACATATTAGGAAGAGTTTATCCAGATATTTGTTATCAGATTCTAATTAGTTCTGAACATAAGTTGAAAGCCGTATTACCTTTAAAAAATAATTTGGGAAATGATAGAATATCTGAAAAGGAACAATACTGAAAGTATAACAAAGGGAAATATTCAGAGAGTACTCTTATTTCAAATGATGGAATTGTTTGTCAAGATGAAGGGAAAATAAGTTAACTGGAGATCAAATAGCTGTACTGTTAATATTGACTCTACGTACAAAGAGTTGAGAGAAAAAAAGTATTCTTGAAGTTGGGGAAGAAAATCATTCATAACATGTATCACCAGTAATATGAAGTTGCTGTGGTGGTCTCAGGTACACCAGGTAGTCATGTCAATGCTGAGAAGTTTCTCAGGTTTGAAATGTATCTTACAAGACAACAGGGAAAACTGAAATGAAAAAAATATTATAGGACATTCTTTTAATTATGGATAATTATTGCTTATTGCAATGTTTTCTAAATGAACTGTATAATTGTGAATTAAATTTATATTTATAGTAAAATTTATATTTTGTGTAATGTTATGGCAATTCAGGTTAGAATTTGGATGAATATTAAAGTTTAAATATTTTATTGCACTTTGCTTTTGTGTATTGATGTGTTAGGTATCATATCTCTAGTATTTTGTGAATAGATTTCTATCGATCTATGTGACTAATATATGTTAGTGGTGAAATGTAACCTACATCACAATTAAGTTTATTTTAAGTACATTTTGTAATATTAAATTGAGAATTTCCTACTAAAATGTATTTTGAATCTTCAACTTAATATTTATACAGTATGTCAAGACATTTTATCATGATACTATTTTAAAATTACCTCAGCACTGTAGTGAATTCCAGTATATTGAAAATAACCTAATCACCATATTGTGCTTTACTTTGTATTGAAGTGTTTTGAGACAGTAATTAAAATTGAATGTCATTGACATTTTAGAATTAATTATTAATGAATCTGTAAAAAGAAATAGTTTAATGCTGCTACTTTCAAAACTAATTATAGAATCTTGTTGTTGTTAGGTGCTGTCAAGGCAGTTCTGACCTGTATCTACTCTATGAACAACAGAACAAGACACTGCCCAGTCTTGTGCCATGTCTAAAATCATTCCTATGCTTAAGCCTATTGTTGCGGCCACTGTGTCAATCCATCTCGTCAAGGGTCTTTCTCTTTTTCACTGACCCTTCTTCACTCTACCAAGCACAATGTCCTTCTCCAGGGACTGATCTTTCCTAACAATATGTCCAAAGTATGTAAGATGTAGTCTTGTCGTCTTTGCTTCCAAGGAGCACTCTGGTTGTACTTCTTCCAGAACAGATCTGTTTGTTCTTTTGGCAGTCCATGGTACATTCAACATTCTTCTCCAATACCACAATTCAAAGACATCAGTTCTTCTGTCTTCTTTGTTCATGGTCCAGCTTTTGCACGCATATGTGATTGAAAATACCGTGGCTTGGATCAGGCACACTTCAGTCTTCAAGGTGACATTCTTACTTTTGAATATTTTGAAGAGATCCTTTGCAGCATATTTTCCCAGTGCATGCATCTTTTGATTTCTTGACGGCTGTTTCCCAGGTCGTTGATTGTGGACCCAAGTAAGATGAAATCTTTGACAGCCTCATGCTTTCTCCATTTATGACAATGTTGCTTACTGGTCCACTTGTGTGGACTTTTGTTCTCCTGATGTTGAGGTACAATCCATATTGAAGGCTATGATCCTCGATATTTATCAGTAAGTGTCTCAAATCTTCATTTCCAACAAGTAAGATGGTGTTGTCTGCATAACACAGGCTGTTAATGAGTTGTCATCCAATCCCGATGCCTCATGCTTCTTCACATAATCCAGCTTCTCAGATTATTTGCTCAGCGTATAGATTAAAAAGGTATGGAGAAAAGATACAACCCAGATCAACGCCCTTCCTGACTTTAAAGCATGCCATGTCCCCTTGTTCTATTCTCATGAATGCCTCTTGATCCATCTACAAATTCCTTAAGAGCACAATTAGGTGATGTGGAGCTCCCATTTCCTGCAACATTAGCCATAATTATGTTATGATAATTATGTTACAATTCACAGTCCAATGCTTTTGCGTATTCAATGAAACACAAATAAACATTTTTTCTGGTATTCTTTGCTTTCAGCCAAGATCCATCTGACATCAGCAATAATATTCATGGTTCCACACTGTCTTTTGAATCCAGCTTGAATTTCTGGTAGTTCTTTGTCAATATACTGTTGTTGCTTTTGAATGATCTTGATAAAAAATTTACTTGTGTATGATATCAACGATATTTTTCAGTAACTTCTTCATTCAGTTGGATCACCTTTCTTTGCAATGGGCATAAATATGGATCTCTTCCAGTCAGTTGGTCAGCTAGTTCTCTTCCAAATTTCTTGGCAACAGAATCTTGGGATGAACAAAATTCAAAGTAATATAAAAATGCAATATGATTTGCAATATAAGGAACAGATTTTGTAGCCATATTTCTTCAGATGAAATTGCTGCAGGTTATCCATTTGCAAAATATACATTTGAGAAAAACAAAAAACAAACAAAAAAAACCCAAACCCGTTGTCTTCTAGTTGATTCAGACTTGTAGCAACCATACAGGACAGAGTAAAACTGCCCTAGAAAATAAAATACAGATTTAAACTGGTTCAGTCACAGTCAAAAAAGCAAAACCAGAGTAGAACTGAATTTTAAAATTTTGATGAATTAGAATGATAACTCAAATGGAAAAATATGTGGTTCAAAGCTCTGATCCTATTTATCATCATGTTACAGTTTTGAAAGATATTTTGCACCTTTTCTTTCAACAATTCTATGATAATCATCATGCAGATATTTAAGCATGCTTACAACTATTACTTAAAAGTAAAGTTATGCTGAGATTATTTTGACAAAAGAATGTATTCCTTGGTTATCTGTTTTCATCAGTTTTATTGGATTTTATACATATACTTTCTGGATTACCGTGTATCTGAAAATACCAAATTATTGTATTCACAGTGACAATTATTTGACTTACATTGAATTTTGGGATATCATATTTTCCCCCCACAATTTTCTATAAGACTTTCTTTATTGACACGTAAACTTTTACACAACAGTGGAGAAGTTAGCAGTCAGCTTATAAGTAATTTATTAAGTGTTTTTAACTTAATTTCAGTTGATGGGACAACTGGAAGCTCTATTCTCAAGTCTTCAAAAGTTTGCCAGATCGAATTTTATGAAATTTTATAAAGGAGTTAATTCCAACATGACTGAGGCTATTTCCCAGCATACAAAGGGATGGAACACTCCCAAACCATTCTATGAAGCCAGCATAACCCTGATACTAAAGCCAGGAAAAGATCCCACAAAAAAGAAATATTACAGACCAACATCACATGATCCTAGATGCAAAAATCATCAACAAAATCCTAGCCATGACGAAGTTGGATTCATACTAGGAATGCAAGGCTGGTTCAACATCAAAAAAAAACAGTTAAAGTGATCAGCCACATAAATAGCACCAAGGATAAGAATCACCTGATTTTGTCACTTGATGTAGAAAAGGCATTCGATCGAGTCCAACACCGATTCATGCTAAAAACTCTCAGCAAGATAGGAATAGAGGGGAAATTCCTCAACAAAATGAGGGGGATCTATGCAATGACAACAGCCTACATTATCCTGAATGGAAAGAGACTGAAAGAATTCCCCTTGAAAATGGGAACTAGACAAGAATACCCACTCTCATCACTTCTATTCAACATTGTCTAGAGATTCTAGCCATAATGTCGAGATTGTGCAGCTGATTAGACCCCGAGTGACCTAAAATCAGGTTCCAGAGATCAAACTGGCAAGTCGGGTCTCCCGATGGGTGGCAAACTGGGATCCCCTTCCCCAAAGCACATGAGGATGTATCCTTTTTAGTAGCAAATGACAGAAATTTATTAAGGGAAAGTACTTTCCAAAGACAGAACAGGTCAGTCTCCATGAGTGGAAAAAGACCCAACATAGATTTTGGGGGTACTTTTTACAGACAAAAGTAGGGAGTGATGTCATAGATGGGAGGGGGAAGTAGTAACTTGGCTTCTGATTGGGCCTGAGACCACCATAGCCACCTTAGTACTACCTGGAGGAACTGTTCTATTTGCATCACAACTGCCAGGGAGAACTGTTGACATGTGACAGATCAGCTTCTCCTGGCAGCCTTATCAACACTGTCTGTGTTCTATGATGCAAACCATGACTTTTGTGGCAGCAGAGATCAAGTTCCGTAGCTAACCTTAACAAGAACACTTAGACAATTCAAAGAAATAAAACGGCTTCTGCATTGGCAAAGAAGAAGGAAAAAATCTCCCTATTTGCAGATGATATGATTGTATATGCAGAGAATCCTAAGAATCCATAAGTAAACTACTGGAAGTAATAGAGGAGTTCAGCACAATATCAGGATATAAGATAAACATAAATAAATCAGTAGGATTCCTTTATAATAACAAAGAGATCATCAAAGAGAAATCACCAAATCAATATCATTTACTATAGCACCCCAGGAATATAAAATACCTAGGAATAAATCTAACCAGAGAAATAAGAGATCTATACAAAGAGAAATTACAAGACCTTACTGCAAGAAACCAAAGGAGACTTACATAAGTGGAGAAACTTACCCTGTTCATGGATAGGAAGACTTTACATTGTGAAAATGTCTGTTTTACCTGAAGTGATTTACATATACAATGCAATCCCAATACAAGTTCCAGTGTCATTTTTCAGTGAGATGGAGAAACAAATCACCAACTTTGTTTGGAAAGGGAAGAAACCCCAGACATGAAAAACACTACTGAAGAACAGGAACACAGTGGGAGGCCTCACACTGCCTGCCCTTAGAAGCTATTACACTGCCACAGTAGTCAAAACAGCCTGGTATTAGTACAAAAAGAGACATAAAGACAAATGGAACATAATTAGACCCCAGAAATATCACCATCCTCTTATGAATAGCTGATATTCAACAAAGGCCCTAATATTGTAACCTTGGGTAAAAACAGTCTGTCTAACATACGATATTGTCAAAATTGGATATCTATTTGCAAAAACCTGAAAAAAAAGACCCATATCTCATGCCTTACATCAAAACTAACTCAAAATAAAGACCATGCAAGAAAAAATGGTGTCAAAAATGAAAGTTCTAATATATGGCTTAGAATGCAAAATATGAGAAATGAAACACGATCAACAGAAGACAAAATAGGTAAACAGGAACTACTAAGAATCACATGTTTGCCCATCCAAAGACTTTATCAAGAGACTTAAAAGACCACCTACAGAATAGGAAAAAATATTTGACAACTACATGTTAGACCCATGTCTGATCTCCATCATCTGCAAGGTACTACAAAATATCAACAAGAAAAATGTGAATACCCCCAGTTAAGCAAAGGGCAAAGGAGATGGACAGACATTTCACCAAAGAGGACATCCAGGCAGCCAAAAGACAATGAGGAAATGATCACAATTATTAGCTATTAGAGAAATCCAAAATCCAAATCAAAGCAACAATGAGATACCATCTCACCATAACAAGGTTGACCATGACCCCCAAAACACAGAGCCACAAATACTGGAGAGGCTGTAGAGAGATCGAAAGTCTCCTACACTGCTGATGGGATTTCAAAATGTTAAACAATCTCTTTAGAAAGCAACTTGGCACTGCCTTAAATAGCTAGAAATAGATATTCCATTTAATCCAGTAATCCTACTGCTCAGAATATATCCTACAGAAACAAAGACTGTCACACGAACAGATACATGCACACAAACATTTATTGCAGTACAGTCCACAGTAGCAAAATAATGGAATCAACTCAGATGTCTATCAACAGAAGGATGGATAAACACATTGCAGTACACATACTCAATGGAACACTATGCAATGATAAAGAACAATGATGATTTTAGGAAGCATCTAATAACCTGGTTTAAATCGGAAGACATCATGCTCAGTGAAATTGGTCAGCAGCACAACGACAAATACTGTATGAGACGCCTACTATACGGATATAAAAATAGACATATACAGAAGAAAAGGTTCTTTGATGGCTTCAAGGGAGGGGAGAGAGGGAAGGGACAGAGAGGGCTGGTCATAGATTAGATAGTTGATAGAAATTTGGTTGGGTGAAAGCAATGACAGCACACAGTAGAAAGAACATCAACTTAACTGGACTTCAACACAAACTGAAAACTTTTCTAAACTTAACCCAATATTGCCAGGACAGAGTAGCAGGGGTGAGTCTCAGGACCATACTCTTAAGGGACATCGAGACCAATTGGCGTAACTAGCCTACTGCTAAGAGAGTCTTCTGCACCCCATATTGGTGAGTGGCATCTGGGGTCTTAAAAGCTAGAAAGCTGCCATCTGAGGTACATAAGATTGTCCCAAATCATCCAGAAGAGTTGATGACTGAGAACAACAAAGACATGAGGAAAAAGGAGCTCAGGAGACAGAAAGACCCATGTGAATGGAAGACTGTATCAACATGTGACCACAGGAACCACATAGTGTCTGGTCACCATGAAAGACAGCTGTGATGGGGCACACAGTGTTGAGTTCCTGTGGAAACACAAAAAAAAGAGGGGTACACCTCTAGAACTCTATTAAAAGACCACAGTTGATGGTCCGAAGGCCTGGGGTTTCCCCCAGGAGCATGACCCCTAGACCTGCTGCTGTCCCTGACCAGTAAACACTACTGAGGTCAACTGTTCGAACAAAAATGGACTGGACTTGGAGACACATTGTGACCATACGGTGTGTGTACTTTATGGTTCTATGCATTTATGGGATGCTGGTCTCTTTCCTACTGGTTTCTTTCTAGACGGGAGAGGAGAGGGCAGAGAAGAGGGGACAGGAGATGGTTAAGAGGATACTACAAGTATAGAATTAAAAGCAGGAGTGTGCTGTCACCAGGAAAGCAGAGCAGAAGGAGATGCAAATGGGGGGGGCATGCAAATTTAATTTGGATTTCACACTTTCATTGGATCACAATAAAAACAAACCACAGTGAGATAACATCTCACACCAAGGTTCACCATAATCCAAGAAACACAAAACAACAAATACTGGAGAGGCTGTAGAGAGATTGGAAGTTTCCTACACTGCTGGTGAAACTGCAAAATGGTACAATCTCTTTGGAAATCAATTTGGTGCCTCATTAAAAAGCTGGAAATAAGATATACCATTGGATCCAGTAATCCCACTGCTCGGAATATATCCTACAGAAACACAGGCTGCCATATGAACAGGTACATGCACAAGAGTGTCTATTGCAGCACACTTCACAATAGCAAAATGATGGAATAAACCTAGATGCCCATCAACAGACAAATGGATAAAGAAACTATGGTACATATACTTGATGCAACGATAAAGAACAAAGATGATTTTAGGAAGCATCTCATAACCTGGCTTCAATTAGAAGACCTTATGCTGAGTGAAATCAGTCAGCAGTACAAGAACAAACATTGTATGAGATCTTGATTTTTTTTCAGTTTTTTTATTATGATTGAGTGAAAATATACAATCGCATATATATTTGCATACCCGCCAATAAGTGGCTCCGACTGCGCTCCCTGCCCAATGACAGCACACTCTTCCTCTGATCTGTGTGTGTCATGTCCTCCTAACAATCTCCTATCCTCTCCACCCTCTCCGCTGCATCCAGTAAGAGGTCAGCCAGATGACATCCTATAGATGCATAAAACCATAAAGTACACACATGACACGGTTGCTCTCTGTTACCAAGTCCAATTCATTTCTGTCCAAAGAGCTGACCTCCATTATGATTTATGGGCAAAGGCAGCATCAAGGCCAGGACCCATGCTCCTAGGGGAACCCCAAGGCCTCTGGACCCTCAACTGCTGTCTTTTAGTGGAGATCTCAGGGTGCACCCCTTTTTATTGCCAGTGAGACTCTGTGAGCCCCATCATGGCTATCACTGGTGGTGGTTGAACACCACCCAGTTCTTCCAGTCAATGTCAATGTAGTCACCCTTTCACATCGGTCTCTCTGTCTGCTGGGTTCTCTTTGCCCCATGTTGTTTTGGTCCTTGGAAATCATCTCTTCCTGCTGAGTTGGGACAGTTTGGTGTGTCTCAGATGGCAATTTGGCAGCTTTTAAGACCCCAGAAGCCACTCACCAATTTGGGATGCAGACGATCCTCTTAGCAAAATGCTAGTTATGCCAATTAGCCTCAATGTCATCTGAGAGCATGGTCCAAGATCCCTACCACAGCTACTCTATCCTTCAATATTGTGTTAAGATGGGAGGAGGAATCATGTTATGCTGAAGTCCAGTTAAAACTGATCTTCTTTCTAATGTGTACTGGCACAGATTTCACCAAACCGAACAAAATTTCTAGCAACTATCTACCCTCTCCCTCCCTCCCTCTCCACCCTTGCAGCCATCAGAGTCTTTTCTTCTACACATGAGTCTCTTTTTAAGTTCTTATAGTAGGGCTCTCATACAGTATTTGTTGACTTGCTGCTGACTACTTTCACTGAACATAATGTCCTCCAATTCAAACCAGGTTATGAGATGTTTCCTAAAATAATCATTGTTCTCTATCATTGTATAGTATTCTGTTGAGTATATATACCACTGGCTTTGGCTTTGGCTTACCTATCCATTCCTCTGTTGTTGGACATCTAGGTTGATTCCGTCTTTTTGCTATTGTGGACTGCCCTACAATAAACATTCTTGTGCATGTATCAGTTGGTGTGAGTGGCCTTGATTCTGTAGGGTATATTCCCAGCAGTGGAATTACTGGGTCAAATGGTATATCTATTTCCAGCTTTTTAAGGAAGAGCCAGATTGCTTTCCAAAGAGGTTGCACCGTTTTGCAATCCCACCAACAGTGTAAGGGAATTCTAATTTCTCCACAGCCTCTCCAGCATTTGTTGTTTTGCGTTTTTTGGATCATGGACAACCTTGATGGGGTTAGATGGTATCTCATTGTAGTTTTGATTTGAATTTCTTTAATAGCTAGTAATGATGAACATGTCCACGTGTGTTTTTTGGCTGCCTGGATCTCCTCTTTAGAGAAGTGTCTGTCCATCTCTCTTGCCCATTGTTTAATTGGATGATTTATCTTTTTCTAATTGGTATTTTGTAGTGCCTTATAGATTATGGAAATCAGACGTCAGTCTGACATACAGTTGCCAAATATTTTTTCCCATTCTGTAGGTGGTCTTTTAATTCCATTGATAAAGTCTTTGGAAGAGCAAAAGTATTTGATTCTTAGTAGTTCCCATTTATCTATTTTCTCTTCTGTCGATTGTGGTTTGTCTGCCAGATTTTGAAGTCTGTCTAAACTGTGTAATAAAACTTCCATTGTTGATCCTAATTTTTGTCGGATGAAGTTTATCGTTTTAGATTTGATATTTAGGTCTTTTACCCAGTTTGAGTTGGTTTTTGTATAAGGTGTGAGACATGGGTCTTGTTTCAATTTATTGCCGATAGACCAATTTTGACAGCATCATTTGTTAAAGAGGTTACTTTTACCCTAAGACCTTTGTCTAATATAAGCTGTTCATAGGAGAATGGTGTCATCTCTGGAGTCTCAATTCTTTTCCATTGATCTGTCTGTTTTTGTACCAGTACCAGGCTGTTTTGACTACTGTGACAGTGTAATAGGTTCTAAAGTCGGGTAATGAAAGGCCTCCCAGTGTGATCTTCTTCAGTAGTGTTTTGCTTATCCACGGCTTCTTCCCTTTCCAAACAAAGTCAGTGATTTGTTTCTCCATTTCATTCAAAAATATCATGGGAATTTGTACTGGGATTGCATTCCACAAGTAAATTGCTTTGGATAAAATAGACATTTTTACAATGTTAAGTCTTTCTATCCATGAGCAGGGTAGGTTTCTCTGTTTATGTAAGTTTCTCTGTTTCTTGTAGTAAGCACTTGTAGTTCTCTTTCTCAAGGTCTGTTATTTCACTGGTCAGATTTATTCCTAGGTATTTTATCTTCTTGGGGTCTATAGTAAATAGTATTGATTTGGTGATTTCTTCTTTAATAATATCATTGTTGGTATAAAGGAACCCTACTGATTTACTTATGTCTATCTTGAATCCTGAGACTTTACTGAACTCTTCTATCACTTTGAGTAGCTTGCTTATAGATTCATTAGGATTCTCTACATATACAATCGTATCATCTGCAAGTAGGGAGATTTTTACTTCCTCTTTACCAATGCAAATGTCCTTTATTTCTTAGTCTTGTCTAATTGCTCTGGCTAGAACTTCTAGTACAATGTTGAATAGCAGAGGTCAGCGTGGGCATCCTTGTCTACTTCCTATTCTCAAAGGGAATTATTTCAGTCTCTCTCCATTCATGATGATGTAGGCAGTTGGCTTTGTATAAATGGTCCTTCTTGCATGGAAGAATTGACCATTTATTCCTATTTTGCTGAGAGTTTTTAGCAGGAATCGGTGTTGGTCTTTATCAAATGTCTTTTCTGCATCAACAGACAAAATCAGGTGATTCTTGTCTTTTGCATTATTTATGTGGTTGATCACATTAATTATTTTCCTGATGTTGAACCAGCCTTGCATCACTTGTATGAATCCAACTTGATTGTGATGAATTATTTTTTGGGGTAAGTTGTTGTATATTATATTGGCAAGAATTTTGTGGAAGATTTTTGCATCTAGATACATGAGCCATATTGGTCTGTAATTCTCCTTTTTGGTTGGGTCTTTCCCTGGCTTAGGTACCAGAGTTATGCAAGCTTCATAGAATGAATTTGGGAGTATTTCATTCCTTTCTGTACTGGGAAATGGTATCAGTAGTATTGGAGATAACTCTTCTCTAAAAGCTTGGTAGAATTTTGCAGTGAAGCCATCTGGGCCAGGGATTTGTTTGGTTGGTAGTTTTTGATGGCTTTTTCCTACTCTTCCTTTGTGATGCATTTATTAAGTTTTTCTGCTTCACCTTGTGATAATTTTGGCAGGTGATATGATTCAAGGAATTTGTCCATTTCCTATAGGTTTTCACATTTGTTAGAATACAGTCTTTTATCGTATTCAGCTATGATGTTTTTGATTTCTGTTGGATCTGTGGTGACAACCCCCTCTCATTTCTTATTTGGGTCATTTGTTTTCTTTCCTGTTTTTCTTTAGTAAGTTTAGCCAATGGTTTGTCAATTTTGTTGATCTTTTAAAATACCAGCTTTTAATACTTTCAGTTTTTTTCAATTGTTTTATTCTCTAATTCATTAGTTCTGCTCTGATCTTTATGATCTGTTTTCTTTTGGTGCCTGAGGGATTCCTCTGTTGGTCTCTCTCTACTTGCTCAAGCTGTAGGGTTAGATCTTTGGTCTGTGTTCTTTCTTGCTTCTGGATGTATGCATTTATAGAGCTAAACGGACCTCTGAGATCTGTTTTGGCTCTATCCCTTAGGTTCTGGTAAGAAGCGTTTTTATTCTGATTGGAATCCATAAATTTCTTTGTTTCATTCTTGATTTCTTCTATAAACCATGGCTTTCTGAGCAAGATGTTGTTGAGTTTCCATGAGTTGCACTTTCTATCTATGTTTTTTTCTGCTATTGACTTATACGGCTTTATGGTCTGAGAAGATGCTTTGCATTAATTCAATGGTATGGATTTTGTTGAAATTTGCTTTATGTCTTAACACATGATCTATTCTGGAAAATGTTCCACGTGCAATGGAGAAGAAGGTGTAGTTGTCTGCTGATGGATAGAAAGTTCTATATATGTCAGTGAGGTCTAGTTGGTTAATTGTGGCAATAAGGTCTTCTGTGTCATTACTGAGCTTTTCTCTAGACGATCTGTCTAATGCTGAGAGTGGCTTGTTGAAGTCTCCCACTATTATTGTAGAGTGATCTATCTCGTTTTTGTCTGTAGTCAGTGTTTCTTTGATGTAGTTAGATGCTCTAGTATTGGGTGCATGAATACTTAATATTATTAAGTCCTGCTTGTGTATCAAACCTTTCAGCAATAAATAGTGTCCATCCTTGCCTACAGTGGTAGATTTTGCATTAAAATCTATTTTATCTGAGATTAGTATTGTGACACCTGCACTTCTTTGTGTATTGTTAGCTTGATATATATTCTTCCATCTTTTAATTTTCAGTTTGTTCCTATCTTTAAGTCTAAGGTGAGTTTCTTGTAAGCAACAGATGGATGAGTTTTGTTTTTTGATCCAAGATGTTGCTCAACGTCTCTTTACTGGAGCATTCAGTCCATTCACATTCTATGTAATTATTGATAGTTATGTGTTTAGTGGTGTCATTGTGATATGTTTATTTTTGTATTGATGTTTTCTCTGTTCTTGTTTGTCACTTCTGGGGCATTCTTCTTTATGAGTTGTTTTTTTCACCTCTTTCAGTGTTGATTTTGTGGTTGTTGAGACTCCTGTATTATGTCTCTTGATTTGATATGTTGCTTCTTTATTATGCTTTGTGGCTGCCCCTTGACCCCACTTAATAGTCTATGTTTAAACACAACTTGAACTACTACCAGTCTTATTACCTTCCTCTCCATCTGAAAGGACTATAATGACTGTAGCACATCCCTCTTTTTAATATGATGACATCACAGTTTTCATGATATGATCACTGGATCACTTCTTTTAATATTATGGCTTTGATTGAGTATGCAGCCTTCCCTAATTGAGTAGGTTTCTGGATGATGTGTCCTGTATTTCCTCCTAAAATATAAAATTAATGATTTTGCTCTTTTAAGCCAAGAGCTTCTTTCAGTATTTCTTGTATCTTTGGTTTGGTTTTTACAAAGTCTCTGAGTTTCTATTTATCTGAAAATGTCTTGATTTCATTTTCGTATTTGAAAGATAGTTTTGCAGGACATATAATTCTTGGTTAGAATTTCTTCTCTTCCAAGGCTTTGAATGTGTCATTTCATTGTCTCCATGCCAGCATTGTTTCTGCTGAGAAATCAGATGTAAACCTGCAGAGTTTCCCTCTAAATTTTAGCTTTGCTTTGAGTCTTGCTGCCTTTATTAGTTTCATTTTGTTAAGCTTGGATATAATATGCCTTGGAGTCTTCCTTTTGGGATCTATATTGAGTGGCATTCGATATGCATCTTGGATATCTATATTCTCTTCTTTCATAACTAGGAAGCTTTCTATCAGCAGCTTAGCTTCAGTACTCTCTGTGTTCTTGGGTGTTCCACGTTGTTCAGGAACTCCAATTTATCTTAGATTGTTCCTCTTAATAGAGTCCCACATGCTTCTTAATGCTTCTTCATTTTTCTTGTTTCTTTTTTCTGATTTCTCTTCATAGATGCTGGAGTCAGTAGCTCTGTGTTCCAAGCCAGAAAGTTTATTTTCCATTTGTTCCATTCTGTTTTCTTGGCTTTGAACTGAATTTTCAGTTTCTTTGATGCTGTCATTGATCTGTTAGATTTCAGAGTACTAGTGTTCCATCAGATCAAACAGCTTGCTTAATTTTTCATTTTTCTCTGCTACATTTTGTATAAGGTCTAGGAGAGCTCTCTATATAATCCTTTTGTAATTGTCCTCCAATAGTTTCAGGAAGGTTTATTCATATGGGAAGTTCTTTGACTCTTCGTTTCGTGGGCCTTCTGAAGCCATAGGTGAATTCTTCCTAATGTTCTGGTCCAAGTTTGTTGCTTTTTTGGGCATTTGGAAATTGTTTTGTTTCTCCAGTGTTAGCTTAATGGGACCTAAAGCTCAGTCTGTAACAAAAGTTGATCACCAGACTCCTCTATATACTCCAGTGACTGGACTCAGTGGAATCTCTGGGGTAGCAGGCTCTATCTCCTGATTGGCAAAGACACAGCCCCACTTATAGAGTCACTGGGGAGCTGTCAGCTGACCCTACGGTATGAGACAGTAAAGGCTGGAAGAGATGCCTTCCAGATGTACCACAGTTATTTCTCTGTTGAAAGGTTAAAGATATATGACAGCTTCCAAAATTAGTCAGGTTTTCAGGTGTGCAAGTCCTTCTTCCCAGATGGCAAAGTAAGCATCTCTATATCAAAGACTGCTTTACTGACAGAAATCCCTCTCCAGGCAGGCACTGCCTCCCAGCCTGGGAATTAGGTTCAGCTAAGGCCTCCGTATAGGATACTCCGCATCCCAGTGAATCAAGATGGTGTCCATCACAAGCTCCCCCACTTGCCTTGGAAAAGGCTATTTGGAGATTCCAAGATAGAGAGGTCAGAGGTGCCGAGTTCCACAGATTCCAAGGCCGGGCTCTCAAAATGTGGCAACTCTGCTCATCAATCTCATCAGCAGTGCATGTGAGCCTCACTGCCAGTCAAACCTCAGCCCCTCTCACCGTCTAAGACGGAGGGAAAAAAAGTTAAAATGGTGATTTACCTTCAGTCCATGAGGGCCAGCACTCAATAAGGGTGGGGGGTCATTGAAAGAGAAGTTTTCCATTCAGTGGTATGTAGACCACATAGACAGCCTTATCCTGTGTCCTAGGGTTCACTAGGTTTCCAGAAGGCTCTGTTCAATGATCAATTCAGGCCATGGCTTCCACAAGGATTTAGGGAGACATGTGTTTAGTCTGCCATTTTGACTCTGCCCCCAAGATCTCTACTTTAAGGACTTTAAAATAGAATCATGTACAGAAGATTTTTTTATGGCTACTGGGGTGGGGTTGGAGGGAGAGAGTTGGTCATAGATTAGATATTCGAGGGAAATTGTTAGGTGAAAGCAGTGACGACAGCACACAGTAGAAAGTAGATTAGCTAACTGGGCTTCACCATAAACTGAATATTCTTCTAATCTCAATCCAATATTGTAAGGATAGAGTAGCAGGGACAGAAGTCTGGAGACCATGCTTTCAGGAGACATCAAAACCAATTGGCATAACTAGCCTATTGCTAAGAGAGTCTTCTTCACTCCATATTGTTGAGTGGCATCTGGGGTCTTAAAAGCTAGCAAGCTGCCATCTGAAATACCTCACATAGTCCCAACTGATGTGGAACAGATGATCACTAAGAACAACACAGACAAGATGAAAAAAGAGCTGAGGAGACAGAAGAATGCACGTGAATGTGAGATTGTATCAACATGTGACCAGAAGGACCAGATGATGCCCAGCTACCACCAAAGACAGCAATGATGGGCCACACAATGTTGAGTCCCTGTGGCAACATGAGAAAAAGAGGGGGTACAGCTCAAGAACTCTACTAAAAGATCACAATTGATGGTGTGATGGCCTGGAGTATCCCCTGGGAGTGTGGCTCCTAGACCTGCTGATGCCCCTGACTGGAAAACACTACTGAGGTCAACTGTTTGGACAAAAATGGACTCGACTTCGGGGATAGTATGTGACCCTGTGGTTTGTTTCCTTTATGGTCCTATGCATTTATAGAATGTTGTCTTACTGGTTTCTTTCTAGATGGGAGAGAAGAGGGTGGAGAGGAGGGAACAGGAGCTTGTTAAGAGGATACTACAAGTATAGAATGAAAAGGAGGAGTGTGCTACCACCAGGCAAGGAGAGCAGAAGGAGCTGCAGATAGATGTGAGTGCAGAATTAATTTGGATTGTATACTTTCACTCAATCACAATAATAAAAAAAGTTATGCAGATCATTAATCATTGACACCTTTGCAAAAGTCTCTGTTACCTCTTAATCACAAGTTTCATATCCTAAATTCTACCAGTTTCCTATATAAAACAGGAAATTTTCTTATTGTCATCTTAATCTTTTACCTTTTTTTAAATAATATTTTCCTTAATATTATAAAAATGCAAAGCGGGCTCAACTTAAAGTCAATTTCTATTTTCTGTGGTAAAAACGCTTAAACCGTCAACAGGGAAGTTACATAATTTGTTGTTATTTGCTGTGCTGGTACCAGCTCTGACTCATGGCAACCTTAAGAATAATAGACTTGTGCCATCTTCAGGAGCCCTGATGATGCAGTGGTTAAACACTGAGCTTGTAATCAAAAGATTGGGAGATCAAATTCAACAGCCACTCTGCAGTAGAAAGATATAGCAGTCTGCTTCTGAAACCCTATGGGACAATTCTACTCTGTCCTGTAGGATCATTATGAGTTAGAATCAACTAGACAGCAATGAGATTTGATTTTTGGTTTGGTATGTGTGTGAAGGAGTACACGTAGGACAGTGGTTAAGCCATCAACTGTTACACAGTTGGAGCCCACTAGCTGATCTGAGGGAGAAAGATAGGAGTCTTCTTCCTTAAAGATTTACAGCCTTTGGAACCCTATGAGGTAGCTATACTTCATCCTATAGGGGTGCTGTGCTTTGAAATCAGCTCAATGGCTGTGGACGTGTGTGTATATCTGGGTGTATGCATGTTTATACGTATGAAAAGAAATTTTTCTCTGTGATGTGAACATGCCTTTCTTGCTCAGTTTCTAGTTTCTCTCTCACTCTCTCTAGAGAGCTCAGTACTGGCTCAAAAATAGTGGAGAGAAATTTTCCTTCCACAATTTCCCTATACTCCATAATACCATTATAATCTTGTTCTCTTGTGTTAACTGAAATACAACATAAGTTTATGGTAAAACCAAATAGTAGTAACAACAACAAAAAACACCACAGTGGATTCCATTCCAACTCATAGTGACTCAATAGACTGAACAGAACTGCTTCCACTGAGTTTCCTAGGCATGCCTAGTGGATTTGAACAGCCAACCTTCCGGTCAGTGTCTGTAGCACTTAGCCACTACCTCCCCAGGTTTTCCCAGTTTGTGATTAAAAAAAAAAAACTGCTGTAGAGTCGGGTCCAACTCATAGCAGCCCTAGAGGTCAGGGTAGAACTGCCCCATAGAGTTTCCAAGGAGCACTGAATTTGATCTGTCAACATTTTGGTTAGCAGACACAGCACTTAATCCACTACACCACCAGGGGTTCCAAGTTTATGATAGCAACACGAAATCCAGGAAGAGGGATGGCAACACACTCACCAAGTAAATACTACCTGGGAAGATTCATTTAGGTATATGATGAGGACACTGTAGCAGGTATCCATTTCAGTGAGTATGTGTGCCTCAGAGTAAGAGTGAAATGGTCTATAAGAGACTACAATCTGCTTTTTCCAGGGGTCACCTTAACAAGTCGATGCCTCATTCATTAGACATCTTGCTGTGCTGAATGTAGTTTCCAGTGATTAGAGATATTCAGAAAGATCCTAAAATGAAAGACAACTAATTCATTGGGTGGCCAACTGAAGAAAGAATGATATGTCATTCCACCTCGGTAGGAAAAACTGCCTGTGGAAAACTATTGTACTGAAATAAAGTGGAGTGTTTTACCACAGGGTGCCTTTTAACTTTTTTTTTTTTTAACATCACATATTTTCCCTTTAAGTTCTAACTTTAAAAATTGAAATTATGGTAAAATGATTCCCTTTAAGCTTTGTTTTTGTTCATTCAATTAACCCTCATATGTCTCTTTTTAAGTTCAGAAATTGATGTACTGGGAGACAAGATGGGGGACTAAATGCACACCTCCCCAAATCCCTCTGGAAACCAAGACCTAAAATGATGATTAAATGGAGCCATCTGGACACCTAGTAAGCCCCGGGATGCAGCATAGGGCTGTTAATTTGGACTTCATACCACTGAATGCAAAACCTCCTCTCTTTCACTGACCACTCTCCAAGAGCAGAGGCTTGCACAGACCGAAGCATCTCTCCCAGCCACTATTGACCCACACGAAACCCAAAAAGCAACAAATGTTGGAGAAAACAGTAACCCAGAAATCACCCATGGCATCAGAAGGCCCCCAAAAGAAACCACCTCAGAACTTCCCAGACAAAGAAGCTTTTCTGAAACTATCAGAAGGTGAATACAAAAGGATTATATAGAGAGCCCTCCTAGACCTTATACAAAATGCAGCAGAGCAAAATGAAAATTAAGCAAGCTGTTTGATCTGATGGAACATCAGTACTCAGAAATTCAACAGATGAAGAACAAAATCAAAGACAAAAACTTCAACTGAAAGGCAAGAAAATAGAATGGAAGAAATGGAAAAGAGAATTTCTGATTTGGAAGACAGAGCTACTGACTCTAGCATCTATGAGGAGAAGTTAGAAAAAAGAAACAAGAAAAATGAAGAAGCATTCAGAAACATGTGGGACTCTATTAAGAAGAACAATCTATGATTCATTGAACTTCCTGAATAGGGCGAGACACCTGAGAACACAGAATTGTTGCTGAGCTACTGACAGAAAACCTCCCAGAAATTATGAAACAAGAGAATATAGATATCCAAGATACATATTGAACACCACTCAATATAGATCACAATAGAAAGACTTCAAGACATATTATAATCAAGCTTAACAAAATTAAACATAAGCAGAAACACTTAAAGGCAGCAAGACCCAAAGCAAAGCTGACATTCAGAGGGAAACCCTGCAGGCTTTCATTGGACTTCTCAGCAGAAACGACACTGGTATGCAGACAGTGGTATGACATATTCAAAGCCTGAAGGAGAAGAACTTACAACCAAGAATTATATATCCTGCAAAACTATCTTTAAAATATGAAAATGAAATTCAGACATTCAAAGATAAACAGAATCTCACAGGCTTTGTAAAAACCAAACCAAAGATACAAGAAATACTGAATTTCTTGGCTTGGACGGACAAAACCGCTAACTTCATATTTTAGAAGGAAACATTATGCAGAATCCTACTTAATTAGGGAAGGCTCCAAACACAATCAAAGCTATACTAGCAAAAGAAACAATCTAGTGAACATATCATGTAAACTATGATATCATCATATTAAAAAGAGGTATGTACCAGAGTCGTTATAGTCCTTTCCAATGAAGAGGAAGTTGACAAGACTGTTAGTAATGAAAACTGGGTTTATACATAGTTTAGTGAGCAGGATCATAGGGGCAGCCATAAAGCACAATAAAAAAGTAACATATTGTATCAAGAAATGCAACACAGGAGTCTCAACAACGACACAACCAACCCTGCAAAAAGTGAAAAATCAACTCACAGAGAAGAAGGTCACAGAATAGATTAATGAGAACAACAGAGAAACAATCAACACAAAATTAAACATATCACAATGGCAACACTCAACGCATACCTATCAATAGTTACATTGAATGTGAATGGACTGAATGCTCCAGTAAAGAGACGTTGAGCAACATCTTGGATCAAAAAACAAAACTCATCCATCTGTTGCTTACAAGAAACTCACCTTAGACTTAAAGATAGGAACAAACTGAAAATTAAAAGATGGAAGAATATATATCAAGCTAACAATACACAAAGAAGTGCAGGTGTCACAATACTAATCTCAGATAAAATAGATTTTAATGCAAAATCTACCACTGTAGGCAAGGATGGACACTATTTATTGCTGAAAGGTTTGATACACAAGCAGGACTTAATAATATTAAGTATTCATGCACCCAATACTAGAGCATCTAACTACATCAAAGAAACACTGACTACAGACAAAAACGAGATAGATCACTCTACAATAATAGTGGGAGACTTCAACAAGCCACTCTCAGTATTAGACAGATCGTCTAGAGAAAAGCTCAGTAATGACACAGAAGACCTTATTGCCACAATTAACCAACTAGACCTCACTGACATATATAGAACTTTCTATCCATCAGCAGACATCTACACCTTCTTCTCCAGTGCCTGTGGAAGATTCTCCAGAATAGAGCACATCTTAGGACATAAAGCAATTCTCAACAAAAATCCATACCATTGAATTAATGCAAAGCATCTTCTCAGACCATGAAGCCATAAAAGTCAATAGCAGAAAAAACATAGATAGAAAGTGGGACTCGTGAAAAATGAACAACATCTTGCTCAAAAAATCATGGGTCATAGACAAAATCAAGGATGAAATAAAGAAATTTGTGGATTCCGAGAATGAGAATACTTCCTAGCAGAACCTATGAGATACAGCCAAAGCAGTGCTCAGAGGTCAGTTTATCTCCATAAATGCACACATCTGGAAGGAAGAAAGAAACCAAATCAAAGAACTGATCCTACAGTTTGAAGAAGTAGAGAGAGAACAACAGAGGAACCCCTCAGGCATGAGGAGGAAACAGACCATAAAGATTAGAGCAGAACCAAATGAATCAGAGAACAGAAGAACAACTGAAAAACTTGAAAAGACCAAAAGCTGGTTTTTCGAAAAGATCAACAATATTGACAAACCACTGGCTAAACTTACTAAAGAAAAACAGGAAAGAAAACAAATAACCGAAATAAGAAATGAGAGGGGGTTGTCACCACAGATCCAACAGAAATCAAAAACATCATAGCTGAGTACGATAAAAGACTGTATTCTAACAAATGTGAAAACCTAGAGGAAATGGACAAATTCCTTGAATCATATCACCTGCCAAAATTATCACAAGGTGAAGAAGAACAACTTAATAAACCCATTACATAGGAAGACATTGAAAAAGTCATCAAAATACTGCCAGCCGAAAAGAGCACGGGCCCAGATGGCTTCACTGCAGAATTCTACCAAGCTTTTAGAGAAGAGTTATCTCCAATGCTACTGAGACTATTTCACAGTATAGAAAGGGATGGAGTACTCCCAAATTCATTCTATGAAGCCAGCATAACCCTGATACCAAAGCCAGGGAAAGACTCAACGTAAAAGGTGAACTACAGACTGATATCACTCATGAATCTAGATGCAAAAGCTTCCACAAAATTCTTGCCAACAAAATACAACAACATATCAAAAAAATAATCCATCATGACCAAGTTGGATTCATACAAGTGATGCAAGGCTGGATCAACATCAGAAAAACAATGTGATCAACCACATAAATACCACAAAAGACAAGAACTGTCTGATCTTGTCTATTGATGCAGAAAAGGCATTTGATAAAGTCCAACACCCATTCCTGCTAAAAACTCTCAGCAAAATAGGAATAGACAGCCAATTCCTCAATGCAATAGGATCCATTTATACAAAACCAACTGCCTACGTCATCATGAATGGAGAGAGACTGAAACAGTTTCCCTTGAGAACAGGAACTAGACAAGGATGCCCACTCTCACCTCTTTTATTCAACATTGTACTAGAAGTTCTAGCCAGAGCAATTAGACAAGACCAAGAAATCAGGGGCATCTGCATCAGACAGAAAGCACTAAAAATCTCCCTATTTGCTCATGATATGATTGTAGATGCAGAGAACCCAAAAGAATCCACAAGGAAACTACTCAAACTGATAGAAGAGTTTGGCAAAGTCTCAGGATACAAGATAAAGATAAGTAACTCAGTAGGATTCCTTTATACCAACAAAGAGATTATTAAGGAAGAAATCACCAAGTCAATATAATTTACCATAGCCCCTAACAAGATAAAGCATCTAGGAATAAATGCAACCAGAGAAATAGCAGAACTTTGCAAAGAGAACTGCAAACCATTACTACAAGAAACTAAGAGAGACTTACATAAATGTAGAAACCTACCCAGCTCATGGATAGGAAGACTTAACACTGTGAAAATGTCTATTTTACCCAAAGCAATCTACTTATATAATGCAACCCCAATACAAGCTTCAGTGATGTTTTTTAATGAGATGGAGGAACAAATTACCAACATTGTCTGGAAAGGCAAGAAGCCGTGGATAAGTAAAGCACTACTAAAGAAGAAGAACATACTGGGAGGCCTCTCATTACCCCACCTTACAACATATTGCACTGCCACAGTAGTCAAAACAGCCTGGTACTGGTACAAAAACAGACAGATAGACAAGTTGAACAGAACCAAGACCCCAGAAGTGACATCATCTGCCTATGAACACTTGGCACTTGGCTGGCCTATGAAGAGTTGATACTCGACAAAGGCCCTAAGACATTAAACTGGGGTAAAAACAATCTTTTCAACAAATGGTGTTGGCAAAATTTGATATCCATCTGCACTAAATTAAAACAAGACCCATCTGTTACAC
This sequence comes from Heterohyrax brucei, assembly GCA_028571685.1. Taxonomy (NCBI): domain Eukaryota; kingdom Metazoa; phylum Chordata; class Mammalia; order Hyracoidea; family Procaviidae; genus Heterohyrax; species Heterohyrax brucei. Next base: position 35,986,338 of record CM053166.1, on the reverse strand, counting down.
CTTATACAAAAACCAACTCAAACTGGATAGAAGACCTAAATATCAAATCTAAAATGATAAAGCTCATCCTGGAGAAAGTAGGAACAACAATGGAAGTTTTAATACACAACTTAGACAGAGTTCAAAATCTGTCAAACAAATCAAAATCATCAGAAGAGAAAATAGATAAATGGGAACTGCTGAGAATCAAATCACTTTTGCTCATCCAAAGACTTTATTAATAGAATTAAAATGCCACCTACAGAATGGGAAAAAATATTTGGCAACTCTGTGTCAGACTGTTGCCTGATCTCCATAAGATATTACAAAATATCAATAAGAAGAAGATAACTCATCCAATTAAGTGATGGGCAAAGTACATGGACAGACACTTCTCTAAAGTGGAGATCTAGGCAGCCAAAAAACACATGTGGATATGCTCACGATCATTAGCTATTAAAGAAATCCAACTCAAAACGACACTGAGATACGATCTCACCCCAACAAAGCTGGCCATGATCCATAAAATGCAAAACAACAAATGCTGAAAAGGCTGTGGGGAGATTGGAACTCTACTACACTTTTGGTGGGATTGCAAAATGGTGTGACCTCTTTGGAAAGCAATCTGGTGCTCCCTTAAAAAAAATGGATCTAGATATACCATTTGACCTACGTAATTCCACTGCTTGGAATATATCCTACAGAATGAAGGTCATTCACACCAACTGATACATGCAGAAGAATGTTCATCGCAGCACAGTCCATAACAGCAAAAGGATGGAGTCAACACAGATGCCCAACAACAGAGGAATGGGTAGGTAAACGATGGCATATATACTCAATGGAACACTATGCAATGATAAAGAACAACAATGATTGCAGAAAACAGCTCTTAACTTGGTTTCAACTGGAGGACATTATGCTGAGTGAAAGTAGTCAGTGACAAAAGGACAAATATTGTATGAGACCCCTATGATAAGAACTTAAAAACAGACTCATGTATAGAAGAAAAGACTTTAAGGGCTGCAAGGGTGAGCAGGGAGGGAGGGGGAGGCAGGAGGGTTTAGATTAGATAGTTAACAGAAATTTGCTTGGGTGAAATCGGTGACAGCACACATTAGAAAGAAGATCAGTAATAACTGGACTTCAACACAATGTGATTACTCCTCCCATCTTAACCAAATATTGCAAGGACAGAGTAGCTGGGCTGGGGGGCCGGGGACCATGCTCTCAGGTGAAATCAAGGCCAACTGACACAGTAGCATTTTGCTAATGAGGACTCTCTGCATGCCTCATTGGTATATGTCATCCGGGGTCTTAAAAGCTGCCAAGCTGCCATTTGAGGGTACAGCACATGGTCCCAACTCAACAGGAATGGATGATCACCAAGCACAAGAACGGCATGGGGTGAAGAGAACCCAGAAGACAGAGGGACCCACATGAGCAGGTCTCTACATCAACTCATGATCGGAAGAATCAGATGGTGCCTGGCCACCACCAGTGATAGCCACGATGGAGCTCACAAAGTGGAGTCGCACTGGTAACAAGAGAATAAATAGGGGTGTACCCTGAGATCTTCAATAAAACGCCGCGATTGATGGTTGAGGTGCTTCGGAGTTCCACTAGGAGCATGGCCACTGGCCCTGATGCTGCCACTGTCCATATAATGAAGGTCAACTTTTCTGACATCAATGAATTGTACTTGGCGAAGCAGAGAGAACGTATCTTGTGGGAATTTTATGGTTGTATGCATCTATAAGCTGTCATCCTGCTAACCTCTTCCTGGAGGAAGGGAAGTGGGTGGAGAGGAGGGGATAGGAGATTGTTGGGAGGATAAGACATGTATGAAGCAGAGAGGAAGAGTATGCTGTCACCGGGCAAGGAGAGCAGTGGGAGCTGCGTATAGGTGAGCATGCGAATTTATATGGGAATGTACATTTTCATTCAATCATAATAAAAAAAAGAAGAAAAAGAAATTGATGTAGCAGTCGTTACAGTGCCTATTTAAATGATGCTGCACCATGATGCCAGTGCAGATTCTAATTTTCTGGAATTTGAATTTTTGTGTTATTCTAGGTAATTGAAGTTTTTTTTTTTTTTTTTTTTTAAAAAAGTCTGATTATTTTAGTTTCTAGTTAACTACGTCAGGGTTTTTTTAAAAATATTTATTCTAATAAAAGTCTTCAGCTACTGAGGCAGCCACTTGTCTATACCGTGTTTCTTTTTAAATGGAAAGAGGGGTGAGAAAGTACACCCAGACTTCCAGGAAGGATGGCAGTATGATATCACACTGAACACCTCCCATCCAACATTCTTCCTGATTTAAAGTGTGGACCCATGTACGTGTATACACACACATACACACATACACCCCTAAAAACAAACAACCCAACAAAGTGAACACAAACAAAAAAGCATTGGAAATGAAAGAAAAGCCTTGTCCATATACAGAAGGAGAAATGTAAGACATCACAATGCCACTGAAATATGAGTGACCCAAACATGATTCCCCATTAACTATATGCAAATATTTAAAACTAACTACTCCTTCCCACTTGGATGTTGACTGCACATCTTAGAGGAACCAATTTAACTCATATAGCTTATTCACTTCCTGTTAGTGTCCTATAAATTATGATGTAGCAAATTAACTTCTCATGTGATTTGTCAACTTTAATTCTTTTAGTGTTATTATAGAAAATCATCATTTCTACCTTCACTACATACTATACAGTAAGTTACTTGAATTTGCTACTATTTACTAGTTTAATGTTCTGCTTGCCTAACAAAATCCCAACAATGTAGTAGGCATAATTATAGAAAGAAGAAAGACCTAGTACAGAATCTTCATAGCTGTAAGACTGAGGATATCCTACTTGGTCTCTTTTAGTCCTACTTTTTCCGTCTGGAAAAGTACAACTAGCATCATATCATTACTAAAAGGTGTAAATGTGATAAATAAGGCAAGCATACAGAGTGTCTTGAAAAAACCCAAACCAAACCCAGTGCCGTCCAGTCGATTCTGACTCCTAGCAACTCTAATACCTTGCTCCGTAGTTTCCAAGGAGAACCTGGCGGGTTTGAACTGCTGACTTCTTAGTTAGCTGACATTGCACGTAACCACTACGCCACCAGGGTTTGGTATTCAGGAAATACTAAAAACTTGCAGACTTTATTCTTGACCTTTAATGATGAAAAGATGAATGAGTAAAGGAAGAAGCAAAAGGACAAGATAGATACAGCCACACTACAGCCCTAATCTTTTGCTATTCTAAAAGAACTAGCGTGCTATGCTTGCCAACTTCATCAGAGAAAAAACATATCACTCACAAAATACAGCTCAGGGTGGTAATATTGTGGCTGGATTAATTCTGAAAGCAATTATAAAGCTTTTTTTAAACCAACACAGCTTGAATATACTCGATATGTGCTCTGTTTAGGAGAGTGATTGTGGAAGATTTGAATGCATACTGAATGATGGCCACGTGCCGTCGAGTCGGATCGGACTCATGGCAACCCTAGGGGCCAGGGTAGAACTGACCCCCAGAGTATTCAAGGAGCGCCTGGTGGATTTGAACTGCCGACCTTGTGCTTAGCAGTGGTAGCACCTAACCCACTATACCACCAGGGTTTCCCATAGGTGCTCCTTATTAAGTTTAAACAAATGATAGATCTGACATTTGCAGTGAGTTTAAGCGGTAAAGAATACTATACTGATACACAGTCCAGGATGTGTATATTAAAAACTCGTCTATTTTATGTGCTGTGTTCTTCCTATAACAATAAGCATAGGCTCAGCGATATAAAGATTTTGTGTGGAGAAGGGAGTTGGATAAATAGCAAGTATCTTCACATACCAATTTGTCCAATTAGGCACTTGCAGTGAAATTTCAGTCATAGATTGTTTTGCCTTTGATTATATACAAGTAGATCTATTAAGCAGCCCTGGCAGCACAGTGATTAAGAGCTTGGGTGTTAACCAAAAGGTCAGCAGTTCGAATTCACCAGCTGCTCCTTTGAAACCCTGTTGGGGCAGTGTCTTAGATGGTTTTAACAAACAGAAGTTTGTTCTCTCACGGTTTAGGAGGCTAGAGGTCCCAATTCAGCGCACCAGCTCCAGGTAAAGTATTTCTCTCTGTTTGCTCTAGGGGAAGATCCTTGTCATCAATTTTTCCCAGATCTAGGGGCTTCTCAGTGCAGAAACCTCAGGTCCAAAGACGTGCATGTTTCTAGCTCTGGTAGTAATGAGATTCCCCTGTAGCTCTGCTAGATGCTCTGCTTTATATCACAAAAGAGATTGTCCCAAGATAAAAGCTAATCATGTAGACTGACACAAGATAAAAGCTAATCATGTAGACTGACACAAGATAAAACCTAAAGCTGTAGATTGACTCTTGACATATTAACATAACTGTCTCTAATCCTACCTCATTAATGTCATAGAGGTAGAATTTACAACACAGTAAAATCACAGAAGATGACAAAATGCTATACAGTCATACAATACTGGGAATCATGGTCTAGGCAAGTTGACACACATTTTTGGGTGGACACAATTCTATTTATAGCAGGCAATTCTACTTTGTCCTATAGGGTTGCTATGAATTGGAATCAACTAAATGAATGGCAAAGGGTTTGGTTTGGGACTCAGCTGCTAAATAAAATATCAGTAGTTCAAACCTACCAGCAGCTACAAGGGAGAAAAGACTTGTTGATCACCAAAGATTACAGTCTTGGAAATCCTAGGGACTAGTTGTGCCCTGTCCTGTAGGGTCACAATAAGTAGAAATCAACTTGAGGGCACACAATGACAAGCCTTTTAAATAATAATTAAAAAAACTATAGTTTTTTTAGCAGGATACATGCCTGCCATTCTCCCCCCGCCAAATCTCCCTGATGCCCAGGTCATTACTGTTTTAATCAGCTAGTGCTGTTCTAACAGAAATACCATAGAGTGGATGGCTTTACCAAAGTAAAGTTTGTTCTTACACAGTTTGGTAGGCTGCAAGTCCAAATTCAGGGTGTCCGCTTCAGGGGAAGGCTTTCCCCCTTGTTAGCTCTGGAGGAAAGTCTGGTGTTGCATCAGTCTTTGCCCAATGAGCATCTTGGCACAGGAAACTCAGGTCTGAAGGGTGCGCTCTTCTCCTAGTGCTGCTTTCTTGATGGTGTAAGATTCCCAGTTCTCTGCTTGCTTCCCTTTCTTTTTATCTCTTGAAGGACAAAATGATTAAGTGTGGGGCAAGCCATACTCCAGGGAAAATCCTTTTACAGGGAGCAGGGAGGTGATCCTATGCAGGGATTTACAGCCCCACCCTAATCCTTTAGCAGACAACAGGAAAATCACAAAATGAAGGACAATCATAAAATACTGGGAATCATGGCCCAGCCATGTGGCACACATATTTTTGAGGGGACACAATTCAATCCATGACAATCACCAATACCAATTAAACTGGAAAGTCTCCAGGTGGGAATCAGGAATCAGTTTTTACCTTTTTTTTAATATCTAAAGTACTGTATTTAAAAAACAAAACAAAAATACAATTTGAATTTTGAAACAATTAAAATAATTGTTTGCTTTTCTAAGATAACATTGAAAAGACTGAAAAGCGCATACAAGACTGTTGTTCCCTGACTGCTCTGTATTACTATTTTCACTCTGAGAATGAAGTCTTTTTCCAACAAGGATAGCCAGCTTGTCAAAGTTATACTTAAGATATTTATCTCTACTTTCAGAAGCTACTACACCAGTTAGTCTAAACTTCTTATATTAAATACAAAGATTTTCCTAATAATATTCAAGTCACATTTCATTTATCTCCCTCCTTAAGAACTGCATAGTCTTATTTTAAAGTTTACAAACGTGTAATAAATTACAGAGTATGTTAAGAGTAGAGACACTCTGGTTAACTTGCTTTTGAAGTGTGTCACCAGAGGAAAAGCAAGCATTGTTAATTAAGTATTCAGTACTTATGAACATACATTGAACCATTATTTTCCACAATAAAAAAGCTCGTACAAAAGTTTCATCCTATAAATATTTACCATTTCTAAATCACAGTGAGAAGAATTTGAGTAATTTACCAGTTTTGTATTCTACTGTATGCTTTGGTGATACTTTATTTAAAATTGGTATCTTACACAACAGAATGACACGTACAGAGTGTGATTGTAGAGAAGTACTGAGATTCATTGTTACAGACGTATCAAACTGTTTGGGATTAAATGGTTACATCTTAAATATTTATACAGAACACTGGTCCAACAACTTAAAAATGCAAAACAGCAGCTGGAAAGTATCTCACTGTTCAGAGATAAAAGCCTTAACCATTATTTTCTGTCAATAAGTCCTTCTTATGTTGAAATCTGAAGGCAATTAAATTCAGGCATTTTTCCCAAGCTACTGTATAAACAGGATGTTGAAGGCTATCACTATATGGCATACTGCAACATGAAGACTCTTCTGTTCAACAATTCCAGTGCAATTCCAAAATCTACACAACAGTCCAATTTCATTTCTGTCCAGGATGATGGATGTCAAGGATAAAATATCAATACAGGTACATACAAGCAGCAAGAGTATAGTCAACAAACTGAAAATGGCAGACATAGTGAGGCTGGCAAAACAGGGAATCAGCGTTGTATATGATCCACAAGTGATTTCAATGTGCAACAAAATTTGAAAACCACTGGTTTAGACTTCATGTGATGGAAGATTTTTTTTTTGTCAACTTAAAGCCAAGTGCCGTCGAGTTGGATCCGACTTGGCTAGGCTATAATCCCCAGTGGTTTGGCTGAATCCTGGACTGGTTGCTATTCCATAGCATAATGTAATGTACATGCCTCCAGAACATAAATCGATACTCTGGCAGAACTCTTTCTCTCTCTCTCCTCTGAATTCTTTTTGTTGTCTAACTACGGATCTTGGGATGTAAACTTGCTCCTTGTTCTACAGATTTGGCACTTGTCAGCTCCTTTAATTGTGTACACACCTTTCTTGAAGCAAATCTCTCGCTGTCTCTCTCCAACACACCACCCACCCACACACACACACGCACACGCACACAAATGTATCTGTTTCAGTTTCTCTACAACCCTAAGATACTTATTAAAGGAATAAGAATGATATCAGGAATGCAACACACCTGTCTTAGCTATCTAGTGCTGCTATACATACATACACACATACATATGTACATATGTATCTATATCTGAATATGTATGTATAGAAAACCTTGGTGGTGTCATGGTTAAATGCTGCAGCTGATAACCAGAAGGTCAGCAGTTCAAGTCCACTAGGTGCTCCTTGGAAATTCTATGGGGCAGTCACTATGAGTCATAATCAACTCGATAATAGTGGGTTTATGTATCTATATCTATCTATCTATCTTGGTTTTTCTTGCTTGATGGTGGCAATGAGGGCATCTTGTTTCTCTGTTTGATTCTCTTTTATATCTTGAAAGAGATTGCCTTAAGATACAACCTAATCTTATTTGTTGACTTCTGCCTAATTAACATAACTGCCTCATGAAAGTCATAGATGTAGGATTTACAACACACTGATAATCACATCAGATCACAAAATGGTGCTCAACCATACAATACGCAGAATCATGGACTAGCCAATTTGACACTCATCTTGAGGGAGACACAATTCAATTCGTAACAACACTAGAGCTACTTCATTTCTAAGTAGCAGTTAATTTCCATATCTACAAAATAAAATTATTTTCTTGCAAAACTGTGGAGATTAGAGTAGGAAGTAACTATATATCAATTTAAATTATTAATTTTGTAATTCTAACTTGATAACTTCCATAATACATATGATCTGCATAATATTTATCAGCCTCAACACGAGCTTCTCTTTCTCCTTTTTGGGTGGGAAGGGCAAAATAATTTCCAAACAGAGTGACATGACACCTGATTCTCCAGGAACTAAGGTCTTTCCCAAGATATGAGATTTTCTAGTGCCGTTAGCGAAATGTCTATTGAATCTAAGCCAATTCATTTTTATTCTTATTGTTACACTGACCTTCAAGATACTTTATTTGGCGTGCTGGAAGGTTGAACTGCCTACAGAATTGGACTGAAATGTTACAAATTACAAAGATATTTTTAGATGTTTAAGTGAGTTCTGAGAGAGCTGGTTGTAAAGAAACCAAAGATAAAGGAGAAGAAAGATAAGGAAAGGATATAATTTCAAAGGATTGTGTCAGACTAGAACAGCCCACCAGCACCAATTCTGTTATGTTCTTGCTCAGCACTAGCACAGTGCATTGCTTTTCAGCTACTTTTAGGCCTCCTCTATTTCCCACTCACCCCTCCACACCATTCTCCCAGCATGAATTATGATGTCCCCTTGCACGCTCTGCTCAACTCTTAATATGAAGAAAACTAATGATGCTGAAATGTCTTCGTTCATTTCACTCCTTTATCAACTCTTTCAAAACACTGTTTGAATACTTGTGGTGTCCTCTGTAATAGGATGAATCATTGTCACTATCACTTTTTATCTTCTTTTATGAATGCCACTTAGAATAGTATGATATTTTGGGATAAAGTTATCATTCAATACTTGACTGACAATCCAGGGCACTGAATCCTCGGTGACCAACATAACAGTTGGTGGTGATTAGGTGAGCATGTAAATTTATAAGGGAATGCACATTTTCACTCAGTCATAATAAAAAAAAAGTTGGTGATGATAGAATTTGAAAATTGACTTTTAAAAACTTTCTGAATTCAATGACTCAATAATTTCAAAACAATATGATAGCCATAACTCAATATATCTATTGATTTAATAGCCATGGTAAGTAAAACCACAGAAAACAATGTAGCCTTTTTAGAAATACCAAAGGTATTTTTTTTAATATGTAGTAAAGAGACGATGTTATAAGCTGTCTCACGATAATTTGATAGCCATGCTCTGTATAATCAGAAAAATAATACAGAATATAATTTAAAAAATATAACAAAGCTGTTTAATTTCAAACTTAGTGCAGAATAAACTAAAAATATTATGCTCAGTGAAGGGAAGGGTTTAAAATCACAATTTCTTTCCATTTGAAGAGAGTTATATAACTTAAATTTTTCCACCATCTTGAATTAACTTGGTACTAATTCTTTCCTTCTGACCCTCCACATATGGCTACTAGTCTCCCAGGAAGGAAACTAGAGTTATTGTCAGGTGCAGTTGATGAAAGTTTCTCCAGATTCAGGGTCAGGAGGCATGCGAGACAGGCAGAACGTGGCAGGGAGAGATAAACTAAAAATAAAAGAAATCAGTGACAATCTGTATAGCGAACATCAACACCTCCATCTCTTCCCCCATCCGGCTTCCAAAACATTTTTTTTCTTTTTCTTCTTCTTTTTTTTTTATTGTGATTAAGTGAAATTATACAAGCCAAATTAAATTTGCGTACCCGACTATCTGCAGCTCTTTCTGCTCTCCTTGCCCGGTGACAGCACACTCCACCCTTTTGTTCTATATATGTCATATCCTCTTAACAATGTCCTGTCCACTCCTCTCCACCCTCTCCTCTCCCCTCCAGTAAGAGGCCAGTAGGACAGCATCCCACAGAATACACACACAATGTGGTAGCATTGTGTCCCCGTGTCCAGTCCATTCCTGTCTGAAGGTTTGACCTCAGTAATGTTTTCTGGTCAATGGCAGCAGCAGATCCAGGAGCCATGCTCCCAGGGGGACTCCCAGCCAGCCAGACCATCAGTTGCAGTCATTTAGTGCAGTTCTTGAGGTGCACCCCTCTTTTTCTTGTGTTGCCACTGCGACTCAGTATTACAAGTCCCATAAGGACTGTCTTTGGTGGTAGCCAGGCACCATCTGGTCCTTCTGGTCATGTATTGATACAGCCACCCATTCACATGGGTCCTTCTGCCTCCTGGGTTCTTTCCCTCTGTGTCTTTGCTGTTCTTGTTATCACCTGTTCCAGATGAGTTGGAACCGTATGGTATACGGCAGATGGCAGCTTGCTAGCTTTTAAAACCCAGACACCACTCACCAAAGTGTGCAGAAGACTCTTTTAGCAATAGTCTAACTATGCCAGTTGGCTTTGATGTCCCACAACAGCATGGTCCTCAGAATAGTACCCCTTCTATCTATCCTTGCAATATTGGGTTAAGATTAGAAGAGTTTTCAATTTATGTTGAAGTCCAGTTGTGTTGATCTTCTTTCTACTGTGTGCTGTCGCTGCTTTCACCCAACCAAACTTCTATCAACTATCTGATCTATGACTAGACTTCTACCTCCCTCCCTTCCCTTGCAGCCATCAAAGAGTCTTTTCTTCTGTACATAAGTCTATTTTTAAGACCTTATAGTAGGGGTCTCATACAATATTTGTCCTTGTGCCACTGATTTCACTCAGCATAATGTCTTACAATGGAAATGAGGTTATGAGATGCTTCCTAAAGTCATCCTTATTTTCTTTATCAATGCTGGCTCATAGAGACCCTATAGGGCGGAGTAGAACTTCCTCATATAGTTTGCAAGGAGCACCTTGATACCAAGCTTCTAGTTAGCAGCGAAAGCTTTTATGGTTGCTAGTAGAGTTTCCTCATTAGAGTAACGCACATCAAAACCACAATGAGATACCATTTCACCCTCACTAAGGTGGCTAAAAGGAGCCCTGGTGGCACAGTGGTTTAAGTGTTCAGCTGAAACTTAAATGTTAATGATTCAAGTCCATCACCCACTCCATGGTAGAAAGATGTGGCAGTCTGCTTCCATAAAGATTTCAGCCTTGCAGACCTATGGGGAAGTTCTACTCTATCCTATAGGGTTGATGTGGGTCAGAGTCTACTTAACGGAGACAGGTTTTGGGATTTTAGGATGGCTAATATTAAAAAAAAAAAGAAAGAAAGAAAGAAAAAAACAGAAAACCACAAATTTTTGTGAGAATGAAGCCCTTAGCCCCTGCTGGTGGGAATGCAAAATAGTATAGCTGCTATAGAAAATAGTTTGCCAGGCTGTCACAAAGTTAAACATAGAACTGCCACATGAGCCAGCAACCCTGCTCCTAGGTGTATAACCCAAAGGCTTGGAAACAGGAATGCAAACAGACACAAGCACAACAATGGATATTTCAGCACTATTCACAATAATCAAAAGGTAGAAACAACCTAACAACAGATAAATGGATAAACAAAATGTGATATGTAAACACAATAGAATAGTCTTTATCCACAAAGAGAAATGAAGTCCTAATACATGCTACAACATGGAATAAACTTTGAAAACATGCTTAAAGAGGTAAGTCAATCACAGAAGGACAAATTTGTATAATCTCACACAAAATATCTAGACAAAGCAAATGTACAGAAACCAAAGTTTATTAGTGGTTGCCAGTGGTTATATGTATTTGTATTAATGTAAAAATACGTAAATTCATGTATAAATAAATATACAAGCATATTAATGGATAAATTAAATAATTTCATTTGTAACCTCTGCATAAATATTCCCAAGGAATTTTTCTTACATTTATCAGCAATCACATACACAGACTCTGTCATTTTTCTCTAATTCTCTAATTATTTATTTTTTCTCAAATAGCACATTCGCTGTAGATGTATTGATAATCAGAAAGTAAGATAAAGTCAGTATTTTTATGTATAAAAAACCAAAAACCAAACAAACCTGGTGCTATCGAGTAGATTGAGACTCATGGGGACCCTAAAGGTCAGAATAGAACTGCCCCATAGAGTTTTCAAGGAGCACCTGGCAGATTCGAATTCCTGACCTTTTGATTAGCAGGCATAGCACTGAACCACTACTTTATTTTTTAAGAAAAACTTTATTTGGTTGGCCAAAAAAGGAGCACATTGGGACCTATGCCACCAAGATGGCTCTTAATGCTATTTTTTATGTGTGCATACATGCACATATGCACACAGAAACTGTGTGTGTGTGTGTGTGTGTGTGTGTGTGTGTGTGTATTGTAAAGAATGTATGCTCCTACTTTACATTTTGTTGTGGTAAATAAATTGTCATGTAACAGTATATCATTTTTCAAAATAAAAAACTCTTTAATCATAGAGCATTCAAGTAATTAATCATAAAGCATTCAAGTAATGTTTAGTGAATACCTACCATATTCAAAGTCTATAAAGAGACACACATGAGCATTTTTATTATAGTGCTGTCTGTGGAGATGAGATGGACAGCTGAAAGACCCAGGTATCCATCATTGAAGGAATGGCTAGGAAATAGAATGATGTAATACTCTGGGACAGTATGCAGCATTTTGAAGCAACAAATGAGATACACACATAGAAAGATCTACCATAATGAGTTCTTAGTGGAAAAAAGGTAAGATGTATGAGAAATATAGTCCAATGAGGACCTTCCACTCCTTCGCTTACTCTCTACTTTATTAGCCATGGTGCTCTTGGGCCGCGGACTGGTACCTCCTAATAACATGTCCAAAGTACACGAGGGGAAGTCTTATCATCCTGGTTTCTAAGGAGCTTTCTGGCTGTACTTCTTTCAAGATAGATCTGTTTGTCTTTCTGAAAGTCCCCAGTATACTCAGCATTCTTCACCAACACCGTATTTCAAAGGCATCACTTCTTCTGTCTTCTTTATTCATTGTCCAGCTTTGGCATACACATGAGACTACTGAAAATACCATGGTTTGAATCAGGTGTATCTTGGTCCTCAAGATGACATCTTTACTTTTTAACACTTTATAGAAGTCTTTTGGGGAAGTAGCAGCATGCAGTAGAAGCGAGGCCAGCACAACTGAACTACACCATAAACTAAAAGGTTTTCTAAATACAACCCAAAGTTTAAAGGACAGAGGAGCAGGAACAGGTGTTAGGGGACCATGGCTTCAGGGAACATTGAGGTCAATTGGCATAGTTCCTTTTTTTCCTAAGAAACTCTTCTGCGTCCCACATTGGTGAGTGGCACTTAGGGTCTTAAAAGCCATCTAGCTGCCATATAAGAAACATCAACTGGTCCCAACCCACCTGGAGCAGATAAAAACCAAAAACATCAAGTCAGCCAAGTGCGGACGAGTCAGATCCGACTCATGGTGACCCTAGATGCCAGGGTATAACTGACCCCCAGAGTATTCAAGAAGCACCAAAAACATCAAAGATACTAGGAAAATATGAGCCCAGGGGACAGAAGGGTCCATATGACTGGGAGACTGCTTCAGCACAAGACCAGAAGAACTAGATGGTGCCTGGCCGTGACCAAAGACCACCCTGAAAAGGGAACACAATGTAGACTCCCAGATGAAGCACAAGAAAAAGAGGAGAACAGACCTAGAATCTGCGGAAAGACCAGACTTGGTGAGAACATGACTCCTAGACTTGCTGCTAGCCAGATCTGAAGCCAGTACTAAAGCCACTATGGGACACTGAGTGATCCAGATGGCTTGACATATAAATTATATGAGGCTGTCCAACTGGTTACTTTTTAGAGGTAAGAGGGGAGGGTGGAGAGGAGGGGACAAGTGTTGCTTGTGTGGATACAAGAAGTACAGAGTAGAAAGAAGTGTGCTGTCTGTCACAGGGTGAGGAGAGCAGACAGAATTTCATACAGGTGTGTGTTCAGCGGTGTTTATGACAAATTAACTTGGACTGTAAACTTTCAAAATAAAATTTAAAAAAGTCTTTTGCTGCAGATTTGCCCATGCAATACATCATTTGATTTTTTTTGGTTATTACTTCTACGGGTGTTGATGGTGAATCTAAATAAAATAATATCTTTGACAACATCAGTATTTTCTCAATTTATCATGATGCTGCTTATTGACAAGTTGTGGAAATTGTTTATTGTCTTTAAGTGGAGGCATAATCCATACCGAAGGCTGTATTCTTTGGTCTTCACCAGTGTTTCAAGTGCTCTTTGCTTTCCAAAAGCAAGATTGTACAATCTGCATAGCATGACTCTTCCTCCAATCCTGATGCATTCCAATTTCCCATATTTGTAGCTATCTGCAGCCATTTCTACTCATTTTGAAACATGCTATGTCAGCAAATGAAAGTCCCCAAAGTTTTACTACCCCAGTGTAGTTAAAGTACACTCTACTTTGAAGAGGCAGCTCTTCTACTTGGAAGAGGTAGCTCTTCCCCAGTCATATTTTGAGTGCCTTCCAAACAGAGGATTCAGCTTCTGACACTGCATCAGACAGTGTTCCTCTGCTATTCATGAAAATTTTGTTGGACAAGTTTTTCAGAAGTAGACTACCAAGTCTTTCTTCCTAGTCTGTCTTAGTCTGGAAGCCCTGCTGAAACCTGTCCACTGTGGTTGACTCTGCAGTATTTGAAATACCACTGACATAGCTTCCAGCATCACAGCAACATGCAAGCTATCACAGAACAACAAATTGACAGAAGAGTGGCGCTGTAGTATAGTTGCCCTCTCACTATCTCCACAGCTGCTAATGGACATAACCGCTACTAATGGACACAAAGCCAAGTATGTAGCTAAGGGGGAGAAGATTGCCCTCTGAAGAAACTCAGAAGCTTGTTAATCTGTCTTAGTGAGGTAAAGGAGGAAGGGCTCTTCTCTGACACCAGTAAATCTAGAAAAGCTGATCAGGAAATAGTCACCAACCTTGAACAGGGGCATATTATATATCAACTGCATACAAAGTGTCTTCCACTTTTATTATTCCTTTTCTGTACTTGCTCTGTATACATGCATTTGGCACACAGACATGGCTGCTGGCTAGTATATAAACACTGGGGAAGAGGTGCTTCCATAGTCTTCTCTCATAGCACCAAGTAGGGCATGCACAGATGCTGTATAATGTTGCATCTTGGGATGAGCCAAGCATCTTGGGATAGGGGTCTAATAACCTCAGGGGAACTCGGCTGATGACGATATTTACTGTCCTATTCCTCAGTGTCCTGTTTATTCTGTGAGTGATAAGTTTTTGTTGATCCCTCCATTGGAACAGTTTCTGGTCTATGCTCTGCTCTAGGCTTCACCAAGAACTTATGAATACAGTACACCATAATATGCACACGAGAAAAGCGAGTGCTATTCTTGTCTTTGGAACCTCTGAGAAATGATTAATGAACTCCCACACCTATATAACTCATTCATTCTTTTTTCCCTTAATCAAATTTAGTCAAGCTAATATTTGTCCTGAAAAAGAGCAGTTTCTAGAAGTCCTACTCAAAATTAAGAGTGTTAATTAGTCTATGTAGCCAATTGAGCAAATAGTATTCTCTAGAACTTCAAATAAATGCCTGTTATTAAGATGAGCCTGCCATGGGTATTTTTCTATAATAGGATGTTATCACACTTCTAAGGTTATTAATTTCTTATTAGTTTGATGGACTATTTCATTTTTTTTATTATGACTGAGTGAAACTGTACATTCCCATATAAATTTACATGCCCACCTTTATGCAGCTTCCGCTGCTCTCCCTGTCCAGTGACATGACAGCACAATATTCCTCTCTGCTCCATACATGTTTCATCTTCCCAACAGTTTCCTTTCCCCTCCTCTCCACCTACTCCCCTTCCTCCAGCCAGAGGTCAGCAGGATGATATCCTATAGATGCATAGAACCATAAAGTGCATCCAATATATGGTAACTCTGCATCGCCAAGTCCAATCCATTCATGTCCAAAGAGTGGACCTTCATTATGATTTATGGGCAAGGGCAGCATCAGGGCCAGGGGGCCATGCTCCCAGGGGAACCCCAAAGCCGCTGGACCATCAATTGTGGACTTTCAGTGGAGATCTCATGGTGCACCCTTTTTTATTCTTGTGTTGCCAGTGAGACTCAACTTTGTGAGCTCCATCACGGCTGTCACAGGTGGTGGCCGGGCACCACTCAGCTCTTCCAGTCCCAAGTCGATGTAGGCACCCACTCATGTGGGTCTCTCTGTCTTCTGGGTTGTCTTTACCCCATGTCGTTTTGGTCCTCAGTGAGCATCCATTCCTGCTGAGTTGGGACCATTTGCTGTGCCCTCGGATGGTAGCTTGGCAGCTTTTAAAACCCCAGACGCCACTCACCAATGAGGGGTGCAGAGAACCCTCTTAGAAATACGCTAGTTGTGCCAATTGGCCTTGATTTCGCCTAAGAGCATGGTCCCCTGCCCCCAGACCCAGCTACTCTGACCTTGCAATGTTGGTTAAGATGGAAGGAGTATTCAAGTTATGTTGAAGTCCCCTTAATATTGGTCTTGTTTCTAATGTGTGTTGTCACCGATTTCATCCAACCAAATTTCCACCAACTATCTAATCTAGACCCTTCCCCCCTTCCCTCCCCTCCCTTGCAGCCATCAAAGAGTTTTCTTCTATGCATAAGTCTGGTTTTGAGTTCTTATTGCAAGGGTCTCATACGGTGTTTGTCCTTTTGTCTCTGACTACTTTCACTCAACATAATGTCTTTCAGTTGAAACTAGGTTATGAGATGTTTCCTGGAATCATCATTGTCCTTTATTATTGCCTAGTGCTCCATTGAGTATATATACCATAGTTTACCTATCCATTCCTCTGTTGCTGGGCATCTGGGTTGATTCCATCTTTTTGCTATCGAGGACTGCTGCGATAAACATTCTTGTGCATGTATTCCGTTGGTGTGAATGGCCTTGATTCTCTACAATATATTCCAAGAAGTCGAATTACTGGGTCAAATGGTATATGTAGATCCAGCTTTTTAAGAAAGTGCCAGATTGCTTTCCAAAGAAGGTGGACCATTGTGCAACCCCACCAACAGTGTAGGAGAGTTCCACCTTCTTCACAGCCTCTCCAGCATTTGTTATTTTGTGTTTTGGATCCTGACCAAACTTGTTGGTGTGAGATGGTACCTCATTGTAGTTTTGATTTGAATTTCCTTAATAACTAAAGATCGTGAACATGTATGTCCTCATGTGGTTTTTGGCTGCCTGGATCTCCTCTTTAGAGAAATGTCTGTCCATCTCCTTTGTCCATTGCTTGATTGGGTGATTTATCTTCTTCTTACTGATATTTTGTAGTACTTTATAGATTATAGAGATCAGGCATTGGTCTGATATAGAGTTGCCAAACAGTTTTTCCTATTCTGTAGGTGGCCTTTTAACTCTTGTGATAGTCTTTGGAAGAGCAAAAGTGTTTGATTCTTAGTAGTTCCCATTTATCTATTTTCTCTTCTGTTGATTGTGGTTTGTTTGACAGATTCTGAAGTCTGTCTACATTGTGCATTAAAACTTCCATTGTTGTTCCTACTTTTTCTTGGATGAGCTTTATAGTTTTAGATTTGATATTTAGATCTTTTATCCAATTTGAGATGGTTTTTGTATAAAGCATAAGACATGGGTCTTGTTTCAATTTATTGAAGATGGATATCCAATTTTGCCAGCACCATTTGTCGAGGAGGTTTTTTTGTTTTTGTTTTAACTGAAACCGGTTGATGCAATGCTAAAAAAAAAACAGAAAGAAAGAAACTCACAAAATCTATGCTTACCTATCATGAAAACACTAAACCATAAGAGTTAAAGAAACTGTTCTGTATCAGAATGTTTTACTCTCCTTCTAACAAAAACCTGAGAAATTCATTAGTAAGGTCACCATGTAAGTTATCATGTACCTGTGACACTTTGGGGGGTGAAAGGAGGGATGTGTAGTAAGTAGACTAGGAAAATAGGCATAAATAAGAACTGTCCCAGTCAAAAGGACATCATGGTAATGTTATTTGTTACTAGATTTCGAGAAAGACGGAGCAGGGTTGTTCTGGAGTTGTTTAATTCAATCTTTCAGTCATGTTATCCAAGACCCAAAGGCTTTCCATCTTTGTACTATGTTTTTCTAAGTTTGTCAGAAAATTTCCAGAAGCTGACATTTCTTCCTGTGTCACTTCTCTTACTGGCAAAGGACATTTTACCCTAAAGCCACTCTGCTGGTTCCATATGCCATGACTGGGTCATAAACTCATATCTAAACCATGTATAATGAAAGAAATGATGCTACAAAAATTGCTTACTACAGTTAGTCCCAAGGTCTGAAACCAGTTATCACTTTTCCTAAACACATAGACATTTGTTCCTTTTAAAAACAAACAAAATGAAAAATGGGATTCTGCCTGTAAGAAAAAGACAGAATAACAATTGGGAAGATAACCAAATATGTCTGCACCACTTATTCCTCTGGAAATCCAACATCCACACAGCATCTTTTCCCCACAACTTGGAATATCAAGTGAACACCATCATGAAATGCTAGTTTCATTTTTAAGTCACTACTGTGATAAGAATGAGTGGCTGTTACCTCGTCTTTGGTTCTCCATACAGTTTATAATGATTATAGTTACAAAAAGATAGGATATAGAGTAAATATAAATAAATAAATAAATGTAAACTTTTATTATTTTCAGAGACTATATCCTGAGTAAAATACAAAAGAATCAACTGACAAAACTTTATCTAGAGAATTGATTAAGTTTGCCAGTAAAAAAAAAAATTAACAAAATCAACAGTCTTCTTACAAACTAGTAATAATCATTTTAAGAAGTTGTCATGGATTAAATTGTGCCCCCCCCATGTGTGTAGCTGTTTGTCTGAGCCGGGATTCCTGCTATTGAGTGATGATGTTCTTATAAGCTGTAAATCCTACCTCTATAATGTTAATAAGGAGGGTGGGTGGCATTTGTGTTGGTGGGGCAGGACTCAATGTGTAAGATTGTGTTGTGCCTTGAGACCATTGCTGGTGATATGACTAGCAGGGAGATACGGGGGCTTCATATCATCAGGAAAGAAACAGTGTTTGGAGCACAGCACATCCTTTGGACCCGGGGATACCTGTGCCTCCAGAGCTCACAGTCCGTGGGAAGATTGATGACAAGGACCTTCCTAGAGAGCCAACAGAGAAAGGTCTCCTATGGAGCTGAAGTCTTGAATTTGAACTCTTAGCCTACTTTTCTGTGAGAAAATAAATTTCTCTTTCCATTTGTAGTATTTCTGTCATAGCAGCACTAGATGACTAAGATAGAAGTTATGGTGAGAATGCAGCTTATTCAAAAATAAGAACAAAAACAAAAAAGATTATTAAAATAAACAATATTTATGGAGAAATCTATCAAAATTTACAAGGAATCTAAAGTAAGACCTTAAGAAAAAAGGAAAGCTATATAATCTATTCACTGCTGGGGAAATTAAATGCCATAAAGATTCTATATTTGCTCAAGGTAATAATTATATTTTAAGCAATAAAGACTAAAGTAAGATTGTCCATAGGACTGGACAAGCTGATTTTGCTTCATGTGGTTGAATACATGTAAATAATTAAGAGAGATAATTTTTAAAGACTGACCAAATGATCAAAAGTTGCTCTATAGCAAAGATGGAAGGATATGTAACAGGTAAGCCAGATTATTGGAAGCAGAACATCCGGAAGGGAATCACTGAGTGTTAAAACATTGTTGTTGTTGTTGTTTTAAGGTAACCAATATCTCTGAACAATTTATATAGTAATTGTGAAATGGGAACCTAACCTGCTATGTAAACTTCCAACAAAAACACAATAAAGTATTACTTAAAAAGATAAGCAAGAACAGGACACTTGTTCTTTCAGTTATTAAGATTTGTTAAAAGGTATGATAGTCACAAAGAAGTTCCCTGGTTGGCACAAATGGTTTATTCTCAGCTACTAACTTAAATGTTGGAGGTTTGAACCCCCTGGCAACACCACAGAAGAAAGACCTTGTGGCCTGTTTCAGTAAAGATTACACTCAAGAAAACCTTTTGAAGCTCAGTTTTACTCTATGACACACGGAGCCAACTTGAGTCAGAAGCAACAGCAATAAGTTTTGATTTGATTTGTTAGCTGGCAAAATAATGGTTCCCCCAAGGATGTCTGTACCCTAATCTCTGGAACCTATGAATATGTTGCCTTGTATGTCACAACGGACGTCACAGTTGCAATTAAATTAAGGATTTTTAGCTAAGTTTATCCTGAATTATCTGGAAGGGCCAATTTGTGTCATGTGAATCGTTAAAACAGGAGACTCTTTTCCCGTTGAGTCAGAAAGAGAGCTCTACTGTGTGAGCGGGACTGTACTTGTTGTTGGATATGAAGATGAAGAGATAGGACCACAAGCCAAAGAACACTGAAGCCTCTAGAAACTGTGGAGTGTTCTTGGTTAACAAACCCACTGCTGTCAAGTCAATTTCAACTCACAGGGATTCAATAGGACAGAGTAGAATTTCTCCCATAGAGTTTCCAAGGAATACCTGGTGGATTTGAACTGTGACCTTTTGGTTAGTAGCAAACACTGCACTTAACCCCTACACCACCAGGGTTTCCCTGTTAATAGCCAGCAAGGAAATAGGACCTCATTCTCACACTGCAAGTAACTGAACTCTAGCACTCAGTGAAATGGGCAGGAAAACAGATTACCCTTCAGAGCTTTCAAGCAGGAACTCTGTACTGCTGACACCTTGATTTTAGCTTGCTGAGACCTGTTATGGACCTCCAAACTACAGAACTGTACGGTAACAAATTGTGTTGCTTTAATCCACTAAATCTGTGTTAATTTGTTACAGTAGGAAGAAGAAACAAATACATAAGTTTATAGCACAATATTGTTGTAGAACTAGCCAAAGGAATAAGTGGAGTAAGATACAGAGTCCAGGAATAGACTCATGTGTATATTGAATTTATTATGTGAGAAAAAATGACATCTCAAATCATGGGAGAAAGCACAGACTATTGTACAGAGTATAGGCCAGTTGAATATTGCAAAAAACCAAAAATTAATACTTTTTCCAGACCTTTAAAAAAGCATTCAAAATAAAACTAAGGTTTCTTTAACAAAGGTTAAAGAAAATATAGGTGAATATGCTTATGACCTTAGGTTACAAAAATGTATTTTTAAACTAGCAAAAACCTTGAACAAAAAGATTAATAGATGGTGACTAATTAATTAAACTTATACATGAAAAGAAGAAAAATTTAAAAACTTTACTAATTCAGTGGCAAGATGGGAACTATACATATATGCATACTTATGTACTAATAGAAATTATAATATATGTATTACATTAATGCACTTGGCTTGGCTATTACATTAATTAATAATTCTTACAAATCAATAAGGAAAATACAAGCAAATAAATAGAGAAATGGGCAAGAAATAAGAACCAAAAAACCAAAGAAAGAAAAATTTAAAATAAAATAAATGCATGAAATAATATTCAACTCTGTTACCTATCATAGAAAGGCACATTGAAAACAATCAGTTAATTTTCAACCATCAAATTGGCAATCATACAGAAATTGGAAAATATCTAGATAAGGTCTCTGGGGAAAGCGCACCGTCCTACAATGCAACTTGACAGAATCTATTAAAAATAAAATGATGTAGAAATTAGTATCTAAGTGTTTACATTTTGCAAGCAATTGCACATGAGCTTCAAGAAGGTTCTATACATAGATGTATGAAAAGTGGAACAGCTAAATTAACTGTGGTATATTCATCCTACAGAATGCCATGCAGCAATTCAAATAACCAGTACATAGGACACAAAGTTTCAACACATATTGTTCAGAATCAAAAGTGTATTGAAAAATGTATTGCAATAAGAAAGACACACAAAATAATATCCATCAGTATATAAATATGTATTTATGCAAGTGTATGGTTCAAGTTCTAATATGTTATATACCAAACTTACGGTACTGCTTACCTCCAGGGAAAGGTAAATGGATGTACAGAAGAGTAGGGGAGAAAAGATTGTCAGAGAGAACTTAAGCCTTCTTTGAGAAGCTTAAAATATTTACCAAGAAAATGCATTCATATACTACATGCACAATTATCCATTATGGAAGACTACTCCACTTCTTATAAGGATATGCTTATATTTTTGACATTATTCTGCACCAACCTCTGTAAACCCAAATCCATTGTATTGTCAGTTCTGACTCATAGCAGCTCCATAGGACAGAGAAGAACTGCCCCATAGAGTTTGAAGGAGTGCCTGACAGATTCAAACTGCTGACCTTTTTGGCTAGCAGCCATAGCACTTAACCACTATACCACCAGGGTTTTCCAATCTATATAAAGAGTTATGAAAAACTTTGCCTTTTCTCCCTAGAAATAAGAAAATTGTTTCTTCATCAGTCTAATGATTACTGTTCCCCCCCTCAAGACAAACTGTGTAAATTTTCACCACCCCTTTTTGTCATGTCTTTTTGGAATTATGAGGCATATAGAGTCTCTATGAGTCAGAATTGACTCAATGGCAAAGGAGTTGGGGTATTCAATGATAAAATTAAGTTTACAATTTGTTGAAATTTCTATGGTTCTACAGTATACGCTATTTAATGTTTATATTCTTACATTGTGACATTGTTGTGCAGTTGGCAAATTCAAAATCTGTAGATAATACAATAGAGTAGGAATTTCTGACAGTCTTGTATTCCAAAATCCATAGGTCAGGTAGTTGGAGAATGAGAGGAATTTTAGTAAGTTGTTGATTTATAGTCTAAAGAGAGAATATTCCCTCAGGAATGCTCCATTTTGTTTTCAAACAATCAAACCTGCTGCTATCAAGTTGATTCTGAAAGCCTTCCAATTACTGTTGAGACACACAACATTGTTGTTGTTAGGTGTCTTTGAATCAGTTCTGAACTCTAGCTAACCCGTGTACAAGAAAACTGAACAATTGTCTTGTACCATCCTTAAAACTGGGGTTATGTGTGAGCCTCTTTACAGCTACTGTTGTCAATGACCTCCTTGAGGGTCTTCCTCTCTTTTGCTGACCCTGTACTTTACAAAATATGATGTGTCTCTCCAGGGACTGATTCCTCTTGTTAACACATCAAAATATGTGAGAGGAAGTCTCACCATTCTTTCTTCCAGGGAGCATCTCGACTATAGTTCTTCCAAGGTAAATTTGTTCATGCTTCTTGCAGTCCATGTTATAGAAATATTCTTTATCAACTTCGTGATCCCAAGGTGTCAATCTTTGGTCTTCCTAACTCATTGTCCAGCTCCATCCACGTTAAGGAGGGGAATCTGCTTTACTTGAGGTCAATTTATTTAATCTCATGTTACTACTTAATAATAACATCTAAATCAGTGTTTGTCTCAAAATTGGGCACTATATACTGGCAAGATTGACACATAAAATTAACCATCACAAGCAGAAATCTGCAGTTTGATAAGCCTAGCAAGCTGGTATCAAGTTTTATTCAGCATCCTCAGCAGTAAGCTTGAAAATCATGATAGTTTGCTTGAAAACTCTAGGAACTTGACTTAATTAAGCAAGGCTAGGCAGATTGGAAAAAAGTTGAAATCAGAACTTTGGGGAATGCACCAGATCTTAATCAAGAAGCATAATAGGGGGGCGGAGTTAAGATAGCAGACTAAGCACACCTCTCCTTATATCCCTCTGGAAACCAAGACCTGAACTGATAATCAAACGGAGCCTTCTGATCACCTAATCAGCCTCAGGACACAGTACAGGGCTGTTAACTGGGACTTCATATCACTGAGCGAAAAACCTCCTCTCTTTCGCTGACTCCTGCTCCTGGCTAGCCCTGGCTCTCATGGACAGAAGGTAAAGGCACCATTTTGACTTTTTTTTCTCTTTCTTGGCCAGCGGGCGGAGCTGGGTCTTGCCTAGCGGCTAGACTCAGATGTGCTGCTGGAGAGATAGGCAGGCGAAATTCCCATATTATGAGAGCCAGGCTTAAGACTCTCTTAATCTAGCCACTTTGAGCTTTTTGTTCTACATCTGCGTCAGCGAGGTTTGAATGGAATTCCACAGTCAGTGTGTGGGACGCCATGTTGGTACCGAGATTTTAGCGGGACCTAATTCTTAGCCTGGGAGCCAGCGCCTGCAAACAAGACAGCGCTTCTCCGACAGAAAAGCAGTAATTTTCCCAGTGCCACCTACGTTACAGGACCTGCAACAGAAGCAAAGGAATCACTACCTCTCGGCACCTTTAGCCAACTCTGTCTGCAGCCTGTGTGGAGGACACCATCTTGGATACGGTGGCTGCACCTGGACCTAATTGTTAGCTTGGGAGCCAGAGCCTGCCCACAAGAGAGAGCTTTTCTATCACAAAAACAGTACTCAACGCAGTGTCAGCTAAGGGTAGCCACTGTCAGCAGAGGCCAACAGGGCAGTAGCATTGCAGCATTCTGAACTAGTTTGTTATCATCTGGGGTTGGATATAGTGGCGCTTACTTTGTCAGTTGAGAAGAGGGACCTCTACACCTGAAAACCTAACTGACATGTGACCTAATCAGATACCTTTTGCTTTACATTTGAAGACAGCCTAGAGGAACATTTGCAATCTATCCTCACAGTACCTCTTCCAGCCTCTACATACTCACATGGGACCTAAAAAGCAACAGAAATCACCCATGGCTTCAGAAGGTTCCCAAACAAAGCAACCAAGGAGTTTTCCAGATGAAGAAACTATTATGAAAGCATCAGGAAGTGAATACAAAATGATTATATACAGAGCCCTTCTAGACCTTATACAAAATGCAGCAGAACAGAAAGAGACATTAAACAAGCTGTTCGATCTGATGGAACACCAGTACTCTGAAATCCAACAGATCAAGAACAGAATCAAAGACATGGAAACTTCCATGCAAAACCAAGAAAACGGAATGAAACAAACAGAAAAAAGAATTTCTGACTTGGAAGACAGAGCTACTGATGCCAGCATCTATGAGCAGAAATCAGAAAAAAGAAACAAGAAAAATGAAGAAACGTTAACAAGCATGTGGGACTCTATTAAGAGGAACAACCTTCGATTAATTGGAGTCTCTAAACAGGGTGAGATGTCTGAGAACACAGAGTATCGTTGCTGAGCTGCTGAAAGAAAACTTCCCAGAAATCATGAAGGAAGAGAACATAGACATCTCGGATGCATATCATATGCCACCCAATACAGATCTAAAAAGAAAGACTCCAGACATAATCAAGCTTAGCAAAATGAAACACAAGCAGCAACTCTTAAAGGCAGAAAGACTCAAAGCAAAGCTAACATTCAGAGGGAAACTGTCATGGTTGGAATTGTGTCCCCCCAAAAATGTGTGCAGCCACGTGGCTGGGATATGGTTCCCAGTATCTTGGGACTCTCCTCCATTGTGTGGTTTTGCTAACCTGTATGTTAAAGGATTAGGGTGGGGCTGTAAATTCCTGTTGTAGAGGGAGTTTCCCTGGAGTATGGCTTGCCTCACCCTTAATGCTTTTAGGTTGCAAGGAATAAAAGGAAAAAGAAACAAAGGAAAATTTGAGAACCTCACTACCATCAAGCAAGCAGCACCGGGAGCAGAGCGTATCCTTCAGACCAGAGGCTCTTGCGTCAGGACGCTCCCTGGACAAAGACTGATGCAATACCGGACTTTCCCCTAGAGCCGACAAGGGGAAAGCCTTCCCCTGGAGCGGACACCCTGAATATGGACTTGCAACCTACCGGACTGTGTAAGAATAAATCTTTCTTTGTTAAAGCCATCCACTCTGTGATATTTCTGTTAGAGCAGCCCTAGCTGACTAAAACAGAATTGGCACCGTGGGAGTGGGGTGCTGCTCCAGCAAATACCTAAAATGTGGAAGCCACTTTGAAACTGCAAATAGATAGAAGATTCAGAAGGAACGAAGAAGGCGCAGATGGTGAGAAACAACAGAGGACCGGCAGCAGCGGCAGCGGCAACAGCAGAACCAGAGGCAGCGCTGGAGCCGACCCGTGGAGCAAGAGAGGTCAGTGCCTGCACAAAGTTTTCCTCACGGAACGGGGTGCCTCTGGGCACTTGAATCGGTGGAGCTGGCCTTGATGACTCACAGAGTGAAAGAGTTGAGTGCCTTTGGGCAGGACGCTTTCCCGCAAGAGTGGGGTGCTTCCGGACACTTAAACCAGTGGAGCTACAGAGCTTTGGAACACTTGCCCGGCAGGGCAGATGTGGGACTGAGGCCCGGGCCATGCGGCCATAGGAAGCTGAAGCTGAAGAGACAAATAGCGTGAGAAGCTGAGCTGCCTCAGTCTCAAGAGGTATGGCCATGACCTCAGAGGTTTGAAAGGGTGGAACCATGGCATGCTGTGTTCATAAGGGTGGAATTGCCACTCAGTTGGGCTTAGGGTGCTCCTAAAGCCGATGGGACAGAGTTTCTGTCCAAGTGGGCCTTGAAGGCAGAGTTGTAGCATGGGGCTGGAGATCTCCACTCAGAAACCTGAGAGTGTGGCTGATACCTAGAGTCTGGAGAGCATTGCTGTTTTGTAGAATGTCTCAGAAAATGTAAGAGTATTTCGAAAGCTTTGAGGGCTAATCTAATGTATTCTGTTGACTTGCCTGTTGCCTGTTAATGCCTTCTAAGTTTCACAGATGTAGAAGCGTTTTTGTATTTTGGACTTGGAACTGATTTAAGACTTCTGTTATATGGATGGATGGACATAATTTTGCTATGGTGAGATGAATGTGTTAAATGTTTTGTGATGTGATTTTTGTGTTGTCAAAGGGTTAGAGCAGCCCTAGTTGACTAAAACAGAAACCCTGTAGGCTCTCGTCATATTTCTCAGCAGAAACCATGCTGGCACGGAGACAGTGGCATGACACATTGAAAGCCTTGAAGGAGAAGAACTTCCAGCCAAGAATTATATATTTTGCAAAACTATCTTTCAAATACGAAAATGAAATTAAGACATTCCCAGATAAACAGAAACTCAGAGACTTTGTAAAAACCAAACCCAAACTACAAGAAATACTGAAAGAAGTTCTTGGCTCTGGCTTAGAAGAACAAAACCACTAACTTTATATTTTAGAACGACACACTACTCAATACTCCACTCATTTAAGGAAGGCTCCAAAGTAAATCACAGCTTTGATATGGAAAGAAGCAATCCAGTGATCATCATGAAAACTATGGTGTCATCATAATAAAAAGAGGGATGTACTACAGTCGTTATAGTCCTTCCAGATGGAGAGGAAGATGACAAGACTGGTAGTAATTAAAACTGGGTTTATAAATAGTTTATTAAGGGGGTTCATAGGGGCACCTGTAAAGCACAACAAAGATGTATCATACTATTTCAAGAAATCTAACACACGAGTCTCAACAACTACAAAACCAGCTCTGAAACAGGTGAAAAATCAACTAACAAAAAACAATGTCCCAGAAGAGACTAATAGGAAAACCAGACAAAACACCAACATAAAAATAAACAAATCACAATGGCAGCACTGAACACATACCTATCAATAATTACATTGAATGTGAATGGACTGAATGCTCCAGTAAAGAGACACCGAGTGTCATCTTGGATCAAAAGACATGACCCATCCATATGTTGTCTACAAGAAACTCACTTGAGACCTAAAGATAGGAACAAACTGAAAATTAAAGGATGGAAGAATATATATCAAGCTAACAATGAACAAAGAAGAACAGGGGTAGCAATTCTAATCTCAGACAAAATCAATTTTAATGTCAAATCCACTAACATGGACAAAGATGGACACTATTTATTGCTGAAAAGTTCAGTACACAAGAGCGACTTAACTGTATTAAATATTTATGCACCTAATATCAGAGCACCTAAGTACGTCAAAGAAACACTGACTACGCTCAAAAGAGAGTTAGGTGACTCCACAACAATAGTGGGAGACTTTAACACTCCACTCTCATTACTAGACAGATCATCTAGAAGAAAGCTCAGTAAAGATACAGAAGACCTCATTGCCACAATTAACCAACTAAGCGTCATTGATATACACAGAACTTTCCACCCATCAGCAGACAACTACACCTTCTTCTCCAGTGCACATGGAACATTCTCCAGAATTGACCATGTGATAGGCCATAATGCAATGCTCAACAAAAGCCATACCATTGAATTACTGCAAAGCATCTTTTCAGATCATAAAGCCATAAAAGTTGAAATCAATAGCAGAAAAAACATAGATAGAAAGTGGAACTCTTGGAAACTGAACAACATCTTGCTGAAAAAAAACATGGGTTTTTTTGAAATCAAGGATGAAATCAAGGATGAAATCAAGAAATTCATCGCTTCCAATGAGAACGAAAACACTTTGGACCAGAACCTATGGGATACAGCCAAAGCAGTACTCAGAGGTCTGTTTATCTCCATAAATGCATACATCTGGAAGGAAGAAAGAAACCAAATCAAGGAACTAACTCTACAGCTTGAACAAGTAGAAAGAGAACAACAGAGGTACCCCTCAGGCGCCAGGAAAACGAGATCATAAAGATTAGAGGAGAGCTAAATGAATTAAAGAATAGAAATCAGTTTAAAAAATTGAAAAGACCGAAAGCTGTTTTTTTGAAAAGATTAACCAAACTGACAAACCACTGGCTAAACTTACTAAAGAAAAGCAGGAAAGGAAACAACCGAAATTAGAAATCAGAGGGGAATTATCACCACAGATGCAACAGAAATAAAAAATATCATAACAGAATACTGTGAAAAATTGTACTATAACAAACTTGAAAACCTAGGGGAAATGGGCAAATTCCTTGACTCATAGCACCTACACAAATTATCACAACGTGAAGCAGAACAACTTAATAAACCGATCACAAAGAAAGAGATTGAAAAGGTCATCAAAACACTGCCAACCAAAAAAAGTCTGGGCCCAGATCGCTTCACTGCAGAATTCTACCAAACATTTAGAGAAGAGTTATCTCCAATAGTACTGAGACTATTTCACAGTATAGAAAGGGATGGAGTACTCCCAAACTCATTCTACGAAGCCAGCATAACCCTGATACCTAAGCCAGGGAAAGATCCAACAAAGAAAGAGAACTACAGACCGATATCACTCATGAATCTAGATGAAAAATCTTCAACAAAATTCTTGCCAACAGAATACAACAACATACCAAGGAAATGATCCATCATGACCAAGTGGGATTCATACCAGGGTTGCAAGGCTGGTTCAGCATCAGAAAAACAATCAATGTGATTAACCACATAAATGACACGAAAGACAAGGATCACCTGATTTTGTCCATTGATGCAGAAAAGGCATTTGATAAAGTCCAACACCCATTCATGCTAAAAACTCTTAGCAAAATGGGCATAGACGGCAAATTCCTCAACACAATAAGCGTCATTTATACAAAGCCAATTGCCCACATCATCCTGAATGGAGAGAGACTGAAAGACTTTCCCTTGAGATCAGGAACTAGACAAGGATGCCCACTCTCACCTCTCCTATTCAACATTGTGCTAGAAGTTCTAGCCAGAGCAATTAGACAAGACCAAGAAATAAAGGGCATCTGCATCACCAAAGAGGAAGTTAAAATCTCCCTGTTCCCAGATGATACGATTGTATATGCAGAGAACCCCAAGGAATCTATAAGTAAGCTACTCAAACTGATAGAAGAGTTCAGTAAAGTCTCACGATACAAGATAAAAATAAGTAAATCAGTAGGATTCCTTTATGCCAACAACGAGACTGTTAAGGAAGAAGTTATCAAATCAATATCATTTATGATAGCCCCTAAGAAGATAAGGTACCTACTAATGAATCTAACCAGAGAAACAACAGACCTTTACAAAGAGAACTACAAGCCCTTACTACAAGAAACTGAGACAGACTTAGAGAAATGGAAAAACCTACCCTGCTCGTGGATAGGAAGACTTAACATTGTGAAAATGTTTATTTTACCCAAAGAAATCCATTTATATAATGCAATCTCAATGCAAGTTTCAGCGACATTTTTTAATGAGATGAAGAAACAAATCACCAATTTTGTTTGGAAAGGGAAGTAGCCCCGGATAAGTAAAGTACTACTAAAGAAGAAGAACATACTGGGAGGCCTCTCATTACCCAACCTTAGAACATACTACACTGCCACAGTGGTCAAAACAGCCTGGTACTCGTACAAGAACAGACAGATGGATCAATGGAACAGAATTGAGACCCCAGAGATGACACCATCTGCCTATGAACAGTTGATATTCGACAAAGGCCCTAAGACATTAAACAGGGGTAAAAACAGTATCTTCAACAAATGGTGCTGGCAAAATTGGTTATCCATCTGCAATAAACTGAATCAAGATCCATATCTAACACCTTATACAAAAACCAACTCCAACTGGATAAACGACCTAAATATCAAACCTAAAACGATAAAGCTCATCCAAGAAAAGGTAGGAACAATAATGGAAGTTTTAATACACAATGAGGACAGACACTAAAATCTGTTGAAGAAACCACAATCAACAGAAGAGAAAATAGATAAATGGGAGCTATTAAGAATCAAACACTTTTGCTCATCCAAAGACTTTATTAATAGAATTAAAAGAACACCCACAGAATGGGAAAAAATATTTGGCAACTCTATGTCAGACCGGCGCCTGATCTCCAAAATCTATAAGAGACTAGAAAATATCAATAAAAAGTAGATAAATCTTCCAGTTAAGCAATGGGCAAAGGAGATGGACAGTCTTTTCACTAAAGAGGAGATCCAGGCAGCCAAAAAACACATGCAGACATGTTCACAATCTTTAGTTATTAAACAAATTCAAATCAAGATGACAATGAGATACATCTCACCCCAGAAAGACTGGCCATGATCCAAAAAACACAAAACAACAAATGCTGGATAGGCTGTGGAGAAAGTGGAACCTTCCTACACTGTTGGCGGGTTGCAAAATGGTCCAGCCTCTTTGGAAAGCAATCTGTCACTTCCTTAAAAAATGGATATTGATATACCATTTCACCCAGTAATTCCACTACTTGGAATATATCCTACAGAATCAAGGCCATTCACACCAATGGACACATGCTTGAGAATGTTTATCACAGCACAGTCCACGATAGAAAAAAGATGGAATCAACCCAGATGTCCAACAACAGAAGAATGGATAGGTAAACTATGGTGCATATACTCAATGGAGTACTACGCAATGATAAAGAATAACGATGATTCCAGGAAACATGTCCTAACCTGGTTTCAACTGGAAGACACTATGTTGAGTCAAAGTAGTCAGCGACAAAGGGACAAATACTGTATGAGACCTCTACGATAAGATCTCAAAAACAGACTTCTGTATAGAAGAAAAGACTCTTTGACAGCTGCAAGGGAGGGGAGGGAGGAAGGGTGAGAGGGGGAGGGCTTAGTTTAGATAGTTGTTAGAAATCTGATTGGGAGAAAACGGTGATAGCACACATTAGAATCAAGAACAATATTAAGTGGACTTCAGCATAACTTGAGTACTCCTTCCATCTTAACCCAATATTGCAAGGATAGAGTAGCTGGGGCAGGGGGCGGGGGACCATGCTCTTAGGTGAAATTGAGGCCAATTCGCACAACTAGCATTTTGCTAAGATTGCTCTCTGCACCCCACATTGGTGAGTGACATCTGGGGTCTTAAAAGCTGCCAACTTGCCATCTGAGGACACAGCAAATGGTCCCAACTCAGCAGGAACAGATGGTCACCGAGGATCAAAACGACATGGGGTAAAGACAATCTAGAAGATTGAGAGACCCACATGAGTGAGTGCCTACATCGACTTGTGATCGGAAGAACTGGATGGTGCCCAGCCACCACCAGTGATAGCCGTGATGGAGCTCACTAGGTTGAGTTTCACTGGCAACACAAGAATAAAAAGGGGGGCATCCTGAGATCTCCACTAAAAGACCTCAATTGATGGTCCAGCAGTTTCAGGGTTCCCCTGAGAGCATGACCACTGGCCCTCATGCTGCCCTTGCCCATAAATCATAATGAAGTTCCACTCTTTGGACAGGAATGGATTGGACTTGGCAATGCACAGTGACCATTTATTCGATGCACTTTATGGTTCTATACATCTATAGGATATCATCCTGCTCACATCTGGCTGCAGGAAAGAGAGTGGGTGGAGAGGAGGGGAAAGAAGGCTGTTGGGAAGATGAGACATGTATGGAGCAGAGAGGAATAATGTGCTGTCACCTGACAGGGAGAGCAGTGGAAGCTGCATATAGGTGGCATGTAAATTTATACGGGAATGTACATTTTCACTCAGTTATATTAAATAAAAAAAAAAAATGAAACAAACGACTTATCATATCATGGAAACTATGACATTATCACATTTAAAAGAAGGATGTACTACAGTAGTTACAGTCCTTTTAGATGGAGAGGAAATTATAATGGTATGCAAAAGTTCAAATTCGGTTTGAACTTAGAATAGTAAGTGTGATCATAGGGTAGTCACAAACCAACAGAAATGTAACACATCAAAACAGAAAACATAATACAGGAATCTCAACAAACACAAATGAACGCTGAAAAAGATGAAAAGTCAACCCACAATGAAGAATGATCTAGAACAGAATATTAAGAGCAACATAGAAAACACTGATGCAAAATTAAAGACATTAAAAAAAACAGCACGAAACATGTATCTATCAATAATTACACTGAATGTAAATGGACTGAACTCACCAATAAAGAGAAAACAAGTGACATCTTGGATCAAAAGACACAACCTGTCTATATGTTGCATACAAGAAGCACACCTTAGGCTTAAAGACATGAACAAACTGAAAATTAGAGGATAGAATAATATATACCAAGCTAACAGTATACAAAGAAGAGCAGGTGTGGAAATACTAATCTCAGATGAAATAGATTTTAATGTAAAATCCACCATCATGGACAAGGACGGTCATTATTTATTGCTGAAAGATTCAATACACAAGCAGGATTTAACAATATTAAATATTTATGCCTAAATAGCAGAGCATCTAAACACATCGAGCAAACACTGACTACACATAAAAATGATACAGAACACTCTATAATAATATTTGGACACTTCAACACTCCACTTTCAGTAGTGGACAGATCATCCAGAGAAAAGTTCAGTAAAAACACAGAAGATCTTCTTGCGAAAATTAACCAAGTAAGCCTCATTGACATATAAAGAAATTTTTATCCATCAACAGACAACTACACCTTCTTCTCCAATGCACAGGAACATTTTCCAGATTAGACCATGTGATAGCACACAAAGCAAATCTTAACAAAATCTAAACCATTGAATTATTGTAAAGCATTTTCATGGGCCATAAAGCTGTGAAAGTCAAAATCAATAGCAGAAAAAAACATAGAAATGGAAACTAACGAAAACTGAACAACACCTTGCTCAAAAAACTCTGGGTTAGAGAAGAAATCAAGGTTGAAATAAATTCACGGAATCAAATCAGAATGAAAACACATCCTACTGGAACTATAGAACACAGCCAAAGCCATGCTCAGAGGTCAATTTATCTCTATAAACGCACACATATGGAAGGAAGAAAGGACCTAAACCAAAGAATTAACCCTACAGCTTGAACAAGTAGAAACAGAGCAACAGAGGAAATCCTCAGGCACCAGAAGAACACAGATCACAAAGATTAGACCAGAACTAAACAAATTAGAGAATAGAACAATTGAAAAAATTCACAAAACCAAAAGCTGTTGTTTTGAAAAGATCAACAAAATTGACAAACCACTGGCTAAACTTACACAAGAAAAACAAGAGAGGAAAAAAATAACCCAAATAAGAAATGAGATGGGAGATGACACAACAGACTCAACTGAAATCAAAAGTATCCTAACATCATACTACAAAAGAATGTACTACAAGAAATTTGAAAACCTAGAGGAAATGGATAAATTCCTAGATTCATATCACCTACCAAAATTATCACAAGGAGAAGTAGAACAACTTAACAAATCCACCACAATGGAAAAGATTGAAAAAGTCATCAAAAAACTACAAAAATGTCCTGGCCCATATGGCTTCAACAGAGCATTCCACCAAATTTTAGAGAAGACTTAACTCCAGTACTACTAAGATTATTTCACAGCACAGAAATGGACCGAATATTCCTTGATTCATTCTACGAAGCCAGCATAACCCTGATACCAAAAGCAGAGAAAGATTCCACAAAAAAAGGAAAATTATGGACCAATATCACTCATCCAACTTGATGGCACTTGGCTTTGGCTGGCATCACTCATGAACCTAGATGCAAAAGTCTTCAACAAAATCCTGGCCAGTAGAATTCAAAAACACATCAAAAAAATAATTCAATGTGACCAACTTGGATGCATACCAGGGATGCAAGACTGGTTCAATATCAGAAAAACAATTAATGTGATCAACCACACAAATAGCACAAAAGATAAGAATCACTTTATTTTGTCATTTGATGCAGAAAAGGCATTTAACACAGTCCAACACCCATTAATGGTAAAAACTCTCAGCAAAACAGGAATAGAAGGGAAAGTCTTCAACGCACTAAGGGGCATCTATGCAAAGTCAACCACCTACATCATCCTGAATGGAGGGAGACTGAAAGAATTTCTCTTGAGAATGGGAACTAGACAAGGATGCTCACTCTCACCACTTCTATTCAACATTGTACTAGAAGTTCTAGCCAAAGTGATTAGGCAAGTCCACGAAACAAAGGGTATATACATCAGCAAAGAAGTAAAACTCCTCTATTTGCAGATGAAATGATTGCATACGCAGAGAATTCTAAAGAATCTATAGGTAAATTACTGGAACTAATAGAAGAGTTCAGCAAAGTATCAGGATATAAGATAAACATAAGTAAATTAGTAGGATTCCTTTATACCAACAAAGAGATCACCAAAAAAGAAAGCACCAAATCAATACCATTTATTCTAGCCCCCAAGAAGATAAAACACATGGGAATAAATCTTACTAGAGAAAGAAGAGACCTCTACAAATAGAATTACAAGACCTTACTGTAAGAAACTAAGAGACTTACATAAATGGAGAAACCTACCCTGCTCCTAGATAGGAAGACTTAACATTGTGACAATGTCTATTTTACCCAAAGCTATCTACATATACAATTCAATCCCAGCACAAATTCCAGTAACATGTTTTAATGAGATGGAGAAACAAATCACCAACTTTGTTTGGAAAGGGAAAAAAAAATCCCTATAAGCAAAGCACTACTGAAGAACAGGAACACAGTGGGAAGCCTCACAGTATCCGACCTGAGAACATATTACCCTGCCACAGTAGTCAGAACAGATTGGTACTGGTACAAAAAGAGGTGTATACACTTGAGACTTCAGAGGTGCCACCATCCTACTATGAACAGTTGATATTCAGCAAAGGCCCAAAAGTTGTTAACTGAGGTAAAAACAGTCTAACAAATGGTGCTGGTAAAACTGGATATTCATCTACAGAAAATTGAAACAAGACCCATATCTCACATCTTACACAAAAACCTTCTCAAATTGGATAAAAGACCTAAATATTAAACCTCAAATGGTAAAGATCACGCAAGAAAAAATAGCATCAAGAATGGAAGTTGTAATACACAGCTTAGACAGACTGCAAAATCTGACAAAGCACAATCAACAGAAGAGAACGTTGAAAAACTGGAACTACCAGGAATCAAACAGTTTTGCTCATCCAAGACTTTATCAAAAGAATTAAAAGACCACCTACAGAACAGGAAAATAATATTTGGCAACTACATGTTACTCCAACATCAGATCTCCATACTCTACAATGTACTGTAAAGTATCAGCAAGAAAAAGGTAAATTACCCAGTTAAGCAATGGGCAAAGAAGATGGACAGACAGTTCACCAAAAAGGACATCTAGGCAGCCAAAGACACATGAGGAAATGCTCAAGATCATTAGTTGTTAAAGAAATCCAAATCAAAAGTATAATGAGACACCATCTTACCCCACCAAGGTTGGTCATGATCCACAAAACACAAAAAAACAAATGATGGAGAGGCTGGGGAGACATTGAAACTCTTGTTCACTGCTGGTGGGATTGAAAAATCATACATGTTTGGAAAGCAATCTGGTGTTTCCTGAAAAACTAGAAAAAGATACAACATTTGATCTAGTAATCCCACTGCTAGGAATAGATCCTACAGAATCAAGGGCAGTCACATGAACAGGTACATGCATATGAATATTTATTGCAGCACAGTCCACAATAGCTAAAAGATGGAATCAATCCAGATTCCCAACAACAGATGAACAAATACTCAGTGGAACACTATGCAATGATAAAGAACAATGATGATTTTAGGAAGTATCTCAGAACCTGCTTTCAATTGGAAGACATTATGCTGAGTGAAATCAGTCAGCAGCACAAGGACAAATATTATGTGAGACCCCTAATATAAGGACTTAAAATAGACTTATGCAGAAGATTCTTTGATGGCTACAAGGTGGGGAGGGAGGGAGAGGGTTGGTCATAGATTAGAGAGCTGATAAAACTTCGGTTGGGTGCAAGCAGTGATAGCACACCGTAGAAAGAAGATCAAGTCAACTGGACTTCAACATAAACTGAAAACTCTTCTAATCTTGACCCAATATTGCGAGGATAGAGTAGCAGGGCTGTGGGTCTGAGAACCATGCTTTCAAGGGACATCAAGGCCAATTCTCATAGCTAGCTTATTGCTAAGGGAGTGTTCTGCACCCATTGGTGAGTGGCATCTGGGTTCTTAAAAGCTAGTGAGCTGTCATTTGAGGTACAGCTAGTGGTCCCAACTCATCCAGACCAGATGATCATCAGGAACAACAAAAACACAAGGGAAGAATGGCCCAGGAGACAGAAGGACCCATATGAATGGTTGATTGTACCAACATGTGACTAGAAGAACCAGATTGTTCCCACGCACCACCAAAGACAACCGTGATGGGACATACAATGTTGAGTCCCAGTGGCAACACAAGAAAAAGAGAGTTGAACCTCAAGAACTCCACTAGGAGACCATAATTTGTGGTCTGGAGGTCTGGGGGTTCCCCTAGGAGCATGGCCCCTAGACCTGCTGCTGCCCTTGACTAGACAACATTACTGAGGTCAACTCTTCAGATAGGAATGGACTGGACTTGGGGACATAATGTGACCATATGGTGTGTGTACTTTATGGTTCTACGCGTCTGTAGAATGGTGTCCTACTGGCCACTTACTAGAACAGAGAGGAGTGTATAGACTGTAGGGGACAGGAGATTTTTAAGGGGATACGACATATATAGAATGAAAAGGAGGAATGACGGGATGGGGCTCACAAAATTGAATCCCAGTGGCAATACAAGAATAAAAAGAGTTGCACCCTGAGAACTCAACTAAAAGACAGCAGGTGATGGTCCAAAGGCCTGGGCTTTCCACTGGGAGCATGGTGCCTAGACCTGATGCTGCCCTGTTTGTCAATCATTACCGAAGTCAACTCCTCACACAGGAATGGATTGGACCCAATGATACAGAATGACCATGTCGTGTGTTCACGTTATGGTCCTATGCATCTATAGAATGTTGCCCTACAGGGCTCTTACTAGAAGGGTGTGGAGGCAGTGGGGAAGAGGGGACAGGAGAATGGTAAGAAGATATGACATGTATAGAACAGAAAGGAGGAGAGTGCTGTCATGGAGAAAAAAGAGCACTAGGAGCTGCACATAGGCGGACATGCGAATTTAAACTAGATTGTACACTTTTACTCAATCACAATAAATAAAATATTAAAAAAAAGAAAAGGAGGAATGTGCTGTCACTGGGCAAGGAGAGCAGAAGCTCCAGGTAGGTGGGCATGTAATTTTAATTTGGATTGTATACTTTCACTTAATCACAATGAAATAAAATAAATATAAAAAAAGGATGTATTATCTGAACAACCAGCTCAAAACTTACTTGAGTCAGTAAATATATATATATATGTATTAGTATTCTCCTTAGTGCCACGTGTATTATTATTGTTAGTTGCTGTTGAGGTAGTGATCTGCTTCCTAAAATTCACAGCCTTGAAAAGAACAATGAAACAGTTCTACTCTAGTCACATGCGGTAGTCATGAGTGCAATGTTATCACCTTAAACACTGCGTGTGTTCATTAGACAATTTTTGCTTTATTTCCAAAACTGGAATGTTTTCTATGTGAACATTTCCTGATTCTTTTTTCACCTATCAGAATCACATTCCATAACCATCATGGCTGCATAAGAATTAAAAAAAAAAAAGGAGGCCTATCTCCACTTAAGTCCATTATGTATACATTCTTTATTGTATCTTCCAAGTGAATTTTACTGTGGAGCTCATAGAGTAATAGGTTATGAGTTTTGATGTCAATGTTAAAGGTCATCTGTTTCAACTATCTCACATATACTTATTCAGTCTTATTTACAGAGTCTAATTCATCCAAAGATAAATCATTATCATCAAAATGCTCTCTCTACATGTGCATTATAATGCAAACACTTAAATTCAAATTACCAGTTGCCTTCATGTGTCTTAATAATCATAACATTTTTATTTCTGTGTCAAATGGCATCGACTTCAAATCATGAGATTATGGGGTGTGAAGTCAAGCTGGCAGACTAAGCACATGTCTCCTTATATCCCTCTGGAAACCAAGACCTGAACTGATAATCAAATGGAGCCTTCTGGTCACTTAGTGAGCCCCCAGGACATGGCACAGGGCTGTTAATTTGGACTTCATACCGCTGAACGAAAAACCTCCTCTCTTTTGCTGACTCCTGCTCCTGGTTATCCCTGGCTCTCATGGACTGAAGGTAAATGCACCATTTTGACATTTTTTTTCTCTGTCTTGGCTGGTGGGCAGAGCTGTGTCTTGCCTAGCAGCTAGACTCAGATGCACTGCTGGTGGGAAAGGGGGCAAAATTGCCATATTTTGACAGCCAGGCTTAAGACTCTGTTCATCTAGCCACTTTCGGCCTCTCTTTTTATCACTGCCACGGTGTGTTTCGTACAGAACCACAGTCCCTATGTGTGGGACACCATGTTAGATATGGAGATTTTAGTGGAACGTAATTCTTAGCCTGGGAGCTAGCACGTGCAAACAGGCCAGCTCTTCTCTCACAGAAAGGCAGTAGTTTACACAGTGTTGCCTATGGTGGGGGCCCGGCAACAGAGGTTGAGGACTCACTACCTCTCGGTACCTTTAGCCCCTCTATCCACCCACAGTGTGGAGGGAACCATCTTAGATACAGTGGCTTCAGCTGGACATAATTCTTAGCTTGAGAGCCAGAGCCTGCCCACAGGAGAGCATTTTCCTACCAGAAAAGCAGTAGTTCACACAATATCACCTAAGGCTGGGCCCTGTCAGCAGAGGACAACAGGGTAGTAGCACTGCTGTATTTTGAACTACTTTGTATCATCTAGGGTTGGATACAGAAGTGCTTACTTTGTCAGTTGGGAAGAGGGTCCTCTACACCTGAAAACCTGACTGACTTGGGAAGTGGTCAGATATCTTTTTTTTTTACATTTTAAGACAACCTAGAGAAACATCTGTGGTCCATCCTCACAGTATCTCTCCTAGCCTCTACTTAGTCACATGGAACGCCAAAAGCAACAGACTTGTGGCAAACAAGAAATCACTCATGGCTTCACAAGTCTCCCAAACAAAACAACCAAGAAGTTATCCAGATGAAGAAACTTTTCTGAAATCTTCGGAAGATGAATGCAAAAGGATTATACACAGAGCACTTCTAGGCCTTATACAAATGCAGCAGAACAAAAGGAATAATTAAGCAAGCTGTTCAATCTGATGGAATACCAGTATTCTGAAATCCAACAGATCAAGAACAAAATCAAAGACATAAAAACTTCCATTCAAAGCCAAAAAAAAACAGAATGCAATAAATGCAAAAAAGAATTTCTGACTTGGAAGACAGAGCTACTGACATGAGCATCTATGAGGACAAATCAGAAAAAAAAAAAAAAAACAAGAAAAATGAAGAAGCATTAAGAAGCATGTGGCACTCTATTAAGAGCAACAACCTTCGATTAATTGGAGTCCCTGAAAAGGATGAAACACCTGAGAACACAGAGTATTGTTGCTGAGCTGCTGACAGGAAACTTTCCCGAAATAATGAAGGAAGAGAATATAGATATCCCAGATGCATATCGTGCGCGACCCAATATAGATCTCAGAAGAAAGACTCCAAGACGTATTATAATCAAGCTTAACAAAATGAAACATAAGCAGCAACTCTTAAAGGCAGAAAGACTCAAAGCAAAGCTAACATTCAGAGGGAAACCCTGTAGGTTGTCTTCAGATTTCTCAGCAGAAACCATGCTGTCACAGAGACAGTGGCATGACACATTCAAAGCCCTGAAGGAGAAGAACTTCCAACCAAGAATTATATATCCTGCAAAATTGTCTTTCAAATATGAAAATGAAATGAAGACATTCCCAGATAAACAGAAACTCAAGGACTTTGTAAAAACCAAAGCAAAACTACAAGAAATACTGAAAGAAGTTCTTGGCTTTGGCTTAGAAGAACAAAACCACTAGCTTTATGTTTTAAAAGGACACATCATCTAGAATTCTACTCAGCTAGGGAAGGCTCCAAATTCAATCACAGCTTTAATACTGAAAGAAACAATCAGAGATTATCATGAAAACTATGGTACCATCATATTAAAAAGAGTGATGTACTACAGTCATTATAGTCCTTCCAGATGGAGAGGAAGTCAACAAGACTGGTAGTAATTAAAATGGGGTTTATACATAGTTTATTAAGGGAGATCTCAGGGATAGCTATAAAGCACAACAAAGATGCAATATACCATATCAAGAAATCTAACACAGGAGTCTCAACAACTACCAAACCAGCTCCCAAAAAGGTGAAAAATCAACTCATAAAAACAATGTCCCAGAACAGACTAATAAGAACAACAGAGATAACATCAACACAAAAATAAACAAATCAAAATGGCAGCACTGAACACATACCTATCAATAATTACATTGAATGTGAATGGACTGAATGCTCCAGTAAAGAGACACCGTGTGTCATCTTGGATCAAAAGACATGACCCATCCATATGTTGTCTACAAGAAACTCACTTGAGACTCAAAGATAGGAATAAACTGAAACTTAAAGGAGGGAAGAATATGTATCAAGCTAACAAGGAACAAAGAGGAGCAGGTGTGGGAATTCTAATCTCAGACAAAATCAATTTTAATGTAAATTCCACCAGTGTGGACAAAGATGGACACTATTTATTGCTGAAAGGTTCACTACACAAGGAAGACTCAACTATATTATTTATGCACCTAATATCAGAGCACCTAAACATGCCGAAGAAACACTGACTACACTCAAAAAAGAGTTAGAGCACTCCACAATGATAGTGGGAGACTTCAACACTCCACTCTGAATACTAGACAGATCATCTAGAAAAAAGCTCAGTAAAGATGTGGAAGACCTCATTGCCACAATTGACCAACTAAACCTCATTGATATATACAGAACTTTCTACTCACGAGCAGACAACTACACCTTCTTCTCCAGTACACATAGAACATACTCCAGAATTGACCATGTGCTAGGACATAACGCAATCCACAACAAAATCCATACCACTGAATTAATGCAAAGTATCTTGTCAGATCATAAAGACATAAAAGTCTAAATCAATAGCAGAAGAAACATAGATAGAAAGTGGAACTCTTGGAAACTGAACAACATCTTGCTCAAGAAACCATGGGTTATAGAATAAATCAAGGATGAAATAAAGAAATTCATGGATTCCAATGAGAATGAAAATGCTTCCTACCAGAACCTATGGGATACAGCAAAGCAGTCCTCAGAGGTCTGTTCATTGCCATAAATGCACACATCTGGAAGGAAGAAAGAAACCAAATCAACGAACTGACCCTACAGCTTGAAGAAGTAGAGAGAGAACAACAGAGGTACCCCTCAGGCAATGGAAGAAAACAGATCATAAAGATTAGAAAAGAACTAAAAGAATTAGAGAATAGAAAAAGAATTCAAAAAATTGAAAAGACCAAAAGCTGGTTTTTTGAAAAGATCAACAACATTGACAAACCACTGGCTAACCTTACTAAAGAAAAACAGGAAAGGAAACAAATAACCAAAATTAGAAACAAGAGGGGAGTGGTTACCACAGATGCAACAGAAATCAAAAATATCATAACAGAATACTATGAATGACTGTACTCTAACAAATTTGAAAACCTAGAGGAAATGGACAAATTCCTTGATTCATATCATCTACCAAAATTATCACAACGTGAAGCAGAACAACTTAATAAATCCATCACAAAGGAAGAGATTAAAAATGTCATCAAAACACTGCCAACCAAAAAAGCCTGGGCACAGATGGCTTCACCGCAGAATTCTACCAAGCTTTGAGAGAAGAGTTTACTCCAATACTACTGAGACTATTTCACAGTATAGAAAGGGATGGAGTACTCCCAAACTCATTCTATGAAACCAGCATAACCCTGATACCTAAGCCAGGGAAAGACCCAACAAAAAGGAAAACTGCAGAGTGATATCATTCATGAATCTAGATGCAAAAATCTTCAACAAAATTCTTGCCAATAGAATACAACAACATATCAAGAAAATAATCCATCATGACCAAGTTGGATTCATATAAGGAATGCAAGTCTGGTTCAACATCAGAAAAACAATTAATGTGATTAACTACATAAATAGCACAAAACACAAGAATCACCTGATTTTATCCATTGCCTCAGAAAAGGCATTTGGTAAAGTCTAACACCCATTCATGCTAAAAACTCTTAGCAAAATAGGCATAGATGGAAAATTCCTTAAAACAAAACCAACTGCCTACGTCATCCTGAATGGAGTAAGACTGAAAGACTTTCCCTTGAGAACAGGAACTAGACAAGGATGT
Organism: Heterohyrax brucei; assembly: GCA_028571685.1. Classification (NCBI taxonomy): domain Eukaryota; kingdom Metazoa; phylum Chordata; class Mammalia; order Hyracoidea; family Procaviidae; genus Heterohyrax; species Heterohyrax brucei. Next base: position 35,943,741 of record CM053166.1, on the reverse strand, counting down.
CCGCTCTCACCTCTCCTATTCAACATTGTACTAGAAGTCTAGCCAGAGCAATTAGACAAGACCAAGAAATAAAGGGCATCTGCATCGGCAAAGAAGTCAAAATCTCACTGTTTGTTGATGATATGATTGTATATGCAGAGAATCCTTAAGAATCTGTAAGTAAACTACTCAAACTGATAGAAGAGTTCAGCAAAGTCTCAGGATACAAGATAAACATAAGTAAATCAGTAGGATTCCTTTATACTAATAGTGAGACTGCTAATGAAGAAATCATCAAATCAATACTATTTAATATAGCCCCCAAGAAGATAATTAATCTAGCCAGAGAAATAACAGACCTTTACAAAGAGAACTACAAGCTGTTACTACAAGAAACTAAGGAGACTTAGATAAATGGAGAAAGCTACCCTGCTCATGGATAGGAAGACTTAACATTGTGAAAATGTCTATTTTACCCAAAGCAATCTGCTTATATAATGCAATCCCAATACAAGTTCCAGTGTCATTTTTTAATGAGATGGAGAAACAAATCACCAGTTTTGTTTGGAAAGGGAAAAAAACCCAGATAAGTAAAGTACTACTAAAGAAGAAGAACACACTTGGAGGCCTCTCTTTACCCGACTTCAGAGCCTGTTACACTGCCACAGTAGTCAAAACAGCCTGGTACTGGTACAAGAACAGACATATCGATCAATGGAACAGAATCGAGACCCCAGAGATGACACCATCTGCCTATCAACAGTTGATATTCGACAAAGGGCCAAGATATTAAACTTGGATAAAAACAATCTCTTCAACAAACGGTCCTGGCAAAATTGGATATTCATCTGCAATAAATTGAAACAAGATCCATATCTTATACCTCATACAAAAACCAACTCAAACTGGGTCAAAGACCTATATATCAAATCTAAAACGATAAAGCTCATCCAAAAGAAAGCAGGAACAACAATGGAAGTTTTAAGACACAACTTAGACAGACATCAAAATCTGTCAAACCACAATCATCAGAAGAGAAAATAAATGGGAGCTACTAAGAATCAAACACTTTTGCTCATCCAAAGACTTTATCACAAGAGTTAAAAGGCCACCTACAGAATGGGAAAAAATATTTGGCAACTCTATTTCAGATCGACGCCTGATCTCCATAATCTATAAGGTACTACAAAATATCAATAAGAAGAAGATAAATCATTCAATTAAATGATGGCAAAGGAGATGGACAGACATTTCTCTAAAGAGGACATCCAGGTAGCCAAAAAACACATGAGATTATGAGATGAATTGATTTAAAGAGTGTGTGCCGGAATAAAAGGATGGATGATAATGAATTGAGTGAAGTGAAACTATAAAAATAAAATCATGTCAGAGTGAAGAAAAGTTAAAATATGCTGAATTCCTTTCCACTTTGGGTTTAATATTAATTCAGCTCATTAAGTAAAGAATGGATTAGGCTAATCCCAACAGTAATTATACATTCTATCAGGCATATAAAGGTAAATGAGAGAGTAAGTCTGCATTGTCACAAAATTCAGTTTTGAAACAATCAGCACAACAGAATTAAGCTGTCAACGAATGACATTTATTATGCAGTGCAAGTCTAAAAGCAGATGGAACTAACTCATTGTTGGCTGTATACTAGATGTCAGGAAACAGATATATTTAGCTGTATGCTCAGTTCTGGGGAATATGCTTGTATGATAACTGTACTGACAGTCTTTTATATAATAGACCTCAGAACTAAAAACCAGCATTTTTTAATCCTCGGAAAAGTGAGTAGAAATTAAAATGTTAGTGTTAGAATATCATAGCCTTCAACAGTCTACAGTGGAGATTAAATTTACTTTTTCTGTTCTTGATGTGGTGACTCTTCAGAATGTGTTCACATTACTCAAGTTATACAGAATAAACGAAAAGAAAAAAGACAAGTTTAATTTTAGTTTGATTTAATTTGTTAAAATATTATGTTATTAAGATTTTTAGGTGGTTCCAGATGGACTGTTGGGACGATGAGATATGTATGGAGCAGAGAGGAATAGTGTGCTGTCACCAGGCAGAGAGAGCAGTGGAAGTTGCATATAGGTGAGCATGTATATTTCATGGGAATGTACATTTTCTGTCAGTCATAATAAAAAAAAGGATGGAAAATTCAAAACACGCTTACAAATTCCATGTCTTTCCCACATGTTTGATTTTTCTGACCCAATCCACATAGTATTTTTCATACATTATAACAGTCGAATCAGAGATTTTTCCAATACTCTGTTAAAATACTGCCTTGACTTTTTTCAGTGACTGCGTCCAGATCATTCCAAGCCCCCACCAATGTTGACATACTTCTGGAAAACACTACTCTACTTTCTCTCTCTATGAATCTGTTTTTTCTAGATATTTCATATAAGTAAAATCATAAAATATGTTACCTCTTCGATCTGCCTTTTTATACTTAGCATAGTGTTTCTGAGATTCATCCAACACTTCATTCCTCTTTATAAAAAATATTTTACTGTGCTTTAAGTGAAAATTTACAATCCAACGTATTATATGGTACGTACCCTGTGATCACATCACTGTGCAACTGTAACTGTTCTCTCCTCTCATCCCCACCCCATGAGAGCACACTCTTCCTTTCCACCCTGTATGTCCCCCATCTATTCAGCCAACTCTTGTCCCCCTCCACTCTTTCATCTCATCTGTGGACAAGAGCTGTTTATACAGCCTCGTGTATATACTTCAGCCAAGAAGTGTATTCTTTGCCAACATCACTGTACATCTTGTAGTCCAGTCCAATCTGTCTGAAGAGGTGGCTTTGGTACTGGTTTCAGCTCATTTTACTCTTTTGGTGAAGTCTTTGAATGAGCATAGTGTTTGATTTTTAGGAACTCCCAGTTATCTATTTTCTCTTTTGGTGTTTGTGTATTGATAGCAATATTTTAGTCTGCTTTCAGCCGTGTAATAGGACTCCTAGTATTGTTCCTGTTTTTTCTTCCAACATCTTTATTGTTTTAAATTTTATACTTAGGTCTTTGATGCATTTTGAGTTAGTTTTTGTGCATGGTGTGAGATACGGATCTTGCATAATCTTTGGTAGATATCCACTTGTGTCAACAACTTTTATTAAAGAGACTGAGCTTTCCCCAGTTTATGGACTTTGGATCTTTATAAAATACCAGCTGCTCATAGGTAGATGATGATGTATCTGGATTCTCAACTCTTTTCCATTGATCTATGTATCTGTTTTTGTCCCAGCACCAGTCTGTTTTGACTACTTCGGCAGTGTATTAAGTTCTAAAGTCAGGTAGAGTGAGGCCTCCTACTGTGTTCTTCATCAGTGATGCTTTACTTATTTGAGGCTTCTCCCCTTTCCATATAAAGTTGGTGATTTGTTTTTCTATCTCATTAAAAAATGTCATTGGAATTTGTATTGGGATTCCATTGTATCTATAGACTGTATTGGGTAGAATAGACATTTTCATGATGTTAAGTCTTCCTATCCATGAGAAAGGTAAGTTTCTCCATTCATATAGATCTCTTTTTTTTTTTTTTTGCAGTAGAGTCTTCTAATTTTCTTTGTATAGGTCTTTTACATTACTAGGTAGAATTTATACCTAGGTATTTTATCTTCTTGGGGGCTATTACAAGTGGCAATGCTTTGTTGCTTTCCTCGTTCATGGTCTCTTTGTTGGTGTAAAGGAATCCACTTGATTTATGTTTGTTTGTCTCGCATCCTGATACATTGCTGAATTCTTCCATTAGTTTAAGTAGATTTTTTTTGAAGGAGAGATTCTTTATGGGGTTTTTTTTGTGTGTGTGTATAAAATCATATCACCTGCAGATATACTTTTACTTATTCCTTACCAGTTTGGATGTCATTTATTTATCTATCTTGCCTGATTGCTCTAGTTAGAACCTCCAGGACAATATTGAATAAGAGTGGTGACAATGGATATCCTTGTCTGGTTCCTGTTCTCAAGGGGAATGCTTTCAGAGTCCTTCCATTTAGAATGATGTTGGCTGTTAGCTTTGCATAATATGTCGAGGAACTTCCATTCTGTTTCTATTTTACTGCCAAGCCAGCCACGACAAGTGCCGTCGAGTCGGATCCAACTCATGGCGACCCTAGGGAGTTTTTAATATGGATGAGTGTTGGACTTCATCAAATGCTGTTTCTGTATTAATTGATAAAAATCTATTGTTTCTTGTCTTTTGTTTTATTTATGTGGTTAGTTATGTTAATTGTTTTTCTAATGTTGAACCATCCCTGCAGCCCCGATATTAATTCCACTTGGTCGAGGTGAATTTTTTTGTATGTTGTTGAATTTTGTTAAGGATTTTTACACCTAAGTTCATGAGAGATATCAGCCTGTAATTTTCCTTTTCTTGCTGTCTTTACCCGGTTTTGGTATCTGAGTTATACTGGCTTCATAGTATGAATTTTGGAGTATTCTATCCTTTTTTGTGATCTGGAATACTTTTAGTAATAGCAGTGTTAATTTTTCTCTGAAAGTTTTCTAGGATTCTCCAGTGAAGCCACAGGGCCACGGCTTTTTTAGTTATGAGTCTTTAAATTACATTTCAATCTCTTCTTTTGTGATGGGTTTATTTAGTTGCTCTACTTCCGTTTGTGTTAGTTTGGTTTGTGTGTAATGAATTTCTAACAATTTTTCCATTTCCTCTAGGTTTTTGAATGTGTTAGAGTAAAATATTTCATATTTCATTTTTCTTTTAATTTCAGTTGGGTCTGTTGTTACAGCACTCATCTCATTTCTTGTTCCAGTTATTTGCTTCCTTTCCTGTTTTTGTTGTTTCAGTTTGGCCAATGGTTTATTAATTTTGTTGATCTTTTTTAAAAAACAGTTTTTAGCTTTGTTAGTTCTACTATTTTTGTATTCTCTGGTTCATTTAGTTCTGCTCCAATTTTTATTATTTGGTTTATTCTGGTGCCTGAGGTGCTCTTTTGCTACTTTCTTTACATATGTTCCTTTGTAGAATTAATTCTTTGATTTGGACCCTTTCTTCTTTTTGGATGTGCACATTTATTGAGATAAATTAACATCTGAATATTGCTTTTCCTGTGTCCCCTAGATTCTGGTAGGATGTGTTTTCATTCTCATTTGATTCTATGAATTTCTTTATTCCATCCTTGACTTCTTCCATAACTCAGTAGTTTTAGAGCAAGGTGGTATTCAGTTTCCATGTTTCTGACTTTTTTTTTCTTTCTTTTTTTTTGTTACTCATTTCTACTTTTACGGCGTTATGCTCTGAAAAGTTGCTTTGTAATAGTTCAATACTTTGAGTTTTGTTAAGTATTGCTTTGTGGCATAATATGTGGTCAGTTCGGGTGAATGTTCCATGTGCTTTGGAAAAGAAAGTATACTTGGCTGCTGTTGTGTGGAGTGTTCTCTATATGTCTATGAGGTCAAGTTGGTCGAAGGTGGCGTTTAGATCTTTCACATCTTTACTGAGCTTTTTTCTAGATGTTCTGTTCTTCACTGGCAGTATTGACATCTCCTATTATTATTGTGGAACTGTCTATTTCTCTTTTCAATGAAGATAGTGTTAGTTTTATGTATTTTGGAGCCCCATCATTACATGTGTAGATATTTAATATAGTTATGTCCTCCTGGAGTACTGATACTTTAATCACTATATAATGCCCTTCCTTACCCAATGCAGTGGATTTTATTTTAAAATCTATTTTGCCATGAGTCGGATCCGACTCGACGGCACTTGGCTTGGCTTGGCTATTTTGCCAGAGATTACTATAAATCCAATCTGTCACTGTCTTTATTGATGCATTTAGTCCATTTGAATTTAGCATGTTTATTGACTCAATGGCACTGGATGCTTATTGATAAGTATAAGCTTAGTGCTGTCATCTAGATGTCTTTTCTCTGTGTTGCAGACAATTCCTTTTTTCCATTTAATTTTCTGTGCTGAGTCTTTTTTCTTTATGTGTTTTCATATTAGTCAGTCTTGGTGATTTTTTATTTGCTGAGAATTTGTGTTTTTCTTGCTTTTTACTTTGATGTGTGGGATTGATACTCTCCTTTGTGGATACCTTAATATTTACTACTGTTTTTACAAGTTTATGCCAGTCTTTAATTTCTTTCTACCACCTTGACTTCCTATCCATATGCAAGATGTATAACTACATTTACTTTTGGGTCACTCTTTTTTGTTGTCATGTATACATGATGAAATTTCTATTTCCCTATTTTCAGTGTTCTGCCTATGATTTATGATTCTCCTATTTGGTTACTCTTTTACATGTTTTAGTCTTGGGTTGTTACCTGGTGTTAGTGGTTTTCTAACCAATGGATTCCCTCTAATATTTCTTGCAATTTTGGTTTGGTTTTTGTAAATTCCATAAATTTCCTTTTTATCTGCCATCTAGCCAGGGAATGTCCTAATTCTGCCATCATATTTGAGAGACAATTTTGCTGAATATCTAATCTTGGCTGGCAATTACATTCCTACAAGTATATTTCATCCCATTGCCTTCTTGCCTGCAGGATTTCTAGTGAGTAGTCTGAGCTTAGTCTTATTGATTCTCCTTTGTAGGTTATTTTTCATTAATCCCTAGCCACCTTTAAAAGTGTCTCCTTATCTTTAGTTTTGTCCAGTTTGAATATAAAATACCTTGTGGTCTTTCTTTGGGGATCTACCTTGTGTGGAGTTTGATGAATGTCTTGGGTATCTTTTCATCTTTCATGATATCAAGGACGTTTTCTCTCAGCAAATCTTCAAAAGTTATCTTTGCATTTTCACTTATCCTCTCCACCCCTTTTCTGGAAATCCAATCACTTGCAGATTATTCCTCTTACTACAGTTTCAAATAATTTTTAGTTTTTGTTTTTAATTATTTTATCTGATTTTTCTTCAGACATGTTGATATCATGTGCTTTATCTTCTATCTCACTAATTTGGGCTTCCATTGCCTCAATTCTTTGACTTTCTATTGAATTGTCTAATTCTGTAATTGTATTATTTTCTAAATTTCTAACTTGCTGCTCGACTCTTTCTTGCAGATTTTTCAGTTTGCCATTATACTCTCCCACATTTTGCTTCATCTCCTTCCTCATCTTTTGAAGAATTCTAAATATTTATCTTTTGTATTCTAACTCTGATAATTTAGAAGTTCTCTTCCTATGTAAAATGTGATTATTTGTTTGGGGAGCTTTTTGGAGAGATTATGGTCTACCACTTTAAGAGCTTTGATATGGACTGCTATTTTTGAGGCATCACTAAGTTGTGGTTACTTATTTTATGTTTGGGTCACCATGAGTGGATCCAACTTGACAGCACTTGGCTAGCTTGGCTTGCCTGCTGTGTTCTAGCTTCTCATTTTAAAATGCAGCTTACTTTTCTTATATGGATTCAGGTCAGGTGTCCAGAAGGTCAGACACCAAGTGTATGGTGCAGGCTATTGCCTACTATCCTAGATGGGCAGGGGTAATTAGTATAAGTATAGATGTATGTCTGCAGCCACTTAGAAAGGCAAGGGGATTACAGTCATCCCTGGGTGTCTATGAAGCTGGTATATCCCTTTATGCCTGAATCTAGGTGAAGGGACACCTTCTGTTTGATTTTCTAGCTTAGGGGAGTTGGCAGCAAAAATAATTTCTTTCTTTTTCCCTCATTCCCCAACTGTGCTAAAGTATTCCTTTTCTGAGTTCAGAGAATGGCTCAGGGCAGGCTTAAGGAGTCTTACTTCTGGGTCAGTTAGTGTTGTAAGAGTCCAGAACAGGGTACAGTGCAGAGAAGGTAGGGGTAGAATGGTTCAGGGCAGGCTTGAAGAGTCATACTTCTGGGTAAGTTAATGGCATCAGACTCTAGCACTGAACATAGTTCAGAAAAGGGAGTGGGGATTGCTAGGAGAAAGGAGATAGGCCTATACTGAAGGAAAAATAGATCCAAGTGTCGCAGGTTACATGCAAAGGCTTAGCTTTGGATGATCTAGAGCTGACCTTCACTGGCTCTGAAGGCCCAAGTGGATTCTTTGGACAGTCACCTCCACTGAAAGTGACACACACCAACCTCCATGTTGTTCACACCATATGCCAGTAGCCATGGCTGCCTCCTGGCAGGTCAGGTCTATGGAGTCTTATATGCTTCCAACAATCTTCTCCCTTCCCCTTTACTCTGTCCAGTTTCTCGGATTTCAGAATGCTAATGTTCCATCACATTGAACAGCTTGCTTAATTTTTCATTTTGCTGTGTTGCATTTTATATAATGTCTAGGAGGGCTCTCTATATAATTCTTTTGCACTCAACCTCCAATAGTTTCAGAAAGTCTTATTCACCTGAGAAGTTCTTTGATTCTTTATTTTGAGAGTTTTCTAGAGCCATGGATGAATGTTTTTCAAAGTGTTTCATTATGGTCTGTTGCTTTCTGGACATCTACAGGCTGTTTATTTTCTCTGGTGTTGCCTTAACAGGAGCTAAGGTGCAGTGCTGAGAAGGAAGTTGATCACCAGCCACCTCTATGTACTCCAGTGAGTGTGCCCAGTGGAATCTCTGCAGTAGTAGGTTCCACCTCCTAGCCAGCAAAGACATGGCCCTACTTACGGAGTCACTGGGGAGCCATCAGCTGACCCTATAATGTGGGTAGGTAAAGGCTGGAAGAGATGCCGTTGTGCTGCACCATAGTTATTTTTCTAGACAGTCTTACTTAAAAAGGTAAAAGCTATCTGACAGCTTCCAAAATCAGTCAGGCTGTCAGGTGTGTTAAGCCCCACATTCTGGATGACAACAGAGAGGCTCTGTCAGCTATTTACAGATGCTGTGATATAGTTCAAAGTAAGACAGGCTACTAGACTGCTGTCATCCCCTTCCGGACCCCTCCCATAAGGATACACTGTGCTAAACACAGCTTTTCTGCTGACAAACAGCTCGTCAGACAGGAACTGCCTCCCAGCCTGGGAATTAGCCCATGCTGAGGCCTCTGGTTAGGTATTTCTGCCTTCCAGTCAAAGAAGATGGCATCCCAGTCAAACTATCCCACCCCCATGAAACAGCAGTATCTGTGGTGGAGGTCTGAAAAGTGAGGGTGGAGGGGTTATGGTGTTCTGAGTCCAGAGCCAGGCTTTCAAAATGTAGCTAGTCCACCTGCTGCTCACTTTAGCACTGTGAGCCTGCATAGCTGCTGTTTGAGCCACTCCTCTGCCTGCCATCCAACAAAATGAAAAAAAAGTTAAAAACGCCAGTTACCATCCGTCTGTGGTAGCTGGCCGATCCATCCAGGATGGGGCTCAGCCAAAAACAAGCAGTTTCCTCTTCAGTAGCATGCAGTCAAAACTGACAGCCCTATGCCATGTCCTAGGGCTCACTGGGTGTCCAGAAGGCTCCATTCAATTGTAAATTCAAGCCTGAGTTTTCAGAAGGAATTAAGGAGACATGTGTCTAGTCTGCCATCTCCTACTAGGCCTAGTTTCTCAACTCTGCCTTTGATATTTAGGTACCTTAGGATGTCATATGTGCTAGATTCATTTGTTCTTTTGGGTCTTTGTTGTTAGTGGGGTCACAGGAAGCCATATTGGCTCCACCCCCTGCTTCATTCCTTTTCATGAACAAGTAATATTCCATTGTTTGGAATATTATACCACACTTTGTCTATTCACTTATCAGTTGATGGACATTTAAGTCATTTCCAGGTTTTGGCTATTGTAGAAAACCTGCTATGGATATTGTTGCACAAATCTTTGTGTGGACGCATGTTTTCACTTCTCTTGGGTAGATACATAGAATTGTCCAGTGAGTTTTGGATAATAAAAAAGGAATACCTAAGAATTAACACATTTGAATGATGGTGTTGGTAAAGGCTATTGACTATACTATAAACTGCCAGAAAAAAAAAAAAAAAAAAAATCTATTGTGGAAGGAGTATATCTAGAATGTTCCTTACCAGCAAGGATGGTGAGACTTCATCTTACATACTTTGGACACAATGCTCAGGAGGATCACTCTTTGGTTAAGTAGTTGACAACTGAAAAAAGAGGAAGACCCTCAGAGAGGTGGATTGACATAGTGGATGAAACTATGGGCTTATATATATCAGTGTTTATGAGAATGGTATAGGCCTGTACAGTATTTCATTCTGTCATACACAGAATACATACAATGAACACCACTATGAACTGAAGCCAGCTAGACAACACCAAACAACAACATGGTAAAAGTAACATGCCAAGCCAAGTGCCGTCGAGTCAGTTTCTGAAGGAAGATAGATGCTAAGTGCATTTAAATAACTTAAATTCAGGGGATGGAGTCAAGATGGTGGACTAAATGCACATCTCCCTAAATCCCTCTGGAAACCAAGACCTGAAATGATAATTAAATGGAGCCTTCTGGACACCTAGTGAACCCTGGGATGTGGCATAGGACTGTTAATTTGGACATCATACCACCGAATGCAAAACCTCTACGCTTTCACTGACCCCACTCTCAGCGAGCAGAGGCTTGCACAGACCAAAGGTAACTCACCATTTTGATTTTGTCTTCCTCTGTCTTGGCTGGTGGGCAGAGCTAGGACTTGACTGTCTGCTGGTCTCAGACACACTGCAGGTGGGTCCAGAAAGAGTAATTACCAGGTTCTGAGAGCCTGGCTTTGGAGTCGTATACACTTCGGCTCCTCTGGCCTATCTTTCTGCCTCCGCCATGAGGTAGCCGTACAGAAGCACTTGTGTGGGAGGCCATCTTGATCCACAGGGAAATGGAGAAGTCCAAGCAGAGGCCCCAGCCACACTTGGTTCTTAGGCTGGGCGGTAGCACCTGCTGGAGGGAGAGTGCTTTTCCACTTTTACTCATCCAAAGACTTTATTAATAGAATTAAAAGGCCACCTACAGAATGGGAAAAAATATTTGGCAACTGTATGTCAGACTGTTGCCTGATCTCCATAATCTATAAGGTACTACAAAATACCAGTAACAAAAAGATAAATCATCCAATTAAGCGATGGGCAAAGGAGATGGACAGACACTTCTCTAAAGAAGAGATCCAGGCAGACAAAAAACACATGCAGACATGTTCATAATCATCAGCTATTAAAGAAATTCAAGTCTAAACAGCAATGAGATACCATCTCACCCCAACAAGCTTGGCCATGATCCAAAAAATGCAAAACAACAAATGCTGGAAAGGCTGTGGGGAGATTGGAACTCTCCTACACTGTTGGTGGGATTGCAAAATGGTGTAACCTCTTTGGAAAGCAATCTGGAGTTCCCTTAAAACAATGGATCTAGATATACCATTTGACCCAGAAATTCCACTGCTTGGAATATATTCTACAGGATGAAGGAAATTCACACCAACTTATACATGCACACAAATGTTCACTGTAGCACAGTCCACAATAGTGAAAATATGGAATCAACACAGATGCCCAACAACAGAGGAATGGATAGGCAAACTATGGTGTACATACTCAATGGAACACAGTACAATGATAAAGAACAATGATGATTTTAGGAAACATCTCATAACCTGGTTTCAACTGGAGGACATTATGCTGAGTGAAAGTAGTCAGTGACGAAAGGACCAATATTGTATGAGACCCCTATGTTAAGAACTTACAAACAGACTCATATATAGAAGAAAAGACTCTTTGAGGGCTGCATGGGTGGGGAAGAAGGGAGAGTGAGGGGGGAGCATATAGATTAGATAATTAATAGAAATTTGGCTGGGTGAAATCGATGACAGCACACACTACAAAGAAGATCAGTAACAACTGGACTTAAACACAATTTGAGTACTCCTCCCATCTTAACCCAATACTAAAAGAACAGAATGTCTGGGATGGGGGACTGGGGACCATGCTGTCAGGTGAAATCGAGGCCAATTGGCATAGCTAGCATTCTGCTAATGAGGACTCTCTGCACCCCTTATCGGTGAGTGGCATCTGGGGTCTTAAAAGCTGCCAAGCTGCCATCTGAGTGTATAGCAATTGGTCCCAATTCAAGAGGAATGGATGATCACTGAGGACAAGAAAGACATGGGGAAAAGAGAACCCAGAAGACAGAGACTCATTACCAGAAGAATTCGATGGTGCCCGGCCACCACCAGTGATGGCCACGATGGAGCTCACAAAGGTGAGCCTCACTGGCAACAAGAGAATGAATAGAGGTGCACCCTGAGGTCTCCAATAAAAAACCACAACTGATGGTCCAGAAGGCTTTGCAGTTCCCCTGGGAGCAGGGCTCCTGGCCCCGATGTTGCTCCTGTCCATAAATCATAATGAAGATCAGCTTTCAAACAGCAATGGATTAGATTTGGCAACAATATCTTGTGGGAATTTCATGGTTCTATGCATCTATAGGATGTCATTCTGCTGACTTCTTGCTGGAGGGTGGGGAGTGGGTGGAGAGGAGGGGATAGGAGACTGTTGGGAGGATGGGACATGTATGGAGCCAAGAAGAGGTGTGTGCTGTTACTGGCAGGGAGAGCAGTGGGAGCTGCACATAGGTGAACATGCAAATTTATATGGGAATGTACATTTTTATTCAATCATAATAAAAAATAAATAAATTCATCTTGATAGAGAATGCTCATCTAAACAGTCAGATAGATAGAGAGTTATAACGTGTATTATACATACGGAAACTCTGGTTGCTTAGTGGTTAAGCACTGGACAGCTAACCAAAATGTTGTTAGTTCAAATATACTAGGTGCTCACCAGAAACTCTGTGGAGCAGTTCTACTCTTCTTTATAGGTGTGCTGTGAGTTGGAATCAACCTGAAGGCAACGGGTTTGTTTTTTTGCTTACACACACACACACACACATTTAATGATTTGAAATCAACTTTAAGGCAACGGGTTTGTTTTTTTGCTCATATATATATACATACACACACACACACACACATATACATTTAATGGAAACTCTGGTCGTGTAGTGGTCAATGGCAACAGCTGCCAACCAAAAGGTCAGCAGCTTGAATCCACCAGGTACTCCTTGGAAACTCTATGAGGTAGTTCTACTATGTCCTATAGGATTGCTATGAGTTGGAATCTAGTCTACAGTAATGTTTTTGTTATTGTTGTCTTTGTATGTATTAAAACTTTACTTTTACATGCTCTTTCAAAGAAAGGAATGTGGCATTACAGGAGCAAAATATACCTGATCCAGTCAGCGTTCTGGAGTTGAGCATGGTGGATTTTTCTGGGTAGATGTCCCGGAAAGTATGCCAGCCAAAGCCAAGTGCCGTCGAGTTGGATCCGACTCATTTGTTAATATCAGAAAAAAGTATGGGTGAGCATATTTGAATAACATTTCAGAAAGAAGAAACAGTATATGGAATTACGTAGCATAAAGATTTTGAGGAATGGAAAGGACAATGTGCCTGGTGTTCCATCAAGGAGAAGACAAGTTGAGTCTAGGCCTTTAAGGGTTTCGAGTTCTTCCTAAAATCAGTGAGAATCACTGAAGTGACTTAAACAGTCAGATGGCAAAATCAGATAATCTTATCTACACTGGAAATAATGATTGGTCAGGAGTCATAGTGAGTTCTGGGAGATCGCACAACGTATTTTTTTTTAAGTTATTTGAGTAATTTTGGGTAAGATATTTTTCATTTGATGCACTTACCTGGAGAAGACACATGGGCAATTTTTGGTTTGTTGCATTAACATGGCCTGTGCCCAAGGAGGGCAGTGCTAGAAACATAGTAAGTGGTCCTCAAATATGTGACAGTGAATTGATTAGCAAAGAGGGTTATGCGATTATAAAATCAATTGCAAAGCATGAAGAAAAATGTATCAACTTTTTCTGTAATTCATAAAATGATAAGCCTCATGATGAAGAGAATACGACTACATAGGAATTCTTTGCTATATGCAGTATCATCTTTTCAGATAACTGAAAATAACACACATTATCTGTTACTGGTATCTTTATTGATAATAACATCATTAACTACAAGTTAGCTAATACCAACTGTGCTAGGTACTTTAAGTGCTTTTCTTATCCTCAAAATAACACTGTTGAATGGTTGTTTTTAGCACCATTTTTTAGTTGAGGAAACTAAGATTCAAGAAGGTAAAGTATCTTTGCCAAAGTCTCACAGGCAATAAATATCATACAAAGTGTGCTTTAAGAGAGGCTATTTTGCCTCTCTTCAAGCACTTGGTAAAAATAGAAGTTATCTGTTTCAAAACACATTTGTAACAAATGGAATGTAAGTCACAGAGAGGTTTTTTTAAATGGTATTTCAAAAGCCTAGCTTTCATCCCACTTCGTTCTACCAGGATCTCTATCTTGGATGAAGTATTCTATACACAGAAAATATAGTAACCTACTCTGTCATTAATAAGTAAATGGACCTTCAGTAAATGGGCAATTTTTACCTTTCTGCCTATCAGTTTGACAAGGCCAGCTATTTAACAGGCAATTTGTTATATGTCTAAAATTTATCTTAGGGGTACAAAACTTGAGGAAAAATGAATAGAATGAAAGGTGAATGACTTATAAATGAACAAGAGAGAAATTCTCAAGGTAAAAACATGAATGAACTATGTCGGATCCTCTAATTATAATAAAATTATTGAATATTTCAGAGTCATCTTAATAATTTTATTCTTAATATTAAAATTAAGATTATACTATAAGCACATAATATTTCCCCCTTTTTCTATACTGGCTACCATCTTTCCTAGAATGGTTCTTGCTGACACTTCTAAACTGGAGCAATAGGAACAGATGTTTCTCATATCTGATGATGGATTTTAGAATCTGCAAATGGTAAGAACTCATTAATTTGCCATCTATTGTTATCCATGATCATAGACTGGACAATATTCCTATGAGAAAAAATTACTTGTGTAGCTCTAGCTTCCTTATTTATTAAAAAAAAAGGCAAGTAGTGCTTGAAATAAAACTTAGCTTAAAAATTCTGTTAAAATTTGCCAGAGGGCTTTCATACAAGTGGCTAATTGTAGACCGAATAACAGAGAAAAGTGCTAACAGAGTTCGCTTCAGCAATGTCAATGAATGTTCATTTTGACAATAAATAATGACAGATGGCTACCTTCTTGATGGCAGTTGCTAACTAATATGGCTATGACACTTAAAAAGGGCTCTTCCCTAATGGCACAGCCAAGCCAAGCCAAGTGCCGTCGAGTCAGATCCGACTCATGTGGCCCCTAGGATCGCCATGAGAATGGCACAGAGTGTCCTGAAAATGATTTGGAAATCATCCTTTTTTATAATATGACTATTAATGCACATGCCAAATGAGTTATTTTTAAAAGGAGTATCTTGATAAAACTTCACAGTCGTAGGCAAGCCATAAGGATTGTTGCATTTCATGTGTGTCCTTTCCTTAAAAAGATGTCAGTGTATGTGTACTATTTTTCTCGTATCATTGACATGTGCTAAATTTCAGGAATCCATCCATATAATCAGTAAAAAAAGACACAGTATCTGATACATTATAGAACAGTAAATAGCTATAGGGAATTGATGATGCTATGATAAACAGCAACTAAGCAATTAAATATCATAATCCTGATTAAGAATACTCAACACTTCCTTATTTAAAGTAAAAGTACACTATAGCAAGAAACACATAGATGTCACAATTAAATGTATTCTCATTCACATATGCTTTTATACTCCAAAGTAAGCAGCCTACAAATACAAGGTCTGACAATTAAGTTCAATCACTCATTCTAGAAAATGTGCCACATAGCTCATTGCTGACTATAACGATGGTCCCCTTCAAAGTACACCCCTTGGGAAGCTATGCACTGATGCCAGTGCCTAGTCCACCCTTCAAAGCAATTTTGAAACTCTTTTTCTGGAATGGCATTCAGAGCGATCATTGCATTACTCTTGATATCCTGAATGTCATCAAAATGACTTCCTTTCAATATTTCCTTCATATTCAGGGGAAGAGAAAAGTCATTGGAAGCCAGATCAGGTGAGCAGCTAGGGTGTTCCAATATAGCTATTTGTTTACTGGCTAAAAACTCTCTCACAGACAGTGCTATGTGAGTTAGTTCATTGTTGTGATGCAAGAGCTGTGAGTTGTTGATGAAAAGTTCAGGTCATTGTCATCTAACTTTTTCAAGAGGCCTTTTCAGCACTTCCAAGTAGTAAATTTGGTTAATTGTTTGTCCAAGCAAACCCAAAACCAAACCCACTGCCATCGAGTTGAATTCAACTCATAGTGACCATATAGAACAGAGTAGAACTACTCCAAGGAGCACCTGGAGGATTCAAACTGCTGACACTTTGGTTAGCAGCTGTAGAACTTAAACACTTCATCACCTGGGTTTCCAAGTTGATACTAATTCATAATGAACAATCTCTCTGATATCATTTTCACTCTTGATTTGGAGTGATGGCACTTTTTTGGTTTTACGGAATTGGCTGATTTCCATTGAGCACTTTGATGCTTTGTTTCAGGATCATAGTGATACACCCATGTTTCATCATTGGTGATAACACAGCCCAAAACATTGTCTTGCCTCTCCAAAAGATCTTGGCAAACTTCAACTCACCTTTCCTTTTGGTCATTGGTGAGCTCTTTCAGGACCATTTTTGCATACACCTTTCTCATGCCAAGATTTTCAGTGAAGGTTTTCCTAACTGTTTCCCTATTGATGTTTTCTTGGTCTGCTATGCTTCTTACAGTCAGCTGATGATTTTGACACCCAATTTGATGAATTTTTAGAATGTTTTAATCAGTTCTGCTCCTTACTGTCTTCCCTGATTTGTCTTCATCAGTGACACTTTCTCTCTTCTCAGAAAAATAAGTAATCCATTTGTGCACTGTTGTTTTCTTCATGGCATTATCCCCATAAACTTGGACTAACACGTTCCTGACTACACCTCCACTCTTGCCAAATTTAACAAGAAATTTAATGTTTGTTGCTCAAATTCAAACTCTGACATTCTTCTTACGGCACAGAAAATACACAACAATAATGAACTCACTCAGCAAGACACTGCCTCGTGTTGACAGAAACACAGCTGTGAGACACTGAAATACCAAGGTTATGAAACCTTACTGAGTTGTTTGTACAGTGCTGCCAACGTAAGCACATGGTGGCAAGTTTGTGAACTTAAATTGTCAGACCTCGTATATGATTAGGTTAGGAAATGTACTATATCTGACTCGACGGCACTTGCCTGGCTCTCTGTTTGTTTGCCAGCCACACCCTCCATCCCCTCTGCACCCCCAGAAGTGATTTTCATAAGCATACTATTCTAATTTTTTAGCAACATGTCAAAACTAAAAATGGCATCATAGCACTTATGACAATACTTCTCAGGGGAGGATGAGGCTGGCAAACAAACATAGAAGGCATGCTCTACTTGTGTAAAAATACAGTACTGTTTTGGACTGTATCCTAAACTCAGATTTCCTATTTCCTTCTCACCACCCTCCTTGGAACAAGGCCTGCCTTCCTGTATTTTATAGTGACCTATGATTTTATTCATTTATCTTATCACTGTCAAAATCCTAAGTGTGCAGAGAAACAGCATAAATTAGTATAGCAGAATATATTTATTGTGAGTAGATATGATTCTAAATGGGACAACATCAACTCAGTAGTATTGGCAAGGCGTGCCAAAAAGAGTATAGTGAAAGCAGGTTTTGTAAGCAGGTGTGGGCAGTGTTATCTCCTAAGGGTTATTGTAAATTACTTCCATGTTTGTTTCTCAGAGCACCTGCAAGGTTTTAGGGCTGGTCAGTTATGAAAACAGTAATTAAAGACATGTCAGAAACGAAAACCCTGTTGCCTTTGAGTTGATTCTGACTCATAGGGACCCTATAGGGCCGAGTAGAACTATCCCATAGAGTTTACAAGCAACACTTGGTAGATTTATGCTACAGACATTTTGGTGAGGAGCAGTAGCACTTAATCACTGTGCCAACACAACTTCCAGTCACACCTTGGAGTTCCTGCTTCTGGAAACTGATGGCACATACATAATTTTCCAAAAAAAAAAAAAAAAAAAGCCCAATGCCTAAGGCAAAATGATCTTGGCTAAACCGCTTACTAGGCTGTTGTTTGGCTTGAAGGTGATCCCAGTTACTTAAACGCTCAAGATTCTGAAGGACATCTGAAGGCAAGTAGCATGGGTGAGTCAACTCAACTCCAGGGACCAACAAATCTGTATTCCAGGAGAATTAAAATTATTTCTCATTATTCTCTCCATCACTGGGTCTTGATCTGGGTCACACTGATTTACTCTTGACAGTTTTCAAAATGTTGTATGTGAATACCTTTTTCTGCTATAGCTGTATGTGTTCTTCATTAAAATTTCACTAACCCTCTTCAAAGAACTTCAATAACTCACCTTTTTGTGTTTACACAAAACTCATATTTCTGGGTTCACGCAATTGAGGTGACCCACCCAGGCTGTTTACCTTTAGGTGTCCTTTTGAACCTTGATCCTTGAAGGAACCAGTTCCTTGAAGTTACATTCAAGTCAAATAATAGCCTAGTTCACAGTTTAGCAGAGATTATTTTGCCTTAGGCATTGTTTGGAAAATTATTTATGTGCAGCCAGCCTAAAGAAGCAAGAACTCCAGAGCCTGACTAGAGACTATATTTCAGACGTATGTTATATCCATGATGACTCTGTTTCTATAACCAACTGAACCTGAAACTCTGCACTGTGCTTTGATGTTGTCTCCTGAGAAATTAATACAACAATGACCTATGTAACCTGCTCTCACTGTTACCTCTTTGGAATGCCTTCCCAGTATGTTCCAATTGAAGCTACCAGGCCCAAATCACATCTATTCACAATAAATATGTTCTGTAACACTTATTTTTTGTTGTCTCATGCATTACATTTTTGACACTATCTTGTCCCAGTATAAAAAATCATTTTGACCTAGAGATAAAATGGCACTCACCAACAATGGGACAGAATTTGTGTTGAATAAGTAACAGGGCTAACTTCAGAGTTAGAATTAATTTCAACATATTTGTTTTCAATGTACCTCATGGATTGATATTGGGGAAAAGACACACACACAAAAAATAAACAAAACAAAACAGACTTCCCATCCAGAAAACCTCTAACAAAAATAGAATAAAAACTAAGTTTTATTATTGAGTAAGCATTAAACCATAATGTGATGTACTATGGACAAAGACAGAAAGAAATCTTATAATTTACATAGCTAAGTGGATAAAACCTGTTACTTGCATGCTTTCATGATAAAATGGAAAATTTTCTCGTATCTTTATGGCACAGGTTGCTGAAGTGATGCTAACCTCCTTCCAAGAAACTGGGAACTATGGGTGTGGTTTGTCTTGATGGTCGCATTTCAAAAGAGATGGCTCCTGGGTCTTTGAGGATGCATTCTTTATTTACATACTTTTCAGAGAGACAGAGAAAGACTTTGCAATTATGATTGTCTAAAGCAAATTCTGAAACAAAAGATGAGAAGGAAAGCTTTTCCCTTATTTTCAACAGGGAGAATTAAAATTGCCTATTTTTTTAATGTCAAGGAGCCCTGGCAGCAAAAGGAGAAACACTCAGTGGCTCTCAAAAAGATCAGCAGTTTGAACCTGCCCTGTTACTTCCTAAGAGAAAAAGCCTGGCAGTCTGTTCCTGTAAAGATTACAGCCAAGAAAACTCTATAGGGGCATTTATACTCTGTCACATTGGGTCGCTGTGAGCCAGAATCAGCAAAAAATAACAATTTAGAGATGGTTTGTGTTTGTCCTAAAAGCTACCAAATTTATTATGAGAATTAGTATCTTTATATATGACTATAAATTCCCTGAGATAACTGCCTATTCTTTTTTTCCATAGCAAAGCTACAATTATTAAAATAGAAGTAACTCAGTTGCAAGTAAAGTAAGAAAGAACAAATCATAGCAAATATCCTTGTGTTTCAGTGGTTAAGAGCTTGGCTGCTAACCGAAAGGCTGGCAATTTGAATCCACCTGGTGTTCCTTAGAAACTCTATGAGGCAGTTCTACCAGTATCACTATGAGTTGAAATGTACTTGATAGCCACATTTTTTTTAAACAAATGAAGCATTGTAAAAATCTTACTCAACGAGGATATTAGTGAGCATGAATAGACAGCATATTTATGACTTTAAATTACTTAAGTACTAATAGTTCGAAGACGTGGAACATTTGTAAATATTTAAAAAAATAGAAAAACGACTTTTTGTTTGAAGATAAGAAAAGGCTTACTTATAATTTATAGTCATCATCTAACATAAATACGAACATAGAATTATCAAATTTCCTAAGGTTACAGCCAAAATTTCAGGCATAAGCTGTTTATGAAACAAATGAATACATAAAAGAATTTATAGCTTAAATTTATAACATAACCACTTTTAAAGGCCACAGCAAAAGGGTGTCAGTCAGTCATCAAGGCTTCCTTTGTGTCATTCACTATTAACAGATCTATGAAATGAGGATGTTATAGAAATATAATTAAAAACAAAATCTATTCTCAACCCAGAAAACCTCTCCGTAAAACAGAGGAGAAAGAAAAGTTTTATTATAGAATAAACATGAAAGCAACGAGGACTATATATGGTTAAGCATTCTGCTGCTAACCGGAAGGTCGGTAGTTCACATACACCCAGAAGTGCTTTGTAGAAATGGCCCAGTGATCTGCTCTTGTAAAGATTTTGCATCAAAACACCACTGTTTTTGAGTGGGTTCTGATTCATAGCGGCGCTATAAGGCACAGTAGAACTGTTCCATAGATTTCCAAGGCTGTAATTACATGGATACAGACTGTTAACTTTTCAATTAGCGGCCAAGTACTATAACAGCTGCATCACCAGGGCTCTTTCTTGTGAACGTTACAACCTTAACAAACCTTATGGAGCAGTTCTACTTTGTTATATGGAGTTTGCAAGAGCCTGAATCCATTTGTTGACTTAAAACAACAAGCAGAAAAACAAATGTGATCCTTCTATCACAGACAATTCACGAAAGAGATTGCAACAACAGAAATGAGTATGATCCTTTATATGCCTAGCGGCTACAACTCATCCAATTCATGTTTTCAAGATAAAATTGCTGATTTTCTAGCATCTTTATGGCCAAAGATAGATTTGCAGCTTGAGGACCAGGACACAGGGTGTTATGGTACTCTCCTTCTAGGAAACTGGAAGGCAGGGGAAGATTACTTGAAATTGTTTAAAGAGGGGGTTGCCAGGTCTTTGAGTTAGCATCTTAGATTTATGTACCTTTCAAACAGACAGAGAAAGAATTTACAAGGACAAGCTATCAGAGTCACCTGTTCTTTATACTAAATAATTCCTTAGTCATCCTGCAACAGAGGACTTCCAAGGCAGTCAATGTCATTTTCTGAGCACCTACTCTTAGCAAGGCTGAATAAAGATATGAGAAAAATGACACTGACACATTTCCTGCCCTCAGAGAACCTAGAGAAAAGCAATTACTACAATGTGAAGTTTTCTAACATAAAAACCAAAAAGGAGGAATGCACTCAACATTTCTCAAGCTGAAAGTACTGAAGAAAAAAATTAAGCCTCAAGTTGCAATACTGAAAGACTCTATAAAAAAAGAAATTGGATTACTCATGAATCATCAAAAGAAGATGGAAGGAATATACAGAGTCACTGTATCAAAAAGAATTGGTTAGTGTTCAACCATTTCATGAGGTAGAATATAGTCAAGAACTGATGGTACCAAAGGAAGAATTTTAAGCTGCACTGAAGGCTATGGTGAAAGAAAAGTTTCCAAGAATTGACAGAATATCCACTGAGATGTCTCAACTAACAGATGCAACATTTAAAGTGCTCACTAGTACGTATGGAAGATGGCTGTCTGGCTGCCTGATTGGAAGAGATCCGTATTTGTGCTCATTCCAAAGAAATGTGATCCAATAGAATAAGGAAATTATTGAGCAATATCATTGCTATAACATTCAAGTAAATCTTGCTGAGGATCACTCAAAAATAGTTGTAGCAAGATATCGACTGAAAACTGCCAGAGTCAGGAAGGGCTATGAAACCAGGGATATCATTTTTGATGCCAGATGGATCCTGGCTGAAAACAGAGAATACCAGAAAGATGCTTACCTGTGTTTTACTGACTATGCAAAGACGTTCTACTGCATGGATCATAACAAATTATGGATAACATTACAAAGAATGGGAATCCCTGAACACTTAATTGTGCTCATATATAACCCGTACGTAGACAAAGAGGTGATAGTTCCAATGGAACATGTGAATATTCATGGTTTAAAGTCAGGATAGGTGTATATCAGGATGTGTCCTTCCACCACACCTATTTAATCTATATACTGAGCAAATAATCTGAGATGCTTGAGTATATGTAAAAGAATGGGGCATCAGAATTAGAGGAAGATTCACTAACAACATGTGATTTGCAGATGACATAACCTTCCTTGCTAAACGTGAAGAGGACTTGAAGCATTTACTGATACAGATCAGAGACTTCAGACTTCAATATTGATTGCAACTTAATATAAAGAAAATAAAATTCCTTAAAACTGGACCAATATGCAATATCATGGCAAAAGAAGAAAATGTTGAAGCTATCAAGGATTTCATTTTACTTGGATACATAATCAATGTACATGGAAGCAACAGTCAAGAAATCAAGGGACCTAGCACACTGGGTAAATCTGCTCAAAAGAACTCTGTAAAGTGTTAAAAAGCAAAGATGTAACTGAAGACTAAGTACACCTGACCCAAGCCATGATATTTTCAATCATTTCATATGCATGTGAAAACTGGACAATGAATAAGGAAGGCTAAAGAAGAATTGACATATCTGAAATACAGTGTTGGTGAAATTGAGTAAAGCATGGACTACCAAAACTGTCAGAAGAATCAATAAATCTGTCTTGCAAGAAGTACAACCAGAATGCTCCCGGGAAGCAAGGATGATGAGACTTAGTCTTCTGTACTTTGGACTTGTTATTAGGAGAGACTAGTCCCTGCAGAAGGATATCATGCTTGGTAGATAGTCAGGGAAAAAGAAGACAACCTTCAACGAGGTGGATTGACAGTGGCTGCAAAAATGGCCTCAAACATAGTAACCATTGTGAGGATGGCACAGGACTAGGTAGAATTTCTTTTGTTATAAATAGGGTTGCTCCTACTCAAACACATTTTTGGAACTGTAATAAGCAATGTAATTGGAAGATGCCTTAGTTATCTAGGGCTGCTATAACAGAAGTACCGTAAGTGGATGCCTCTAACAAAGAGAAATTGAGTCTGTCACAGTCTATTCGGTTAGAAGTCCAAGAACAGGAGCCAGACTTCGTGGTACAGCATTCCGTTTCTGCCAGCTCTGGAGGAAGGTCCTTCTGTGTTTCTGTATGGCTTTCAGTTAACTTTCACATACTTTTGTGATTTTGTGATTTATATATATGATTGGTTCCCTGTCTCTCCTCTCCTATTCTCCATAATATACGAAGTTTAAAATTAACTTACGTTCTTCTTAGAGAAGCCAAACAGCAACCAAGGAGCTTCTTAGAAAAGTCAAACAGCAATTAATAAGACTTAGAGAAAGACAACCAGACAATGAGGGCCCACCACGCAACTGAAACCAGGTTGTTGTCAACGGACCCTGAATGGATACTCACAGGTCATCTGGCCCATCTGAAGGGGGAACTGACATTCTTCAAATCAGTCAAGCTGAAGTCTTTACCCTATAAAATCCTCTGTCGGTCTCTGCCAGACAGACAAATTTTTGGAGGAATCCATTCCCCTCTGTCTCTTGTATGCTGGTGTACAATAAAGCCCTATTGCTACTCACTTCATTCCTGTCTCAATATTGCCTTTGTGGTACGCATCTTCAATCTGTGTTTTACGGTAACATTACCTCTACAACAATAAAGGGAACGTCAAAGAGGAAATCACCAAATCAACACCATTCATCATAGCCCCAAAGAATATAAAATACTTAGGAATAAGTCTAACCAGAGATATAAAAGACCTATACAAAGAAAACAAGATAGTACTCCAAAAGACCAAAAGAGACTTATGTAAGTGGAGAAACCTACCTATCTTCTCATGGATATGAAGACTCAACATGTCTACTCTACTCCAAGTGATCTATAGATACAATGCCACGGTGATCCAAATTCCAGTAGCATTTTTTTTTTTTAATGAGACGGAGAGACAAATCAACAACTTCTTAGGGAAAGAGAAGCCCCAGATGAAGAAGAAGAACAAAGTGAGAGGCTTCATACTACCTGACTGTAGAACCTGTTACACGGCCACAGTAGTCAAAATAGCCTTGTACTGGAACAACAACAGACACATAGACCAACAGAACAGAACTGAGAATCCAGACATAAAATCATCCACCTACAAACAGCTGATATTTGAAAAAAGCCTGACATGCATAAGTTGGGAAAAAAAAACAGTCTCTTTAACAAATGGTGTTGGTATAACTGGATATCGATCTGCAAAAAAATGAGACAAGACCCATCTCTCGCACCATGCACAAAAACTAACTCACAATGAATCAAAGACCTACATATAAAATATAAAACAATAAGGATCATGGAACAGAAAATAGGGACAGTGCTAGAGCCTTATTACATGGTGTAAACAGAATATAAAATATTATTAATAATGCATAAACATCAGAAGAGAAAATAGGTAATTGGGAATTCCTAAAAATCAAAACACTTATGTTCATCCAAAGACTTCACTAAAAGAATAGAAAGATGATCTACAGACTAGGAAAGAAAAACTGGCAACAGCAAATCCAATCAGCGTCTAATCTCTAAAATCTACAGTATACTACAAAATCTCAACAAGGGGTATGAAAAGGCACTTCACCAAAGAAGACAGGACTAGCAGATACATGGGGGAGTGCTCATGATCATTAGCCATTAGACATAATACAAATAAAAACCACGATGAGACACCATCTAACCCAACAACAAAAACCAAACCCACTACCATCGAGTCAATTCTGACTCACAGTGACCCTATAGGTCAGACTGGAACTGCCCCATAGAGTTTCCAAAGAGCACCTGGAGGATTTGAACTGCTGACCTTTTGGTTAAAAGATGTAGCACTTAACCACTATGCCACCAGGGTTTCTCCAACAAGGCTAGCATTAATCCAAAAAAACATGAAGTAATAACTATTGTAGAGATTGTGGAAAGACTGGAACACTTATACATTGCTAGTGGGATTGTAAACGGTACAGCCACTTTGAAACCAATTTGGCAGTTTCTTAAAAAGCTAGAAGTTCAAACACCATATGATCCAGCAATCTCACTTCTTGGAATATATCCTACAGAAACAAGAGCTTCCACACAAACAGATACATGCATAACAATGTTCATCACTGCATTGTACTCAATGGAAATATGGTAGGGTCAACCTTGGTGCCTATCAATAGATGAATGGATAAACAAACTATGGTTTATTCAGACAATGGAATGTCACGCAATGATAAAGAACAATGATGAATTTGGTAAACATAACATGAAGGAATTGGGATGGCGTTATGCTGGGTCAAATTAGTTAATTGCAAAAGGACAAATATTGTATGAGATCACTATTATAAGAACTCAAGTAAAGGTTTAAACACTGAAAAAAAAGTCTTTGATGTTAGGATGGTAGAGTGACAGAGACAGGGATATTCACTAATTAGATAGAAGATAACAATGATTTTTGGTAAAGAGAGGGACAACACAGTAGAGGATAACTCAGTACAATTGGACTAAACCAAAAGCTTATAAATTCTCTAAATAAAACCAAACAATTTGAGGGACAGAGTAGCAGGGGCAGGGGACTGGGGACATCTGAGTCAATTAGCATAGCAAAGTTTATTTTGTTTTGTTTTTTAAAATGTTTTGCATCCTACTTTGGTGAGTTGGTGTCTGGAGTCTCAAAAGCTAGCAAGTAACCATCTAAGAAGCATCAGTTGGTCTCAGCATACTTGGAGAAAAAGAAGAGCATCAAAGACACAAGAAAAATATGAGCCCGAGAGAGAGAAAGGGCTACATAATCCAGAGATTATATCAACATGAGGTTGGAAGATGTGGACGGTGCCCAGCCACCACCAATGATTGCCCTTACAGGAAACTCAACAGAAAGTACCTGATGGAGGGAGTGAAATGTGGGGTGCAGGTTTTGAACTTTAATAAAGACCAAACTTGATGGTCTGACAGACTGGAGGTTCCCTGGAAGACATGCCCCCCTGATTCTTTGTTAGCCCAGAACAGAAACCATTCCAGGAGCCAACTTCTCAGACAAAGATTGAGCTGATATATAGGACATAAAATAATAGTGAAGAGTGTGTTTTTTAGCTTAAGCAGATACTGAAGACTAACTGGGCAGCTCTTGTCTGGAGATGAGATGATTAGACAGAAGAAAGTAGGAGCTTACTGAATGGACATGGGAAATACAGGGTGAAAGGGAGGAGTGTGCTGTCACAGTGTGAGAAGAGCAGGTAGGGTCACAAAACAAAGTATGTGTAAATTTTGTGTGAGAAACTGACTGGAATTGTAAACTTTCACATAAGACACAATAAAAAAAAACAGGCAATCATGAGCTAGTTAAATTGATAGATGTTTTGGGGGGACACAATTCAATCCATGATAGAAAGGTTACAGATGTGGCCTTGGTAGGGTAAAGCAATGGAAAAATAGAATATGATGAAATAAATATTTTCTTTTCTTTTTTCAAAAGAATTTAAAGATTGTATGATGGTGAAAAGTCACTAAAACAGTTTGGGATGGCTAATGCTGCTTTGCAACTTGGGTTTATAAAAGCTCTCTCAACCTAGATTATGAAAAATGGAGAAGAGGTGGGTTAGATAGAGAAACATTGGTTAATAGACTGCTGCTATAATTAATCCAAACAAGCATTAACACTGGTCTGAACTTTGGAGTTGGCAGTGAAGAAGAATCAGTGAACCAGTTGGCATGGAATCAATTCTCACTCATGATGACAAGCAAATAAACCTAAGTGAGGTTTAGAAAGTAGAACTGTAAAACTTAGTAACTGATTAAATGTGAAAGGTGAATTAAGAGAGAAATCAAAGATATCTCCTAGAGCAAATACTTGAATTGTGGTACCACCACTGAGATAGACAACACAGGAGAGGGAGACAGGTTTGGGAGGTAAATATGACGATCTCAACTTTTGAATCTGACAAGTTTCATGGGTCAGTTGGACAAGGAAACAGAACCATCTGAAAGGAAGAAAGATAAGTATGTTTGGAAGGCAGGAGAGATTTGTCTTGAAGAAGTAATACGGTGTTATCACCCTTATGATAGAAACTAAAACCTCAGGAGTGAACAAGATTAATCAGGACAGTGTGAAGATATAATCAAAGCCCAGCAGAGAGCTTAAGGCAACTCAAACATTCGAGGTCAAAGTGAAAATAAACCATTTAATTCCTCTTTCCCCTTACTCCAAAAGAAAAACAAATAAACACCTTTGCCTTCGAGTTGATTCTGACTCACAGATACACTATAGTACAAAGTAGGACTGCCCCATAGAGTTTTCAAGGAGCACCTGGCAGATTCAAACTGCCAACTGTGGAGAGCCGACCCTGGGGCTTTACAATCCCCTCGGTTTATGAAATTATACTGGGAAAATCTGACCAGGAATTCCAGGGAAAAGAGCTTGGAGGAATGGATTTCAATACTGCATGCCTGAAAGCACTGAGGCCTGCCCAGCCTTGCTGGCTTCCCCCCGTCTACATCTCCCCCCTCCCTTTTCTCCACAAACACAGGTTTACAAAGTAACCCCTGAAAGGCTTCCAAGGACAATTCTCCACATAGTTATTAAAGCTATACAAGCATTTCACTCCCTACAGCAGAAAGATAAACTTCCAAGTCCATTGTAATTGGTATGTCAAATGAATAATCACTAAAGAAACATCTTTCTTAGAGCAGCTGGGTTAGGTTGGGGGACGGTGAACACTTACTATCTGCACAGGAGAGATAAAATAAAAACTTAGAGAAGCAAACAGAGACAGCTACATAATAAAGCTTTGAGGAGTCTACCCTTCTGTGCCTTTCACCTTGAGGTACGAATAGAACCATTAAGTTCAAAGAATAACTTTGTTTTCACTGACATTTATCACCACGATAATGGCCTCAGGCCATTATCCAAAAAGCCTTGACAATTAACTAGAAAAAGAAGACCACGAGGGGTCAGTTTCTTGTTGGCCAATAGTGATGGGTCAGTTTCTTGTTAACCAATAGTTTATATGATGAAGAAAACAGGGTGAAAATGACATCACCTCGTCTATAAAAACAATAAAGACAGACAGCTCTCTCTCTTGGTCGGACTGCCTTTAACCAGAAAACTCTTTCTTGTTTCTCTTAATTCATTTCCCTACGACGCCTCTCCCTCCCTCCGTGTGGGACCCTGAAAGGTGTCGGGGATGGCTCCCAGCAGCCAACCTTTTGGTTAGCTGATATAACTCTTAACCTCTATGCCATCTGGGTTTCCTCTGTCTCTCCAGGGACCATCTATTCCCTAATACTTTTTATTTCCTTCATAGTA
Source organism: Heterohyrax brucei (assembly GCA_028571685.1). Taxonomy (NCBI): domain Eukaryota; kingdom Metazoa; phylum Chordata; class Mammalia; order Hyracoidea; family Procaviidae; genus Heterohyrax; species Heterohyrax brucei. The sequence goes on along the minus strand of CM053166.1, from coordinate 35,915,252 downwards.
GTTATAATTATTGAAAATTATACTTTTCATTGACTTGTTTATTGTACCTCAATACCAAAAAAAAAAACCACAAAAGTACTCACAACTGGACCACTAAGCAACATCATCATAAATGGAGAAAGGATTGAGATTGTGAAAGATTTCATTGTACTTAGGTCCACAATCAATGCCCAGTGAAGCAGCAGTCAAGAAATCAAAAGATGGACTCCACTGGGAAAATTTGCTGCAGAAGATCTCTTGAAAATATTGAAAACTAAAGATGTCATCTTTTTTTTTTTTTAATTTTTATTTAACATGACTGAGTGAAAGTGTACATTCACGTATAAACTTACGTGCCCACCTGTATGCAGCTTCCACTGCTCTCCCTGTCCGGTGACTGCACACTGTTCCTTTCTGCTCTATACATGTCTCATCCTCCCAACAGCCTCCTTTCCCTTCCTCTCCATCCACTACCCTTCCTCCAGCCACAGGTCAGCAAGATAATATCCTATAGATATATAGAACCATAAAGTGCTTCCAATATATGGTCACTCTGCACTGCCAAGTCCCATCCATTCCTGTCCGAAGAGTGGACTTTTAATATAATTTATGGGAAAGGGCAGCATAAGGGCCGGGGTCCATGCTCTCAGAGGAACCCCCAAACCACTGGACCATCAATTGAGGTCTTTTAGTGGAGATCTCATGATGCAACTCTTTTCATTCTTGTGTTCAGTGAGACTCCTCTCTGTGAGCTCCATCGTGGCTATCACTGGTGGTGGCCGGGCACCATCCGGTTCTTCCGGTCCCTAGTCGATGTAGACACCCACTCTTGTGGGTCTCTCTGTTTTCTCGGTTGTCTTTACCGCATGTCATTTTGGTCCTCGGTGAGCATCCGTTCCTGCTGAGTTGGGATCATTTGCTGTATCCTCGGACGGCAGCTTGGCAGCTTTTAAGACCCCAGACGCCACTCACCAATGTGGGGTGCAGAGAGCTCTCTTAGCAAAACGCTAGTTGTGCCAATTGGCCTAGAATTCGCCTAAGAGCATGGTCCCCCGCCCCCCCACCCCAGCTACTCTGTCTTTGCAGTATTGAGTTAAGATGGAAGGAGTACTCAAGTTATGCTGAAGTCCACTTAATGTTGTTCTTGTTTCTAATGTGTGCCATCACCGCTTTCTCCCAACTAGATTTCTAGTAACTATCTAAACTAAACCCTCCCCCCCTCACCCTCCCTCCCTCCCCTCCCTTGCAGCTGTCAAAGAGTCTTTTCTTCTATACACAAGTCTGTTTTTCAGATCTTACCATAGAGGTCTTATACAGTATTTGTCGCTGACTACTTTCACTCAACATAATGTCTTCCAGTTGAAACCAGGTTAGGAGATGTTTCCTGGAATCATCGTTATTCTTTATCATTGCATAGTGCTCCATTGAGTATATGTACCATTGTTTACCTATCCATTCTTGTATTGTTGGGCATCTGGGTTGATTCCATCTTTTTGCTATCGTGGACTGTGCTAGGATAAACATTCTCGTGCATGTGTCCGTTGGTGTGAAAGGCCTTGATTCTGTAGGATATATTCCAAGTAGTGGAATTACTGGGTCAAATGGTATATCGATATCCATTCTTTTAAGGAAGCGTCACATTGCCTTCCAAAGAGGCTGGACCATTTTGCAACCCCACCAACAGTGTAGGAGGGTTCCACTTTCTCCACAGCCTCGCCAGCATTTGTTGTTTTCTGTTTTCTGGATCATGGCCAATCTTGTTGGGGTGAGATGGTATATCATTGTTGTCCTGATTTGAATTTTTTTAATAACTAGAGATTGTGAGCATGTCCTCATGTATTTTTTGGCTGCCTGGATCTCCTCTTTAGTGAAGTGTCTGTCCATCTCCTTTGCCCATCGCTTAATTGGGTGGTTTATCTTCTTCTTATTGATATTTTGTATTATCTTATAGATTATGGAGATCAGGCATTGGTCTGACATAGAATTGCCAAATATTTTTTCCCATTCTGTGGGTGTTCTTTTAATTCTATTAATAAAGTCTTTGGATGAGCAAAAGTGTTTGATTCTTAATAGTTCCCATTTATCTATTTTCTCTTCTGTTGATTGTGGTTTCTTTGACAGATTTTGGAGTCTGTCCTCATTGTGTATTAAAACTTCCATTGTTGTTCCTATCTTTTCTTGGATGAGCTTTATCGTTTTAGGTTTGATACTTACGTCTTTTATCCAGTTGGAGATGGTTTTTGTATAAGGTGTAAGATATGGATCTTGTTTCAGTTTATTGCAGATGGATAACCAATTTTGCCAGCACCATTTGTTGAAGAGACTGTTTTTACCCCAGTTTAATGTCTTAGGGCCTTTGTCGAATATCAACTGTTCATAGGCAGATGGTGTCATCTCTGGGGTCTCAATTCTGTTCCATTGATCCATCTGTCTGTTCTTGTCCCAGTACCAGGCTGTTTTGACCACTGTGGCAGCGTAGTATGTTCTAAGGTCAGGTAATGAGAGGCCTCCCAGTGTGTTCTTCTTCTTTAGTAGTACCTTATTTATTCGGGGCTTCTTCCCTTTCCAAACAAAATTGGTGATTTGTTTCTCCATCTCATTAAAAAATGATGCTGGAACTTGTATTGGGATTGCATTATATAAATAAATTGCTTTGGGTAAAATAGAAATTTTCACAATGTTAAGTCTTCCTATCCATGAGCCGGGTAGGTTTTTCCATTTATCTAAGTCTCTCTTAGTTTCTGGTAGTAAGGGCTTGTAGTTCTCTTTGTAAAGGTCTGTCGTTTCTCTTGTTAGATTAATTCCTAGGTACTTTATCTTCTTAGGGGCTATCATAAATGGTATTCATTTGATAATTTCCTCCTTAACAGTCTCGGTGTTGGTATAAAGGAATCCTACTGATTTACTTATGTTTATCTTGTATCCTGAGACTTTGCTGAACTCTTCTATCAGTTTGAGTAGCTTACTTATAGATTCCTTGGGGTTCTCTGCATACACAACCATATCATCTGCAAACAGGGAGATTTTAACTTCCTCTTTGGTGATGCAGATGCCCTTTATTTCTTGGTCTTGTCTAATTGCTCTGGCTAGAACTTCTAGCACAATGTTGAATAGGAGAGGTGACAGTGGGCATCCTTGTCTAGTTCCTGATGTCAAGGGAAAGCCTTTCAGTCTCTCTGCATTCAGGATGATGTGGGCAATTGGCTTTGTATAAATAGCCCTTATTGTGTTGAGGAATTTGCCGTCTATGCCCATTTGGCTAAGAGTTTTTAGCATGAATGGGTGTTGGACTTTATCAAATGCCTTTTCTGCATCAATGGACAAAATCAGGTGATCCTTGTCTTTTGTGTTATTTATGTGGTTGATCACATTAATTGTTTTCCTGATGTTGAACCAGCCTTGCATCCCTGGTATGAATCCCACTTGGTCATGATGGATTATTTTCTTGATATGTTGTTTTATTCTGTTGGCAAGAACTTTGTTGAAGATTTTTGCATCTATGTTCATGAGTGATATCGGTCTGTAGTTCTCTGTCTTTGTTGGATCTTTCCCTGGCTTAGGTATCAGGGTTATGCTGGCTTCATAGAATCAATTTGGGAGTACTCCATCCCTTTCTATACTGTGAAATAGTCTCAGTAGTATTGGAGATAACTCTTCTCTAAATGCTTGGTAGCATTCTGCCGTGAAGTCATCTGGGCCCAGACTTTTTTTGGTTGGCAGTGTTTTGATGACCTTTTCAATCTCTCCCTTTGTGATGGGTATATTAAGTTGTTCTGCTTCACGTTGTGATAATTTGGGTAGGTGGTATGAGTCAAGGAACTGGTGCATTTCCCCTAGGTTTTCAAATTTGTTAGAGTACAGTCTTTGATAGTATTCTGTTATGATATTTTTGATTTCTGTTGCATCTGTGGTGACAATTCCCCTCTCATTTCTAATTTGGGTTATTTGTTTCCTTTCCTGCTTTTCTTTAGTAAGTTTAGCCAGTGGTCTATCAATTTTGTTGATCTTTTCAAAAACCAGCTTTCGGTCTTTTCAATTTTTTCAGTTGTTTTTCTATTCTCTAATTCATTTATCTCTGCTCTAATGTTTATCATCTCATTTCTTCTGGTGCCCGAGGGGTTCCTCTGTTATTCTCTTTCTACTTGTTCAAGCTGTAGAGTTAGTTCCTTGATTGGATTTCTTTCTTCCTTCCAGATGTGTGCATTTATGGAGATAAACAGACCTCTGAGCACTGCTTTGGCTGTATCCCATAGGTTCTGGTCAGAATTGTTTTCGTTTCATTGGAATCCATGAATTTCTTTAATTCATCCTTGATTTACTCTATAACCCATGTTTTTTTGAGCAAGATGTTGTTCAGTTTCCAAGAGTTCCACTTTCTATCTATGTTTTTTCTGCTATTGATTTCAACTTTGATGGCTTTATGATCTGAGAAGATGCTTTGCAGTAATTCAATGGTATGGCTTTTGTTGAGCATTGCATTATGGCCTATCACATGGTCATTTCTGGAGAATGTTCTATGTGCACTGGAGAAGAAGCTGTAGTTGTCTGCTGATGGGTGGAAAGTTCTGTATATATCAGTGAAGCTTAGTTGTTTAATTGTGTCAATGACGTCTTCTGTATCTTTACTGAGCTTTTTTCTAGATGATCTGTCTAGTGATGAGAGTGGAGTGTTAAAGCCTCCCACTATTATTGTGGACTCATCTAACTCTTTTTTCAGCATAGTCAGTGTTTCTTAGACATATTGAGGGGCTCTGACATTAGGTGCATAAATATTTAATATAGTTAAGTCTTGCTTGTGTAATGAACCTTTCAGCAATAAATAGTGTCCATCTTTGGCCACGATGGTGGATTTGACATTAAAATTGATTTTGTCTGAGATTAGAATTGCCACCCCTGCTTTTCTTTGTTCATTGTTAGCTTGATACATATTGTTCCATCCTTTAATTTTCAGTTTGTTCCTGTCTTTAGGTCTCAAGTGAGTTTTTTGTAGACAACATATGGATGGGTCGTGTCTTTTGATCCAAGATGACACTCGGTGTCTCTTTACTGGAGCATTCAGTCCATTCACATTCAATGTAATTATTGATAGGTATGTGTTCACTGCTACCATTGTGGTATGTTTATTTTTATGTTGATTTTTTCTCTGTTGTTCTTATTAGTCTGTTCTCGGACACTCTTTTTGGTGAGTTGATTTTTCACCTTTTTCAGAGCCGGTTTTGTAGTTGTTGAGACTCGTGTGTTACATTTCTTGAAATGGTATGATACATCTTTGTTGTGCTTACAGCTGCCCCTATGAACCCCCTTAATAAACTATTTATAAACCCAATTTTAATTACTACCAGTCTTGTCATCTTCCTCTCCATCTGGAAGGACTATAACAACTGTAGTACATCCCTCTTTTTATTATGATGACACCATAGTTTTCATTATGATCACTGGATTGCTTCTTTCCATATCAAAGCTGTGATTTACTTTGGAGCCTTCCTTAAATGAGTGGAGTATTGAGTAGTGTGTCGTTCTAAAATATAAAGTTAGTGGTTTTGTTCTTCTAAGCCAAAGCCAAGAACTTCTTTCAGTATTTCTTGTAGTTTGGGTTTGGTTTTTACAAAGTCTCTGAGTTTCGGTTTATCTGGGAATGTCTTAATTTCATTTTCATATTTGAAAGATAGTTTTGCAGGATATATAATTCTTGGTTGGAAGTGCTTCTCCTTCAAGAATTTGAATGTGTCGTGCCACTGTCTCTGTGCCAGCATGGTTTCTGCTGCGAAATCTGGCGAGAACCTACAGGGTTTCCCTCTGAATGTTAGCTTTGCCTTGAGTCTTGCTGCCTTTAAGAGTTGCTGCTTATGTTTCATTTTGTTAAGCTTGATTATAATATGTCTTGGAGTCTTTCTTTTGAGATCTATATTGGGTGGCGTACAATATGCCTCTGAGATGTCTATATTCTTTTCCTTCATGATTTCTGGGAAGTTTTCTTTCAGCAGCTCAGCAACAATTGTCTCTGTGTTCTCAGATGTCTCACCCTGTTCAGGGACTCCAATTAATCGAAGGTTGTTCCTCTTAGTAGAGTCCCACAGGCTTGTTAATGTTTCTTCATTTTTCTTGTTTCTTTTTTTCTGATTTCTGCTCATAGACGCTGGCATCAGTAGCTCTGTCTTCCAAGTCAGGAATTCTTTTTTCCATTTGTTCCATTCTGTTTTCTTGGCTTTGCATGGAAGTTTCTATCTCTTTGATTTTCTTCTTGATCTGTTGGATTTCAGAGTACTGGTGTTCCATCAGATCGAACAACTTGCTTAATTTTTCACTTTGTTCTGCTGCATTTTGTATAAGGTCTAGAAGGGCTCTGTATATAATCAATTTGTATTCACTTCCTGATGCTTTCATAAAAGTTTCTTCATCTGGAAAACTCCTTGGTTGCTTTGTTTGGGAGCCTTCTGAAGCCATGAGTGATTGCTTGTATGCCACAATTGTCTGTTGCTTTTTGGGTCCCATGTGAGTACATAGAGGCTGGAAGAGGTACTGTGAGGATGGATTGCAAATGTTTCTCTAGGCTGTCTTAAAATGTAAAGCAAAAGGTATCTGACTAGTTCACATGTCAGTTAGGTTTTCAGGTGTAGAGGTCTCTCTTCTCATCTGACAACGTAAGCACCACTACATCCAACCCCAGATGATAACAAACTAGCTCAGAATACAGCAATGCTACTGCCCTGGTGGCCTCTGCTGACAGAGCTTAGCCTTAGCCAACACTGCTTCAAGTAGTGGTTTTGTGATAGAAAAGCGCTCTCCTGTGGGCAGGCTCTGGCTCCCAAGCTAAGAATTAGGTCCAGCTGCGGCCACGGTATCCAAGATGGCGTCCTCCACACAGGCAGCAGACAGAGGGACTTAAGGTGCCGAGAGGTAGTGATTCCTCTGCTTCTGTTGCAGGGCCCCCAACATAGACAGTACTGTGCAAAATCACTACTTTTCTGTTGGAGAAGCGCTGTCCCATTTACACGCACTGGCTCCCAGGTTAAGAACGAGGTCCCACTAAAATCTCAGTACCAACATGGCGTCCCGCACCGTGACCGCGAAGCTCCACACAAACCCTGCTGAGGCAGCTACAAAACAAAAGGCTCATAGTGGCTAGATTAACAGAGTCCCGAGCCTGGCTCTCAGAATATGAGATTTTCACCTGCCTATCCCCCCAGCAGCACGTCTGAGTCCAGCCGCCAGGCAAGACACAGCTCCGCCCACCAGCCGAGACAGGGGGAAAAAAAAGTCACAATGGTGCTTTTACCTTCTGTCCATGAGAGCCGGGGCTAGCCAGGAGAGGGAGTCAGCGAAAGAGAGGAGGTTTTTTGCTCAGTGGTGTGAAGTCCCAATTAAGAGCCCTGTGCTGTGTCCTGAGGCTGATTAGGTGATCAGAAGGCTCTGTTTGATTATCAATTCAGGTCTTGGTTTCCAGAGGGATATAAGGAGACATGTGCTTAGTCCGCCATCTTGATTCCGCCCCCCCTAAACCTAAAGATATCATCTTGAAGACTAAAGTGTGCCTAACCCAAGCCGTGTTATTCTTAATCACATAATATGCATTGAAAGCCACGTGATGAACAATGAAGACAGAAAAAGAATTGATGCCTTTGAATCGTGGTGTTGGAGAAGAATGTTGTGTGTTCCGAAAGAACAAACCGATCTGTTCTGGAAGAAGTACAACCAGAGTGCCCCTTGGAAGCAAAGATGGCAAGACCTAATCTTACATAATTTGGACATGCTGTCTGGAAGGATCAATCCTCAGAGAAGGACATCATGCTTGGTAGAGTGCAGGATCAGAGAAAAAGAGGAAGAACCTGAATAGATGGACTGCCACAGTGTCTGTAACAAAAGGCTTAAACATAAAAATGATTGTGGGCATGGCTGAGGACACAATGATGTTTTGTTCTGTTTTGCATAGGGTTGCTATGAGTCAGAACTGACTTGACATCATCTAACAACATCAACAGAGGCCATTGGTAGTGATTTTATTCATTTTAACCACAGGATTTAGTGCCTGGAAAATATCAAACATTCAGTAAACCTTAGTATTTTTTATTGAGTTATATTATTAAGAATGAGAGAGAAACAAGAAGGAGGAGGAAGACAAAGAGGAAAATAAGCAAGGAAAGGAAGGAAGAGGGAAGGAGGAAGGAAGGAAAGAATTAAGACTAAAACAGATACAGAAAATAAAACAACAGAAGTGACAAGGAAGTCAAAGGTGTTACCATGAACAGATTCATGCACACAAACGTTTATTGCAGCACTGTTCACAATAGCAAAAAGATGGAATCAACCTAGGTGTCCATCGACAGATGAGTGAACAAAGAAACTGTGATACATATACTCAGTGGAACACTATGCAATGATAAAGAACAATGATGATTTTAGGAAGCATCTCATAACCTGGTTTCAACCAGAAAACATGCTGAGTGAAATCAGTCAGTGGTAAAAGCACAAGTATTTATTGTATGAAACCTCTGCTATAAGGACTTAAATATAAACTTATGCATAGGAGAAAAGACGTTTGACAGACACAGGGGTGGGGACAGAGGGAGAGTGTTGGTCATAGATTAGATAGTTGATAGGAATTTGGTTAGGTGAAGACAGCAACAGCACGCAGTAGAGAGCAGATCAACATAACTGGACTACAGCATAAACTGAAAGGTTTTCTAAACTCAACCCAGTATTTCAAAGGAGGAGCAGGGATGGGGGTCTGGGAACCATGCTATCAGGGGACATCAAGGTCAATTGACATAACTAGTCTTTCACTAAGAGAGTCTTCTGCATCTCATATTGGTGAGTGATGTCTGGGGTCTTAAAAGCCAGCAAGCTGCCATCTGAGGTGCACCAAATAATCTTAATCCATCTGGAGCAGATGATGACAGAGAACAACAAGGATACAAGTCAAAAAGAGCTCAGGAGACAGAAGAAATGAGAGACTGTAACAACATGAGACCAGAAGAATCAGACAGTGCCCGGCCACCACCAAAGGCAGCAATGAAGGGTAACACAATGTAGAGTCCCTGAGACAACACGAGAAAAAGAGGTGTGCAGTTCAAGAACTTTAATAAAAGACCAGAATTGATAGTCCAACAGCCTGGAGGGTCCTCTGGGAACATGGCCCCTAGGCATGCTGCTGGCCCTGACCAGAAACCAGTACTTGGGGACACTGTGTGAGCATATGATGTGTGTACTTTATGTTTTTATACATTTATAGGAGGCTGTCCTACTGGATTCTTTCTAGATGGGAGAAAAAAGGGTGGAGAGGAGGGGACAGGTGCTCATTAAGAGGATACTAAAAGTATAGAGTGAAAAGGAGGAATGTGCTGTCACTGGGTGAGGAGAGCAGATGGAGCTGCAGACAGGCCGGCATGCAAAATTGATTTAAATTGCATACGTTCACTTAATTATAATTCAAAAAATAAAAAAGAAAGTCAGACATTTAAGGCACATCAACAGCATCAAAAAATTGTCTGTTTACAAATGGTCCCAACTCAGCAGGAATGGATGCTCACCGAGGGCCAAAATGGCATGCGGAAAAGACAACCGAGAAGACAGAGAGACCCACAAGAGTGGGTGCCTACATCGACCTGGGACCGGAAGAACCGGATGGTGCCCGGCCACCACCAGTGATAGCCATGACGGAGCTCACAGAGAGGAGCCTCACTGGCAACACAAGAATAAAAAGAGTTGCATCATGAGATCTCCACTGAAAGACCTCAATTGATGGTCCAGCGGTTTTGGGGTTCCTCTGAGAGCATGGCCCCCTGCCCTGATGCTGCCCGTTCCCATAAATTATAACAAAGGTCCACTCTTTGGACAGGAATGGAATGGACTTGGCAATGCAGAGTGACCATATATTGGAAGCACTTTATGGTTCTATACGTCTATAGGATATCATCTTGCTGACCTCTGGCTGGAGGAAGGGGAGTGGACGGAGAGGAGGGGAAAGGAGACTGTTGGGAGGATGAGACATGTATGGAGCAGAGAGGAATAGTGTGCAGTCACCGGACAGGGAGAGCAGTGGAAGCTGCACATAGGGGGGCATGTAAATTTACATGTGAATGTACATTTCACTCAGTTATGTTAAATAAAAATAACAAAAAAAAAGAATGTTAAAAAAATTGTCTGTTTATTTCATTTATCATCATATATTTACACCTCGTATAATATAAGACATAGACTAGGCTTTTTATGGATATTAACTGAATGATGGGCATTAGAAAGTATATATTGTTTAATGACACAACTGTATTTTGTGTATATAATCCTTTAATAGTGGTCTGCATGAAAAGTCTCTGAAATAAGTAGAGATACTTTCTAATGAGGGCAATCTTTAATTGATATGTAAGCAAATGTAAAGTGTTTAGCAATAAATCTCCCTGGTTCTGTCTTTGGGATGTCCATTTGTTGAATCTTGCTGTCATTTTTCTAATCAATGTGCTCCAATATTTAAGGCAGTATTATATGTGATTATAATACACATGTATTCTCTACTCTTTTTAAGCTAAGAATAAAATGAACTCATCACACTAGCCAGATCAATTGATGTCTCTCATTTGGGACTTTGAATATCACATAAAATGATGCAAAAATGATACTAACAAGATTTGGAACAGTATGATTCCAAAAGCGGTGTCCTTGATGAGACTATGATTTACTTTTTACTAAATCAGCCATTGAATTGTCCTACTCTGACACATAGGGAATCACCATGATTCCAAATGACTACATTACAACTAGGAGAGACAATGGTGGTTCGGTGGTGGAATTCTCACCTTCTGTGTGTGCCTTGAGACCAGAGTTCTATTCCAGGCCAATGCACTTTATGCGATGCTACTACCTGTCTGTCAGTGAAGAGGTTATGTGTTGCTATGATGTTGAAAAGGTTCCTGTGGAGCTTCCAGGTTAACATGGTCTAGGATTAAAGGCTTTGGCTCTACTTCTGAAACTCTCCAACTGATAATGGGGATGGTATAGGACCAGGAAACATTTTGTTCAATTGTGCGTGGGCTTCCCACGAATCAAGGGATGACTGGACAACTGCTATAGACAACACCTTGATGCCCAGGACAGCCCTAGTCTCTGTCCCTTCCAAGTTGGTTTCTGTTTTCCCATTCCTTTAATTCTATGCTCACCCACCAATATCTATTTACTTTAGCAGATACCTCTCAAGGCTTGTGACCAAAGAAAACTGGTTCATTATCTTTTTGACAAATGGCAGCAAGAGGCTTCTCCAGTATTACTAGGGGCAGTACAACTGGAAAATATAAAAAAGACATTGATAAATCCACATAAGACTGCCATATTACTGTAGAATGTGTGGTAGTATGTTTAAGGCTGTATTTCTTGGTTTAGAAGCGATACCAGAGAAGATTTATGCCTCTTCTGATAATATTTTTTTTCCCTATTGGATGCCTTCTTTTAGATAGCACAGAGTTTGAGCAGTGTGGTGAACAAGTCAACCGTGCATGACAATTCTAAATACTTACTGGAAATAGTTTTTGGAAGTGTGATATATTTATCAGAAAATGTAAGTGACTTATGTATTCTTGTCAAGTTCAGTACTAAATAAAATTCTACAAAATAAGGTTAGTTGAAAATGTAGCTGTCCATAGGCTAAAGATTAGTAAAACATCCTTTGAGAAGAAACATGTTTATTTATGAATTGCTGAGTTACTTAACATGAGGTTGGTATAACCATGGAAAAAACTATCCTGATAGCATGTTTATTTATTTGTTTATTTGGTAACCACAAACACACAGAGATCTATATAGATCAGTTTTGTACTGCATATTGTATAAAAAGTTCTCTGTAGCTGTGAGTGTAGAAAAAAAATGTTTAGTCCTGAATAATCTGAAGAACTGGGTGACAGAATCTTTGGATTTCTGCCCAGGTCTGTCATAAAAACCTGGGAGTTTTCTGGAAAGTCGTTTATCATTTAACTTTTCAAGAACCCATTCACTTGCAAAATATCTATGTGGGGAGAAGCAGTAGTTATTAGATTACCTAAAAATCTCTTTTAGCACTAGCAACACTACAGGCCAGGACAGACCTATAGGACATGATAGAACTGCCCCCACAATGTTACCAAGAAGCAGCTGGTGGATTTGAACTGCCGATCTTTTAGTTAGTAGCCAACTTACTGTGCCTCCAGGACTCCTTTGTGCTGTTATAATTCTATAACATTTCCAAAGAAACCTTTCTTCAGAATCAATTCGTGATTGGAAACACTCTCTGGTGTCATGAAAGGGAATTTCAGGAAAAATTTCATTTGTCTTGGCAACAATGACATGTGTTATTAGTTAATTCAAAAGGAAAGAAAGGCATCAGAATGTGTCATGGATTACCTTAACAAATATCCAATCAATGGTATTCAAAACATAACCCAATAAACAAAACCCACTCCATCAAGTCAATTCTGACTCATAGAGACCCTATAGGACAGAGTAGAACTGCCCCATAGAGTTTCCAGGGAGCATCTGGTGGATTTGAAGTGTCGAACTTTAGATTAGCAGCTATAGCCCTGTAAGCAAGGGTAATATATTACTTTTTTCCACAAAAGAAATGTAATCTTTTGATTGTTTTGCCTAGCAGTCTCTGCTGATTCTAGTATCTTCTGATCTAGTATCTGATGATCTTCTCCAGAAGCAAACAATTGTCAAACCCATGGACTAAACAAAAAGATTGTAACAAGCTACTTTTTATGTCCGAGCACTCACTTGTGAATCACGAAGATGTCTAAACAAAAGATGTATGTCATTGAATGTTATACTGAATGAATGAATGCTTACAATGTGTTTCAAATAGTTCAAGGCACTCTGTTAATGTTCTAACAAATTGATTTATTGATCTGGATAACCACAACTGTGGTACTGACATGGAATTATTTCCAAAGAATCTAATTTCCCCGAATTCTACAAGCCAGAAAAAATGAAGTGCAACATTTAAGTGGGGACATTTATATGCACTTGAGTTATCTTCACAAAATGAAGTTGGGAGGTTCCCAGAACGTTGAAGGGCAGCAACCTGAGTTATTGCTAAGTGGGGAAACAAAGCATGGCTAATGTTATCAAAGGTTGACTTATCTTGTGTGAAAATCTGACTTCATACAATGTATATCAGCTTCCCGAGTTAAAGAAAATGAACACAAAATGTCTTTATCTTATTATTAATGATTAAGCACCAATCTTTCCAAGTTACACTCCTGGAATTTACCTCAGCAACAGCTGAAGAATAAACTACTTTGACTATCTTCACAAAATTTAAAACAGCAGATACTGTGGCGCTAGAACGTGTCAACCATTTGGCTTTGATAGTCCCATAATAAAAAAATAAATCAGATTAATGATAGTTCCACACCATTTTGAATTCAGAATTAAATTTAGCCCATAATTAGTCTGAAACATGCACAAAATATATCTTAAAGAATATTTGACTATAATCAATCACCAGGTGTCTATTTGCCTGTAAAGATGAAGCATATTCTAACATTTAACCATCTGTCAGTCAACATTATTTATTGAATACCTGCTGTGTATGGAATAGTTAACCTTAAAAGGAATCAATCTCACAAAAGTCATGTTTTTAATACTGAATACAAGCAGATGAGAGAGATTCCTGGCCAACAGTTTAATAAAGAGTTACATTATTTTATATTTCCAGTGTCACATACTTTTGGAATGTATTATTCACCTAAAACTATGAAAGTGGCAATAAAGCTTTTAATTAGAAAGTTGTTTGCAAGTATCCCATCAGCAGCTGTCTTGTATCTAGGCTTATCCTGTTGTCTTTACACAACGTTTTAATAGAGAACTTTTCCTATATGACTAAATAAATCATTAATTAAAGGATTAACATACTGACCTATCATCCAGTTATCCTTAAATAAGATATTAGAGCCTGTCTGCATCACATCATGTTAAGAAGGAAAGGAGGGGGAATTAGGGCAATGGGATAAGGAAAGAAAGGAGGGCTGGAAGGAGAGACAGATATATGTTACAAATTTTCTTTAACTTTCAAATATGGAGTATACAGACTCTCCTAGCAACTTCACATTTATTTATCTACCTGAATCATATGTATACAGGCAGGAGGAAAAAGAAGACTCATGGATATAAAATAGTATTCTTTGGTTAAAGATCTAGAATCTCAAAATTATATAAAGTCTAAATTATTATGTTCTTGTGTTTGCACTTTATAATTGTAAAGAGTATCGCTTCGCTTAAAAAGAAAACAAATCAGGCAGGTAGGCATCTCACCCATTTTTCTTAGTTAAAATTATTAAATATTATAACTACCAGAAAACAACTGAACATGAAATTGGTAACCTTGTAATTGTAGATAAAATTGTTTTCATTACAAAGAGTGATGTATTATCGGTTTTTTAAATCTTTTAGTGTTGTTATTACAGAATACCAATACTCCAGAGGATAATTTTCTGTTTTTTTCCCCAGAAAGTGGTAATTGAAATTAAGCAAGAGTTAATAAATAATAATTTTAATTTTGTCTAAGAAAACAACACCTCTGAACGCTTGTTGGTTGGCCTAGAAAAACTGAATCTACAATGGTACAGGAATTCAAAATGGAGTATGTGCTTTGCTGTGCTTTTTAAATGTCACTTAGGATTGATTGATAACATTGTTCAAGTTTCTTTTATATTTTGAAGCTCTTAATTGGGTGCATACTTGTAAAAATGGGATGGGAGAGGCATCTGACCGCTAACTTCTCAAGGGGAAAGGAGAACCAAGATGAACAGCTCAAGGCTGACTCTTAAGAGGTAGATGTCACCTCTTCTCTGCAACATCTTTACCAAATCTGACATCAACCACTCCACAGCACTTTCCTCTTCTCTGCTGGGTTCAATAATTCATTGCAATGGCCACATAGGACTCTCAGACAATATTCACAATTATGAAATTTATTAGGGCACTAACAGTTACAATTCTGGCTCAGAAACACTTGGGATACAGCTCTTCTTTGTAGAAGGTCTCTTCTCCTTGGCCCTCAGCCTCTGCCCAAATACTGTTTCCTTGCTCAATGGGCCAGGAAGCCTACCACAACATCAACATCTCCTGCTACTGAGTGTCTGCTACCAGGCCTCTGCTGCTATTTCCAGCTGCTTTCAGTGTTACAGCTCTCTCTCCCTCTCTCATTCTTGATTCTAAGATCTTCTCAGGTGCAAAGCACATGCTGGCTCCTGGCTGTTCTTCATCAATGGTGGGATCCTCTCTTTCCTGACTCAAGGGTAGTTTGTTTCAAGCCCAGTAGAATGGCAAAACTGACCAATTCCTTTGGGGGGACTGTTGTTACGCTATAGGCAGGACTGTATGGATAGAAGTCAGAAAACCATGGTTAGAAAGGCCACTCAAAAGTGATCCGGTGGGTTTGGTTTTGGTTTTAGCATTCTATACCATTCATTTATTTTTTGTATATATTATTATTTTCTGTCTTTCATTAATAAAATGAAAGACTGACAATTACACTAATCTTCCCTTTTAATTTGCCAGTATATCTCAAGTATTTACAAGTATCTAACAATACACATTTAGAATTATCGAGTCTCCTTGATAACTTAAATCCCTAAATGCTATAAAACATATTTTCTTATCTCCTGCAGAAGCCCTACTGGATAAGGCACTAGGTTGCTAACTGAAAGGTCAGTGGTTCAAAAATATCAGCTACTCCGAGGGAGAAAGATGTGGCATTCTGCTTCTCATCAGAGCCTTGAAAACATTACAGAGCTGTTCTATTCTGTCCTTTACAGTCCCTGTGAGTCAGAACTGACTCAGCCTCAGTGGCTTTGTTTTGGTTATTTTGTCTCTGGTAAAATTCTGTTTTGAAGACTACTTTGATATTAAATAGAAGAACTCTAACTGTTATGATTAAACTTTCTTAACCTGTGTGTTCACAATCATCTCTTGTGTCCTACATATAATTGTTTATGTCTTCATATTCACTACAACAATCTTTTTTTTAATTTGAATTTTAGTGCATTACCATTTACTATAACTTGTGATTTTCTTTAAGTCTAGCATCTTGATATTTGTTTTATGTTTGACCAATCTGTTTTTCTCTCTATTTTTGTTTTTGATTGTTTTTGTTAATAGTCATAAGGATTTTGTTATTTGAAATTGTTTTCTTTGTGTTGTTATTGTTAGTTGCTTTGGTGGTCAGGATTATGTCAACTTGGCTACTACCTATTTGGCTGCTGTATTAAGTGGCAGGGTGGGGTTTGTGGTGGCTCCCTGCCCCTCGGCTCTCATCTCGTGACCCTGGACTACAGCTGCTGATCGCTCACGTGGCCAGGAGCTCCTGCTCTCTGGTTCCAGCGTCTGGTTCCGGGACTGATCGCCAGAAGAGAGAGTCTCGGTCCCTCAATCAATTCCCAGACTTGAGCGAGTTTAAGGACCCACAGCCCCTTGAATGAAGGGGAGGCCAGGTCCCTTTGAGGAAGAATTCTGATACCCTGCCAAAACTTTACACTGTTAATCTTTCTCCTGCCCTTCCCCAAAGGGATCTACGGCCTTTTACGAGAGTGACTGTTCACTGGGGAAAAGGAAATAATCAGACTTTTCGGGGACTACTGGATACTGGCTCTGAACTGACACTAATTCCAGGAGACCCAAAACGTCACTGTGGCCCACCAGTAAGAGTGGGGGCATATGGAGGTCAGGTTATTGATGGAGTCTTGGCTCATGTTCGTCTCACAGTGGGTCCAGTGGGTCCCCGAACCCATCCTGTAGTAATTTCCCCAGTTCCAGAATGCATAATTGTAATAGATATACTCAGCAATTGGCAGAACTCTCACGTTGGATCCCTGACAAGTGGAGTGAGAGCTATTATGGTGGGAAGAGCCAAATGGAAGCCACTAGAACTGCCACTGCCCAGGAAAATAGTGAACCAAAAGCAATATCGTATTCCTGGAGGAATTGCTGAAATTACTGCCACCATTAAGGACTTGAAGGACTCAGGGGTGGTGATTCCCACCACATCCCCATTCAATTCGCCTATTTGGCCTGTGCGAAAAACAGATGGATCTTGGAGAATGACAGTAGATTATCGCAAACTTAACGAGGTGGTAACCCCCATTGCAGCTGCTGTTCCAGATGTAGTTTCACTGCTTGAGCAAATTAATACATCTCCTGGTACTTGGTATGCAGCTATTGATCTGGCTAATGCTTTCTTCTCCATACCTGTTTCCAAGGACCACCAGAAGCAGTTAGCATTCACCTGGCAAGGCCAACAATACACTTTCACTTGCCTGCCTCAGGGCTACATTAACTCTCCAGCCCTATGTCATAATCTAGTCCGCAGGGACCTTGATTGCTTCTCTCTTCCACAAGATGTGACACTGGTCCATTATATAGATGACATTATGCTGATTGGACCTAGTAAGGAAGAAATAGGGGCCCATGAACAAAGTGGTCATGGTGGCAGGGACAGTGCTTATGCATGGGCTCAGCAACATGGGCTCCCGCTCACCAAGGCTGACTTGGCTACAGCCACTGCTGAATGCCCAATTTGCCAGCAGCAGAGACCAACACTGAGTCCTCGATATGGCACTGTTCCTCGAGGTGATCAGCCGGCAACCTGGTGGCAAGTTGATTACATTGGACAGCTTCCATCATGGAAAGGAAAGCGTTTTGTCCTTACCGGGATAGATACTTACTCTGGATATGGATTTGCCTACCCAGCACGACATGCTTCTGCCAAAACTACCATCCGTGGACTTACAGAATGCCTCATCCACCGTCATGGAATCCCACACAGCATTGCCTCTGATCAAGGGACTCACTTCACAGCAAATGAAGTGTGGCAGTGGGCCCATGCTCACGGAATTCACTGGTCTTACCATGTTCCCCATCATCCTGAAGCAGCTGGCTTGATAGAACGATGGAATGGTCTCCTGAAGACACAATTACGCTGCCAGCTAGGTGGCAGTACCTTGCAGGGTTGGGGAAATGTTCTCCAGGAGGCTGTGTATGCTCTAAACCAGCGTCCAATATACGGTGCTGTTTCTCCTATTGCCAGGATTCATGGGTCCAGGAATCAAGGGGTGGAAACGGGAGTGGCACCACTCACTGTTACCCCTAGTGACCCACTTGCAAGATTTTTGCTTCCTGTCCCCATGACTTTATGTTCTGCAGGACTAAATGTCTTAGTTCCGAAGGGAGGAATGCTGCCGCCTGGAGACACATCAACGATTCCACTGAACTGGAAGCTAAAATTGCCACCAGGCCATTTTGGGCTCCTTGTACCTCTGGATCAACAGACAAAGAAGGGAGTTACAATACTGGCCAGTGTGATTGATCCTGACTATGAAGATGAAATTGGATTGACATTTCATAACGGAAGTAAAGAAGAGTATGTTTGGAATGCAGGAGATCCCTTAGGACGCCTCCTAGTACTACCATGTCCTGTGATTAAGGTCAATGGAAAACTACAGCAACTCAACTCCAAAATGAGTGATAATAGCCCAGACCCTTCAGGAATGAAGGTTTGGGTCACCTCACCAGGCAAGGAACCACAACCAGCTGAGGTACTTGCTGAGGGCAAAGGGAATACAGAATGGGTTGTAGAAGAAGGTAGTTCTAAATATCAGTTACGGCCACGCGACCAGTTGCAGAAACGAGGACTGTAATTGCTATGAGTATTCCTGCTTTGTATGTGTGTATTGGATATTTTGTTTACTTATGAAACATAAGATGTAAATGGGTTAATGCATTTTCAGTTGTACATGTGTTAGTTATATCATGTTGACATAAGTATGACTTTGTAACTGTACCCCTTCAGAGACTGTGCATGGTAAGGTGAGATGTGTGCAGATGCCAAGTTGACAAGGGGTGGACTGTGGTGGTCAGGATTATGTCAACTTGGCTACTACCTATTTGGCTGCTGTATTAAGTGGCAGGGTGGGGTTTGTGGTGGCTCCCTGCCCCTCGGCTCTCATCTCGTGACCCTGGACTACAGCTGCTGATCGCTCACGTGGCCAGGAGCTCCTGCTCTCTGGTTCCAGCGTCTGGTTCCGGGACTTGAGCTAGCGGCTGTTGGGCTCATCAGTCCTTACAGTCGGCACGTGAGAGTCCTGCTCCCTGACCTGCCAATCCTGCGCTCGCCAGCCTCTGCTCAGTCCTGCTCCCTGACCTGCCGATCCTGGGTTCTCCAGCCTCTGTCACCTCGCCTCGCCACCAGCTTGGGATCCACTGACTTCCAGCCTCTGTTGCATCGTCTCGCCACCAGCTTGGGATCCACTGACCCACACAACCGGTGATCTGCAACTCTGGTCTCTGACTTGCTGACCTTGGGTTCCTCAGCTTCCATGGACACGTGAGGCTTGTGCCAGAGCTTGGGACATTCAGCTTCTGCGATTACGTGAGCTGTTTCCTATATTTGTATCTATCTATCTATCTGTCTATATATATATATTATAAATCTTTCCTTATACCTACACGTGTTACTGGTTTTGCTTCCCTAGAAAACCCAGCCTAAGACAGTTGCCATTGAGTCAAATCCAATTTATAGTGACTCTGTGTATGCAGAGCTGCTCTGTAAGGGTTTTCAAGGCAATAAGATTTTGGAAGCAGATCTCCAGGCCTTACTTCCAAGTTAGTTAGTAATAGTAGTCCAGGGTTTAATCATTTGTGCCACCCAGTGACTCCTTTGTTGAGCATTTTTATAATTCTATTTTATCTTCACTACTGGCTTATTAGGAAACCCTGATGGTTAAGCATTCAGCTGCTAAGTGTAAAGTTGATGGCTTGAACCCTTCAGCTGCTCCATGGGAGAAAAATGTGACAGTCTGCTTCCATAAAGATGTACAGCCTTGGAAACCCTATTCAGGCAGTTCTACTGTGTCCTATAGGATCACTATGGGTTAGAATTGACTCAGTGGCAGTCAGTTTATTGGGTACACCTTTAAAAAAATTCAGTGGCTGCTCTAGATAATACATATGTACATATGTATATACACAATTAATACATTCTATCTTCAGATATAAGACACCACTTCACATACAGTGTAAGAACCTTAAAGAATATACTTGCAATTTCTGTCTCCCATTCTTTGGACTCATTTGTTATACATTTTCTTCTATATGCACTGGCCACACACTCTCTTCGGCCTTCCTGGAAAATATCAGGCATGCTTCTGCGTCTACACTGCCTCTTCTCTCAGCCTAGAATGTTTTACCTAGAAATTTATATGGTTCACTCTCCACCTTTGTCACAAATTTTCAGTTGTCACATTCTCCATGAGGCCTACGGTATTCTCCCAATATAAAGCTGTCAACTGATTCCCTTGCTCAGTCACTAATTATTACAGCTGTCCTTTTCCTTGATTTATTTTTCTTCTGTTTTTCACAGCATTTATCACCCTAATGTGGTAGCATAGTAGTTAAGTGCTATGTTTGTTATCCAAAATGTCAGCAGTTCAAATCCACTATGCGCTCCTTGAAAACTCTGTAGGGTCCTGTAGGGTCACTTTGAGTCAGAAACAGCAGCGGGTTTGGTTTTGGTTTTACCATTCTATACCATTCATTTATTTTTTTGTATATATTATTTATTTTCTGTCTTTCATTAATAAAACGAAAGACTGACAATTACACTAATTTTCCCTTTTAATTTGCCAGTATATCTCAAGTATCTAACAAAAAGCATTTACTTAAATATTTTGAAAGAATGAATTCTGTTTGTAATTTTCATTCCAGTTGTTATCCTAACTTTATTCATTATCATTATTGGAATAAACACTGTTGTATTTATAAACTGAAGTTGGTTAGGAAATAATACTTATGTGTGGAATTGATTTCTATGAACAGATCTGTTAAAATTGATGAAAACTAATTAATAACAAGACCTCCGTTTATTTGGTATCATAAAATTTTAATCATGCTTTCAGTGTTTTTTTTTATGTTTTTACTTTATATAAAACTGTCTACCTCCTTATTCTCAGTGAAAGTAACATATCATTGTAGAAATCTAGAAAATATAAATATTTAAAATTAATTTTTTATGATCCTATAGGTCTGAGAAAACCTATCTTTTCATTTTGAATCATCATCATGCCTCCCGTTCTGTGTTAAACGTGCATTTAAATGTACTTTTTCCAAATTCTAAAATATATCTTTTTTTTCTTTACTCATTACTTTATATATCCATTTTAATTCTGAAACTTTCATAAAATGGCAAGCAGCTCCTTCAATTCGTGAGTAAATAGGCACAGAGGGTTTTAAAAGTAATACCAAAAGAATGCCATTGAATCTAATCAAATGAGTGGTAAAATCCAAAATTAACAAGTTTTGTATTTTTCAACGTAACTAAAGTCAATGAAAACTTGTTGTTGTTGTTTAGCATAGACAAAAACAATAGTTTCCAAAGCAACTCGATGGCAGTGTTGTTTTTTAATTACTGCTGTAACAAGCTACCATAAACTTAAAAGCCAAAAAACAAACCCACTGCTGTCAAGTCGATTCTGACTCATAGTGACCCTATAGGTCAGAGTAGAACTCCTAATAGAGTTTCCAAGGAGTGCCTGGCAGATTTGAGCTGTTGACTCTTTGATTAGCAGATGTGGTACTTAACGACCATGCCACCAGGGTTTCCGTTGTAAACTTAGTGACCAAAACTAATAAAAATTTATTACCTTACATTTTTGGAAGTCACAAGTCTAAAAGACGTCTCACTGGGCTAAAATCAAGAGATTTCCAAGGCTACATTTTTTGTTGGAGTTTCCAGGAAACAATCCATTTTCTTGTTAGTTTGTTTTTTTTCCAGCTTATTGACATTACTTTAGATTGATTGGCTCATAGCCTTCTTCCATCATCAGAGTCAGCAATTGTATCACTTTGTCTTCTACTTTTTTTGTCACATCTGTTTCCCTGCCTGTCTCCCTTTTCTGTCTCTCTTTCAACTTATAAAGAACTTGTCATTACATTGAATACACCTGGATAGTCCAGGGTAATTTCTCCATCCCAAGGTCATTTGATGAACAACCCAATTCCATCTGCAACTTTAATTGTCCTTCAAGAAGTAAACTAACATATTCACAGGTCCAAGAATTAGAATAGGGGCATCTTGGAGACAAATATTCTCCTTACTACAATGACATTGGTGATTTCGAACCTCTAGAAAGCTAAATTTCCTGTTGTTTGTTTGTTTTTAAGGCATTTGAGCTGCTGAACTCCAAAAACAGTAAGGAGACACAGAGGAAAAGCTTAATTAAAAGGGCATTTAGAAAAACTCCAAAAGGATTTTTGACAAGAATTTATGTGTATTTTCTTACTACTGATAAATCATAAGCCGATGCCTGGTATGTGATCAAGATGTTCAAGTGACTAATCAGGCCTAGAAAGATTTTTAAAAAATTACAAAGAACAGACAAGTAATATGAATGTAAATTCTACCCAAATCAACTTCTTTCAATAATAATACGGTAAACCCAGGGAGAAATGTAATAAGAACTATGTCCATTAATATATACACAGACAATATTAAATTAATGACCTCATCAGAGATCATGAAATATTCTATCAATGATTATGTCACTAATCTAACGTGGTTCCCCAAAAGGCAAAAGTAGAGGAAAAACGTTTTTCTTAACCTTTAAAATCTTCCCAAATGCAACTACGTGTTTCCCAAGACACTGACAACTTTCATTTCTAAGCCTATACTTTCCTGTCTATGTTCAGACGTAAGATTTTCCTGTGCTACGCTCTCTTTATCACTACCTGTTCACCTTGTTGAAGAGTTTTGAATCCGGCTGTGAATGGAAGTTCCTAAACATAGTAATTAATGATTTATACTTGCATATTGCCTTTCCTCTAAACTTTCAAATCTTATTACAGCCAGTCATTCATTAATACCATACCCCTGAGAAGTTAAGTGGCCAATTTACCCCAATTTGATAGAAAGGAGAAAGAGAATTTAAATGACTTTGCTTTTAGTTAAGTTAGTCACAAAAGCACATCCTTATTTCTTTGCCATTTCCATCACACTAATAGCACAGGATAGTACAAAAGTGAAACTCACAAGAAACTACTTCCTTTTTTTATATAAAATTCAGTATTAATAGAATTTCCCTGTCATGGCAAGAAAGCAAGAGAAATTTCATTTATCCTTCTTAATGTTACCTTAGTGTAAAATGTATGGAAGGAAATTGGGAGGCAGCATGCCTGGTGATTAAGTGTGAATTCTGGAAGAACATGTCAGATTTTGTGTTTTGACTCTTTTACTGAATAATTTTGTTAGTTGAGGCAATTTTTTTAGTCTCAGATTCATCATATGTAAAGTGAGGTTTTTAATAATAGTTCCTACATCATAGAGTTGGTGTGGAAAATAAATGAAATATATTCAGCACATAGTATAGTCCTTGGTATATTTTCATCAGAAACTCTACTG
Organism: Heterohyrax brucei; assembly: GCA_028571685.1. Taxonomy (NCBI): domain Eukaryota; kingdom Metazoa; phylum Chordata; class Mammalia; order Hyracoidea; family Procaviidae; genus Heterohyrax; species Heterohyrax brucei. Next base: position 35,891,863 of record CM053166.1, on the reverse strand, counting down.
TTTTAGTTCCTAAATCAGAACAAATGAATAATTTGAATATCAACAACAAACCAAGATCCCTAGGTGGTGTAAATAACTTGGCCTTGACTTCAAACCTAGCAATTGCTAGTTTGAACCCACTCAGCAGTACTGTGGAAGAAAAGGCTTGGTGATCCGCTTCTGTGACATTTACAGCCAAGAAAACCTACTCTGCACGTGGGGCACCGTGAGTCAGCATTTACTGGATGGCAGCTGACAGTAACAACAACAATAAACCAGACAGCTTAATACGAGTATATGCTTTTATATACGTGCTTTAATACACTTCCTTGGCATATGACTTTTAAGCTGAAATGACTTGCTTTTTAGTGGGATCCCAGTGGAAATAGGGAAAGCATGTTTCTGGAAGAAAAATTTTGAATAACCAATCTAAACATTTCCAACCTGCCATAGGTTCTCTGTAAATCAAAATTCTATAAGCTGATTTGTGTTGTGAAATGGAAATAAAACTTCAGTGAAGGCTGACATTTTAGCCAAAATCCCAAATTAGTGAGTGTCTAGTCTTTAAAATCTATGGGACTTTATTTTTCACTTTGCCTAAATGGCTGGCTCAGAGAAAGACGGGCCTCCTCCAAAACTTGGTGTTTGGCCACTTTCTTCAACCAAGAACCCATCATTGTTATTTAGTTGACTAGTTATTACTTCTCTCATGTACTTTCTCTGTAACTATAACAGGCAACATGGTGCATGAGAGTCTTTTTGTTGAACCACTACCCCTAGTACATCCAACAATGCCAGACCCAGAAAGATGAGAGAACAGAAAATCTGTGTTTACTGTAACTTCTCTACTTGTAAGTTTTTATGATATGGTGTATTTTATATTTACACTGTATAACATGACACATGCAGTGACAGATTACCTAATAGCAAGGTATGCACAGGCCTAGTTGTGCTTACTTATTAATCTGTAGTGCACAGTTACACCTGTTTTTCATCACATTGTATATATCAAGAGAGAAAGATGGAAAAGCATAAATAGTTGCTACATGGCTTAGGTGATTTAAATTCTATAATAAAAAATAGTTGTCAGAAAAAAGAGCACAGGTAGTCTCAATTTATGATGCATTCAAGTTATAATGAACCACAGTTACAACCATCCACTTCTGTTTTTTGTTTTTGTACATTGCATCATTAGTAATCTTCACCACATACAGTGTTGAAGCACATAATTTTCTGATGTTGTCATTCTCAGATGTTCACTTGCTGATGTTCAATTTTATAATTTGCTGTTCAAAACACTGCCATGTATAGAATTAAGTTTTCTAAACTAAATGAGGGGCTTCAGTTGCTTGTAAACATGGACTCAAATGCTGATTGCTTTGCTAAGGCTGATAGGCAGATTTAGGAAGTAGGAAGATGTTACTGTGAAATAGGTGAAGGGGAAAAAAAAAGACCATACAGACAACTCTCACTAATTTTCTGACTAAAAACACCATCTCCATTCCCAGGGATAATCCAGATGATCCAGAACCTTCCATAAGTGTAGTTACTATCTCAGTTGAAGAATTGGCAACATAGTCCAACTTTTCCTCACTGTCAGAGTAAGTTTTCATGATTTGTGTATTTTTGTGTAAAATCTGCTGCCATCGAGTTGAGTCTGACTCATAGTGACCCTATAGGTCAGAGAAGAACTGTCCCATAGAGTTTTTAAGGATCATCTGGTGGATTTTAACTGCCGAACTTTTGGTTAGCAGACATAGCACTCACTTAACCTACTACTCTACCAGGGTTTCCATTTTTATGTATATCTGTAAGCTTATATATAATGTTTCTATCCCTTAAAAAAACCACAAAGTTTGAATTTATAAACATGCTGATATTAAAAGGCAATAATAATGAAAACTAAAAAAAAAAAGAGGTAGTCAACTTGCATCAGAACTGACTTACAAACAGAACCCTGTCATAAGTCAGGGACTACCTGTATATGGACCAGCTATGGTCTGTGAGACTATTTTCTAAAGTTCCATGAAGGTTCCTTTTTCAATTTAAATCTGCTTTTTAAATCAAGACCAACTGAGTTTCCATTGGTTCAGGAATGCCTAGCACTAGAAGCCTCCTATGTAGTATGTAAATACAACCTTGAAATAGTAATTATGCTGATTGTTTGGTGCAGTGACAGGTTCACAGAGATGTCCCTGTTCATGCTTCTTGAAACGAGGTTGGTAATAAAGCATTTAGTGTTATTTGTTTAAAGGAAAGCTGAGTTTAATTAACTTTAATTTTGTTGACACAATGTTGAAACACATTTAATCTCTTGAGATTGAAAGATTTGGTCTAAGAGTTGTCTTTTGGATAAACGTACTTTGCATCACAAGATAAAATAAGAATGACAATTAATTAATTAACTAACTTCAAAAGGCACTCTGAGACCAATTATATAGGTTATTTTGGTAAATTGAGTAAATGCTAAGTCCAATTAAAATAATTTTATGATTTCCAACATGAAAAGTAGTCTAATTCTTCAAAACCTGGGAGAAAATAGAGACATAAAGACTACTGTACTGGGAGTCAGATTTTACAACATATCAAGAAATGTAGATTAACAGTTCTGAAATATTGTAAGTATACAGTAAACAAAGTGTAGGAAGATACCTTGTGATTTAGACACAGATACTAACAATTTAAGAGCAAAATGTGGGCATAGCTTCTATTATAAGATACAATCTTTTCTTCATAAGTACATGTATGTGTATGTATTCATCGTTTCATTCATTCAACATTTATTGAGTACTTACTGTATTCTAAGCATTCTTCTAGGCAACACACAAGTGAAGCAAGAAACAAAATTTCTTGACTTTCTGGAATTTACCTTGTAAAGGGAAGGCAGGCAATAAATAAGTTACATTTACTAAAAAGAAAGATGCAGTAGGGAATGTTAACAAGGTGGTGTGAATTGGGTTGAAATTTGAAATATGGTGGTCCTGGGAAAGCCTCAATGGTCTTTACTAAAGTAAAGGTCTTTACTCAAAGAAAGTAAAGGGTAGAGGATCAACCATACATGGAGGAGTAGTGTTTCACAGAATTAGAACAGCAAAAGCAAAGGTACTGAGGAGGAAATTTCAGTAGTCCGTTCAAGGAATAACCATAAGACCTTGTTACTAGGGCAAAGAGAAGAAGCAGCAAGCGGAGTAAATGAGAGCTAGATGATACAATACTCAGTAGGAATTATAAATACCTTGCCTTTAGCAAGATGAGAGGTCATTAGTGGATTTGAGAAGTGGCATGATTTGACATATTATTTTAATAAGATACTCGTGACTACTGTGTTGAGAATAAGCTGAAGATTGTAACATTCTCTCTGATCTCTCTGCTCTGGATATTCTGTCCGCTCCTTCACCTGAATTACTCAAATGAAGTCAAGAAGACTAACTCATGTGTCTGTTTTCCTGAAAGCATTTGCTGCTCTCTCCCTTACAGAGAAGACATAGCAAAAATTCAGCAGTCACTTAAAGGTCTTTATTTTGGAAGTGCATGTGTATAAAATCCCTTGGAATGAAAGCGAGATCTGGAAATCTCCTGAATGCTTTAGTGATTGAATGATACAGAAAAAAAAATGGATACTAAAACCCTGAAGAAAGTAAGTTATTTGTATCGGGTCATTTTTCTCAAATATGAAAATACTTGATCCAGCCCAATAACTTTATACATGGTCTTTTATATGTGTGAAATATTAGATTTAGAGCTAAATCCTAACGCTCAAAGTATCATTGACTTTCAAGAAATTTCAAGTAACATCATTTTGTATAAGACTCATCATTAAAACTTACCAGTAGAGTCAAAACCTACTATTTCTACACCCTTGTCTCCCACCTTCACCCTTGCATGTTTGCTTCTCATTTATGGTGTTTTTGTCTGCTGTAAAATTGTCAGCAAAAGGAGCTAGATATTTTAGAATCATTTTTCTATCTAAAAGTTGCTTTCAATTTTCAGACTGAGCTTTACATTTTTAATAGTCATCATAAAATAACCATTTGCTATTTTTCTACAGCATGACTTAACAGACTTGCCTCCAAATATTCATAACTAAGCCCCTTAAGACTTCTAACTAAATTAAATGGCTATTAGAAGAACTGAACCACTCAGGTTTTCTCCTGTCAAACATCCTCTAAAGGTCTTCAATATACTTAGAAACTTTAGTTTTCTGCTAGACTAGCACATTCCTGCAAATGGATTTATCACTAAAGGGTACTAATTAATTCACTAACATGAAGTCAAAGGGTGTTTTAGGATGGATTTTTCTAGAGAAGCAAAATCATTAAAGAATATGTGTATGCATACATACACATAATACAGATACACATATAATATGGATACACACATAACACATAACCAAAAACAACGCCCAACGCACTGTCGTTGAGTTGACTCTGACTCATTGCAACCCTATAGATCAGAGTAGAACTTCCCCAAAGAGTTTCCAAGGAGTACCTGGCAGATTTGAACTGCCAGCCTTTTGGTTAGCAGACATATGTACCACTTAACCACTACATAATACATATATATGTATGTATGTGTATAAACATTTATATACAAACATACACACACATGTTTTGGATATTCTGTCCTCTCCTTCACCTGAGTTACTCAAATGAAGCCAAGAAGACTAGCTCATGTGTCTCTTTTCCTGAAAGTATTTGCTACTATCTCCCTCACAAATAAGACACAACAAAAATCTAACATTTAGGCACTTAAAGGTCTTTATTTTGGAAGTGCAAAGAAATGAATGGCTCACACAATTGTAAAGGCTGGCAAGTCTAAAGTGTAGCATACCTATTCCTGAGTCACACTGTGTGTTTTCACCTTTTAGGGCTTGCTGAGACATAAGTCTAATTATACGTCTACAAGCAAAAATTGGTGGTGGGGATGTGTTCTGAGAACATTCAGCATTGTCCTGTAAAGCATGTGCCTCAAATGATGTCCCATACAATGACTCAGATACTAGCCCAGGAAACATCTCAAAAAAAGAGGTTTTTCAGACATAGCTGGATTAATTTCCTCAGATGGGGGTAGGGAGGCTAATGGTTTTACTGGGGAGGACGGCTTAGCAGACAAAGATGGAATAATCTCTTCAGAAGGGAGTTTGAGTGCTGACTCTGTTGGTAGAAATATTTTAACAGAATTTTTGGGTCTGGTGTCTCAAGATACCTGGTTATCTGCCCATATGTCCTCACCTCAAATTTGGAGATTCCATTTTTTCCCAATCAGTGCCCGCATTTTAACTTCAGACACTATTCGCATGTGGAAATTCAATTGGCATTGTAATACAAAAAATAAGGTTTGCTTTAAGTCATAAGTGGAAACTTTGAAGTCACTTATGGGCTTCAACTGTAACTCTCAAGCTCTAAGCTCACCTCTCTTTCACCACTTTTTCTAGTGACCGTAGGACCAACCAACCAGCTTCCTTATAGTTCCCATTCTGACAAAATTATCAGAGCCTTGCCTCTAAACAATACTTGATCTATTGGTGGTGATATTTTGTATATTGCTATTGCTATGACACCGTGGATTAGCAGTGCTCTTTTTGTTACTTACAAGCAGAGTCATCAACATCTTTAAGACTAAGTGGATTTGAGAAACAATTTAGAAAAGTCTTCCTTACAGTTTCGTTTCTCTAGACCCACTCTCAGTACCAAATGTCTTAGGCTGAGTTCTTTAGAGAAGGAAAATCACTGAAGTGCACATATACATATACATGTAGATAAAGCAATAAAGATTTATCTCAACGAAAGGCTCATGTGGTTGTAGAGGATGGCAAATCCCAGGTCCGTTGGTGAGGCATCAGACTGGAGACTTCTCCTGACACGCATAGCTGCAGAGGCTGATGAACCCAAAATCAGCAGGTAAGATGACCAGTTGCTGCCTCACAGTTTCTGGTTCATAATAACACAAATGTCTTTTTCACTATGTTAATATTGGTCCTGATATTACAAAAACAGTGGATAGAAGTACTAAGGTATAAATCAAGGCAGTCGCAACAATGTGCACACACAATATTGTAAAAATTCCAGTTTCACTTAAGACTGTCCTGGACAAAGTGGAAAAAATATATAACTTTATAAAAATCTTTATTATGCATCTTTTAACATTTTACATGTCAAAATGGGAAGTATACAAAAAGTACTTCTACTTTTGATGGTTATCATGGATTGAATTAAGCCAAGCCAGATTGAATTATGTCTCCTCAAAATATCTGTCAACTTCGCTGGGCCATGATTCCCAATATTGTGTGACTGTCTACCATTTTGTCCCCTGATGTGATTTTCCCGTGTGCTGTAAATCCTACTTCTATGATGTTAATGAAGCAGAATTAGAAGCAGTTATGTTAATGAGGAAGGACTCAATCTACAAGATTAGATTTATCTTAAATCAATATATTTTGAGATATAAAAGAGAGAAGCAAGCAGAGAGACAAGGGTCCTCATATTACCAAGAAACTGAGAGTCAGGAGAATAGTATGTCCTTTGAACTAGGGGTCCCCATGCTGAGGAGCTCCTTAACTGGGGGAGGTTAATAACAAGGACTTTACATCAGAGATGACAGAGAGACAAAGCTTTGCCCTCAAGCTGGCACCATGAATTTGGACTTTTATTACCTGAAAGTGTAAGAGAATAAATTTCTCTTTGTTAAAACTATCCGCTTGTGATGTTTCCATTATTGCAGTACTAGATAACTAAGACAGTTATGACAAAGAAAAAATATTCATACAATTGTTTGAGTTGTCAGCTGTACTAGCTGTATTTTTTTTTAATGGAACATTATTTTTACTTGAAAGAACTACTGACATACAAAAAAGTTTATTCAGCCTGGGATGTTTAGAAAATATTGTCTCAAAAATGATCAAAGTAAGCCTGTCACTTTAAGGAAAAAATTATAATAATATTTATTACCAGTGATAAATTTTGAGATTTTATGCAAAACAGAATATTGGAAAACTTATAATTGCTTCCATAAGTTTGACAGCTTCCCAGAACTTAAAGATTTGTTTGATGAATGTGGTGGTCATATTACTGTATGCCAGCCAAGTCAAGTGCCTGATTTTTTAAATATATATAATGGAATGTCAGTGAACCAAAATTTTCTAATGACCAATGTTAAAAAATCACATATATGTAAAACGTATATTGAAAATGCAAGATAAACAATGAATTTTAATGTAACAGAGTATGAAATTTTCACTGACAGAGCTTCAGTTTCCATGTTGTAACTCATGTTTACAAAACCATCACTTCTGGAGTGTGGGTGCAGTATCAAAGAAGAGTATCCAAAGTCACCTTTAAATGCTATTAAAATTTCCCTCTCTTTTACAAATATTTATGTCTGTGAGGCTATCTTGTGCTCATACATTTATTTGTGCCAAAATGACACATCACAAGAGATTATATGGGAATCCAGCAGTCTTCATTGGGCTAGACATTTAAAAGGTTTGCAAAAATGTAAAAACAATGCCATTTTTATCACTAAATCTTTTATTTTGTTTAATTAAATTATTTTTTAGAATACTTTAAGAGTTATGTTTCAATTTATAATGTGGTAAATAAATAGAGCTACCCTACACACACAGGCATCCACACATACACATACACATACATACACAAAAGTTATTGCAGGCTCTTCACTAATTTTAAGAGTGTAAGGTGTTCCTGAGACCAAAATGCTTGAGAATTGGCTGTAACATATCAAATGTAAGAAATTAACGTTTTGCATTTGTCTAGCTCTTCATATCTAAAATATTTCTTCTCAAAAAATTATTACATTTGGTTTTTATAAATTTTTTTCCTTTTTTTTCTTTAATATGACTGAGGGAAAATGTACATTCCCATATAAATTTACATGCCCACCTATATGCAGCTTCCACTGCTCTCCCTGTCTGGTGACAGCACACTATTTCTCTCTGCTCCATGCATGTCTCATCGTCCCAACAGTCTCCTTTCCCTTCCTCTCCAACCACACTCCTTCCTCCAACCAGAAATTTTTAAAAATATTTTATTGTACTTTAAGTGAAAGTTTACAATCCAAATGATTTTGCTAGGTAAAATCCCACACAAGCAATACTATGGAACTCTAACTGCTCTTTCCCTGACTCCCTCAATGGCAGCACACTCCTACTTTCTACCCTGTTCTATCCATACCCATTCAACCAACTTCAGTCCCCCTCTACCCTCTCACCTCCCCTCTTGACAGGAGGTGCTCAGACAGCTTTTTGTATATATTTAAGTGAAGAAGCACATCCTTTACCAGCACCATTCTTTGTCCTATAGTCCACTCCAATCTTTGTCTCAAGAGTTGGCTTCAGTACTGGTTTCATCTCTGGGCTAACAAAGAGTCCAGAGGCCATGTCCTCAGAGGCCCTCAGGTCTGACAAACCCTCAAGTGAAGTTTTTTAATAGAGGACTCATTCTGCACACCCACTTTTCCCCCCCACTATATTGGGGACTTCATGTTGTGTTCCCTCTCAGGGCAGTCCTTTGTGGTAGTCATGCCCCATCTAGGTCTTCTAGTGTCATGCTGATGTAGTCTTTGGTTCATATGGCACCATCTATCTACTGGGCTCATGTTTTCCTCCTGTCTTTGATGTCCTTCATTCACTTCTTCTCCAGGTGAATTGAGAACAATTGATGCTACTTAGATGGCCACTTGCAAGATTTTAAGACTTCAGACACCACTCACCAAGTGGTATACAGAACATTTTCTTAAAACAACAACAACAAAAAACTTAGTTATTCCAATTAGCATAGATGTTCCCTGAAATCATAGTTTCCAGACCCATGTCCCTGCTACTCTGCCTTTCAGAATGGTGGATTATGTTTAGAAAACCTTTTAGCTTTTGGTGCAGTCCAGTTGTGCTAACCTCGCTTCTACAGTGTCCTGTCACTCCCTTCACCTAACCCAATTTCTATCTACTATCTAATCTATGATCACTCTTCTCCCTCTCTCCCAGCTCTTGTAACCATCAAAGATTATTTTCCTCTGTGCTTAAACCTTTCCTTCAGTCCTTATAACAATGCTCTGATACAATATTTGTGCCTTTGCAACTGACTAATTTCCCTTAGCATAATGTCTTCTGGATGACTCCATGTTATCAGATGTTTCATAAGATCGTCGTTGTTCTTTATCATTGCATAGTATTCCATTGTGTGAATATACCATAGTTTGTTTATCCAGTCATCTGTTGATGGACAAGTAAGTTGATTCCATCTTTTTGATATTGTGGACAGTGCTAAAGTAAACATTGGTGTTCATGTGTACGTTTGTGTTACAGCCCTTATTTCTCTAGAATATGTTCCAAGAAGTGGGATTGCTGGATTGTATGGTATTGCTGCTATCTCTAGCTTTTTAAGGAAGTTCCAAATCAATTTTCCAAAGTGGTTGTGCCATTTTACATTCTCACCAGAAGCGTAGAAGAGTTCCAGTCTCTTCATAGTCTCTCCAACATTTGTTGTTTTTTGTTTTAATACCAGTCTTGTTGGGGTTGGATGGTATCTCATTATATTTTTTTATTTGGGTTTCTCTAATATTTAACGACCCCAAGCATTTTTTCATGTATCAGTTAGAGTCCTGGATATCTTCTTTGGTGAACTGTCTACTCGTATCCTTTACCATTTTATAGTTGTCTTATTTGTTTTTTTTCCTTGTTGAGGTTTTGCAGTACCTTATAAATCAGAGAGATTAGACTCTAATCAGATTCATGCCAGCCAAAAATTGTTTCCCAATCTGTAGGTAGTGTTTTTACTCTTTTGGTGAATTCTTTAGATGACCATAAGTGTTTGATTTTTAGGAGTTCCCAGTAATCTAGTTTGTCTTCTACTATTTGTGCATTGTTAGTAATATTTTGTAGTCTGTTTTTGCCATGTTTTAGGGCTTTCTGTATTGTCCCTATTTTTTCTTCCATTATCTTTATTGTTTTAGATTTTGTATTTATGCCTTTGATCCCTTTTGAGATAGTTTTTTTTTTTTTTTTGCATGGTGAGAGATATGGGTCTTGTTTCGTTTTTTTGCAAATGGATATCCAGTTATGCCAACACTATTTGTTAAAGAAACTATCGTTCTACCAGTTTACCGACTTTGGACCTTTATGAAATATCATCTGCTTATAGTTGTATGATGATATGTATGGAATTTCATTTCTGTTCCGTTGAGCTACACATCTGTTATCGTACCAGTACCAGGATATTTTCACCACCATGGTAGTATAATAGATTCTAAAGTCTTTAATTATCTGGGTCTTCATTCCTTTCTATATGAAGTTGGTGATTTGTTTCATACTGTCATTAAAAAATGACATTGGACAACACAAATAAAAAGAGGAGTGCATCTCAAGAACACCACTAAAAGACCATGATTGATGGTCCGATGCCCCATGACTTCCCCTGGGAGCATGGCCCCCTGGACCTGCTGCTGCCCCAGATCATTATTTATTACTGAGGTCAACTCTTCAGACAGGAATGGAGTGGACTTCGGGACATGGAGTGAACATATGGTGTGTTCACTTTGTGGTTCTCTGCATCTACAGGATACAGTCCTACTGGCATCTTACCAGAATGCAGAAGAGAGGGTGGAGAGGAGGGGATAGGAGATTTACAACAAGATATGACATGTATAAAACAGAGAGGAAGAGTGTTTACTGTCACTGGGCAAGGAGACCAGAGGGAACTGCAGATAGGTAGGTGTGCAAATTTAACTTGGATTGTATACTGCTTTCACTCAATCACAATTTTAAAAAAATGCCAATGGAATTTGTATTGGGATTGTATTGTATCTATAGGCTGCTTTGAGTAGAATAGACCAGTTTTCATAAATTTTAAAGGTAATTTTTCCTAAGACAATTTCCTGTTTTTTACAGATATGTGTGCTGTGAAACAAATAATTTAAGATAAAACAATTATTGGTGGAGTTACTTAGTCATGCCACCTGTACTCTGAGGGTTCACTCCAGCAGACCTGAAATGGAGTCTGATCTCCTTTGCTAAAGCATGAAATGTACCTGTGAGACACTGACCACTAGTCAAGATTTGAAACATACTAACAGTGTTGCTTTGTAACCATCAAAGTGGAGTTCAGGCTCAATTCATATCCGCATGTCAATATTGTCTACTGATTAAAACAAGATCTTGGTTTATACCTGGTTTGGAGAAGATCCACCCTCTCTCTCTCAGGGCTCTGATGCTGGGGCTATTTACATAAAAAAACTATGCTACATGAACGTTATCGTATGAGAAGCCCCAGGTGAGACTCCATTTTGGGTTCTCTGATCCCAGAGTGTTCTGTATACATGTCATTGGTTCCTGAGAGAAAGTGTTTTCTGGTATGGCTCTTACCAGTCTTCTCCAGACTCTTGTTGTGAGGTGGCTGCTGGCTGTGATTGATTTTCTGGTTTTAATGTTACTGCTATATTGTACGGGTAGTTCTAGGTTTACGAATCTACTTTGTTCCTAAGTCTGTCTTTATGTTGAATTTATATGTAAGTGTGAACAGTTAGGGTACAGTTCATATCTAAGTCAAATATATGTGTTAGTACATGTAATCCTCGATATCATAAAGTATTGCATTCCTAATGAAATCTTTCATAAGATCAAGTTGTATAAAAGGGAAAAACGATTACCATTCGTTTATATGGGAAATTTTTTGAGCATTCCAAGACCCCCCCAAATAAGCTACCAAATTATACCAAGTATACATAACACCTAAAATGATGCTAACATACAGTAAAAGCAGGAATGATATGATAACGAAATTGAGATAAAGCACAGATGCTAACAGACATAGTTCAAAGCTCTGGTCACTTGATACTGAGATGCCCAGTCTAGTTTCCTGAGAAAGAGCTTGACCAGGACAGAGACATCCCCTAACTAGGACTCAGGCCCTGACAGTGCCACCTCCGACAGTTAGGTCTGCCTCCCTCTTGGTCACTGCCTTCCTCAGCACGTGTATCTGAGAAAGTGCAGCATCTTGGCCTTCCCATCTGGTAGCGTCTGCCTAGCAGCCCAGGGATGGTGGTGGCTAGGCAGAGAGGAGTGAGGAAAGTGCAAGGGCCATGAAGCAGCTGGGATGAAACCAGGAAGGAAGGGGTGAATGAGCCGCTCCCCGCATCCTCACTTGCACCTAGGATCAAGGCCCATGAAGACAGGGTGACAGATAGCAGATGGCACATGCTGGTAGAGGGAGGCAATTGGCTTCATTTCTGGGGTGCACCTGCCACAAGACCCCTCTCCTAGAGGGAGAGGTCGGAGACTAGCTCCCAGCTTGCTGCCCAGGCTTTCTGAGAGGCTGGAGACTGTGGATCATGCCCAGAAGGGAGCCTAGAGAGACAGGGATGGACAAAAGAAGGATGGTGAAGAAAGGGTGTGCTGGAGGAAAAGAGGGGGTCTCCAGGTGGGAGGGCTGGTTGGAGACCCTCGGCGGTTTTGACTTTTTCTTACCCTCAAGAAGCTGCAGAATTTCCTGAGCAGAAAGGTGGGGACCATGCCACTCTGACCATGCTGCTCAGAGTGTGCCCTCCCTCTAACAGCTTGCTGCAAAACAAATGCAGAATGCTACTCACACTTATTGCCTTTTTTTCATAAAAGTAAAAGTCCTCTCTGGGGTTAGCAAAAATAGGTACTAACGTAGGTCTTTCCTAAAAGTGAAATAGTGGAAGCCAACTTTCAGAAAATGGGGGGATAGCATAGTGTAACTTTCTATGCATAAGAAAATTAAGCTAACGAAGAAATCACCAAATCAATAACATTTACTATAGCCCCCGAGAAGGTAAAGTACCTGGGAATTAATCTAACCAGAGAAATAACACACCTTTACAAAGAGAAGTCCAAGCCTTTACTACTAGAAACTAAGAGAGACTTAGATAAATGGAGAAATCTACCCTGCTCCTGGATAGGAAGACTTAATATTGTGAAAATGTCTATTTTACCCAAAGCAATCTACTTATATAATGCAATCTCAATACAAGTTCCAGCGTCATTTTTTAATGAGATGGAGAAACAAATCACCAATTTTGTTTGGAAAAGAAAGAAACCCCGGATACGTAAAGTACTACTAAAGAAGAAGAACACACTGGGAGGCCTCTCATTACCCGACTTCAGAACCTATTATACTGCCACAGAAACAGCCTGGTACTGGTACAAGAACAGACAGATCAACCAATGGAATAGAATGAAGACCCCAGAGATGACACTATCTTCCTACGAACAGTTGATATTTGACAAAGGCCCTAAGACACTAAACTGGAGTAAAAACAGTATCTTCAACAAATGGTGCTAGCAAAATTGGAAATCCATCTGCAATAAATTGAAACAAGACCCATATCTTACAGCTTATACAAAAACCAATTCAAATTGGATAAAAGACCTAAGTATCAAATCTAAAACGACAAAGTTCGTCCAAGAAAAAGTAGGAACAACAATGGAAGTTTTAATACACAACGTAGACAGACTTCAAAATCTGTCAAACAAACAACAATCAACAGAAGAGAGAATAGATAAATGGGAACTATTAAGAATCAAACACTTTTGTTCATCCAAAGACTTTATCACAAGAGTTAAAACACCACCTACAGAACGGGAAAAAGTATTTGACAACTCTATGTAAGACCAACACCTGATCTCCATAATCTATAAGGTACTTCAAAATATCAATAAGCAGAAGATAAACCATTCAGTTAAACGATGGGCAAAGGAGATGGACAGACATATCTCTAAAAAGGAGATCTGGGCAGCCAAAAAACACATGAGGACATGTTGACAATCTTTAGTTATTAAAGAAATTCAAATGAAAACTACAGTGAGATACCATCTCACACCAACAAGATTGGCCATGATCCAAAAAAACACAAAACAACAAATGCTGGAGAGGCTGTGGAGAATGTGGAACTGTCCTACACTGTTGGTGGGGTTGCAAAATGGTCCAGCCTCTTTGGAAAGCAATCTGGCACTTACTTAAAAAAAATGGATATAGATATTCCATTTGACCCACTAATTCCACTACTTGGAATATAGCCTACAGAATCAAGACCATTCACACCAACGGATACATGTACAAGAATGTTTATTGCAGCACAGTCCACGATAGCAAAAAGATGGAATCAACCCAGATGCCCAACAACAGAGGAATGGATAGGTAAACTATGGTACATACACTCAACGGAGGAGTATGCAATGATAAAGAACAATGATGATTCCAGGAAACATCTCATAACCTGGTTTCAACTGGAAGACATTATGTTGAGTGAAAGTAGTCAGCAACAAAAGGACAAATATTGTATGAGACCCCTTCGATAAGAACTCAAAAACAGACTTATGCAAAGAAGAAAAGACTCTTTGATAGCTGCAAGGGAGGAGACGGAAGGAGGGGGAGGGGGAGGGGGAGGGTTTAGATTAGATAGTTGGTAGAAATTTGGTTGGGTGAAATTTGTGACAGCACACATTAAAAACAAGAACAATATTAAGTGGACTTCAACATAACTTGGGTACTCCTCCCATCTTAGCTCAATAATGCAAGGACAGAGTAGCTGAGGCAGGGGGCAGGGGACCATGCTCTTAGGGGAAATCGACACCAATTGGCACAACTAGCATTTTGGTAAGAGGGCTCTATGCACCCCACATTGGTGAGTGGCGTCTGGGGTCTTAAAAGCTGCCAAGCTGCCATCCGAGGGCACAGCAAATGGTCCCAACTCATCTGGAGTGGATGCTCACTGAGGACCAACATGACAACCCAGAAGACAGAGAGACTCCCATGAGTGGGTGCCTACATCGACTTGGGACCAAAAGAACCAGATGGTGCCCGGCCACTACCGGTGATAGCCACGGTGGAGCTCACAAAGTTGAGTGTCACTGGCAACACAAGACTGAAAAGCGGTGCACCCTGAGGTCTCCACTAAAAGACCGCAATTGATGGTCCAGTGGCTTCAGGGTTCCCCTGGGAATATGGCCCCTGGCCCTGATGCTGCCCTTGCCCATGGATCATAATGAAGGTCCACTCTTCGGACAGCAAGGAATTGGACTTGGCGATGCAGTGTGACTGTATATTGGGTGCACTTTATGGTTCTGTACATCTATAGAATATCATCCTGCTGACCTCTGACTGGAGGAAGGGCAGTGGGTGGAGAAGAGGGGAAAGGAGACTGTTCGGAGGACGAGACATGTATGGAGCAGAGAGGAATAATGTGCTGTTACCGGGCAGGGAGAGCAGTGGAAGCTGCACATAGGTTGGCATGCAAATTTATATGGGAATGTATATTTTCACTCAGTCATAATAAAAAAAATAATAAAAAATAAAATTAAACACTGCAGATACACTAAAATATCTTTAACATAATAATCCAGTAATAATAATAATGTTTTTATTTGCATTGCAAAGTAGCACCTGTTTGTTATTACAAACTGTTGTTTGTAACTTAATTTTTTAATATAGTAGGCTTTATGAAGGTTAGAAACCCTGGTGACTTAGTGATCAATTACTACCTCTGCTAACCAAAAGATTGGCAGTTTGAGTCCACCAGGTGCTCCTTGGAAAATCTATGAGGCAGTTCTACTCTGTGCTATAGGGTCGCTGTGAGTCGAAAGCTACTCAGTGTCGGTGGCAGTGGGTTTGGTTTTGGTTTTTATAGAGGTCGGTTCCTAACTATGGATTGTGTGCTGAATCAGAGGTTCCTAATATGGGGACTACACGTATCCTTTTGGGGACCACACTGTAGATTCATCTGTAAGCGATTCTATTTTGGTGCTGTAGTTTTCCTTAGCTATCAAATCCTTCCTGGTTGCCACCGCTAATACACCAACAAATCAAGTTGACTAAGAATAGTAATAGCTGGATGTTACATTTTTTTAGAATCTGTGAATATATTCACTAATAAAATGTCATTTAAGCATTCATTTAAAATATTTCTGATACAGTAAAACCTGTGAAAGGCAGAATCTGTGTAAGGCAAAAATCTGTCAGAGAAAGAAAACCAATATATTTTCCACTAAAATGAGTGATAGAAAAGTGGTAAGACAGCACCGTGTCAAAGGCAGAAAACATATAAGAACAAAACAAAAACAAGAAGTTCAATAGTTCCAGCTTTCTCAGTTTTCACGGTATGATACCTTGAAGTATATACTCTAAAATATATCAAGAAACCACTTGTTATTAACATCACAAAATATCTAGTAAAGTGTCATAATCCCAAACACAATCCATTGCTGTGAAGTCAGTTATGACTCACAGTGACCCTACAGGAGAGTGTGGAACTCCCTCATAGGTTTTCCAAAGCTATAATCTTCACAGAAGCAGACTGCCACATCTTTCTCCCATGGAGGCTGGTGGGTTTGAATCACTGACCTTTTGGTTAGCAGCCAAGCACTTAACCACCAAGCCACTAGAGTTCCTAGCAAAGTGTCATAGATCTATATGAATACTAACTAGTTTAGTCATTTCAAGAGGTAGCATGTTATTGGGAACTTATAGTACCTGAAGGAAGAAGTTGGAGGTGTACTGAAGGAGTTGTCAAAAACAAGGGTCTAGAAACTGATGGAATATCAATCGTGATGTATCAAAAAATGGATGCAACAATGAAAGTGTTCACTGGTCTATGCCAAGAAATTTGGAGAACAGCTACCTTGCCAACCTACTGGAAGAGATTCATACATATTTATACCTACTTCCAAGAAAGGTGATCCAGTCGAATGAGGAAATTATCGAACAAGGGCACTAATATCACATACAAGTAAAATTTTGCTTAAGATCATTCAAAAGTGACCACAGTATGTTGATAGGGTACTGATAGAAATACAAGCCAATTTGCAAGAAGATGTGGAATCAGGGATTTCACTGCTGAAGTTGGATCTTGACTGAAGGCAGGGTATACGAGAAAGATGTTTACCTGTGTTTCATTGATTATGCAAAGGCATCCAAATGTGTGGATCATAACAATTATGGATAACATTGTGGAGAATGAGTCCAGAGCACTTAATTGTGGTTATAAGGAATCTCTACATGGATCAAGAGGCAGTCATGTGAACAGGAAAGGAGGGCATTGCATGGTTTAAAGTCAGGAAAGGAATGCGTCAGGACTGTATCTTTTCACCACACCTTTTCAATCTGTGTGCTAATCAAATAATCTGAGAAGCTGGACTATATGAATAAAACCAAGGCATTAGGGCTGGAGGAAGATTCATTAACGACCTGCTTTATGCAGCTGACACAACCTGCTTGCTGGAAGTGAAATGGTTTTGAGACACTTACTGATTAAAATTAGAGACTACATCCTGAGACCAGTGCTGAAGCCAACAAATCAGACAAAGTTTGGGTTGGATTAAGGGACACAGAGTGGTACAGGTGGTTTGTGTACTTTATGGTTTAACAAGTATATGAGGCTGTCCAACTGGTATCTTTTTAGAGAGGAGAGGAGAGGTTGGAGAGGAAGGAACAGGTGTCAGCTGAAAGAATACTGGAAGAGTGAATGGAATGAGTGTGCCGTCACAGGGTGAGGAGAACAGAGTTTCATAGACGGGGGTTTTCAGGTTTTGGTATTGCAAATTGATTTGGATTATACATTTTCACTTAATCACAATAAAAAATTATATATGCCAAGTGCTGTCTTATATATAAAAGACCATAGGATTACACCTCAACATTGAGAAAACAAAAATCCTCACAAGTGAACCAGTAAGCAAAATTATGATAAATGGAGAAGGGATTGAAGTTGTCATGACTATCATTTTGTATAGTTCCAAGGTCAACATCACTCGAAGCATCAATCGAGAAATCAAATGACCCACTGCATTGGGAAAATCTACTGCAAAGGACCTCTTAAAAGTGTTGAAAAGTAAAGATGTCACCTTGAAGACTAAGGTGTGCCTGACTCAAGCCTTGGTATTTTTTATCACATTGTATGTATGTGAAAGCTGGACAGTGAATAAGGGAGACAGAAGAACTGATGCCTTTGAATTGTGATTTTGGAGAAGAACATTGAATGTGTATCATGGACTGCCAGAAGAACAAACAATTCTGTTCTGGAGCAAGTGCAACCAGGTGCTCCTTGGAAGCAAAGATGGCAAAACTAAGACACATACTTTGGACGTATCAAGAGAGATCAATCCTTGGAGAAGGACATCATGCTTGATAGAGTGAAAGGTCAGCAGAAAACAGTAAGACCCTCTGAGAGATGGATTGACACAGTAGCTGCAACACTGAGCTTAGGCATAAAAATGGTTCTGGGTATGACACAGTACTGAGCAGGGTTTCATTCTATTGTACACAAGGTCTCTATGAGTTGGAACTGACTTGATGGCACCTAACAACAGCAGCAGCAGCATGGTTTTTGAGTTGTGGCAGCAGAGTGGTTAAGTGCTGTGGCTGCTAACCAAAAGACTGGCAGTTCAAATCCATCAGCCACTCTTTGGAAACCCTGTGGGGTAAATCTACCCTGTCCTATTGTGTCATTATGAGTTGATATGAACTTGAAGGCACGTTATTTTGGTCAGTGTGGGTTTTGGGTTACAGTTTTGACGATAACTACAATAGTTATCTTAACACAAAGTAGATGAAGAAGAGTTTCTAAGATCAGTTTAACTACTTAGTGATATCATTAAGTGCTCAGGCTGGCTAAATTATCTTCCTTCACACTCAGGGGTTGACTTGTTATCCTCAGGATCATGATTTCATGGTGGTATTCAGGTCATATAAGTATCACATCTGCACACAACAAATGTCAAGTAGATAAGTATCTTTTTTTAAAAAAAAACAAGTTTTGTTTTTTTTAATCACACTTCTTTTAACCAAGGGAGAAAATATTTCTGAATCTCACTACTTCTAACCCCCACAGATTTCCCTTTGAGCAGAACTTTGTTACATGGACGCATGTCACAGCAAGGGAGCCTGGGAACAGGAAGATATGGCATCTCAGCTTCCATTATGAAAGGCACGTTTTGCTGCTAAGTAGGAGGAAAGAGAGTTAAAAAAAAAAAACACCGATGAAGAGGCAATTACCTATAACTATTACAGTATAGGGGAAACCATAGTAGCATAGTGGTTAAGTGCTACAGCTGCTAACCAAAAGGCTGGCAGTTTGAATCCACCAGGCTCTCCTTGAAAACTTCACTCTGAGTCAGAATTGACTCAGTGGAGGTAGGTTTGTTTTGGTTTTTGGGTTATAGCATAGTACATATGTGTGAGTCCTTAGACTCACCTGTCAGGTAAAGAAAGGAACGTGAAAAGGATGATACAAAATATGTCAGAACCAACTAAGTAGATGACTTTCCTCAGTTTTACAAACATGGCACTTGGCTGGCATAGATTTTTTTCTCAAACTTTTGCTATGTGATGCCCATTTTTCTTAAACAATTAAATAAGTTCTCTGTTGAGTCTATTGTTTCTACTTTGAAATTTTTCAAGATGCATGAAAGAAGAGCATTTCTCCTTTCTATAAGGCCTCAAACCATTGCTATAGAACTGGCTGCATCAAAATTATCCATTTGTTTTCTTTTTTATTTAACATGACTGAGTGAAAATGTACATTCCCGTATAAATTTACATGTCCACCTATATGCAGCTTCCACTGCTCTCCCTGTCCAGTGACAGCACACTATTCCTCTCTGCTCCATACATGTCTCATCCTCCCAACAGCCTCCTTTCCCCTCCTCTCCACCCACTCTCCTTTCTCCAGCCACTCTCCTTCCTATAGATGTATAGAACCACAAAGTGCATCCAATATATGGTCACTCTGCATTGCCAAGTCCAATCCATTCCTGTCCAAAGAGTGGGCCTTTGTTATAATTTATGGGTAAGGGCAGCTTCAGGGCCGGGGGCCATGCTCTCAGGGGAACCCTGAAACCGCTGGACCATCAATTGAGGTCTTTCAGTGGAGATCTCAGGGTGCACTCCTATTTATACTTGTGTTGCCAGTGAGACTCAGCTTTGTGACCTGCATCGTGGCTATCACTGGTGGTGGCTGGGCACCGTCTGGTTCTTCCGGTCCCAAGTCGATGTAGGCACCCACTCTTGTGGGTCTCTCTGTCTTCTAGGTTGTCTTTACCGCATGTCATTTTGGTCCTCGGTGAGCATCCGTTTCTGCTGAGTTGGGACCATTTGCTGTGTCCTCGGATGGCAGCTTGGCAGCTTTTAAGACCCCAGACACCACTCACCAATGTGGGGTACAGACCATTTGTTTTCTGTTTGCACAAGTTGACCAAGGGCCTTTCTGAACAGAAATACAGTTTATTTTTATATGCCTAAACACTTTATGAGGCAGTTCTACTCTGTCCTGTAGGGTTTCTCTGAGTCAGAATCAACTCGATAGCAGTGGGTTTGGGTGGTTTTTGCTAGTGCTGTATCAGGAACCCCAGGGGAGCAACAGCTATCAGAAAGGTTAGCATTTCAAACCCACTTAGTGGCTCTGCAGAAGAAAAGATCTGGTGAAAATGACAGTGTAAAAACCCTGTGGGCCAGTTCTACTTTGTTACATGGAGTTGCTATGAATTGAAAATTTAATTGAGAGTATATTATCACATGTTACTGTAACGAAAAACAGATGTTTGAAAACTATACTTTTTCACAAAGACTGCTAAATGAGGTTAAAGAATATAGGAGAAAACACTTTTCACCCAATGCCACTTTTTCAAAACCATGCAAATATTCTTATCAGGGTAATGAAAGAAAAATAGGCCCATGCTAGACTGTAACAAAATGAGTCTCTTCATGGGTTAGCTAAAGCTAAAAGACGCTAATGATATAGGCTGTGTGATTAAAAATAGTTGACAACATGTTGTTAGGTGCCATCTAGTCGATACCAATTTAAAGCAACTCTAAGAGGTCTGACAATTATGTCTGCAAATTCACCCTGGAAAAAGTGCTGAAAAAAGTACCTCATTGCTGAATACCACTGCAGTCACTTTCAAAGTACTTCCCTTGGGAAGCTGTGCACTGATGCCAGCACCCAGTCCACTCTCCAAAGTAATTTTGGAATTCTTTGCCTGGAATGACCATCAGAGCTGTCATGGTATTATCCTTGATGCCCTGAATATCATCAAAATGTCTTCTTTCATATTGCCTTTATTTTGGGGTAAAGAAAAAAGTCATTGGAGGCCAGATCAGGTGAGTAGGGAGAGTGTTCCAGTACAGTTATTTGTTTACTAACTAAAAACTCCCTCACAGACAACTAAACAATTAAGTTCACGAACTTGCCACCTTGCCACTACGTCCAATGGCAATTCCAGAAAGAGTCCCAAAGTTGCTTTGAAGGGTGGTCTAGGTGCTGGCACTTAACCTTCCCAAGAGGAGTACTTCGAGGTGACTATAGTGATATTCAGCATGGAGGTATGTAGCACTTGGAACAATTAAGTTCATGGACTTGTCAGACTGCATACACACACACACACACACACACACACACACACACATCAGTAGAACAAAACACTGCTGGCCCTGTCTGGGCCTCATAATAGTTGCTATATTTGAGCCCATTGTTGCAACTGTGTGTCAGTCCATCTCCTTGAGGGTCTTCCTCTTTTTCGCTGACCATCTACTTTACCAAACATGATGTCATTCACCAGAGACTCGTCCCGCCTGATAATATCTTCATCTTTGGCTTCAGTGCTTGGTGAGTAAATTTGAATAACAATTGTGTTAACTGGTTTTCCTTGTGCTGGTTAGGTGTTCTTGTGTTGGTTCTATCTCATAGCTACCCTACGCACAACAGAAGGATACTGTCTGGTCCTGTGCCAAGACTGCAATCATTTTTATGCTTAAGTTCATTGTTGCAACCACTGTGTCAGTCCATCTCCTTGAGGGTCTTCCTCTTTTTCACTGACTCTCTGCTTTACCAAGCATGATGTCCTTCTACAGGGATTGATCCCTACTGACAATACGCCCAAAGTATGTGAGATAAAGTCTCACCATCCTTGCTTCCAAGGAGCACTCTGATTGCACTTGTTCCAGAACAGATTTGTGTGTTCTTTAGACAATTCATGATACACGTTCAGTATTCTTCTCCAACACCACAATTCAAAGGCATCAATTCTTCTTAAGTCTTCCTTATTTATTGTCTAGCTTTTGCATACATATGATATGACTGAAAATAACATGGCTTGGATCAGGCATACTGTAGTCTTCATGGTGACATCCTTACTTTTCAAAACTTTAAAGAGGTCCTTTGCAGTAAATTTTCCCAGTGCAATGTGTCCTTTGATTTCTTGACTGCTGCTTTGAGGAACACTGACTGTGGAGCCAAGTAAAATGAAATCCTGACAACCTCAGTCTTTCCTCCATTTATCATGATGTTGCTTACCGGTCCAGTTGTGAAGACTTTCGTTTTCTCGTTGTTGAGGTGCAATCCATACTGAAGGCTGTGATCTTTGGATCTTCATCAGTAAGTGTTTCAAATCCTCTTCACTTTCAGAAAGCACAATTGTGTCATCTGCATGATGCAGGTTGTTAATGAGTCTTACTCCATTCTTTCAGGTAGGCATATAGATATTATCCCATCACTGACAGCATTGTTCTTCAGGATAGATCTTGAGATGTTCGATAATGAGTGCAACACCATTCCTCTTCAATTGTTCATGCCCAGCATAGTAGATTGTATGATTATTGGATTCAAAATTGCAGTAGCAGTGCATTTCAACTCACTAATGTCTAAGATATAGATCTTTTGTGTTTAATTTCATTTTATGTGACTTTCAGTATTTTTATTTTCTTCTTACATTTCACATTTCAATTACTCTTTTCAATTATTAGTGAATATTTGCAGTTGTTTCTTCTCATTCTGAGCAAACAAAGGTCGAGAAAACTCTACTACTTCAAAAAAGTTGACTCTACTTTGATGAGTCGTATTTTGAATACCTTCTACATCCAGAGAGGTTCATCTTCTTGCAGTGTAACATACAATGTTCTGCTACTATCCATACGGTTTTTAATTTGCCATTTGTTTAAGAAGGGAAACCCTGGTGGTGTAGTGGGCTAAGTGCTACGTCTGCTAACCAAAATGTCGATGGTTGAAATCCGTGAGGTGCTCCTTGGAAACTCTACGGAACAGTTCTCCTCTGACCTCTAGGGTTGCTATGACTTGGACACGACTCGATGGCAGCAGGCTTGGCTTGGCTTGGTTAATTGTTTCAGAAATAGGTTGCAAGCAACATCCTTCATCCAAGACTGTTTTAGTCTAAAAGCTCTGGGGAAACACGTCCACCATGGATGATCCTGCTGGTGTTTGAAATACCAGTGGCATCACAGTAGCAGTCAAGTCACCACATTAGTGCAAATTTATGTGAACGTGTAGGTGATAATATATGCATATATCCCTTTCATATGAAGCGTATTGACCTTTGGGTTTAACTGCTATAGTATATCATTTATACATTTAGAAGTATTAACAAGAAAATACCAAGCATCCTCAGCAGTAAAAATAGTTTCTTCAGCAAAAATAACTAGCATTAAAATAAAAGAGCTATAAATATTCATGTTTTACAGTGTAAACCCAAATGTCCCCTCCGGTATAATTAAACCAATCCTGAGCATTTAGAGAAGCCTTTTCATCTGTGGATCTCAAAGTGATTCACATATTATTAACTCCACAAAATTGCCTCTAAGGTAGAAAGTTGTAGACTAGGCAACTGAGATTCGGGGTTCATTTGCTAAAGGTTCTGTTGCCAGAAGGCTTCAGAGTTTGACTTGAAGATTGTCTCAGATCACAAATGAGTTCCATCATCACAATATGCAAAACATGTTTTATTAAGTAGCCAAGTGTCCATGGTGCAGAGCTGTACACTGAACAAAGCACATTTAATGAACACAGTCCACACCTTGAGAACACTCAAATATAATACTTAGAGTGCAGATGCGGGGGAATTTCAAAAAGGCGACAAAACTAGACCTTTGGTACATTTGCATTGTTTATAATCACTAACAAATTTATGTTGTAGAGGCATAGAACAAATATGAAATACTAAGTAAAGATTTTGTTGGCGTGTCACAGTTTGAACGGATCCTGATACTGGTAGTAGAAGTGCATATAAATCATATGTATGTACTTTTATATTTATCACCACATGTAAATCATCAGTTGTGTTACTCATTATTGTGCTGCCCTATCTACTTGGCACATGTATTGTTACATATAATGAGAATTATACATATGGTGAAAGAGATAAATTAAGAGAGAGATATTGAGGTTGAGATTTGGGGTTGTGAACACATTGTAAACATATCATTCTGATTTAAATCAGGAATAATGTGAACAAATGTGTGTTCGCAAGAACACCATACAGTAGCTCAAGGGACAACTGGAGGAAGATGGGATGGACATGTAGAATTGCGTGTATTAAGAGCTCTTTATACCCTCAAAGAATGAACTTTATTCTTAGGGATTGAATTGTGTCCTCTAAAATACGTGTTAAAGTCCTAACAGTTTACCAGTGAATGTGATCTTATTTGGGAAAATAGGGTTTTTCTTTGCAGATGTTATCAGCTAACAGAATCATATCTTATTAGTATGAATCCTAATCCTGTATGATGGGTGACTTATAAGAAGAGGAGGAGAGACATTGGAACTGAGCCACATACAGGGGGAGAGTACCATGTGAGGATTCATCTACAAGCCAAAGAAAGTCAAGAA
This sequence comes from Heterohyrax brucei, assembly GCA_028571685.1. Lineage (NCBI taxonomy): Eukaryota > Metazoa > Chordata > Mammalia > Hyracoidea > Procaviidae > Heterohyrax > Heterohyrax brucei. The sequence continues at coordinate 35,867,245 of CM053166.1, read as the reverse complement.
CTACCTGGGGCTACTATGAAGTTGAAAGAGACAAGGAAGGATCTTTCCCTAGAGCTGACAGAGAGACAGAAAGAGAGAGCACAAGGCCCCACTGATGACCTTAATTTGGACACATAACCTCCAGAACTATGTGACAATACATTTCTGTTCTTTAAAGCAGTCCACCTTGTGGTATTCTTTTATGTGAGCTCTTGACTGAGACACTAACTTAAATTACATTTTATTATCTTTTGAAGGTGGCTCATATCACATCTCTGTATGATCACTGATACATTCCAAAACAGAAATGGAATTAACCCTGCACCAGGCGAACTGTACTGAAAAAGAAACAAATCATTACTACTCTATAAAGCCCTTTACAACTTGACTTCCAATGGTTTGTCAGACCAACAAAATAAACTACTGTCCTGACAAACCTCTGGTATACTTTTTATTTGCTTTTCAGAAGTAATTTCTTAGTTTCATGAGTAGTCTTGAATGCCTTTTGAGACAGTATTTCAGCATCTAAAGGTTTCTTCAACTGTGCTGTCCTTAGGCAAAACTTGACTCTTTCACTGAAACTTCTAAGGAGATGGGCCCCCAGGATGTTTGCCCACTGGAGGCCTTCCCTATCTACTTGGCATTTGGAAAATGCAGCTAATAAGAAAGTAAAAGCCTAATTCTAGAAATCACCCTGGCACCTTGAGAGAAGTATCCAACCCACCATAAATCTCCCCCAGTACACAGCACACTGATGTAGTTACGCTTTGATCATAACTATTCATCTATCCAAGGAAAATTCAACCTAAAGGAAGAAAGACCAACTCTGGGATTTTGAGGAAGCCATTTGACAAAACTTTTTTTTACAGAAAGCAACCCATAGCCATGCACTAGGTACTGACCTCCCTCAAAAGGCATTGAAATTACTACTTCCCTATAAATGTAACATTATAATTGATGTAACTGGTGCTTTGCCAAATACTCATCCTCAGTTTTGTAGATGGAAAAATGTTTATGATTTTGAAAAATAAATGTATCTCAGAATATGTTACCAATGGTACATAATTAAAGGTGCTCTGCGGCACACTTGGCTGCTAACAGAAAGGTTGATGGTTAAAACTCACCAGTTGCTCAGAAGGACAAAAACCTGGAGACATGCTCCCCAAAAGACTACAGCCTAGGTAGTCCTGTAGGGCATTTCTATTCTGTCCTCTATGATCATTGTACATCAGTAGTGACTCAACAGCATGTAACAATAACATACAAAAACAAGTTCCCTTCAAGTTGATCCCAACTCATAGTGACGCCATGGGACATGCATCAAGTCTCTGACTTGTTTAATCTCTGATCTCCAAGCAAAGATTTAAAGGGTTCCTGTGACTAGATCAGTCCTACTCTGATATTTTCTTTGAATTAACAGCTATGAGTCAGCATTGCCTGAAAGGCAGTGGCTTTGGTATAACATAACCTGGATCACAAGAGTGAAGTCCTGGTGGTAAAGCAGTTAAACATTAGGCTGCTAACCAAAAGGGTGGCAGTTCAAATCCACCAGCTGCTCCTTCAGAACCCTGTAGGGGAGTTCTATTCTGTCTTATAGGGTCACCATGACCTAGAATTGACTCTATGGCCATGGCGTTTGTTTTGAGGTTTTTATTTTATTTTAGTTTATTATGACTGAGTGAAAATGTACATTCCCACATAAATTTACATGCCCACCTATATGCAGTTTCTACTGCCCTCTCTGCCCGGTGACAGCACACTATTCCTCTCTGCTCCATACATGCCTCATCCTCCCAGCAGTCTCCTTTCCCCTCCTCTCCACCCACTCTCCTTCCTCCAGCCAGAGGTCAGCAGGATTATATCCTATAGATGTATAGAACCATGAAGTGTATCCAATATATGGTCACTCTGCATCACCAACTCCAATCCATTCATGTCCGAAGAGTGGACCTACACTACGATATATGGACAAGGGCAGCATCAGGGCCAGGGACCATGCTCCCAGAGGAACCCCGAAACCTCTGGACCATCAATTGAGATCTTTTAGTGGAGATTTCAGAGTGCACCCCTTTTTATTCTTGTGTTGCCACTGAGACTCAATTTAGGGAGCTCCATCGTGGCTATCACTGGTGGTGGCTGGGCACCATCTGGTTCTTTTGGTCCCAAGTCGATGTAGGCACCCACTCATGTGGGTCTCTCTATCTTCTGGGTTGTCTTTACCCCATATCATTTTGGTCCTTGGTGAGCATCTGTTCCTGCTGAGTTGGGACCATTTGCTGTGCCCTCGGATGGCAGCTTGGCAACTTTTAAGATACCATCTCACCCCAACAAGGTTGGCCATGATCCAAAAAACACAAAACAACAAATGCTGGAGAGGCTGTGGAGAAAGTGGAACTCTTCTCTACTGTTGGTGGGGTTGCAAAATGGTCCAGCCTCTTTGGAAAGCAATCTGGCGCTTCCTTAAAAAAATGGATATAGATATACCATTTGACCCAGTAATTCCACTACTTGGAATATATGCTACAGATTCAAGGCCTTTCACACCAACAGACACATGCACAAGAATGTTTTGAGTTTAATCACAGGAGCAAAATCCATCATATCTTCATTTCCAGGGATTATGCATGTTGTATACTTCAGGTTTCTATGATTTGGAATTGACAGCAATGGATTTGGTTTTTTGTTTTTCTGTACACCAGGGGACTAAGATCTTCAAGACTGTCTAAGAGCTTGCTACTCGTTGTCTGGATTATTGAAAACTCATTTCATGTCTTTAGTGAATCATATTTGCCTAGTATTCAAATTAAATTTTGAAATCCAATTAGTCTTCTTTCAGAAAGCAAATTAAGAATGTCTATATCTCATTAAATATATTTGTCCTTCCTTTCATCTTAAGAAAAGGTTAAACTTAACTCAGAAGAAGAGAAAGGATTTTGAGGGTTTTTTTTATTGTAACGAATCTATATTTCTTTTATTGATGCACTGTGCATAGAATTATGATGGTGTGACTGTAATCTTGCCTAAAGTAAAAGAGATAATGTATATTCCTTTTTACAAGAAATCTGTACTTCATATAAACATTTGAAGTTTATTCTACATGAGAGCAGAGCTTGTGCTGTACTTTTTATAAGAGTGATAGCCTCAGCCAGAATGCTCCTTAGGAGTAAAGATGGCACGACTTTGTGTCACATACTTTGGACATGTTATCAGGAAAGATTAGTCCCTAGAAGGACCTTCACTGAGGTGACTTCACACAGTGGCTGCAACAATGGGCTTAAACATAACAACTATTGTAGAATGACACACAACTAGGTAGTGCATTCGTCTGTTGTAAATACAGTACCTATGAGTAGGAACTGACTCAACAGCACCTAACAACAACAGTATAACTCAATCCATGATAAATGTCCATCTTCTGTCTAAGATGTTTTCTCTCTGCTTTACAAATTGAACACAAATAAATTATTAAGTGTAATTTCTCCAATTACATCAAATGATCATTATCACTTTTAAAGTATTATGTCAATGTCACCACAAACTTAAAATTCTACGTAATTGTTCTCTCTTAACACAATAAAAGGGATTTATTTGTTTATAGTTTCTTTATAGGTGTCCCAGTAAGCTTGTGAAATTTTGAGTGTCACGCATTGTGTATGAAAAACTGTCGGGACTGTTTAGTGTCTGGGATGATTTTATTTTTCTTTAGAATGGTTGTTCTCTCCCTTCTGGCAGATAGTTGGACGCGTCAGCTTCTTCCCATCTTGCATTCAGGTAATACAGAACTGGTTTTAGCCTTTGTGAACGAGGCTGACCTATCTTTGGTTCCCGCCTTTCCTAAGGTGTAGCCCTTCAGGGATCCAAAAGCAAACTTTTAAATGATCGCCGGGACTATTTTTCCACTGGCATTCGCTGAACTCTTGAGCTCTAGGAAATGTCTTACAGATCTTGTAAGTTTTTTACCCTTTTACTCCGTACTCTATACTACATTTCTTGACCTCAAACCCTGTGTTGCTTAGGAATCTTCACATGCCCAAGAGAAAAAGCCGTAGAGAACGTTGCGTTTACCTCAGTTCATTTCTCTTCTCTCATGTGTCTTAGATGTCAAATCTTGGCTTCCCTGCTAGCTCTCTCATTCTTTCACATACATTTTTTCTTAAAATTATTATTTCTATTTGCTCTTAAGTGGAAGGGTTGGTCTTATATAAGCCGTAACATCATGACTAGAAGTCAGCAATCACGTTTCCAATTAACTTTGCAAAAATTAAGTTCAACTTACACTTTAAAATATCAGTTTAAATTGTCACCCAATTTTATAATAAACTGGAGTAAATCAAATGATCTCTTCCTGTAGCCTCATCCCAACTACCACCATTAGCATGATTTCCTGTATTTTTTTTACATCTGCTATCCACAGCTTGATCACAAGCACATTCTGGAAAACTAATTCTGGGACTTTATTGATTTTTTAAAAAAAATCTCTAGGTAGTCTGCAATTCTTTGAAATTCAAATAATTCCCTTTCAAAATGCCTACCATTTATTTCATCCTTGTCAATTTTTCTGTGCTTCAATTTTTAACTAATCTCACTCTGACATGTTCTCATTTGTCAGTGTTTTGGGGTATAATTTAAGCAATTCAACAACACCATCTTGGAATTCATATTTCCTGCATAGTTTGCAAGATTTGCATTCTTCCCTTTTTTTATCTTAAATGCAAATTTAAGTCTTACATTTCTCAATTCATAATGTGCTGTCATCATTAGCCTGTACAAGACAGTTTTCTTCCCTCCTGTCTGCCTGCCTGCATGCCTTTTATTCCTTCCCCCCTTTTTCCTTTTATCACTTCTATTTCCATCCACAACTGGAAAAGTACTCTGATATAGGCAGTTATATATTTTCAATTTGCAAAATATATATTATTAAAATCTATTTTTATTCAAATGATGTTTTATTATATCTCATTATGGTTTGCTTTGCTTTGTTGTCTTTACTACGATTTAAAGACTCAGTCATGAAGTTATGATGCATAATACATTCTTTCTAACTGCTGTAAAGTACTCGATAGTATGCAGTGACTGGTTTTTACTTACCCATTCTCTCGGGTATGGACAACAGAATAATCTCATTAACTCTAACTTCCATCAATTACCAGACCACAAAAATAGTAATTCAATGGAGATTGTCATCTTATTAGAATTGCTACATTTTATGGTACCCACATACTTAATTTGGAAACCCTTGTGGTGTAATGGTTAAGAGCTACAGCTGCTAACAAAAAGGTCGGCAGTTTGAAGGTACTAGGAGCTCATGGAGACTCTGCAGGGCAGTTCTACTCTGCCCAATAGGGTTGTTATGTATTGGAATTGATTTGACAGCAATGAGTTTGTTTTTCTGGGAATATACTTAATTTGACTAGGTCAAATGACCCCAGTATATGCTCCCACCAGTAATAGATGAAGCTTCCTATATGTCATATTTCTACTCATACTTGACGTCATCGAACTTTCAGATATTTTGCAGGCATTACAGTTTTAGTTTTTAATTACTTTGCACTACATTTGCATTTCCAATTCCTGACCTACTAAGACTTTTGATTGGATGGACTGGGATAGACCTGTGAACAATGTTTGTATCCGAAAAATATTTATAATTTATCAATTAATTAATAAATATAACTGGCTTTTTACAGTTACAGTTTCAAAATGTAGTCTCATAACATCAGGGGCTCACAAAACATAATGCTTAGATAAGGAGGATACCCTGAAGATAATAGAGCAAAGGAAGGATAGAGTTACAGATAGTAGATCTCATTATATGGCAGAAAGCTCCTTGCCTTTTCCTTGTCCCCATTCCTTCCTACTTCAGCAGGTTCTAGAACAAAAATGTTACCTAGAACCCACATAATAAAAATATTTATATAATATATGTAAGCCTTCTGGAGACTCTATTGGACAGTTTTAGGAGACCAATTCAGGCAAAGGCTTGGACACTCAAATAGGTAGGGGCTCAGCATATCCAAATTTAGGACATTGGTACAGGTATAGAGTGGTTCTGGCACATACGAGTAATAATGGAGGAACTAACAGTATTCGGAGCAATCACTCCACTTATTAAATACCAACAGCATTCTCCCACAGTTTTGAAAACTAAAAATGCCTTCAGATATTCTGAAGTGTCCACTTGGAGGCAAAATTGTCCCCAGTTGAGTATCACTGCTTTAATGTTTATCACATCCTTATTGGTCAGGTGAGGATACTAAAGTTCACAACATTTGAGTAACTGGATCATATAGCAAGAAAATACAGCAGATGGTGTTTGAACCCAGTTTATCCTTGGTCAACAGTTGCTGATGTTTTACTTACTCTGTATTACTATCAACAACAATAGTATTGTATTGTAATTATACAGTTTAGTTGTTTTGAACCATTTTTATGCTCCTGTATAAAAAGGATTAGAAAACTACAAAAGATAATTGAGAAATTCTCTCCCTGTATACTCCCAATCCAGTTCTCTGAAAAATTACCATAGTGTGCATGAGTTTTCACTGATCAAACATGTTACTAACTACTCACCATCTTTTATTGTCATTGGTCATTGGTTTTCTATTGTTTTTGTTGTTGTTGTTTTGTTTTTTCTTCTATAAAGAGAAAAAGAATCTATATTCAAAAGTCCATGGGTGGTTAACATGTTCAGTTACTAACTGAGAGTTTGGGGGTTAACGTCCACTCAGAGGTGCCTTAGAAGAAAGGCCTGGCAATTACTTCTAAAATAATCAGCCATTGAAAACTCTAGGAAGAACAATTCTACTCTGATACACATACAGTCTCTGGTGGTGCAGTGGTTAAGAACTCTGCTGCTAACCAAAAGGTCAGCAGTTTAAATTCCTTGGAAACCCTATGAGACAGTTCTACTCTGTCCTATGGGGTCGCTATGAGCTGGAATTGATTCCACAACAACAGGTAGCTAGTCATCATTAGAGTTACCATGAGTCACAATTGATTTGAAAGCAACTAGTCTTCTTCTGGTCATTTGCGTTTGAGACACAACATACCAGATCTTTGAAATTTTTGAACCCTATTTTACCAGATACATCACACTAACTAGGTGGGAAATCCCTTGTGGTGTTGATCAAGTTTTAACTTTTAAAATAATTATATATTTTGCCACAGCCCCACCAAACTCATGCACATGCCAAAAGAAAATACGATCTGGAAGACTTGTCAAAATGTTATTTTAAAAGAAAATATAAAAGGGATATAAAGCAAATTGTAATCCAGGCCTGTTGCCTTACATTCAATATGTTTGCCCTAATTCCTTTTTTAGGTTCAGGGTACAATTACTATTGTTTATTGCCAGAGTAACGTTATTTATGAGTTGAACTCCCATCAACAGTCTCCTTTCTCTGTCAGCAGTGGTTTAATGAAATAGCCTTTCACCTTTCCAGAGAGGCCTTTAAGTTCTCTCAGTACAAATGGAAAAGCTGTAGGTCGTTTTCTCCTAATTGCTTGTGGACAAGGATTGACAAGTCACCATGAAATTTAACTTCATTGGCAGATACTTTTTTTTTTCCCAGAAGTAGTCTAAGCCTGAACCAGCAATTTTAGAACAAGATTTAGCTGTCTTGTCAGAGCTTGGTAGTACAAATAAGCTTATGCTGAGCTCGCCTCTTAAAAAAAAGTCTTTTTGAAATAAAGAGAAGCATACAGCTATTCTTTTACATCAGATATGACGCTTTTTGACTAGCTTATGAAGTACTTTGGATAAATTGCTTTATAGCTGTCATTGCGTGGCTCCTTCATGATCTTAATGTAGGAAACACATTTAGGGAAAATAATTTGGAAATGAATTTAATATATATATATTATTATAATTTAAGTAAAAGATTATAATCCAAATCAATTTGCTATATAAAGCTCTCTAACACACACACACCTCTATGCTACTCTAACTGCTCTCCCTCCCTCTTTCCCACCTTGTGATGGCACACTCCTCCTTTTTACCCTCTACTTCCCATATCCATTCAACCAACTTCTGTCCCTCTCCACCCTCTCATCTTTTCTATAGAGAGAAGCTGGTCAGGCAGCCTCATGTATATATTTAAGTCAAGAAGTGTATTCTTTGTCAGCCTCACTCTATGTCTGATACTCCAGTCCAGTCTTTGTTTGAAGAGTTGGCTTCAGTACTGGTTTCTGCTCTGGGCTAACAGAGAATCTACGGGTCACATCCTGAAGGAATCCTCCAGTCTGTTAAACTATCAAGTGTGGTCTTTTAAAAGAATTCTGGTTCTGAACACCCATTTTTTCCCCCACAACATCAGGGATTTTACACTGTGCTCCCTGTCAGGGCAGACAACGATGGTGGCTAGGCATGATCTAGGTCTTCCGGTCTCATGCTGAAGTAGTCTCGTTGATATGACACCTTCTGTCTGCTGGACTGATATTTTCTTCTTGTCTTTGATGTCTTTGGCTCGCCTCTGCTCCAGGTGAACTGGGACCAGTTGATGCTACTTAGATGGCAGCTTGCTAGCTTTAAGACCACAGACACCACTCACCAAAGTGATATGCATAACATTTTCTTAAAGAAAAAACTTAGTTATGCCAATTAGTCTAGATGTTCCCTGAAACTGTGATCCCCAGACCCCTGTCCATGCTACTCTATCCTTCAAAGTGGAGGGGTTGTATTTAGGAAACCATTTAGCTTTTGATGTAGTCCAGTTGTGCTAACCTCCCTTCTGTTGCATGCTGTCACATCCTTTACCTAACTCAATTACTATCTAATATCTAATCTATGAATACTTTTCTCTTTCCCCCCAAACCCTTGTAACCATCAAAGATTATTTTCTTCTGTGAGTAAACCTTTCTGAAGTCCTTGTAATAATGGTTGCATACCATATTTGTCTTTTTCCATCTGACTGATTTCACCTAGCATAATGTCTTCAGTATGACTCCACATTATAAGATACTTCCCAAAATCGTTGTCATTCTTTATCATTACATAGTATTCCATTGCATGACTGTACTATAGTTTGTTTATCCATTCATCTGTTGATGGGCACCTAGGGTGATTCCATCTTTTTGCTATTGTGGACAGTGCTACAATAAACATTGGTGTGCATGCATCTGTTTGTATGACAGCCCTTATTCTTCTAGGATATGAACATATGCCAAGAAATGGGATTGCTGGATCAAATACTATTTCTACTTTTTTAAAAAAGTGCCAAATCAATTTCCAAAGTGATTGTACCATTTTGCATTGCCACCAGCAGTACAGAAGAGTTCCAATCTCTCCACAACCTCTCCAATATTTACTATTTTGTGTTTTTTGGATTAATGTCAGCCTTGCTGGGGTGAGATAGTATATCACTGACATTTTGATCTGGGTTTTTATATGGCTAATGATCACGAGCATTACCTCATGTATCTGTTAGCATCCTAGATGTCTTCTTTGGTGTAGTGCCTGTTCATATCCTTTGCCCATTTAAAAAAAATTTATTGTGGTTAAGTGAAAGTTTACAATCCAAGTCAGTTTTCCACATACAGCCCAAAGTACCTGCTTCTCTGCAACTCTATCTGCTCTCTTCACACTGGAACAGCACACTTTTCTTTTTTACTCCTTACTTCTAGTATCTACTCAGCCAACACTTGACCCCTCCTCTCTACCCTCTTCTCTCCCCTCTAAAAAGAAACCAGTACAATAGCCTCACATATGTATATAAAACCATAAAGCACACAGACCACATATATTACCCTGTGTCCCCAAGTACAGTCCATTCTTTGTCCAAAGTGTTTCCTTTGCCCATTTTTTAGTTGGGTTATTTGTCTTTTTCTTGTTAAGACTTTGCAGTACCTTGTAGATTTGGACTTTAAGGCTACTTTGCTGTGAGAAAATAAACTTCTTTTTGTAAAACCATTCACTTTTAGGTATTTCTGTTATAACAGTACTAGATGACTAAGACCCCCACTTGTTTTCTTTAAGAGAAAGTCAAAATCATTGATCTGTTATATCATTTGTTAAGTAAAGTTTTTGAGATATGTACAGATAGCTATAGACGTGTTTCCCCCTTGTAGCATTGTTTGTTTTTCATTCCCTGGCATTGAGAATCCATGCTTTTTGTATAGTTTTTTTTTTTTCAGATTTATAAGGGGTTTATCAAATTAATTAATATTTTCCAAAAAACTTTTTGAATCCTTTTGTATCATAACTAGAGGAGATCCACATGTAGACTCATACATAGGTTTTGTGGTTGTTCAGTTCCAAATATTTTGTAACATCTAATGTGATGTTTTCTTCTAATGTCTGAGCAATATGGGAGCAAGATTTCTATCTTCCAAAACTTTTAAAACTGTTCTTTAACTGCTGATTTCTACTTAAATTACATTTATTTTTTTCTTTGAGAAGAAGGTCTGTGAGACATCAGTTTCTTAACATCTACTGAAATTTTCTTTATGTCCTAAAACAGAGGTTGGATTGACAAATTAAAACTGCTAAATCAAATTCAGAAACTCTGGTGGCATAGTGGTTCAGTGGTGCATCTGCCAACAAAAAGTTCAGATCCATCAAGTGCTCCTTGAAAACTCTATAGGGCATGTCTACTCTGTCCTATAGGGTTGCTATGTGTCAGAATCCGCTCAATGGCAACAGGTTAAGTCTAATTCACCTGGCCTTTTTTTTTTTTCAAATTTTATTGTGGCAAAATACATATAACTTGAGGGTTGCCATTCTAATCAGTCTTACGTGCACATTAATTATATTCGCAATGCTGTGCAGCCATTACGACCATTTATTTCAAAAACATTTTTATCACCCCAACTCTAAGCTATGTCAACAGTCCTCAAACTCTTGTCTCAGGAGAACCACTGAAACCTGCTGACCTCTGGCTGGAGGAAGGAGAGTGGATGGAGAGGAGGGGAAAGGAGACTGTTGGGAAGATGAGACATGTATGGAGCAGAGAGGAATAGTGTGCTGTCACTGGGCAGGGAGAGCAGTGGGAGCTGCATATACGTGGGCATGTAAATTTATATGGGAATGTACATTTTCACTCAGTCATAATAAAAAAATAAAAAGATTACAGGGGTCTTAAAAAGTTTTTGTTTATGTGTATTAAGTCTGTCATTATTTACCATGTTAGAAATCAAAACAGAAAAATTAAAATATGTATATTGTTTTCAAAATTACCCCCCTGCTCGTTGACATAACTAACATAATTTTATTTTTAAAAACTGTATATTCCATAAGAAAATATTAGCAAGAAGTATGATTTTTTTTTCTATTTCTGTTGCAATGTCAAGAACCTCTGGAAAGCTTGACTGTGATACTTGAGAGAATGAGAGTGGAAAAGGCAAGTGACATCTTAGTAGCATTATGAAGAACTATTATGAAAATAATTTTTCTCACAGACCTCTTGGGAGTGTTTCAAGGACCCCCAGCAGTCTCTGGACCACATTTTTTATAACCCATGCTTTAGGCTTAAATTTATGTTCCATAGAAGGTCGATATGTTTTATTTTCTATATGAAACTAGTAAAAGATTCCCTTTGCTTGAAGATAGCATTAAAAATGTTGGTCTGGTCTCAGTTTGAGGCCAAATTTTATTACCTGTTTATTCAGTGGTTATATTTCACCTTTTGTAGAAAGGCTTGTCATATATTTGAGCAATCTTGCTGTTGACAAGGGTATTTTGTGGATGGTGTGTGTAGGATAGTGAAGAATCTTTTTTCTTAATGAGAAACTGAGGGATTCTGAACCACAAGATAAATCCAGTTCCATCAAAGACCAAATAAGAAAGCCAAGTGTATTTATGTTGTGTTTTTTAAAAAGAACTATTCTCATCTATTAAGAACAAGAGGGACACAACATTATTAAATAAAGATTGAATATTTATATCTTGATTGCCTTATACACTGAATAAACCTTGGAGTAAAAATTATAACAAAGAAATGAGGCTACATGAGAACCATATTAAAATAATTCAGGCTCTCTTTTCATAGAGAAATTACATGTGTCTAGGTTGATTTCAAAGAAAAATCTGAGGCAAATGGCTAATAATACAGGCAAATAAATTTGAGTTCATTAGGGGACATTTTCTAATTGCCAGTACTGTCAGAAGGGAAATGAGATATCTCGGGGCATAGCATATTTCATATATTCGGGGCTTTTTAAAGCAGGTTGGACAATTATCAGTGAATCAGCAATCAAATGATGGACTGAACTAGGTTTCTATCTTTGATATTTCAGTGCTCTATAAATCTCAAAGCATACTTGAAATATGGAGTAGAAAATGAAAGGTCGAAAAAGAGAAGAAATGCAGACAGTGAAAAGGATTGGAGAAAGCAACTGGAAAAACTTGAGAATGATTGGAGGTTGACGCACATTCAGTGGTAAAGGCAATAGAGAAGTTTTGGGGAAAAGAGAGGCAGGAAAAGGACAGTAACCCCAAAGATTTAAAGTTGAATTTTCATTAGTGAGCTCCTTTTGCCTTCTCTTGAATTGCCAGCCAAGACAAGTGCCGTCTAGGTCAGTTATATTGATATTGAACTGCCAACAGCCACTTTGGCAGGAAGATTTCTTTGTTAATTCCTATCTTTTAAGTCAATTATTCTCAAACTGTAACCTATCTACAAATCAACTAAAAATATTATGAAAAGACAGATTCTGATTCAAAGTCTAGGGTGCGATTTTAAATTATGTTTCCAACAGGACTAAGGTGCACCCTACCCAAGCCACAGTGTTTTCAATGGCCTCATAAGCATGCGAAAGCTGGGAAATAAATAAGGAAGACTGAAGAAGAATTGATGTTTTTGAATTATGGTGTTGGCAAAGAATATTGAATGTACCATGGACTGCCAAAGAGCCCACAAATGTGTCTTGTAAGAAGTACAGACAGAATGCTCCTTAGAAGGAAGAACAGTAAGACTTCATCTCATATACTTTGGACATGCCATCAGGAGGGTTCAGGCCCTGGAGAATGACATCATGCTTAGTAAAATAGAAGCAAAAAGAGGAAGATTCTGAATGAGACAAATTGACAGTGGCTGCAGCAATGGGCTCAAGCATGGGAATTGTGAGGACAGCACAGGAACAGACAGTGTTTCACATTGTATGTAGAGTAGCTTGATGTTGGAAACAACTAGACAGTATCTGAATAATAAGCTTCTAGGGGTCACTGGGTTGTAGAAATGGTTAACACTCTTGACTGTTAACTGAAAGGTTTTCAGTTTGAGTCTACTCAGAAGTGCCTTGGAAGAAAGGCCTAATGATCTACATCTAAAAAATCAGTCACTGACAATCCTGTGGAACATACTTGGGTTTCTCCATGAGTTGGAATCCACTGGACAGTAGTGGGTTTCTGGTTAACAAGCTTCCAGGTGATGACAATGTGTTTAGTCCACATACTCTACCGGGGGATAATAGAAAACATATTCTACTGCACGAGAGTATGGCCACTTCACTGTCACTGCCTCCTGCGGGCTTCTTCAAAACCTTCAACCCCTAATTCCCTTCCCCCCATTCTGATTAGATGCCTCCAAGGGCAGGCAAATGCCCCATCTCTCACCAAACATAACAAACTTAGCCATGACTAATTTGACACAGGAGTACTAGCTCTTAAAGGAATAGAGAAACTAAAAATGAAAGACAGAAAAGATTGAGAATCACTACTCTGAAAATTTAATGAGAATAATCAGAATAGGTTACTAGGGATAGAAGTTTGAAGCCTTTGTGGCATAGTGTTTAAGAGCTTGGCTGCTAACCAAAATGTCAGGAATTTAGATCTACCAGCCACTCCTTGGAAACACTATAGGGTAGTTCTACTCCATCCTATAAGATCTCTATGAGCTGGAATCCACTTGACAGCAACAGGTTTGCTTTTTTTGGCTTAGTTTATGAATAAAGATTTTCTCTGTGCAACAGCAGTAGTCACCCCAAATGAACCTTTGCACCAGATGAAATAAAGCTAAAGATCATGGACTGACACTAAAGTCCTGATTGAATAAGTATATTCATTTGTAAAAGTTTTACATAGTTAGCAGTCAAAGTATTGGTACTCATTTTTTTTTGTCATGTAATATTTCTTGTTTGTAATGTTCCCTTATACCAACATTCCCAGAAATATCTTACTACAGATTTCTATAAATTAAATGAATGTAAAAGCAATTTTAGTGATTGTCTACACAGCTTATACATATATTCTCCTAATATAGAACATCCCTAACTTTGTGGTCACCTGACCTAGATTACAGCAGCCAGATTTGTGGTGAGTCTTTGCATTTGTGCCCCCTCTTCAAAGTTCCCAGCTAAAAGTTATACCAGAATCATCTAAGACTCATTTTATTTTATTTTTTTTACTTTATTTCTTTTTATTTGATATGACTGAGTGAAAATGTACATTCTCGTATAAATTTACATGCCCACCTATAGAGCTTCCACTGCTCTCCCTGTCCATTGACAGCACACTATTCCTCTCTGCTCCATACATGTCTCATCCTCCCAACAGTCTCCTTTCCCCTCTTCTCCAACCACTCTCTTTCCTCCATCCAGAGGTCAGCAGGCTGATATCCTATAGATGTATAGAACCATAAAGTGCATACAATATATGGTCACTCTGCATTGCCAAGTCCGATCCATTCGTGGCCAAAGAGTGGATCTTCGTAAGACTCATTTTAAAAACACACCAGCTTGCGTCTTGTCCTTAAATTACTGAGTCTGAATCTGTAGGGTAGGCAACTCAGAATCTGTATTTTCTAGAACCTTAAAACACTGAACCAAACAAAATCTTTTGATGCTTGTGTTGCAGTCTAACCCCCAAATACTTGAAAGTGTCCTGTTTTACATCCCACAAGCCATGTATCCTATAAGGCTTCTTTAGTGGAGTGTTGGCATGCCTTGCTGTCTCTGAAATTCACCACTCAAGAACTACCAAATACTCACTATCATCTCTAGGAGTAAAAACCCAAAACAAACCTGTTGCCACTAAGTTGTTGCTGAGCTCCATAGAGTTTTCTTTGCTGTGATTTTTATGGAAGCAAATCACCAGTTCTTTCTTCCACAATGGTGCTGAGTGGGTTTGAACTGCCAACCTTTAGGTTAGTAAGCCAAGACCAAACCCATGGCCATCTCATCATTTCACAGACTCATAGCTGCACTATATGACAGAATAAAACTGCCCCATAGGGTTTCCAAGGCTTTAATCTTTCTGGAAGCAGACTGCCACATCTTTCTCCCATGTAGCAGGTGGTGGGTTTGAACCACTAGCGTTTTATATTAGCAGCCCAGTGCTTAACCATTGCACAACCAGGTCTCCTCTATTAGGACACTCAGAATCCCAAACTGTTGAGTCAATTACAATTCATAACAACCCTATAGGATGGAGCAGAACTTCTCCCATAGAGTTTCCAAGGAGTGCCTGGTGGATTTGAACTGCTGACCTTTTAGTTAGCAGTTAGAAGAGGAGATGACTTCAAACACCAGAGGAATATTAGCTTTAACAAAGGACACCACCAATTCATGCATATTAATGGAGAGAAGAACAAGTATATAGACATTTATTTGGATGTAGAAACCACCAGCAATTACAAAAGAAATACTTCAAGGGATGATTAGAGCACATCAGGAGCTGAACTTTTTAAGTTATGAGAAGGTGAGATCTGAGAGTCCATGATGCCTACAGCAACAAAAATAGCAATGGAAATTACCTTAACTGATAAAGCTGTTAGAGAGGATGGAGCAATAGCACAATTGCTTGCTTGCAGTGGCAATAAGAAATAAGAAAGACATTGATTCTACTTCCCAGCCTGGTGGTAAGAGAACTTCCGGAGACAAAACAAAACAAACAACTGAGATGGTCACATAGGGAATAGTCCTTGGTGAAATTTGTATTTTCAATTAGACCAAGAACATTCTGGAAAGATGATATTTTCCAGGACACAGAGTGAAAAGGAGTTGGAGTTTGAGAAGGGTGATAATGTTGTAACATTAGGAGGTGTCCAGAATCATATGCGATAAAGCAGATGTTCATTAGATAGTAGTTCTTAGGTATTATTTCAGTTACTGACAATGATTTTAAAAACTTGATATTTGGTGAAACCTTTCAATTATTAAAATATTTGTTGTTGGTAGTAGCTGTCATGACTCACAGAAGCCATGTATAAATAAATCTGATACTTGTGGTTTATAGTGCTTTCCCTGGTTGATTTTTTGAGGTAAATTCTCGGGCCTTTCTAGTATGTCTTAGTCTGGAAGCTCAACTGAAACCTGCACAGCAATGTACAAGCCTCCGTGAACAGAAACTGAACATTCATTGGAAGGCAGAACTCCACCACAGAGCCACCACTGCCCTCTATTAAAATGTATAACCCCTTGCCATTGGGTTGATTCCAACTCATAGCAACCCTGTAGGAGAGAATAAAACTGTCCCACAGAGTTTTCAAGGAGCACCTGGTGGTTTCAAATTGCTGACTTTTGGTTGGTAGCTATAGAGAAAGCGGTATGTTTTGAAAGAGTAAATAAGTATAGTTTCTGATGATGTGTGCATCATTAAAAATATTTACGGATTTATTGACTTTTAGTCTGGGTACATTTTTAAGCTATTCAAAAAGCATCTCTTTGAAGTAACTGAAATAGAATTTATAACTTTAATTATAATCCTTCAGTTAACTCAGCAAATCTACAAATGAACATAATAAGCAAACCCTGTGATATCTACAAGTCATTTCGGGCAATAGCACATCTTGTAAACGCCAGTATTTGGATATTCAATGGTAATTTGGAAATTTTATATTCATGCATATGGTTGATTATATTGATTGTAAGATTTCAATCTCATCTATAGACAATTATAGACTTTTGTCATTCTGATGAAAGAAATAAAACTTGTCAAGGATGGAGAACTAAGAACAGTCCATTAATTTAGAAACCTCTTAAAGTATGAAAAGAAGTGCTCTAAACTATATGTACTTTAGAAATACATCAATCTGTTTATCTTCTGAATTTTTGGTCTGACCTTTCATTTGGTGCTACCCCATAGAGTTCCCAAGCAGTGCCTGGTGGATTTAAACTGACATCCTTACGGTCAGCAGCCATAGTACTTAACTACTACACCACCAGAATTTTTGCTAAATGTTTAGGGTATGACAAGTAGTTACTTAAACTGAGTATGAATAGAAATAATTGCCTTGCCCTGCTTTCTTGAAAGTAATAACTTTTATAAATGCGTGACAAACTTTGCAAACCTTTTTAGTTTTTCTTTCCAGAACAATCGTTCATATTTCTTATATTTACAGACATAGTTGCTTAGTTTTGGAATCCTTAGAAATTGAAGACTGAGAATACAGAACAATCTTCATGTTTTTCAGCAAATACAATAAATCCACTAGGTCAGTGCTTTCATAAATATTGTAAATCTGAACATAAGATGGACCCTATAGTCAGGGTTAAAAATTATCATAATTAACACAAATGTACATTATTAGTTCTTATTTTACATCGTGCTTGTGATTATACTAAGCAATTTCACCTGCAGTATCTCTATTGATTCTCTCAGTTATTCATTAAGGCCTGCATCCTTATTATTTTCTTCTTACACACAACAAAACTAACAAAAATTCAAACGGTATGACTGAAGTTTCACAGAGAGATAAAAAGTTAGACTAGATCTTGATTCAAGGCCTTTCCTTGCAAATTCTATGTCTTTTCCACAAGGTGATGATTTCAGAAATTCTAACTGTTTCTTAATTATCTGTATGGTCTTCAGGAACCCTGGTGGCACAGTGTTTAAGAGCTTGGTTGTTAACCTAAAGGCTGGCAGTTCAAAACTCTATGGGGCCGTACTACTCTGTTCTATGGGGTTGTGATGCATCAGAATTGACTTGACAGCAATGGATTGGCTTTCTTTTGGTTACCTTCAGCCCTAAACTATTTGTTCAAGTTCCCTAACATATTTCCAAGGCATAATGGGGAAATTAAGAATATAAATTCTTCCTTCGGTGGGCTTTATTTCTTTTTTTAATTCACTTTTGCAGTGTCATCACTTTGAGTCTTTATCACTGCACATGGTAAGGGCTTGCATATTTCCCCCTTCTGATCCTGTTTTCCTTCATATTCTGCACTAGATTATTCTTTATAAGATATAATATCCTATAGCTCATTTTTTTTTTTATTAGTCACTGCATTATTCTTAACATAAAAAACCCTGAAATGGCCTAGAATTCTACTCAGCTATGACCTGGCTTGCTATGGCTTCTACCCAAAAGATTGGCAGTTCTAATTCAGCAAGTACTCCTTGGAAACTCTATGGGGCAGTTCTATTGTGACTTATAGGGTCTCTATGAGTTGGAATCAACTTGAGGGCAATGTTTTGTCTGTTTGTTTTTTACATCCTGGCTAAGGCCTTCAAACTTATCCTCCATAGCTTTTACACCAGGCCTGGGAAAAGAGAAACAAGAGGGCCACACCATGTATTCAAATATTTGAGAGACATAAATCAAGCTATTAAGTAAAATATGTTTTATCCTTCTACTTTATTATAATCTCATGTCAATAAAATTGAAAACTGTGTGCAGAGCTATGCTTTGATAAGAGTTTGAAATGAGCACTATATTAAAGAAGACAGTATAATAATTTTGCATATGCTTGGGTGTTTTCACAGTGAGATGGCAAGTTCTGAATTCATAATTGTTATATAGTTATTCATCAAAGCTTACTTTTCTTGTTTTACTTGCAAAATCACAAATTATGTATTGTGCCATAAAATGCTTTTGTGTATTTGATGTTGAGCAGAAGTATTGCATGGAATATACTTATACTGGAAATATCCATTGTTTACATGAAATTCAATTTTAAATGAGCACCTTGTATTTTAATTTGTTAAATATTGCAATCCTATTTGTGAGTCTAGACTATGTCTCTGTTTTTTCTCCTTGAATTCTCTTCACAGCTGTCATAGTCTGGCTTATTTATTTTCTAGTTGCAGAGAGGGAGCTAGAGCTGGTTCTTTTTCCCTTAAAACCATGGCTGTGTATTTGAATAACTAGAAAACCAAAAACTAAACCTGTTGCCATCATCAAACCAATTACAACTCATAGCGACCCTATAGGACAGTGTAGAACTGCTCCATAGAGTTTCCAAGGAGTGTCTGGAGGAGTCAAACTGCTAACACTATGGTTAGCAGCTATGCCCCCAGTGTTTCCATGATTCACCACAGGAGAACTTTAAAATAGTTTGCATGTTCAGTGATCATTAGATCTGGGATGAGGTCCAGGCATTAGTATTTTAAAAAGATCACTGCTCTGAGTCAAATCCAACTCATTGTGACCTCAGGTATTACAAAACAGGATGGCTCTATAAGGTTTTTTTCCCAAAGTACTGCTGGGTGGATTCAAATCATCCACTAGAACTCCTTAGGTTAGTAGTCTATTGCAAATAATTTGTACTATCCAGGGATCTTTACAGCAAGAAGCAGACATTACATTAAGAACCACTCACAGAACTTAATGCCATTCCCTCTAAGACCTGGTAGAGAAGAAACAAAATAATATCTAAGCACCCCATCATGTGAGAATTGGACCACATTAACAGCAGAAAACTATTGGTGGAGATGTCTTCTCAGCATATAAATTGTCCTTTTCTACTCTGGCCCTGGTGGCATAGAGGTTAAATGCTCAGCTGCTAACTGAAAGGTCAGCAGTTAGGAAGCACCAGGAGCTCAGTGACAGAAAGATGTGGCAGTTTGCTTCTGTAAAGATTTTTAGCCTTGGAAATCTCATGGGGCAGTTCTACTGTGTCCTATAGGTCACTATGAGTTGGAATTTACTCAACAATAGAGGGTTTTAATGGGACTCTGGCAAGAGGAGTCCTTAAGTAGTGTAAATGGTTAACACGCTTGGCTGCTAACTGAAAGATTGGAGATTTGCGTCCACTCAGAGGCACCTTGGAAGAAAGGCCTGGCGGTCTACTTCTAAAAACTCAACCATCAAAAACCCTATGGACCATTTCTACTCTGACACAGGTCAAAGTTGGGGGATCTCATGGGATCTCCATGAGTCAGAGTTGTCTTTAGAGCACTGATTTTGGTCAGGCAGGAAGAGAGCCACCCTTGTTTACATGGATGCCAGCAGATACAATAGCAGTAGCACAGGACACTTACTTGTCCATGGTGCTCTCTTCATAAGGTTCATTGAATGGGGTAATGCAAGCAGGAAACAAATACCAATCATATAAAACCTGTCAGTGTGTAGGAGTTGGGCTATCTCAGCCCACAGAGGATGGTGAAATATTTGGAGACTTGGTGTCCTCAGGCCAAAAAATAAACAAACAAGTATGGTGGCTAGGACTGTGTCAACCTGGCAACTCCATGTTTGGCTGCTGTATCAAGAGGCATGGATGGGGCCTGTTGTGGCTTCCCTCCCCTCAGCTCTTATCTCTCCTGCCTCCCACCACATACCCTGCTCCCTGACCTGCTGACCCTGGGTTTATCAGCTCCCATGGCCACATGAGGCTTATGGCAAGACTTGGGATGGGCAGCTTCTACAATTGTGTAAGCCATTTCCTTTATATAAATCTTTCCATGCCTATATGTGTATTACTGGTTTTACTTCTCTAGAAAACCCTGCCTAAGACACCAAGCCTTTAAAAAACAACTAAAAGCCTTTTTCTCATTTTAACTATAATGTTGGGGCCTAAGTTGGATACCTACATTATAATCAAATCACATTATCCTGTTTTATATCTGGAAACTGATAGATTTTGTTATATTCATGAAAGATCTTTTGGCTCCCAAAGTAAAGTCTTGTTACAAAGTTGTATTTGTTTGAAGTCTTCTAGAAGTTTGCTATGCATATTGTAGTCAGTGAAGAAGCAGCAAGATACCACAAGGGACCTTGTTAGAATTGCAGAATCTCAGGTCCAGACCAGAATGAGTGGATCAGAATGTACATTTTAACTAGTTTTGTATGTAAACTAAAATCCAAAAAGCATTGACCCAGACTCTTGTGGATGTCATTACCCAGAGATTACTACCAGGACGGTACAAAGCAGTGTGAGTGCACTAAGCAGATGATGCATGCTTAAATATTTAATGATTAATTGGTGATTTCATGCTTTTTAAATGGTCCTTAAAATACCAGTGTTTTTTCAAGTTAGTCTAATGCTATCTATGTAAAGTAAATTGTAGTTACATCAAATTCATCATAAGTTATGTAGACCCTGTCATCGGATCCAACTCAACGGCACTTGGCTTGGCTGTCATTAGATAAGAATAGTGGAACAAATAAAGACACATTTTCAATTTCTTTGCGGATGCAAACATAGCATTTGAGTCATAACTGAATTGATAGAATCTAGCCTATTCATTTTATTGATAGAAATACTGTACATTTTGCTTAAAGTCATAAAGTGTACTTTCCCAACTAACAGCTCAGTGTTCATATTTGTACAATATGTAGCCCTTTTTCATGGTTTCATCTTGAGATCACGTGAACCTATTCTTGTATTCCTGACTGACCTATGCCCTGGATTTGCTGTAGGTGGGCAACTGGCTGGTGGAAATACAAGCAATTCCAAAATTATTGGGTTTATACATTAATTCAAACTTTCCAGAGGGACCTTTTTCTATAAGACATCAAAAAGATTAAATTGTATATGTGTTTTCCTGCAAAGACTACAGTAGTGGAAACCCTATGGGGCAGTTCTACTTTGTCCTAAAGAGTTACTGTAACTCAGAATTGACTCTAAGGCAATGGAGCTTTGTTTATCTGCCTAAGAAAGTTTACTTTTTAGAAATTTGTACTAATCAAAAAGTTTTTCCTCTAAACTCTATAATTCTTAGCTTATGGACTAGGAAATCTCGTAAGAAATGGTCACTTCTGAGTAATTTAATATAAATGACAAATATGATATGATTTCATCTAATATATATCAGACAGAAAATTACAAACAATAATAAAATGGGAAAACATTTAACTGCCAATTCACAAAAGGAGAAATTTATGTAGTTAACAAGCATATAAAAATTGATGAGTAGTCAAATAAATATGAATTATATAAATTCTGTCAGCAGGTTATGAATTATTGTGGCAAATACTGATTTGAAAAGTTGTTTATGTATTTACTTATGTATTTATTTCATTATTTTAATAACCAGTTAGTGAAAGCACTATGGCTGGCCTATGTTTCTGGGAAAGCCAATGAGTAAGAAGATTCTGGAAGGTTGATCTTTTTCCATTAAGCATCAAAATGCTTTAAAAACTGCATCTCTTTTGCCTAATAAAGTTCATTTACATAATTTATACCAAGTGGATAATCATGGTAGTTTATAAAGAGATGAAATTGAGAAAAATTAATGAAAGTCTATTTAGTAATCAATTTAAATAATAAAATTATAGAGATTGATCAAACAAATCATACTACATCTTTATGGGCATAATTCAATGGAGTCATTAAATTGAATGTTGCAAAAAGAATGTGGAATTATAATTCTCAGTTGGAAGTTTTTTTGCTTTAGGGCTTCGTATATGTTGTCCTCTTGTGAATGTGGTTTTGGCTGAGTAGTCTGAACTTACTCTTAATGATTTTCCTTTGTAGGTTATTTTTTTCTTTAAGTCTAGTCACCTTAAGTAGACTCTCCTTGTCTTTAGTTTTATTGACTTCGACTATAATATGCCTTGAAATATTTCTTTTGGGACCTATCTTGAGTGGTGTTTGATGGGCATCCTAGATGGATATCTTCTCCTCTTTCATGATATCTGGAGAATTTTCTGTCTGCAGATTATCAACAGTTCTAATCACTTAAAGAAGCAAACCACCATGGCTTGAGAAAACTCCCCAAAGAATCAAAAATTTTTCCAGATGAAGACTTTCTGTAAATATCAGAGATAGAATACAAAACAGTAATGTTTAGAGCTCTTCAAGACATCAGGAAGGAGATTAGGCCAAGTGCAGCAGAACATAATGTAAAATTAAACAAGCTGCAAGAAATACTTTAGCAACAATATAAAGTCCTGGCAATGACAAAAATAAAACAACAAACACTGAATGACAGCTGAAGAGAACAAAAGACCCAGCACAGAAAATTAAACAGAACAGTGGAATTGCCCACAACACCAAAAAAAGGACACCAAAATGACAGCACTAAACTCATATGTGTCTATAATCACACTGAATGTAAATGGTCTAAATGCAGCAATAAAAAGAAGGGTGGCATATTCAATTGAAAAACATGATCCATCTATATGTTGCTTACAGGAGACATACCTTAGACTTGAAAACACAAACAAAGTACAATTCAAAAGATGAGAAAAATATGCATCAGGCTAATAACATCCAAAAAAGAGCAGGAGTGGTATCTCAGTCACCAGGTACTGCTCTAACAGAAAGTAACATGAGTGAATGGTTTCATGAGGAGGAGCTTTTATTGTCACAGTCTGGGTAGCCACAAATCCATTAACAAGATACAAGTCCATTCAGAATAAGAAATCATCACAGTCCAGTAGGCTGAGTCCACATCCAATGAGAGTGTCTTGGCACAGGAACCTCAGGTCCAAAGGACATGCTCTGCTCTCAGTGTTTCTCTCTTGGTAGTATGAGGTTCCCAACTTCCTCATCTCACTTCTCTCCCTTATATTCCACAAGCTTGAGTCCTGCCTCACTAACACAAGTGCAAACCATTCTCCATCATAATATCACAGAGGCAGGATTCACAACACATGGGAGGAAGGGCACCATATTGGAACTCCAAACCAAGTCAAACCAACACATATGTTTTTGGGGTGACACAATTCAATCCATGACAAGTGGCAATACTAATCTCTGACAAAATAGACTTTAAAGTTAAAGCCACTGTACTGGATAAGGAGGGACACTACATATTGGTTAAGGGCTCAATACATCAGAAGGACACAATCATGTTAAATATCTATGCACCTAATGGCAAGGCTCCAAAATACATAAAACAAACACCATTTGCACTGAAAGTGGGAACAAATAACTCCACAATGATAATAGATTTCAGCACATCACTCTCAGTAAAGTACAGAGTATATCAAAAAAGCTCAGTAAAGACACAGAATATCTAAATGATACAATCAACCAGCTTGACCTCAGAGATGTATTCAGAATATTGCACCCAGCAATAGCCAAATATACTTTCCTTTCCATACACATGGAACATTCTCCACAATTGACCACGTATCAGGCCACAGAGAAATCCTAAACAAAATACAAAACACTGAAATAATACCAAGTTTCTTTTCAGACCATAAAGCCATAAAACTAGAAATCAACAATAGAAAAAAAATGGAAATAAAATAAAAAACGTGGAAGCTGAACAACATTCTACCCAAGAACTACAGGGTAATAGAGAAATCAAGGATGAAATAAATAAATTCATGGAATCAAATGAGAATAAAACACATCCCATTAAAGTCTATGGAACACAGCAAAAGCAGTGCTCAGAGGTCAATTCATCTCAATAAATGCACACATGCAAAGAGAAGAAATGGCACAAATCAAAGAACTATTCAACTTGAACAACTGGAAAGAACCCAACAAGAGAACACATTGGACTCCAGAAGAAAGGAAATAATAGTCAGAGCAGAAATAAATGAAATAGAAAATACAAAAATGACTGAAAGAGTAAGCAAGACCAAAAGCTGTTTTTCTTTTTCTTTTTTTTTTAAAGATCAACAAAATTGACAAGCCATTAGCCAAACTGACAAAACAAAAGCAGGAGAGGAAACACATAAATAAGAAATGAGATGGGTGATATCACTACAGACCAACTGAAATTAAAAGAATCATAACAGAATACTGCAAAAAAAAAATAAAACCCTGTACTTTAATAAATCTGAAAATCTAGAAGAAATGGACAGTTTTCTAGAAAAAAACTCACCTCCCAAAGCCAGCAAAAACAGACATTGAACAACTAGGGGGTAGAGGCAAGATGGCGGACTAAATACACTTCTCCCTAAATCCCTCTGGAAACCAAGACCTGAACTGATAATTAAACAGAGCCTGCTGGACACCGAGTGAGCCCTAGGATGCAGCATAGGACTGTTAATTTGGACTTCATACTACCGCATGCAAAACCTCCTCTCTTTTGCTGACCCCACTCTCTGTGAGCATGGGGTAGCACAGACCAAAGGTAACTCACGATTTTAATTTTTTTTTTCCACTGTCTTAGCTGGCAGTCGGAGCTGGGACTTAACTAGCTACTAATCTCAGATGGACTGCTGGTGGGATCGGCAAGTGAAATTGCCATATTTTGAGAGCCCAGCTTTGGACTCTGTGCATCTCAGCATCTTTAGCCTCTCTTTCACCCTCTGACATATAGTAGCTGGTACTGAGGCGGTGGCAAGCTTGTGAGGGACACTATCCTGATCCACTGTGAGGTGGATATACCCATACAGAGGACCCAGCTGGACTTTGTTCCTAGGCTGGGAGACAGCACCTGCCAGGGGGAGAGTGCTTTTCCAGGAGAAAAGCAGTATTTTACACAGTGCCACCTACAGCTGGGGCCTGACAGCAGAGGCCAGAAGGGCAGTAGCCTTTCTGTATTTTGAGCTAGTTTATAACATCTGAGGTTCAATATAGAGGTGCTTACTTTGCCAGCTGGGAAAAGGGACCTGTATAACTGAAAACCTGACTGACTGGAAGTTGTCAGATACTTTTTACTTTTCATTTTAAAATGGTCTAGAGAAACAACTGTGGTCTGTCCTCAGAGCATCTCTACCAGCCTCTATTGACTCACATGATGCCCCAAAAGCAACAAATTCTGGAGAAAACCATACCCAAGAAATCACCATGGCTTCAGAAGGCCCCCAAAAGAAAGTACCTCAGAACTTCCCAGATGTAAAAGCTTTTCTGAAACCATCAGAAGGTGAATACAAAAGGATTATCAAAGAGCCCTCCTAGACCTCACACAAAATGTAGCAGAACAAAATGAAAACTTCAGCAAGCTGTTTGATCTGATGGAACACCAGTACTCTGAAATCCAACAGGTAAAGAACAAAATCAAAGACATAGAAACTTCCATTCAAAGCAAGGAAAACAGAATGAAACAAATGGAAAAGAGAATTTCTGATTTGGAAGACACAGCTATTGAACTGAGCAACTATGAGGAGAAATCAGAAAAAAGAAACAAGAAAAATGAAGAAGCATTAAGAAGCATGTGGCACTCTATTAAGAGAAACAATCCACAATTAATTGTAGTTTCTAAACAGGGCAAGACACCTGAGAACATAGAGAGCATTGTTGCTGAGCTGCTTACAGAAAACTTTCAGAAATTATGAAAGAAGAGAATATAGATATCCAAGATGCATATCAAATGCCACTCAACATAGATCTCAGAAGAACGACTCCAAGGCATATTATAATCAAGTTTAACAAAATTAAACCTAAGCAGAAAGTCTTAAAGGCAGCGAGACTCAAAGCAAAACTAACATTCAGAGGGAAACTCTACTGGCTTTTGTCAGATTTTTCAGCAGAAACAATGCTGGCACAGAGACAGTGGCATGACACATTCAAAGCCTTGAAGGAGAAGAACTTCCAACCAAGAATCATATATCCTGCAAAATTGTCTTTCAAATATGGAAACAAAATGAAGACATTCACAAATAAACAGAAACTCAGAGACTTGGTAAAAACCAAATGAAAGCTACAAGAAATATTGAAAGAATCTCTTGGCTTAGAAGAACAAAACCACTAACTCTGTACTTTAGAAGCAAATACAGGACACATCACCCAGAAACCTACTCAGTTAGGGAAGGCTCCAAATTCAATTAAAGCTATAATAGTGAAAGAAATGATCCAGTGATCATATCATGAAAACTATGATGACATCATATTAAAAAGAGGGAAGTACTACAGTCATTATAGTCCTTCCAGATGGAGAAAAAGTTGATAAGAATGGTTGAAACTGAAATTGGGTTTATACATAGTTTATTAAGGGGGATCTTAGGGGCACAAATAAAGCACAATAAAGATGTAACATATGAAATGAAGAAACATAATACAGGCGTCTCAGCAACAACAAAACCAACCCCAAAATAGGTGAAAAATCAACTCACAAAGGAGAATGTCCCAGAACAGGTTAATAAGAACAACAGAGATAACATCAACACAAAAATAAACATATGACAAGGGCAGCACTAAACATATGCCTA
This sequence comes from Heterohyrax brucei, assembly GCA_028571685.1. Taxonomy (NCBI): domain Eukaryota; kingdom Metazoa; phylum Chordata; class Mammalia; order Hyracoidea; family Procaviidae; genus Heterohyrax; species Heterohyrax brucei. The sequence goes on along the minus strand of CM053166.1, from coordinate 35,840,120 downwards.
TAAATAATCACATTGAATGTGAATGGACTGAATGCTCCAGTAAAGAGACATCGAATGATGTCTTGGATCAAAAGACATGATCCATCCATATGTTCCCTATAAGAAACTCACCATAGACTTAAAGGTATGAACAGATTGAAAATTAAAGGATGGAAGAACATATATCAAACTAACAATACACAAAGAAGAGCAGGTGTGGTGATTCTAATCTCAGATAAAATAGATTTTAATGGAAAATCCACCACCGTAGACAAGGATGGACACTATTTTTTGCTGAAAGGTTCAATACACAAACAGGACTTAATAATATTAAATATTTATGTATTTAATATTAGAGCACCTAAATACATCAAAGTAACAGTGAATAGACTCAGAAATGAGATAGATCACTCTACAATAATGGTGGGAGACTGCAACACTCTACTCTGAATAGTGGACAGATCGTCTAGAGAAAAGCTCAATAAAGACACAGAAGACCTTGTTGCCACAATTAACCAGTTAGACCTCATTGACGTATATAGAACTTTCTATCCGTCAGTGTACAGCTACACCTTCTTCTCCAGTGTACATGGAATATTCTCCAGAGTAGGCCATATTTTAGGACATAAAGCTGTTCTCAACAAAATCCATACCATTGAATTAATGCAAAGCATCTTCTCAGATCATAAAGCCATAAAATTCAAAATCAATAGCAGAAAAAACAGAAAGTGGAACTCCTGGAAACAGAACAACACCTTGCTCAAAAAGCCATGAGGTATAGAAGAAATCAAGGATGGAACAAAGAAATTCATGGATTCCAAGAAAATGGAAACACTTCCTGCCAGAATCTATGAGATACAACCAAAGCAGTGCTCAGAGGTCAGTTTATCTCCATAAATGTATGCATCTGGAATAAAGAAAGAAACCAAACCAAAGAACTAACCCTACAGCTTGAACAAGTAGAGAGAGAACAACAGAGGAACCCCTCAGGCATCAGAAGAAAACAGATCATAAAGATTAGAGCAGAACTAAATGAAGCAGAGAATGGAAGAACAATTGAAAAAACTAAAAAGACCAACAGCTGTTTTTTTTAAAAGATCAACAAAATTGACAAAACATTGGCTAATTTACTAAAGAAAAACAGGAAAGGAAACAAATAACCCAAATAAGAAATCAGAGGGGAGCTGTCATAACAGATTCAAGAAAAATCAAAAATATCGTAACAAAATACTATGAAAGACTGTACTCTAACAAATTTGAAAACCTAGAGGAAATGGATAAATTCCGTGATTCATATCACCTACCAAAATTATCACAAGCTGAAGCAGAACAACTTAATAAACCCATCACAAAAGAAGAGACTGAAAAAGTCATAAAAAATTATCAACAAAAAAAACCCTGGGCCTAGACAGCTTCACTGCAGAATTCTACTAAGCTTTTAGAGAAGAGTTATCTCTAATACCACTGAGACTATTTCACAGTATAGAAAGGGATGGAATACTCCCAAATTCATTCTACGAAGCCAGCATAACTCTGGTACCAAAGCCAGGAAAAGATCCAACCAAAAGGAGAACTACAGGCTGATATCACTCATGAATCTACATGCAAAAATCTTCCACAAAATTCTTCCCAATAGAATACAACCACATATCAAAAAATTAATCCATCCTGACCACGTTGGATTCATACCAGAGATGCAAGGCTGGTTTAACATCAAAAAAACAATTAAATTGACCAACCTCATAAATAACACAAAAGATAAGAATCACCTAATTTTGTCTATTGATGCAGAAAAGGCATTTGATAAAGTCTAACACCCATTCATGCTAAAAACTCTCAGTAAAATAGGAGTAGATGGCAAATTCCTTCATGCAATAAGGGCCATTTATACAAAGTCAACTGCCTACATCATCCCGAATGGAGAGAGACAGAAGCAGTTTCACTTGAGAACAGGAACTAGACAAGAATGCCCACTCTCACATCTCCTATTCAACATTGGACTAGAAGTTCCAGCCAGACCAATTAGACAAGACCAAGAAATAAAGGGCATCTGCATCAGCAAAGAAGAAGTAAAAATCTCCCTATTTGCAGATGATATGATTGTACGCACAGAAAATCCTAAAGAATACATTGGTAAACTGCTCAAACTGATAGAAGAGTTCAGCAAAGTCTCAGGATTCAAGATAAACACAAGTAAATCAGTAGGATTCCTTTATACCAGCAACGAGATTATTGATGAAGAAATCACCAAATCAACACCATTCACTGCAGCCGGAAAGAAGATAAAGTACCTAGGAATAAATCTAAAAAGACAAATAACAGACGTTTACAAAGATAACTACAAATCTTTACTACAAGAAACGAAGAGAGACTTACACAAATGGAGAAACCTATCCTGCTCATGAACAGGAAGACTTAACATACTGAAAATGTCTATTTTTCCCAAATCAACCTACTTATATAATGCAATCCCAATACAAGTTCCAGCATCATTTTTTAATGAGATGGAGAAACAAATCACTAACCTTTTTTTTTTTTTTGGAAAGAGAAGCCCCGGATAAGTAAAGTACTACTAAAGAAGAAGAACACACCAGGAGACCTCTTATTACCCTACTTTAGAACCTATTACACTGCCACAGTAGTCAAAACAGCCTGGTACTGCTACAAAAAGAGACAGATAGATCAGTGGAACAGAATTGAGACCCCAGAGATGACACCATCTTCCTATGAACAGTTGATATTCGACAAAGGCCCTTAGACATTAAACTGGGGTAAAAAATAATCTCTACAGCAAATAGTGCTGGCAAAATTGGATATCCATCTGCAATAAACTGAAACAAGACCCATATCTTACACCTTATACAAAAGACAACTCAAACTGAATAAATGACCTAAATAGCAAATCTAAAAAGATAAAGCTCATCCAAGAAAAAAATAGGAACAACAATGGAAGCTTTAATATACAACGCAGACAGATTTCAAAATCTGTCAAACAAACCACGAACAACAGAAGAGAAAATACTTAAATGGGAACTAAGAATCAAACACTTTTGCTCATCCAAAGACTTTATTAATAGAATTAAAAGGCCACCTACAGAGTTGGAAAAAATATTTGGCAACTATGTGTCAGACCGATGCCTGACCTCCATAATCTGTAAGGCACTACAAAAGATCAAAAAGAGAAAGATAAATAATCCAATTAAGCACTGGGCAAAGAGATGGCTGGGCACTTCTCTAAAGAGGAGATGCAGGCAGTCAAAAAACATATGTTGACATCCTCACAATCATTAGCTATTAAAGAAATTAAAATCAAAACGACAATGAGATACCATCTCACCCCAACGATGTTGGCCATGATCCAAAACTGCAAAACAACAAATGCTGGAGAGACTATGGAGAAATTTGAACTCTCCTACACTGTTGGTGGGATTGCAAAATGGTGCAACCTCTTTGGAAAACGATCTGGCACTTTATAAAAAGCTGGATATAGATATACCATTTGGCCCAGTAAGTCCCCTGCTCAGAATATATCATACAGAACCAAGGCCATTCACATCAACTGATACATGCACACAAATGTGTATCACAGCACAGTCCACAACAGCAAAAAGATGAAATCAACCCAGATGTCCAACATCAGAGGAATAGATAGACGAACTACGGTATATATCCTCAATGGAACAGTATGCAATGATAAAGAACGATGATTTTAGGAAACATCTCATAACCTGGTTTCAGTTGGAGGACATTATGTTGAGTGAAAGTAGTCAACAACAAAAGGACAAATATTGTATGAGACCCCTATGATAAGAACTTAAAAGCAGACTCATGCGTAGAAGAAAAGACTCTTTTATGGCTGCTAGGGAGGGAAGGGTGGGAGGGCCGGGGGAAGGAGGCGATTAGATAGTTGTTAGAAATTTGGTTGGGTGAAATCAGTGACAGCACACATTAGAAAGAAGATCAATATTAACTAGACTTCAATACAACTTGAGTACTCCTCCTATCTTAACCCAATATTGCAAGGTCACAGTAGCTGGACAGGGGGCCGGGGACTATGCTCTCAGGGGAAATTGAGGCCAATTGGCACAACTAACACTTTGCTAATGAGGACTCTCTGCACCCCACAGTGGTGAGTGGTGTCCGGGGTCTTAAAAGTAGCCAAGCTGCCATCTGAGGGTACAGCAAGTGGTCTGAACTCAGCAAGAACAGATGATCACCAAGACCCAAAATGACATGGGGGAAAGAGAACCCAGAAGACAGAGAGGCTCACATGACTGGGTGACTATATCGACACATGACTGCAAGAACCGGATTGTGCCTGGCCACCACCAGTGATAGCCATGATGGAGCTCACAAAATTGAGTCTCACTGGCAACACTAGAATAAATAGGAGTGCACCCTGAAATCTCCACTGAAATACCACAATTGATGGTCCATGGGCTTCGGGGTTCCCCTAGGAGCATGGCCCCTGGCCCTGATATCCCCCCTGTCCATAAATCATAATGAAGGTCAACTCTTTGGAAAGCAATGGATTGGACTTGGGGATGCAGAGTGACCGTATTTTGTGGGCACTTTATGTTTCTATGCATCTATAGGATATCATCCTGCTGACCTCTTACTGGAGGAAGGGGAGTGGGTAGAAAGGAGGGGACAGGAGACTGTTGGGAGGATAGGACATGTATGGAGCAGAGAGGAAGAGTGTGCTGTCACTGGGCAGGGAGAGCAGTGTGAGCTGTATATAAGTGAACATGCAAATTTATATTGGAATGTACGTTTTCATTCAATCCTAATTTAAAAAAAAAAATAAAAAACAATTTAAAAACTGCCAACCAAAAATGTTCTAGCCCAGATGGCTTTACTGGAGAATTCTGCCAAACTTTTACAGAAGAGTGAATACTACTATTACTGCAGGTATTTCGCAGCATAAAAAATAATGGAATACTCCTAAATTCATTCTATGAAGCCAGTATAACACTGATACCCACACTGGGTAAGGACAACACAAAAAAGGAAAAATTACAGACCAATAGCTCTCAGGAACTTATATGTAAAAATCTTCAACAAAATTCTCACCAAAAGAATTCAGCAACATATCAAAAACACTATTATCCATGACCAAGTAAGATTCATACCCAGAACGATGAGATGGTGCAACATTAGGAAGCAATTAGTGCAGTCAACTATGTAAATAAAACAAAAGGCAAGAACCACTTGGTTTTATCAGTTGATGAAGAAAAGTCATTTGACAAGATCTGACACACTTTCATCTTAAAAACTCTGAGAAAAAAAATAGGAATAGAAGAGAAATTCCTCAACGTAATAAGGAGTGTCTATGCAAAGCGAACAGCCAACATCATTCTAAATGAAGACAGACTGAAAGCTTTCCCCTTGAGATCAGGAACCAGACAAGTATGTCCATTATCACCACTTTTATTGAGCATTGTACTGGAGGTTCTAGCAAAAACAGTCACACAAGATAAAGAAAAAAAAAAGGCATCCAAATTGTAAAGGAAGAATTAAAACTATCTCTATTTGCAGATGATATGATCATATATACACAGAAAATCCTAAAGAATTCACACACACACACACACACAAAAAACTACTGGAAGTAATAGAAAAGTTCAGTGAAGTATCAGGATATAAGGTAAATATAAATAAATCAGTTGGATTCCTTTAATACTAACAAAGAAACTAGCCAAGCCAAGCCAAGTGCCGTCGAGTCGCATCCGACTCATGGCGACCTATCAAAGAGGAAATCACCTAATCAATATTATTTACAATAGCCCTCAAGAAGATAAAATACTTAGGAATAACCAGAGGTGTAAAAGACTTATGCACAGAAACTTACAAGACTCTACTGCAAGAAATCAAAAAAGGCCAACATAATTGGAGAAAACTACCTTCTTCACCGATAGGAAGATTCAGCATCATGAAAATGTCTAGTCTACCCAAAGTGCTTGATAGATGCAATGCAATCCCAATATACACTCTGATGTTATATGCTAATGAGGTGTAGAAACAAATCACCAACTTCATTTGGAAAGGAAAGAAATCCCATATAATAAAGCATTATTGAAGAAGAACAAAGTGGGAGGTCTCACACTACTTGACTTTAGAACCTCTTATGCTGCCACAGTAGTCAAAGCAGCCTGGTACTGGTACAAGAACAGATACATAGACCAATGGAATAGAGTAGAGTATCCAGATATAACACCATCCACTTGCCTATGAGTAGCTGACACATGACAAAAACCCAAAGTTTGTAAACTGGGGAATAAACAGTCTCTTCACAAATGGGGTTGCTAAAACTGGATATCCATCTGCAAAAATAAAGAAAAAGAAAAAAGAGGCTCATCTCACATTCAGCACAAAAATTAACTCAAAATGGATCAAATAACTGAATAAATTTACAAAATCTGGAACAATAAAGATAATGGAATAAGAAATAGGGACAATGCTGGGAGCCCTAATATGTGGCTTAAACAAACTACAAAATATTACTAACAATGCACAAACACCAGAAAAGAGATACATGGCAACTCCTAAAAATTGAGCACTTGTGCTCATCCAAAGACTTCAGTAACAGAGTAAAAAGACTACCTACAGACTGGGAAAAAAAAAATTGGCAACCATGAATATGGTCAGTGTCTAATCTCCATAGTCTACAAGATATTGTGAAACCTCAACAAGAGAAAGACAAATAATCTATTTTTTAAACGGGCCGATGAGATCAACAGGCCAAAGAAGACATCAAGGTAGTTAATAAATACATAATACTCATCATCGTTAGCTATTAGAGAAGCCCAAATCAAAACTACAGTGAGTTACCATTCCACCCCAGCAAGAACAGCCTTAATCCAAAAAAGACAATAAGTTAAATGTTGGAGAGGTTATGGAGAGACAGGAACTTTTCTGCACTGCTGGTGGAAATGTAAAATAGTACAACTTTGGAAATCAATTAGGTGCATTCTTAAAAATGTAGAAATAGAAATATCATAGGATCCTGCAATCCTCCTTCTTGGCATATATCCTAGAGAAATAAGGGCTGTCACACAAACAGTACATGCACACCAATGTTTATTGCAGCACTGTCCACAATAGCAAAAAGATGGAGTCGACCTAGGTGCCCAACAGTTGAATGGATAAATTAGGATATATTCACACAGTGGAATACTATGTAATGATAAAGAACAATGATGATCTTAGGGAACATCTCGTAACATGGAGTCTTCTGGAAGACATTATGCTGAGTGAAATTAGTCACAGCAGGACAAATATTGTATAAGTTCTTTATAATATGCACTTACGAAAAAGTTTAAGCACAGAAGAAAATAATTTTTGATGGTTACAAGGGAAGTTAGATAGGGAGAGGGGTATTCGTAGATTAGAGATAGTAGATATAATTTTGTTTAAAAAAAGGAAGTGAGCACACAGAAGGGAAATTAACACTGCTGGACTACACTCAAAGCTAAGAGGTTTCCTAAATACAACAAACATTTTGAAAGTCAGAGTATCAGAGGCAGGTGTCTTGGAACCATGGTTTCAAGGGACATTTAGGCTAATTGGCATAACTAAGTTTTGTTTTGTTTAAATATTCTGCACCCCACTTTTGTGAGTTGCATCTAGGGTTTAAAAGCTAGCAAATGGCCATCTAAGGAGCATCAACAGGATCTAACCCACCTGCAGCAGAGGAGAATGAAGGGCATCAAAGACATGAGGAATATATAAGTCCAGGAGACATAAGTGTCATGTGATAGGGAGACTATATCAGCATGATACCAGAAGAACTAGACGGTGGCCTGCCACCATCAATGGAAAATTGACTTGGATTGTAAACTTTCACTTAAAGCGTATTTTTAAATATATCTGTACTATCACACACATGTGAAATTTTGCTGAAAATAATGAAAAAAGTGTTGCAGCACTGTCAGAGAACTGCCAGAAATTGAAGCAGAATTCATAAAAGGATAATGAATGATGATATCATTGCTGATGTTAGATGGATCTTGAATGAAAGCAGAGAATGCCAGAAAAATGTTATCTTTCATTGACTAAGCAAAGGCATTCAACTGTGTGGATCATAACAAATTACGAATAACATCGGGAAGAATAGGAATTCCAGAGCAGTTAATTGTGTTCATAAAGAACCTACACATAGACCAAGAGGAAATTGTTACAACAGAGCAAGAGAATACTGTTTAGTTTAAAATCAGGAAAGGAGTGTCAGGGTTGCATCCTTTCACCATACTTCCTTAATCTGTGTATTGAGCAAATAATTCAAGAAGCTGAACTATATGAAGAAGAATGTGACATCAGTATTGGCTTATTGGTGGAAGGCTTATTACAACATTGCTTTCAGAAACCAACGAGGACTTGAAGCACTTACTCATGAAGATCAAAGACCACAGCCTTCAGTACGGCTTATGCCTGAAGATAAAGAAAGTAAAATTCCTAATGACTGGACCAATAGGCAACCTCATGATACAGAAAAGATTAAATCTGTTAAAGATTTTATTTCGCTTAGCTCCACAATCAGCATACATGGAAGCAGCAGTTGAGAAATCAAATGACATATCATCTTGGGCAAATCTGCTGCAAGAGACCTCTTCTAAAGTGTTGAAAGGCACAAAATATCACTTTGAGGATTAAGGTGAGCCTGACCAAGGTCATGATTGTTCTCAGTTCCCTGATATCCATACAAAAATTTGACAGTGAATAAGGGAGACCAAAGAAGAACTGAAGCCTTTATTTATGTGTTGACGACAAATACTGAATATACCACAGACTGCCAAAAAAACAAACAAATTTGTCTCTGAAGAAATACAGCTGGAATACTTAGAAGGGGGGACAGCGAGACTTCGTCTCACATACTTTGCACATGTTATGAGAAGGGACAAGTTCCTGGGGAAAGACATCATGCTTGGTAAAGTAGAGGGTCAACGAAAGAGAGGAAGACCATCAATGAAATGGATTGACACAGTTGCTGCAGTGATGGGCTCAAACCTTGCAATGATTGTAAGGAAATCAAAACAAGCAGTGTTTCATTCTGTTTCTCATAGGGTCACTATGAGTCAGAACTGACTGGGCAGCTCCTAAGAACAACAGCAATATAAAAATCATCTGTATCCTAGGGTCGCCATGAGTCGGATCCAACTCGACGGCACTTGGCTCAACTTATTTTTCAGAACTTCAGATACAAATTATCTTGGTTATTTTTGTTATCTGTTTCTAAAATAAACGATATAGGAAAGAGAAAAGGACAGTAGAAAGCATCACGTGTGAGCTGTGACTGAACACTTGTAGACAAAATCATGACACCTATTAATCTCCTTCCTTGAAACAATATATGAATAAAGAATAAATACAATTGTGATCAGACATTGAACAGCAAGCGTGTTTGGTCAGTTGGTTAGCTGCTAAGTAAGAAATTATCACCCTCTTGGCCACAAACATAAATTAGCAAGCAATTCACACCCTATATATTTTTTTGTCCCCAAGGAGCATTTTGACTGTTTCTTTCAGATAACAGTCACTCACAGTTATCAGATAGTCTACAGATCCCCAAGGACATATACTTCGTGACACATCCAGGAGTTTTGCTTACTTTATGTAAAATTTTCATACACACACACACCCACACACATACATACATATTTTACCAGCTATTAATTTTTTAAAAGACAGAAAGAGGATTAAAAAAGTGAATACATTTTTTTGAGCAAAGTGAATTGTTTTTTCTTTTTTATTTAACGTGATTGAGTGAAAATGTACATTCCTGTATAAATTTACATGTCCACCTATATGCAGCTTCCACTGCTCCCCATGTCCGGTGACAGCACACTATTCCTCTCTGCTCCATACATGTCTCATCCTCCCAACAGTCTCCTATCCCCTCCTCTCCACACACTCTCCTTCCTCCAGCCAGAGGACAGCAGGATAATATCCTATAGACGTATAGAACCATAAAGTGCTACCAATATATGGTCACTCTGCATTGCCAAGTCCAATCCATTCCTGTCCGAAGAGTGGACCTTTGATATAATTTATAGGTAAGGGCAGCATCAGGGCCGGGGCCCATACTCTCAGGGGAGCCCTGAAAATGCTGGGCCATCAATTGAGGTCTTTCAGTGGAGATCTCAGGATGCACCCTTTTTTATTCTTGTGTTGCCAGTGAGACTCAACCTAGTGAGCTCCATTGTGGCTATCACTGGTGGTGGCCCAGAACCATCCGGATCTTCTGGTCCCAAGTAGATAAAGGTACCCACTCATGTGGGTCTCTCTGTCTTCTGGGTTGTCTTTACCGCATGTCATTTGGGTCCTCGGTGAGCATCCATTCCTGCTGAGTTGGGATCATTTGCTGTGTCCTCGGATGGGAGCTTGGCAGCTTTTAAGACCCCAGATGCCACTCACCAATGTGGGGTGCAGAGAGCTCTCTTAGCAAAACGCTAGCTGTGCCAATTGGCCTCGATTTTGCCTAAGAGCATGGTCCCCTGCCCCCTGCCCCAGCTACTCTATCCTTGCAATATTGGGTTAAGATGGAAGGAGTACTCAAGTTATGCTGAAGTCCACTTAATGTTATTCTTGTTTCTAATGTGTGCTATCACCACTTTCTTCCAATCAGATTTCTATCAACTATCTAAACTAAACCCTCGCCCCCTCGCCCCCTCGCCCTCCTTCCCTCCCCTCCCTTGCAGCTGTCAAAGAATTTTTTCTTCTATACACAAGTCTGTTTTTGAGATCTTATCGTAGAGGTCTCATCCAGTATTTGTTGTGTTGTCGGTGACTACTTTCACTCAACATAATGTCTTCCAGTTGAAACCAGGTTAGGAAATGTTTCCTGGAATCATCGTTATTCTTTATCATTGCGTACTGCTCCATTGAGTATGTGTACCATAGTTTACCTATCCATTCTTCTGTTGTTGGGCATCTGGGTTGATTCCATCTTTTTGCTATCGTGGACTGTGCTGCGATAAACATTCTGGTGCATGTCTCCGTTGGTGTGAAAGGCCTTGATTCTGTAGGATATATTCCCAGTGGTGGAATTACTGGGTCAAATGGTATATCCATGTCCATTTTTTTAAGGAAGCGTCAGATTGCCTTCCAAAGAGGCTGGACCATTTTGCAACCCCACCAACAGTGTAGGAGGGTTCCACTTTCTCCACAGCCTCTCCAGCATTTGTTGTTTTGTGTTTTCTGGATCATGGCCAACCTTGTTGGGGTGAGATGGTATCTCATTGCTGACTTGATTTGAATTTCTTTAATAACTAAAGATTGCGAACATGTCCGCATGTGTTTTTTGGCTACCTGGATCTCCTCTTTAGTGAAGTGTCTGTCCATCTCCTTTGCCCATCGCTTAATTGGATGGTTTATCTTCTTCTTCTCAGTATTTTGTAGTATCTTATAGATTATGGAGATCAGGCGTTGGTCTGACACAGAGTTGCCAAATATTTTTTCCCATTCTGTGGGTGTTCTTTTAATTCTATTAATAAAGTCGTTGGATGAGCAAAAGTGTTTGATTCTTAATAGTTCCCATTTATCTATTTTCTCTTCTGTTGATTGTGGTTTCTATGACAGATTTTGGAGTTTGTCCTCATTGAGTATTAAAACTTCCATTGTTGTTCCTACCTTTTCTTGGATGAGCTTTATCGTTCTAGGTTTGATATTTAGGTCTTTTATCCAGTTGGAGTTGGTTTTTGTATAAGGTGTAAGATATGGATCTTGTTTCAGTTTATTGCAGATGGATAACCAATTTTGCCAGCACCATTTGTTGAAGATACTGTTTTTACCCCTGTTTAATGTCTTAGGGCCTTTGTTGAATATCAACTGTTCATAGGCAGATGGTGTCATCTCTGGGGTCTCAATTCTGTTCCATTGATCGATCTGTCTGTTCTTGTACCAGTACCAGGCTGTTTTAACCACTGTGGCAGTGTAGTATGTTCTAAGGTCAGGTAATGAGAGGCCTCCCAGTGTGTTCTTCTTCTTTAGTAATACCTTACTTATCCGGGGCTTCTTCCCTTTCCAAACAAAATTGGTAATTTGTTTCTCCATCTCATTAAAAAACGATCCTGGAAATTGTATTGGGATTGCATTATATAAATCAATTGCTTTGGGTAAAATAGACATTTTCACAATGTTAAATCTTCCTATCTATGAGCAGGGTAGGTTTTTCCATTTGTCTAAGTCTCTCTTAGTTTCTTGTAGTAAGGACTTGTAGTTCTCTTTGTAAAGGTCTGTCGTTTCTCTGGTTAGATTAATTCCTAGGTACCTTGTCTTCTTTGGGGCTAACATGAATGGTATTGACTTGATAATTTCCTCCTTAACAGTCTCGCTGTTGGTATAAAGGAATCCTACTGATTTACTTATGTTTACCTTGTATCCTGAGACTTTGCTGAACTCTTCTATCAGTTTGAGTAGCTTACTTATAGATTCCTTGTGGTTCTCTGCATATACAATCACATCATCTGTGAACAGGGATATTTTCACTTCTTCTTTGCCAATGCAGATGCCCTTTATTTCTTGATCTTGTCTAATTGATCTGGCTAGAACTTCGAGTACAATATTGAATAGGAGAGGTGACAGTGGGCATCCTTGTCTAGTTCCTGATCTCAAGGGAAAGTCTTTCAGTCTCTCTCCATTCAAGATGATGAGGGCAATTGGCTTTGTACAAATGGCCCTTATTGTGTTGAGGAATTTGCCGTCTATGCCCATTTTGCTAAGAGTTTTTAACATGAATGGCTGTTGGACTTTATCAAATGCCTTTTCTGCATCAATGGACAAAATCAGGTGATCCTTGTCTTTTGTGTTATTTATGTGGTTAATCGCATTAATTGTTTTTCTGATGTTGAACCAGCCTTGCATCCCTGGAATGAATCCCACTTGGTCATGATAGATTATTTTCTTGATATGTTGTTGTATTCTATTGGCAAGAATTTTTTTTGAAGATTTTTGCATCTAGATTCATGAGTGATATCGGTCTGTAGTTCTCTTTCTTTGTTGGGTCTTTCCCTAGCTTAGGTATCAGGGTTATACTGGCTTCATAGAATGAGTTTGGGAGTACTCCATCCCTTTCTATACTGTGAAATAGTCTCAGTAGTATTGGAGATAACTCTTTTCTAAATGCTTGGTAGAATTCTGCTGTGAAGCCATCTGGGCCCGGACTTTTTTTGGTTGGCATTGTTTTGATGACCTCTTCAATCTCTTCCTTTGTGATGGGTTTATTAAGTTGTTCTGCTTCACGTTGTGATAATTTGGGTAGGTGGTATGAGTCAAGGAATTGGTCCATTTCTCCTAGGTTTTCAAATTTGTTACAGTACAGTTTTTCATAGTATTCTGTTATGATATTTTTGATTTCTGTTGCATCTGTGGTTACAATTCCCCTCTCATTTCTAATTTGGGTTATTTGTTTCCTTTCCTGCTTTTCTTTAGTAAGTTTAGCACTGGTTTGTCAATTTTGTTGATCTTTTCAAAAAACCAGCTTTTTGTCTTTTCAATTTTTTCTATTGTTTTTCTATTCTCTAATTCATTTAGCTCTTTATGATCTCATTTCTTCTGGTGCCTGAGGTTCATCTATTCTCTTTCTACTTGTTCAAGCTGTAGAGTTAGTTCCTTCATTTCATTTCTTTCTTCCTTCCAGATGTATGCATTTATGGAGATAAACAGACCTCTGAGCACTGCTTTGGCTGTATCCCATAGGTTCTGGTAGGAAGTGTTTTCGTTCTCATTGGAAGCCATGAATTTCTTTATTTCATCCTTGATTTCCTCTATAACCCATGTTTTTTTGAGCAAGATGTAGTTCAGTTTCCAAGAGTTTCACTTTCTATCTATGTTTTTTCTGCTATTGATTTCGACTTTGATGGCTTTATGATCTGAGAAGATGCTTTGCAGTAATTCAATGGTATGGCTTTTTTTGAGCATTGCATTATGGCCTATCACGTGATCAATTCTGGAGAATGTTCCATGTGCACTGGAGAAGAAGGTGTAGTTGTCTGCTGATGTGTGGAAAGTTCTGTATATATCAATGAGGTTTAGTTGGTTAATTTTGGCAATGAGGTCTTCTGCATCTTTACTGAGGTTTTTTCTAGATGATCTGTCTACTAATGAGAGTGGAGTGTTAAAGTCTCCCACTATTACTGTGGAGTCTTCTAACTCTTTTGAGTGTAGTCAGTGTTTCTTCTACGTATTCAGGTGCTCTGATATTAGGTGCATAAATATTTAATATAGTTAAGTCTTGCTTGTGTACTGAACCTTTCAGCAATAAATAGTGTCCATCTTTGTCCACGATGGTGGATTTGACATTAAAATTGATTTTGTCTGAGATTAGAATTACCACCCCTGCTCTTCCTTGTTCATTGTTAGCTTGATATATATTCTTCCATCTTTTAATTTTCAGTTTGTTCCTATGTTTAGATCTCAAGTGAGTTTCTTGTAGACAACATATGGGTGGGTCATGTCTTTTGATCCAAGATGACACTTGGTGTCCCTTTACTGGAGCATTCGGTCCATTCACATTCAATGTAATTATTAATAGGTATGTGTTCAGTGCTGCCATTGTGATATGTTTATTTTTATGTTGATGTTTTCTCTGTGGTTCTTATTAGTCTATTCTGGGACACTCTTTTTTGTGAGTTGATTTTTTACCTTTTTCAGAGCTGGTTTTGCAGTTATTGAGACTCGCGTGTTACATTTCTTGAAATGGTATGATACATCTTTGTTGTGCTTTACAGCTGCCCCTATGATCCTCCTTAATAAACTATATATAAACCCAATTTTAATTACTACCAATCTTGTCATCTTCCTCTCCATCTGGAAGGACTGTAACAACTGTAATACATCTTTCTTTTTATTATGATGACACTATAGTTTTCATGATGATCACTGGATTGCTTCTTTCCATATCAAAGCTGTGATTGACTTTGGAGCCTTCCCTAAAAGAGCTTAGTATTGAGTAGTGTGTTGTTCTAAAATATAAAGTTAGTGGTTTTGTTTTTCTAAGCCAGAGTCAAGAACTTCTTTCAGTATTTCTTGTAGTTTGGGTGTGGTTTTTACAAAGTCTCTGAGTTTCTGTATATCTCGGAATGTCTTAATTTCATTTTCGTATTTGAAAGACAGTTTTGCGGGATATATAATTCTTGGTTGGAAGTTCTTCTCCTTCAAGGTTTTCAATGTGTCATGCCACTGTCTCTGTGTCAGCATGGTTTCTGCTGAGAAATCTGACAAGAGCCTACAGGGTTTCCCTCTGAATGTTAGCTTTGCTTTGAGTCTTTCTGCCTTTAAGAGTTGCTTCTTATGTTTCATTTTGTTAAGCTTGATTATAATATGTCTTGGAGTCTTTCTTTTCAGATCTATATTGGGTGGCGTACGATATGCATCTGAGATATCTATATTCTCTTCCTTCTTGATCTTGGAAGTTTTCTTTCAACAGGTCAGCAACGATACTCTCTGTGTTCTCAGATGTCTCACCCTGTTCAGGGACTCCAATTAATCGAAAGTCGTTCCTCTTAATAGAGTCCTATATGCTTCTTAATGTTTCTTCATTTTTCTTGTTTCTTTTTTCTGATTTCTGCTCATAGATGCTGGCATCAGTAGCTCTGTCTTCCAAGTCAGAAATTCTTTTTTCTATTTGTTCCATTCTGTTTTCTTGGCTTTACATGGATGTTTCTATGTCTTTGATTTTCTTCTTGATCTGTTGGATTTCGGAGTACTGGTGTTCCATCAGATCGAACAGCTTGCTTAATGTTTCATTTTGTTGTGCTGCATTTTGTATAAGGTCTAGAAGGGCTCTGTATATAATCATTTTGTATTCACTTCCTGATGCTTTCATAAAAGTTTCTTCATCTGGAAAACTCCTTGGTTGCTTTGTTTGGGAACTTTCTGAAGCCATGAGTGATTTCTTGTATGCCAAAATTGTCTGCTGCTTTTTGGGTCCCATGTGAGTATATAGAGGCTGGAAGAGGTACTGTGAGGATGGATTGCAAATGTTTCCCTAGGCTGTCTTAAAATTTAAAGCAAAAGGTATCTGACCACTTTACAAGTCAGTTAGGTTTTCAGGCATAGAGGTCCCTCTTCTCAATTGACAAAGTAAGCGCCACTATATCCAACCCCAGATGATAACAAACTAGTTCAGAATACAGCAATGCTATTGCCCTGTTGGCCTCTGCTGACAGGGCCTAGCCTTAGTCGGCACTGCGTCGAGTACTGCTTTTGTGATAGAAAAGCACTCTCTTGTGGGCAGGCTCTGGCTCCCAAGCTAAGTATTAGGTCCAGCTGCAGCCACCGTATCCAAGACGGCGTCCTCCACACAGGCAGCAGACAGAGGGGCTAAAGGTGCCAAGAGGTAGTGATTCCTCTGCTTCTGTTGCAGGGCCTGCAACGTAGGTGGCACTGGGAAAATTACTGCTTTTCTGTCGGAGAAGCACTGTCCTGTTTGCAGGCGCTGGCTCCCAGGCTAAGAATTAGGTCCTGCTACAATCTCAGTACCAACATGGCATCCCACACACTGACTGCGGAATTCCGTTCAAACCCCGCTGACGCAGATATAAAACTAAAGGCTCAAAGTGGCTAGATTAACAGAGTCTTAAGCCTGGCTCTCAGAATATGGGAATTTCGCCTGTCTATCCCCCCAGCAGCTCATCTGAGTCTAGCCGCTAGGGAAGACCCAGCTCCGCCCGCCAGCCGAGACAGAGGAAAAAAAAGGTCAAAATGGTGCGTTTACCTTCCGTCTGTGAGTGCTGGGGCTAGCCAGGAGCGGGAGTCAGCGAAAGCGAGGAGGTTTTTCGCTCAGTGGTATGAAGTCCGAATTAACAGCTCTGTGCTGTTTCCTGAGGCTGATTAGGTGATCAGAAGGCTCCGTTTGATTATCAATTCAGGTCTTGGTTTCCAGAGGGATATAAGGAGACGTGGGCTTAGTCCGCCATCTTGACTCCGCCCCTTGAGCAAAGTGAATTTTTGATGATTCGTGTAACTATTCTGTCAAACAACATTAGAGAAGGAGCCATAAACTTTTACCCGTGCTCATTTATTTATCTGCGGTCCTTCAAACAGACTCAGGATGTTTGTATTGATACTCCAGTCCTAGCAACTTCTGTAGTGGTAGATGACAATGAAAAACTGACATCCAACCTGCTCTAATAAAATGAGTTCTGGTCAACCTGGACATTCTCTGCAAAAATCACAATTGTCTTTGGAGAACAAGATGGACGTCTACAGGGGATAAAACATAAGAGGACTATTGTTATAGTTTTCACTGATTTCTGTTAAACTGGGAACTAGTATTGTTTTTAGAATATTTTTCTAACATATAACATTTATTATGGAAATATTTCAAGTTTCTTACGTAAAAAAATGAGTCCACATCATAGGGGAAGATGAAGAAGAATTTGCAGACAGTGAATCACTAAGACAATCAATTTGGCTAATTTTTCCCACATATATGATATATATGGGATATGATAATTATGTTCGCGAAGTCATCCTAGGAAAAGTGCTACGTACTTCATTACTGAATATTACTATGTTCACATTCAAAGTACTCCCCTTGGGAAGATATGTACACACGCCAGTGCCTAGTCCACCCTTCAAAGCAATTTTGGAACTCTTTTTCTAAAATGGTCATCAGAGGTGTCATTGTATCACTCTTGACGTCCTGAGTGTCATCAAAATGTCTTCCTTTCAATACTCTATCTTCAGATAAATAAATAAGTCACTGAAGGCCAAATCAGGTGAATAGAGAGGGTGTTCCAATATAGTTATTTGTTTACTAGATAAAAACTTCCTCAGAGACAGCTATACAACTAAGTTCACGAACTTGCCACCAGGCCACCATATGCAATGGTCATTCCAGAAACAGTTTCAAAATTGCTTTGAAAGGTGGAAAAGACACTGGTGTTGGTGCGTAGCTTCCCAAAGAGAACCCTTCGAAGGTGACCGTAGTGAAATTCAGCAACAAGTTATATAGCACTTAGTGTAATTAAATTGGGGACTTAATTGTTGAACTTCGTGTGTGTGTATGTGTGTATAAACATACATATATATATACAGACACATATGTAGGTATGTGCATATATACTTATATATATGTGTGTATATACGTATGTGTGTGTGTGTGTGTGTGTGTGTGTGTGTATAATGGAATTGCATACCTTTTAAAAGATATACAACATTGTATACACCCAGAACCCAGGAAATCTTGGTGGCATAGTGGTTAACTATTGTGGCTGCTAACCAAACCCGTTGCTGTTGAGGCAGTTTGAATCTACCAAGTGTTCCCTGGAAACTGTATGTGGCAGTTCTCCTCTATCTTATAGAGTCACTATGAGTTGGAATTGACTCCATAGCAATGTGTTTTTCCCTCCGGTGGCACAGTGGTTAAGAGCTCAGCTGCTAAGTTTAGCAGTTCAAATACAATAACTGCTGCTTGGCAACCCTATGGGTCAGTTCCATTGTATCCTGTAGGATCGCTGTGAGTTGGGTTTGGTTTTTTAAAAAATTTTGATCGAAAGAATCATTTTGTAATGGTTACAAGTAATGGTGCTGGCTGAGACAATGTGGGGACGAAATAAAAACCTGTATCTAGACTATGTATTTATATTTGAGAGAATAGACCACTGATTCTTCCAGGGTACAGTAGCTACAGCAAACTACTGATGGTGGGCCAAATCCCGCCTTCCATAATTTTTGTGAAGAAAGTTTTGTTTGAACACAACTATGATCATTCATTTACGTAATTTCTATGGCTTTTTTTGTGCTACCGTGGCAGTGCAGCAGTTGTGACAGAGATCATATGATCTTCAAAGACTGAAATATTTACTACATATGTCCCTCCACAGTTTGCCACCTGCAGGTATATTGATATATTCATAAAACACTTTCCTAGATAATTTTTTACTATGATTAAGTGAAAGTATATAATTCACATCAGTTATGCATGTCTGCCTATCTACAGCTTCCTCTGCTCTCCTTGTCCTGTGACAGCACAGACAATTTTTGAAAAATGTAGTGTTTCCCTGTTTTTAATGAATTAATATCTAATTGTATCTTTATGTTATCCCTTCTTATTTTGCCTTTATATTATCTTTTCAAATTTTCCTATATGTTTTCTTTTTGACCATTATTTTTCTAGCTTATCAGAGTTATTTCCTTCACTTTTTGTTATGCTTTCTCATTCAATGCAGTAAGCTTCTTAGTGTTTTTAATTTTTTTTATCAAGTACAAATACATATCTGATAGATTTAGTGTTGTACTTTAACTGAAAGTTTACAATTCAGGTTAGTTTCTCAGACAACAACTTACACACATTGTTACGTGACCTTAGTTGCACTCCCCACACTGGGGCAGCACACACCTCCTCCTCAGCCTGTGTCCGTCAGCCAGCTCCTGACCCATTCTGCTTTCTCATCTCAACTTGGGACAGAAGCTGCCCAGTTAGTTTCATGTATCTACTTAAGAAGCATACTCTTCAGCAGTATTATTTTATATCTTATAGACCACTAGTTCAATCTTTGAAGAGTCGGCTTCCAGAATGGTTTCAGTTCTCAGCTAACAGACAGCCCAAGGCCCATGTCTTCTTGGGACCCTCCAGTCTGTCAGACCATCAAGTCTAGTCTTTTTACTAGAGTTTGAATTCTGCACTGCACATTTCTGCCACTCAATCAGGGGCTACTGAATTCTTTGTGAGGGTGGTCAATGATGGTGACCAACACCATCTAGCTCTTCCAGTCTTATGCTGTTGCCCAAAGAAACAAACCAAACCCACTTCCACGGAGTCAGGTCTGACTTATAGTATGCTGTTATAGTCTCTATATGACCCTTTCTGTCTCTTGAACTCATATCTTCCTTATGGCTTTGATGTTCTTCATTCTCCTTTGCTCAAGGTAGATTGGAACCAATCCATGCTTCTTAAAAGGCAACCTTCTGGCTTTTAAGACCCCATGCACCACTCACCGAAGTGGGATGCAGAACGTTTTCTTAAACTTTATTATGCCAATTGACCTAGGTACTCCTAAAACCTTGGCCTCCAGACCCCTGTGCTTGCTACTCTGTCCCTTAAAATGTTTGGTTACACTTAGGAAACATATTAGCCTTGATTTAGTCCAGTTCTGCTGATTTCTCCCGTATCGCATGTTGTACTTTTCTTCACATAAAATTATTCGTGTCTACTATTTAATTGTTGAATACTCCCTCCCTCCCCACTCTCACAAATGTGGAAGAATGTTTTCTTCTGTGTTTGAGCCTTTTCTTGGATTCTCATAATGGTGTTCTTGTATGGTATTTGTCCTTTTTTGGCTAATTCCACTCAGCATGCCTTCCAGATTCTTCCATGTTATGAGGTGTTTTACAGATTCATTGTTTCTCTTTGTCTTTTTGTAGTACAACATTGGGCAAATATATCATAATTTGTTTATCTAATTGTCTATTGAAGGACACCTAGGTTGATTCTTTTTTTGTTGTTTTCCTTGCCGTCTGGATAGTGCTGCAACTAACATTCATATGCATATACCTGTTCATGTGACAGCTCTTATTTCTCTAGGATATATTCCAAGGAGTAGGATTGCTGAGTCATATGGTATTTTTATTTCTAGCTTTCTAAGGAAGAACCAAATTGGTTTCCAAAGTGACTGTAACGTTTTACATTCCCACCAACAGTGTAGAAATGTTCCAGTCTCCCTAGAACCTCTTCAAAATTTATTGTTTTGTGGTTTTTTGGATTAAGAACAGCTTGTTCTGGCTAGATAGTATCTCGCTGTAGTTTTGACTTGGCTTTCGCTGATGGCTAATGATGATGAACATTTCTTTATGTATTTGTTAGCTTCCTACATGTCTTCTTTGGTTAAGTGTCTGTTCATATCATTTACCCATTTTTAATCAGGTTGTTTTACTGTTGTTGAGATTTTGCAGTATCTTATGGATTTTAGAGATTAGACACTGCCCAGAATTATCGTACCTAAATTTTTTTCCCAGTCAGTAGGTAGCATTTTTACTCTTTTGGTGAAGTTTTTGGATGAGTATATTTTTTCTTCTGGAGTTTGTGCATTGTTAATAATGTTTTGTGCTATGTTTATGCATGTTTATATTTTATATTTAGGTCTTTGATCCATTTTGAGTTAGTTTTGGGCATAGTGTGAGGTATAGGTTGTGTTTTGTTTATTTATTTATTTTTGCAAACGGATATTCAGTTATGCCAGCACCTTTTATTAAAAAGATGTTTTTCTTTCCTCAGTTTACGTACTTTAGGTTTTTGTCAAATATCAGGTGCAGATAGCTGTATGATTTTGTGTTTGGATTCTCAATTCTGTTCCATTGATCTATATGTCTATTTTTTTACCAGTACCACTCTGTTTTGACTACTGTGACAGTGTAATAGTTCCAAAGTTAGTTAGTGTGAGGCCTCCCACTTTGTTCTTCTTCAGTAGTGCTTTATCTTATTTGGGGCTTCTTCCCTTTCCACAGGAAGTTGGTGATTTGTTTCTCCATCTCCTTAAAATATTCAATAGGAAGTTGGATGGGGATTCCACTGTATCTACAGATTACTTTGGGTTCAATAGGCATTTTCACAATGTTGAGCCTTTTTTATCTATGAGTAAGATATGTCTATCCATTTATGTAGGTCTTCTTTGGTTCCCAATAGATTTTTGGTGTAGGATGGTCTTTTTTGATTATTGCCTAGAATTTCCATTGTAATTTATTTTTTGGTGCATAAATTTTTGGAAGATAGTATTCTTCAGTTGTTTTTATTTTATATTTTTGCTTCTAGTTTCTAGTTTTATTGAACTAGTCAAAAAATGATACTTGTACAGAATCTACCTTTGGAAGTGCATTAGAGTTTTCCTTATGGTCTATAATGTCATTTTAGAAATATTTTAAAAATATGGGATGAGATTTTGACATTCCTGGAAGGGGTGAATTTACAAGTGCATCTATTCGATTATTCTTTCTGACTACTTTAGTTGCAAAGACAGAAAGATATAGCTTGAACATTTCTCCAGTGAAAATATCGCATTGTGAAATGAACTAAAGCTTTGTGAGACTGATTAAGAAAAACTTCTGTTGATTAGGAATTTGGGGAGAAATAGATGAAAATGAACTTCATGGATTAATCAGGCAAACCTGTATATTGCTAATTCCACATTAGGACAAATATCCTTGGGTAGCATGCTTATGGACATGTCATTTTACTTCACATAACTTTTAAAACTGAAAATGTACCCTTCCAAAATGCCATTTGAGTACCAGGCTGCCACAATAATGTTCACTCACTGGTTATAATATCCTTGTAAACCTAGTTCTTCATAATGAATCTTGAAACCTATTGTTCTAATCACATGTATATTTGAGTTGGCATTTTGATTCTTCTTAATTTATTTGAGTAAATGACAATAGGTTTAGAATCAACACTTAATTTAAGTCTGTGGCACAGAAAATAAGGATTATGCTGAAGAAATTTAGCTCTTTTTAAAAAAAAATAGAAAGGCTAATTGCCTCCTGAACATAACTTGTTACATTCACAGAGTCTAGTTTTTGCAACACAAGGATTCCATAAGAACTTTGATAATCAGCTAAGGATAATTGTTTACCTTTTAAAAATAGAAAATTAAAATTCCATATAGATACTCTGAATAAAATGATAACTTTATAAAACAATCATGTGTAATTTACATATCAATTACTGTAACATAAATATGTAATGCCCAAGGACTTCATTAACTTCACTTCATGAATCCACTTTTTGAAATGAAGTATAATGAGTGTTATGCAGACTTGATGTCATGAAGGCAAAAATCCACAGAAACAAATCAAGAATTTGTTTTAGCTAAGGAAACCTGTAACCACAGGAACTGTAAACAAATTTTATCC
This sequence comes from Heterohyrax brucei, assembly GCA_028571685.1. Classification (NCBI taxonomy): domain Eukaryota; kingdom Metazoa; phylum Chordata; class Mammalia; order Hyracoidea; family Procaviidae; genus Heterohyrax; species Heterohyrax brucei. The sequence goes on along the minus strand of CM053166.1, from coordinate 35,817,290 downwards.
CTAAAATGCCCAATAATGAGGGATTGTTTCACATTTTAATAAAGTTTCCAACTATTACTTCCAATTCTGGAAGGGTTTCAAATCTCCTTTCTTCAGGGGATAAAGTGTTTAATCACCATTTACTTTTATTTGAAATCAGGACATAATAATACTGTAAAATTTTGAAGGGATTAAGAGGGAAAATATGCCCCAAATCAGAACAAACTGGCATTATTGCCAACAGAAGAGAAATACAGTGCAGAATATTTTATTGTTAGGACTCAAAATAAGAATTAGTCTATGGAGAACTGCCAGAAATCAATATTTGAAGAAATAATTAGTCTTCAAGAAGGCATAGCATCTCCTTAACAACCTAGAAAACATCAGTAAGAAGTCACAAAGCCACACAACATTTGTTAATTTCATATTCAAAACTACTCATTTTTTTAAACAAGAAAAGGCACATGGCATATTTTTCAAATAAACATTTCAGGCTTCTCAATATATGTTTTAGTAGTTGGCTTAATTTTTAAAAAATATTAGCTATTACTTTGGTCATTTTCTTTTCCCCATGTATGCAATGTATGCAGAAATAATTCCACCTGATCAATTTTGGTTTCCTCATTAAGATCTCTGTTTTAAAATGTGCAGTATATAGAGTAGATTCCTACAGGGGGAAAAAAAAACTAAGTTTGGTTTGTTTAAACTACCACATCTGGAAAAATTAGAATAATTTAAAAGATAATGAATCCTCAAATACGAAAAATAAATATTTTTTATTATTTTACTTTTTTTGCACACACTTGCACAGGCTCGATGGCACTTGGCTGGCTGGCTGCAATATGGGCATAATAGATTCTTAATTTCACTCTGCATTTGAAAACTAACAGAAAGTTTCACCACAGATAAGGAGTTAACTTTGTATTGTGAACTACAAAACATGTTCCTCCAAACTTTTACAAGTTGAGTAATTTTGTGTATACTTTGCTCCAGTTTGCAGAGTGACTCAAGAAAATCGGACAACAATAAAAGAGCTCCCGATTCAGCACCTGGACAGCTCCCTGCGTAGAAGTGCAGTTTACTTTTAAGGCTGAGAGGCTTTTATTTCTTCCTGAAAATTTCTCTGTTGAAAAACCTCTTTTTTCTCACTCACGTTGTAAGATTGGCTGACAGCCTCCAGTTTCTCCATAAACAGAGCAGTCTCTTTGCTACACAATAGGCAGAGTCTTCCACCCTTGAGAGTCCACCTGGGGCAAATCACTAGAGTAATAGAGACAACTGGTGACCAACAATTCTCTTAAATCCATTATCAGAAAAATCAAATAGCATATAGATGGCATGCAGGCAGCAGATCATAATTAGTCATTTAAAGAAACATCCTTCAGATGCTCCAGAAAATCCCCTAAATAAAGACATAAAAAATTCAAAAAATTTCCCAGATGAAGAAGTCTTTCTGAATCTAACAGAGGTTGAATACAAAAGTGTTATACATAAAATCCTCCCAGAGGTTAAACAAAATGCAATAGAACAAAATGAAAAACTTGATAAACTATTTGAAATGCTAGAACATCAACAATGTGAAATACATCAGATTAATAAAAAAATTACAGAAATGAATAATTCTATCCAAAGCCAAAAGAGTAGGATTGAACAGATGGAAGTTAGAATCAGTGACCTAGAAGACTAAGTAACTAACGCCAGCATTTATGAGGTAAAATCAGAGAAAAAAATAAGAAAAAAAATGAAGAAACATTAAGAAATATATGGGACTCCATGAAGAGGAATAATTTACGTTTAATTGGAGTTCCTGAACAAGCGAAGATTAAAAACAACATAGAAAGTATTGCTGTAGAGATGCTGACAGAAAACTTCCCTGAGATTATAAACAAAGAGAACATAGGTACTCAAGACGTTTATCGAACACCGCAAAAGTTAGATCCAAAGAGAAAGATGTCAAGGCATATTATAATTAAGCTTAATAAGCTAAAACACAAAGAGATGCTTTTGAAGACAGCAAGGCTCAAATTAAAACTAACATTCTGAGGGAAACCCTGTGGACTTTCATCTGACTTTTCTGATGAAACAATGCTGGCTGGAAAACAATGGGCAGACACATTCAAAGCCCTGAATGACAAAAACTTCCATCCTAGAATTATTTATCCTGCAAAAATTGTCTATCAAACATAATGGTGAAATTAAGACTTTTGAAAATAAAGAGAAATTTAAAGACTTCATAAAAACTAAACCAAAATTACATGAAATATTGAAAGAAGTTCTTCCCTAAATGTATGTTTTAGGTGATATTTCAAGACACTTCATTCAAATTTCTAATCAGTTAAGGAAGGCACAAAACTTCACCAAACCAAGCCAAAAGCTACAGTATTACAATAAGGGAATCCATGATCGTATCATGACAACTATAATAGCATCACATTAAAAGAGGCATGCACTAGCAAGTTGTTTTTGATGCAGAGAAAATTTCAGACTTACAAAATAATTAAAATTGATTTCAATAAATATATGTTAAGGGGGATTATGTATGTAGTCTTAAAACAGATTAACAACACATCATTTGAAATTTAAAAACGCAATACAGGAGTCTCAACAAATATAAAATCGAAACTCATACCATCCATAAAGAAGAATGTCCCAGAACAGATTAATAAGAACAACAGAGAAATCATCAACATGAAAATAAACAATCACAATGACACCACTAAACATATACCTATCAATAATCACATTGAATGTAAATGGACTGAACGCTCCAGTAAAGAGACAGAGAGTGATATCCTGGATCAAAAGACATGACCCATCTCTATGTTGCTTACAAGAAACACATCTTAGACTTAAAAATAAGAACAGGTTAAGAATTAAAAGTTGGAATAATACATATCAAGCTAATAATACACAAAAAAGAGCAGGTGTGGCAATATTAATATCAGATAAAATAGATTTTAATGTAAAATCCACTATTGTAGACAAGGCTAGTTGCTATTTATTGCTGAAAGATTCAATACTCAAGCAAGACTTAATAATATTAAATATTTATGCACCCAATACCAAAGCACCTAAATACATTGAACAAATACCGACAACAACGAAAAATAGGATTGATCATTTCACAATAATAGTTGGGAACTTTAACACTCCCCTTTCAGTTAAGGATAGATCATCCAGAAAAAAGCTCAGTAAAGATACATATCTTATTACAACAATCAACTAACTTGACCTTATTGACATATACAGGTCTTTTAATTGATCAGCAGATAAATACACTTTGTTCTCCAAAGCACATGGAACATTCTCCAGAATAGACCGTATGTTAGGTCATAGAACAATTCTCCATAAAATCCAAACCATTGATTTATTGCAAAGTACCTTCTCGGACCACAGAGCTATAAAAGTTGAAATCAATAACAGAAAATTCATAGGTAAAAATTCAAACTTGTGGAAACTGAATAATGCATTACTCATAAAGCCTTGGGCTATAGAAGAAATTAAAGACACATTAAAGAAATTTATGGTTTCAAATGAGAATGAAAACACATTCTACCAGAATTTACAGCAAAAGCAATGCTCAGAGGTCAGTTTATCTCTATAAATGCACTCTTCTGGAAGGAAGGAAGAGCACAAATTCAAGAATTAACCTCACAACTTGACCAAATAGAAAGAGAGCAACAAAGAAACCCCTCAGACACCAGAAGAAAACAGATTATAAAGATTAGAGCAGAACTCAATGAATTAGAGAATAGAACAATTGAAAAAATTAACAAAACCAAAAGCTGGTTCTTCAAAAAGGTCAACAAAATTGATAAACCATTGGCTAAACTTACAAAAGAAAAACAACAGAAGATACAAATAACCCAAGATGTTACAACAGATTCAACTGAAATAAAATATATCATAACAGAATACTATGAAAAGCTATACTCCAACAGGTTTGAAAACCTAAGGGAAATGGACAAATATCTAGATTTGTATGACTCACTGAGACGATCACAAGGAGAAATAGATCAATTTAATAAATCTATCACAAAGGAAGAGATTGAAAAGGTTATCAAAAATCTACCAACCAAAAAAAGTCCTGGCCCAGATGGCTTCACCGGAGAATTCTACCAAACTTTGAGAGAAGAATTAACTCCAATACTAATGAGGATATTTCACACCACAGAAAGAGATGAAATACTTCCAGATTCATTCTATGAAGCCGGCATAACCTGATACCAAAACCAGGGAAAGATTCCACAAAAAAAGAAAATTACAGACCAATATCACTCATGAATCTAAATGCAAAAATCTTCCACAAAATTCTAGCCAATAGAATTTAACAGCATGTAAAAGAAATTATTCATCATGGTCAAGTTGGTTTCATTCCAGAGATGCAAGGCTGGTTCAACATCAGAAAAACAATTAATGTAATCAACCATATTAATAACACAAAAGATAAAAATCACCTGATGTTTTCAATTGATGCAGAAAAGGCATTTGACAAAGTTCAGCATCCATTCATGCTTAAAACTCTCAGAAAAATAGGAATAAAGGGGAAATTCCTCAGTATAATCAGTAGCAACTATGCAAAGCCAACTGCTTTCGTCATCCTGAATGGTGAAAGACTGAAAGAATTCCGTTTGAGAATGAGAACTAGACAAGGATGCCTGCTCTCACCACTTCTGTTCAACATTGTGCTAGAAGTTCTAGCCAGAGCAATTAGGCAACTCAAAGAAATAAAAGGCATCTGCGTTTGCAATGAAGCAGTAAAGATTTCCCTCTTTGCAGATGATATGATTGTTTATACAGAGAATCCAAAGAAATCCGTAAGTAAACTATTAGAGCTAATAGAAGAATTCAGCAAAGTATCGGGATACAAGATAAACATAACTAAATCAATAGGATTCCTTTATACCAACAGTGAAATTATTAAAGAAGAAATCACTAAATCAATTCCATTTACTATAGCCCCCAAGAAGATAAAATACCTAGGAATAAATCTACCTAGAGAAATAAGAGATCTTTACAGAGAAAACTACAAGGCCTTACTAGAAAAAACTAGGAGAGACTTGAATAAGTGGAATAATCTGCCCTGCTCATGGATAGGAAGACTCAATATTGTGAAAATGTCTATTTTGCCCAAAGCAGTCTACTTATATAATGCAATCCCAATAAAAATTCCAGTGACATTTTTTAATGAGGTGGAGAAACAAATTATCAGCTTTATTTGGAAAGGGAAGAAACCTCTGATAAGTAAAGCACTACTAAAAAAGAACATACTGGGAGGCCTCTCACTACCTGACTTTAAAACCTGTTACACTGCCACAGTAGTCAAAACAGCTTGGCACTGGTACAAAAGGAGACATATAGATCAATGGAACAAAGTAGAGACCCCAGAGATGCCACCCTACTCCTATGAACAGCTGATATTTGACAAAGGTCCTAGGATTTTAAACTGGGGTAAGAACAGTCTCTTTAACAAATGGTGCTGGTATAATTGGATATTCATCTGCAAAAAAATGAAACAAGACCCATATCTCACACCCTGTATAAAAATCAACTCAAATTGGATAAAAGACCTAAATATGAAAGCTAAAGCGATAAAGCTCATCCAAGATAAAATAGAGTCAACAATGGAAGTTTTAATACGCAATATAGACAAACTTCAAAATCTGACAAACAAAACACATTTATCAGAAGAGAAAATAGATAAATGGGAATTACTAAGAATCAAACACTTCTGCTCACCCAAAGACTTCATGAAAAGAATTAAAAGACCACCTACAGAATGGGAAAAAATATTTGGCAACTCTATGTCAGAACGACGCCTGATTTTCATAATCTATAAAGTTTTACAAAATATCAATAAGAAAAAGACAAATCATCCAATTAAGCAATGGGCAAAGGAGATGGACAGACATTTCTCTAAAGAAGAGATCCAGGCAGGCAAAAAACACATGCGGACATGCTCACGATCATTAGCTATGAAAGAAATTCAAATCAAAATGACAATGAGATACATCGCACCCCAACAAGATTGGCCATGATCCAAAAAATGCAAAACACTAAATGTTGGAGAGGCTGTGGAGAGATTGGAACTCTCCTACACTGCTGGTGGGATTGCAGAATGTTGCAACCTCTTTGGAAAGCAATTTGGCGTTACCTTAAGATGATGGATATAGATATACCATTTGACCCAGTAATTCCTCTGCTCGGAATATATCCCACAGATTCAAGGTCATTCACACCAACTGATACATGCACACGAATGTTCATTGCAGCACAGTTCATGATAGCAAAAAGATGGAATCAACCCAGATGCCCAACAACAGAAGAATGGATGGGTAAACTTTGGTATATGTACTCAGTGGAGTACTTGCATTGATAAAGAACAATGATGATAACAGGAAACATCTCTCAATTTGGTCTCAACTGGAGGACATTATGTTGAGTGAAACTAGTCAGCGACAGGACATATAGACCCCTACGATAAAAACTGAAAAACATACTCATACATAACAGAAAAGACTCTTTGATGGCTACAAGGGTGGGGAGGGTGGGAGGGCAAGGGGTGAGGGTTTAGATTAGATAGTTGTTAGAAATTTGGTTTGATTGAAATTGGTGACAATACACATTAGTAAGGAGATCAATATTAATGGGAATTCAACACAACTTGTGTACTCCTGCTGTCTTAACCCAATATTGTAAGCACAGAGTATGTACACTTTCATTTTTTTATTTAATAAAATAAAATAGGTACCCCACTGAATTCACCTCCTTGTGAGCAAGAAAGAGTGGTAAAAAACTGCAGATAGGATACAAAGATAAGTCCACAGGACTGGTGAACCACAGCTACCACAATCTCCACCAAACTGAGCCCAGAGCTTATTGGCGGCTGGGAATCACAACAGAGGATCCTGGACCAAGCTGGAGAAATACATAGAATAAAATTATAACATACAAAAAAAGCCAGACTTACTGGCCTGACAGAGCCTAGAGAAATCATGAGAGTATGAACCCCGCACGACCTTTTAGCTCTGTAATGAAGTCACTCCTGAGGTTCAGCCTTCAGCTGAAGACTATACAGGCCCCTAAAACACAAAGAGACTGAAGGAGCATGCTAACCCAGGGTTAAGGACTAGAAGACAGGAGGGGACAGGAAAGCTGTTAACAGGGAACCCCGTGTTTAAAAGGGAGTCTTGACATGTTGTGTGGTTGTTAATCAATGTAATAAAACAATATGCATACTGTTAAAAAAGGAAGAAAGAAAGAATGAAGGAAGGAAGCAAGAAAGAAAAGAAAAGAAAAAGGAAGACTACGGAGCCCACAAAAGCACTTTGCTGTCTGAAACTGCACAATTTTTTGCTCCTACTTTTCAGAGATTATTGGTAGTTTTATGTTATCATTTTAGTAATTTAGAAGGAAAGCATCACTCAACTCAGATTATTTGATACCACTAGAGTACAGAGAATCATATCGGATTTGTTACCATTCAGGCATAAATTATTTTCAAAGCCATGTATATAAATAAAATTCTTTCCTTGAATGAGATTCCCCAGAATGATTGCTATGCAGATTCATCTAAGGTGTGTGGTTTTTATACATAATACATTGTAAAGTTGCTTTTGGTGAGGGGGAGGGGAGAAAATGGTTGTTTTAACATTTTGTTTCACACACATGAGCAACCCTGTGCATGAGCTAATCTGGCAGACAACACCACTAGTTTTGCTTGTGGGTTTTATTTGTGAACTGGCCATGTTAGGTAGAAACATTTTTGAGATTTCCCTACTATTATTCCAAGCATGTGATTAAATAATTTGTCAGACCGTGTGAAAGGTGAACAGAGTTAAATCCTTATATAGAAGGAAATCAATCAATCAATCAACAGGTAATAGGCAAGGCAATTTACAAACAATCCCTATTTAGAGATCTGGCATCTAATGCTGCAGTCTTTATGGACTATAATTTCGAAAACACATTCAGTGTTTCCAGATACATACTGCTCAAGCTCTGTGTGTGATGCTTCCATTTTTCTTTTTATATTGTTAGCTCTCATTTAACTTAGCAAGGTAGTTCTTTGTTGGCTTCATTGAATGGAGGTCATTAAACTTAGAAAGAACATGAGAAAACAAGCATCTATTTAAATTCTTGACCAAAATATGAATCCTTACCTAGACAATGTCGTGGGTTCTTCTGTGAATCGAAAAGTCTTATGTGTTTGGAGGGGTGTGTTTGTGTGTATATACATGTGCATATGTATTTACAGAGGCTTGTGGGGCAAAAAAGATTGGAAGATAAAAAGAGTACAAAATGATTTCAAACACTGAATACTGGAAGTTGAAGTAAATATGAATAAAGATGACTGTGTGTAGAAGACATATGAAGTATCTCAAGAAAGCCAGAGAAACAAATCAAAGCTAGTCACTGGGAAATAGAAAGGAAATACCCAGAGCATTATTGTGAATATATGCTTTCAGTCTTTCTCTCTTTGGTAATGTTTCAGTTAGAGAATATAAAACTAAAATTCATTTCTACAACTAGAATAATTCATAGAATCACATCAGGTTATTACTTAAGATTAATTCTTACAGCAGAATAATTTTCTTCTTGTAGTAGCTTTCTACTGCTGCTATAACAAATGACCATAGATATAGTGGCTTAAAACAACACAAATTTATTATCTGAAAATTCTTTAGGTCGCAAGTCCAACATAGGTCTCATTGGGCTAAAGCTGAGGTATCAGTGAGGCTGGAGGAAGGAGAGTGGGTGGAGAGGAGGAGAAAGAAGGCTGTTGGGAGGATGAGACGTGTATGAAGCAGAGAGGAATAATGTGCTGTCACCGGGCAGGGAGAGCAGTGAAAGCTGCATATAGGTGGGCATGTAAATTTATAGAGGAATGTACATTTTCACTCAGTCATAATAAAAAAATAAATAAATAAAAATCCATTTCCTAGGCTTTTCCGTTTTCTAGAGATTGTTTAGGGAGTCCCTTCTTGAGGAACCTTGGTAGCAAGTGGTTAAGAACTTGGCTGCTAACTGAAAGGTCCGCAGTTTAAATCTACTACCTATATGGAGCACAGCTCTACTCCAACACAAATAGAGTTGCCATGAGTTGGCGTCGACTCGACAGAAACTGGTTTGGTTTTTGGTTTAAGAGATCAAAGGCAGAATTGTAGTATCTTCTCCTTTCTAACGTGTTTCTATGCAAACATCTCTCAGTGTGACCCTACTGCCACACTTTTATAAGATTCCTTATGATTACATTGGGTCCACCTCAATAAAACAAGATCATCTCCTCATCTTAAGATGCTTAACCTAATCACATCTGTAAAATCCCTTTGCTGTGTAAGAGAACATATTCACAAGTTTCAGATAATAAGATTTTTGCCCAGTGAGACTTGTGTTGGACTTCTGATCCATAGAATTGTCGGATAATATATTTGTGTTGTTTTAAGTGACATGAGTCGGATCCGACTCGACGGCACTTGGCTGGCTAAGTGACTATGGTTGTGGTGATTTGTTACAGTGGACATCTTTGGGAGGTCATTATTCTGTTTACCACTCTTCTGTACCCTCTTTATTCTTTCATTGTATTCAAATAATAGCCTTCATAGAACTCACCACTGTTGACTTCTCACATAAGATTCCATGAGCACTGAGTCTTTTTGGTTTAGTTCAACGTTTTAGACCTCAGTACACGCTGCAGTGACTGGCATATAGCAACACTTAATTTCTTTTCTTTCTCCCTTTCTCCCTTCTCTCTCTCTCTCTTTCTCTTCTTTTCTCTCTTTTTGTTTTGGTAACTGTTCTTTTGGTGAAAGTTTACATCTCAAGTTAATTTCTCAGAGAAGTCTTTAAAACACACATTATGTGACACTAATTGTAATCCCTATAACGTGACAGCACACTTCACCTTTCCACCTCAGGTTTCCCATGTCCATCCAACTGGCTCCTGCCCCTTTCTGCCTTCTAATGCTGCCTCCAGACAGGCCCTGCCCAGTTAGTCTTGTGTATCTATTTGAACTAAGAAGTGTGCTCTTCAAAAGCATTATTTTATGTTTTATAGTCTAGTCTAATGTTTGTCTGAAGAGTAGGCTTTGGAAATGGTTTCAGTTATGGGTTAACAGCGAGTCTTGGAACATGTATTTCTTAAATGAGTGATCAATTCATAACTGCATGCCAGACATATGACTTTCTAGTCAGAGGTTCTTACCTATAATATTACAGTGGTGCTTTTAAAATTAGTACTGTCATTTTATTATCAATGCTATTTTGAAAGTCATCCCCTTTGATTGCCTTAACACCTTAATGAAATAAGTTGCCTTGTCTGCTTTAGCATGACTGAGAACTTGCTGAAAATTCAAATATAATCCACAAAAATATCCTCTGGTTCAGAGTGTAGTTAAATTGTGTCATGACATGCTAGAGAAGTTAGTTACTTAGTCCTGGTTTTACTTCCTACTTTTTAGCAAGGAAGGAGAAAACATGTCATGTTTGAGAAATTGCACTTTTGTTTTGTGAAATATGATTTGGAAAAAGAATTGAAAAGAAAATCACTTTCATATGCAATTTTTAACCACTTACAGCCTCTGACAGTTAAGCCCATGAACTTAATTGCTCTAAGTGTTGCATATCTCATTGCTGAATATCATTATGGTCACCTTCGAAGCACTCCCCGGGGGAAGCTATGTGTTGATGCCAGCATCTAGTCCATGCTTGAAAGCAGTTTTGGAACTCTTTCTGGAATGGCCAGTGCACACAGTGGCAAGGTGGCAAGTTCACAAACTTAATTGTATGGTTGTCTGCAAGGCAGTTTTTAGACAGCAAACCAATAACTACGTTGGAACACCCTCCCTACTCACCTGATCTGGCCCCCAATGATGTTTTTCTTTACCAGAGGATAAAGGAAATATTGAAAGGAAGACACTTTGGTGATATTCAGGACATCAAGGATAATACGATGACAGCTCTGATGGTCTTTCCAGAAAGAGTTCCAAAGTTGCTTTCAAGGGTGGACAAGGCACTGTCATCAGTGCATAACTTCCCAAGGGGAGTAAGTACTCTGAAGGTGACCATAACAATATTCAGCAATGAGGTATGTAGCACTTTTTCTACAGTGAGTTCATAAATTTAATTGGCAGTCCTCATATATGTAGGTGGCATTAAAGTACAGAAAATAATATATTTAGCATTAATTTCAAAGTTTGGGAAAATATGCTTCTGTTAAGTACCTGTAGTAAAGTGTTTTTTTTGTCTGAAAGAAGACTAGTCCAAGAAGATTGAGATCCTTTAAAGTAGAAAACAGGGAAATGTTCCATCCGCAGGTTGCCATGGTTTCAATTTAACAGAAAAAAACAAAATTGGAAGGTCACCAATAAGTGCTGAGCATATTCTTTTCTTTTTAAAACAAAAAAGAAATCATATCAATGCAATGTAAAAACCTAACAAGATTTAGAACAATACAGGCACTTTGAAAATTACAAAACCGTTAGTCAATACCATATTTAGCTGATTTATTACTCTCTAGTGTCACAGTATTTTAGCTCCTGATGAAGATCCAGTTAAGAAATAAGATTATGACTCTTTTCTTAGGTTTTCACATACTGCTTTCTCCAAAAATAAAGCAAATTAGACAATAAATCATTGTCCATATCACTTCTCAACTCATGCTGATCCCAGAGGTGGATATTTATGTTCAAAATTATGTTCCCTTCCCCTTTATCAAAATTCTGTGCAGTCAATTTCAGTCAAATTATGTGGAAGATGGATTGATTTTGAGGAAGGAAATTCAATTTGAACTAGCTTAAAGAACAAAAGAGAATTTATTAGAGGGATAATATCTCCCTAGGTTACAGTCTAATAACTTCATGACCAGTCTCCGGTATGAAAACCCCCAGGGAAGAATTTGATTTTCCTCTGTTGGTGCCTACTTGGGTCTATACCTGCCTATTCTATGGATTATTCAGTATGACCAGACAAGGAAAGTCTATTGACTTCAATTCACTCAACTGCCGTCTTGCTTATCTCTCGATAAAGGTCCAGACAGGATTTGTTAGTAAGAGAAGGCCACAATAACTAGAAAAATAACCCCCTAAAGATATCTGCGTCATAATCCCTTGTACCTATAAATATCTTAGGTAACATTGCAAAGATGAAATAAATTTGAAGATGAAATTAAAGTTGTAATCATCTGAATTTAAAGTAAAGAGTTTAGCCTAGGTTATCCAAGTGTGTCCAATGTAATCACAAAATACAAAACCAAACCAACTGCTGTCAGTATAGAACTGCCCCACGGAGTTTCCAAGGAGCACCTGACAGATATGAACAGCCAACCTTTTGGTTAGCAGATAAAGCACTTAACCACTATGCAACCAGAATTCCCATGTAATCACAACAGTGCTTAAAAGTGGAAAAAGGAATCAGAGAAAGAAATGTGATAATAGAAAAAGGGTCAGAAAGATGGTATGTTGCTAGCTTTGAAGATGGAGAAAGAGGAGCATGAGGTAAAAAACAGGTAGCTTCTAGAACCTGTAAATGGCAAGGAAATGAATTTTCTCCTAGAATTTTCAGAAAGACCCTGCCCACATCTTGATTTTTAATCCCATGACACCTTTGTTGGATATGTGTCTCAGTTACCTCATGCTCTGTGACACACACACACAAAACAAGGAGGTAGCTTTAAAGAACAGAAATTTATTTTATCATGAGAAAAAGAAATAAAACTGTTGCCTTCTGGTTGATTCTGACTCATAGCAACCCTGTAGGAACTGAATAAAACTACCCCATAAGATTTCCATTGCATGACTGGTGGATTCCAACTGCTGACTTCTGGGCTAGCAAACGAAGCTACTAACCATTATGCCACTAAGGTTTCACACAATGCAAGAGTCCAATCTAGAGTCTCAGTTGAGTTGGTTTCTTCTTTGTTGGTAGCCCCTGGTATTTCTTGGTCCCATGGAATTCCTTGGTTTACAGTTGATCCTCACTCGGATTTTGTCTTACCATTTGCATGTTTCTGAATTCATTATACTTTTTCATAACTCAGATGTGATTAGATTTAGAATTTTAACTACATTGGTCCAATTGAAAATGGCCAATACCAGTCCATTTCAGTTCACTAATGCTTGGGATGCCTATCTTTATGTCTTTCAATTTATTTTTTATTATTTCCAATTTTCCTAGATTCATATTTAGTACATTCCGTGTTCTGATTTTTAATGGATACTTGTGGTTGTTTCTTCTCATTTTGAGTCATGCCTTGTCCGCAAATGAAGGTCCTGAAAGCTTGACTCCATATCACCAAGGTCGACTTTACATTGAGAGGCCAGCTCTACCAACTCATGTTTCGAGTGCCTGCAAACCTGAAGGGCTCAATTCTGGCACTTACATGGTTTTCACTGGAAATGTTTTTCAGAAGTAAGCCACCAGGCCCTTCTTCAAAGCCTGTCTTAATCAAGAAACTACACTGAAACTTGTCCACCGTGGGTGATCTGCTGGTATTTGAAATACTGGTGGCATTGTTTCCAGTATCACAGCAACACACAAGCTACCACAGTACAATAAACGGACAGATGATTAGCGGAGATAAAGCTCAATAACCTAGGCATTAAACCCACTACCATCGAGTCATTTGTGACTGATAGCAATGCTATAGACAGAGTAGAACTGCCACATAGAGTTCCCAAAGAGCACTTAGCAGATTTGAATTGCTGATTTTTTGAGTAGCAGATGTAGAATGTAACTTCTATGCCACCAGACTTTCCACCTAGAAATTAGTGAGCTGAAATGGACTGGTACTGGCCATTTTGAATCAGGCAAACACAGGGTTAACTATGTAGGGAATGACAAAATGAACAGGAAAGGTATAACATTCATCGTCAAAAACAACATTTCAAGATCTATCTGATATACAATGCTGTAGGTGATAATACCCATACACTTACAAGGAAGAGCAGTTTATATGACTGTTATTCAAATTTATGCAACAACTCTTAAAACCAAAGATGAAGAAACTGAATATTTTTACCAATGTTTGCAGTACAAAATTTGATCAAACAAGCATTTAAGATGCATTGGTAATAACCAGTGATTGTAAATGATGCTGGAGATCACATGACACCATTTTGGAAGACCAATAACTTGTGTTGCAAATACCTTTTTTCAACAGTATTAGTGATGACCATACACTTTGGTATTGCTAGATGGAATATACAAGAATCAAACTGACTACATTTATGGTAGGAGACAACAGAGAAACCTGATATCATCAGTCAGAACAAGGCCAGGGCTGACTGCAGAACAGATCATCAACTGCTCATATGAAAGTTCAAGTCAAAGCTGAAGAAAATTAGAACAAGCCCAGGAAAGCCAAATATGACTTAAAGTATATTCCCACCTGAATTAGATACTGTCTCAAGAATAGATTTGATACATTGCACATTAATGACCAAAGACCAATGAGCTATGGAATGACATAGAAGACATCATACATGAAAAATGCAAAAGGTCATTTAAAAGACAGGAAAGAGAGAAAAGACCAAAATGGATGTCAGAAGTGACTCTGAAACTTGCTCTTGAATGTCAAGTAGCTAAAGCAAATAAAAGAAATGATGAAGTAAAAGAACTGAACAAAGATTTTAAAGGGCTGATCAAGAAAACAAAATAAAGTATTGTAATGAAATGTGCAGCGACCAGGAGTTAAGAAGCCAAAAGGAAAGAATACACTTGGCATTTGTCAAGGTGAAAGAACTTTAAAAAAAAAAAAAAAAAAAAAAAAGGTCAAGCTTCAAGTTGCAATACCAAAGGACTTTATGAGGAAAATACTCAATGATATAGGAAGAATCAAATGAAGATGGAAGGAATACACAAAGCCACTATATCAAAAAGAATTGGTCAGCATTCAACCATTTCAGGAGATAGAACATGACTACGAATTTATGGTACTAAAAGAAGAGATCCAAGCTGCACTGAATGAAGCCACTGTTAAAAAAACAAGTCTCCAGGAACTGATGGAATACCAACTAAGATGTTTTAACAAATAGATACAGCTCTGGAGGTGCTCACTTGTCTATGCCAAGACATTTGGAATAGAGCTCCCTGTCCAACTGGTTGGAAGAGATCCATATATGTACCCATTCCAAAGAAAGATGATCCTTTTGGAAATCCAATATGGAAATTGTTGAGCAATGTCGTTGATATCACAAGCAAGTAAAATTCTGCTGAAGAGCATTCAAGAGTGACTACAGCAGTACACTGACAGGGAATTTCCAGAAATTCAAGTTGGATTCAGAAGACGATGTGGAAAAAGGGTTATTACTGCTGATGCCAGATAAAGATGTTTACCTGTGTTTTACTAACTGTGAAAGTCATTTGACTGTATGGATCATAACAACTTATGAATAAGGGATAATAAAGCCAGCCAAGTGCCATCAAGTTGGATCCAACTCATGACGTATAAGGGATAATACATGGTTTATAATAAGGAAAGGTATGCATCAGAGTTATATCTTCTTACTGCACTTGCTCAACTATTATGGTGAACAAATAATCCAAGAAGCTGGACTATGTGAGGATTGAAGGAAGAGTCATTAACAACCCACATTACGCAGTTGACATAACCTTGATTACTGAAAGAGACTTCAGTCTCTTACTGATGAAGCTCAAAGATCAGCTCAACATAAAGAAAACAAAATCCTCAGAAGTCGATCAACAAGCAACATCATGAAAAATGGAGAAAAGATTGAAGTTGTCAAAGATTTCATTTTACTTGGATGCACTATCAACAACTATGGAAGCAGCAGTCAAGAAATCAAATGATTTTGTACACTTGGCAAATCTGCTGCGAAAGACCTCTTTAAAGTGTTAAAGGCAAAGGTGTCACTTTGAGGACCAAGGTGCAAAGCTTTGATTTTTTTGATTTCCTTACATGAATACCAAAGCTGGACTATAAAGAAGATCAAAGTAGAATCTATGCCTTTAAATTATGGTGTTAGGGTAGAATGTTGAATATACTACTGAACTGCCAGAAGAAGGAATAAATCTGTCTTAAAAGAAGTATAGACAGAATGCTCCTTAAAAACAATAATGATGAGGCCTTGTCTCATGTACTTGGATTTGATTTCAGGAAGTGTGCTTGTAGAAGAACATTAGGCTTGATAAATTAGAGGGCCAGTGAAAGAGAAGACCTTCAATGAGATGGATTGACACAGTGGCTGCAACAATGGGCTGAAACAGAACACCGATTGTGAGGACGGCACAGGATCGTGCAGTGTTTCATTCTGCTGTACATAGGGTCTCTATGAGTTGGAATGGACTTGAAGACACCTAACATACAACCTACATTGGTATGGTCTCATCTGGTTGATCAACTACATTATAGAAGATCACATTATGGAAGGGAATTATACTACAGGGAAAGTGATTATGTTACATTATATTTACATTTACATTACATCACATAATGGATGGTATGATTTATTTAATCATGTGTAAGTACTCATGGCAACAACCAAGATTAGTGTTAGGCCTAACAACTAGAAACCACACCCTAGCCAAATGGATACATAAAATGAAAAGTCACAACTCATGACTTACAAAATTGTATGAAAACAAATTTGTGTTGTTTTAAGTCACTGTTTGTGGTAATTTGTTATGGCAGCAATAGAAAACTAACACAAAGAGAAATGGAACACACATATGATCATAGAGCCATTTTTGTAAGCAAAGTAACAGCCTCATTTTTTGTCAGACATAACACTATCCTATCCCTCCTTACTTAACAAAATAATTATTAGGGTTACTATTTTTTTTCCATTTTCACAGAGATGACTTTAGAGAAAACTGTAGCATGGTAGTGTGTATACTTCCTTAGAGGAACACTGTTACAATTTCCATGGCTAATGTTCTTCTATCTTAAAACAAATTAGTCTAATGTTTTCGTTTTTATTTTAACCCTTGACTTTTCAAAATTTTTAATGTAGCAAAAACTCATAAACAAGAACTTTATGTAACTTACCTATCACACAGATTATATTAAAATAATGTTTACTTGTAACCAGAGATGCTGTCTTCCTATACTTACTCATATGTGACATAGAAATATAGCTTCCTTGTTTCCTATTGAGAATTCAACAAAATAAAATAAAAACAAAACAAAAAATCACCTCTGTTACTAGGAAGGGACTTATTTTCTGGCAGTAGTATTGTGTAACTACAAGCACTTATATTAAACACAGATTGATGACAGTGGATTTGGTTTTTTGAGGGGATTGATGTGACTGGTACGAAGCAGCCTTGTTGGCACAATGGTTAAGCACTCAACTGCTACTCAAAAGGTTGGCAGTTCAAACCCACCAGCTGCAATTCATGGAAGATATGACCCGGCAATATGCTCCTGTAAAGATTTTAGCCTAGGAAACCTTTTGGGGTAGTTCTACTCTGTCACGTACAGTCTCTGTGACTCAGAATAGACTCAAAGGCATACAATAACATAATAACAGTAACTAGTACATAGGCTCTTGAAAACTAGATAATCAATAACAGCCTCACCCTCTGAAAGCATGCTAATCAACAATACTTACACTCTACTCATGCTTTTACGGCTAAAGATCATGTGACCAATCTTTTCACACTCTTTCTCACACTTTTCACAAACACTAGGGTAGAAGGATATACTTCCAACTTGTTCTTTTACATCATGAATTTCCTTAGATCTTATCTTTCTTCTTTCCTGCAGAAACTAAAATTCACAGCCCAGTAAAGTAGAAATGTTATCCTTTCTTAGGAGGAGTGTGGTGTCTCAGTGAGGACAACAGACAGAGTTGCACAGAAGCCTGTGTTCAGGGTTTTATACGGCAAGTTGACTAGGACTGTGAACTTTCACTTAATCATAACAAAAATACAATTTTAAAAAGCATAAGTTATTCTTTCTTAAAAATGGGATAACTCTACGATCTAATCTTCCAAGTCCATCTTCTCAATATGTCAATGTAAGCTATAGAAACTTAGAAATTACTTTCGTGTCTTGGTAAAATCTGGCTTTTAAGATTCTTATCACGCTTTGAACTCAAAGAAAGTGATTTTGGATTTCAAAAGCAGACTGTTGATCCCCCATTTCTCTTTGTATTCCTGTTCTAACAATCGTAATCTTTTCCAAATGAAGTGAATGCCTGTGACTGAATAGGGTAAGTCATAATCACAAGAATGTCAAAAAAAGTGAAAAACTCTATATCTTTTGTAAATGTCTTCATTAGATACAGATAATTTTTTCACCAAAATATTTCAAATATATTTATATCTAATACTTATGATTTGAATCACTCAAAATGTTAAAATCCATTAACAGTTTGTCCAAATGTGAGAACTGCTCATGGCTCCAAAGATTTGTTATCCTAGAACTCACATAACCTTTGCTTTCAAATGCTATGAATCCCTCAGAGTGCAATACCTGGATTATCCTTTCTCCTATGAGACTGAAAATCTAAAAATCGAGAAAATCGTTAACTTAGTTATACAACAAGTTATGGGGGCCAGAAAGAATTAATGACTCAAATAATCAGTCACTTTAGTATTCAATAAAGAGAAAATTGAAGGGGGTTACAAGTGGCAGGTATCTTCTACTGAGCAGTACTATTTGAGAAAATATAAATAATTGAAAAATAAATCTCACCTAATAGTAGTAGAATATTTTCAAAATTACTTCAGTCACATTAGTAATCGTTAAGTGATGATGGCTATGAAAATTGTCAAGTCATATCTAATGATGCCTTTGATTAATCAGTTGGCTTAGGATACTAACAGAAGCCCAAAACAACCACAAACATTTATTGATTGCTTCTTCAGAACCTAGTACTTTTCCAAGTGCTATATAAGTGACCTTTTTAGTGCTCAGAACTTCATGAAGTAGTTATTATGATCACCTCTACTTTACAGATTAGAAAATTAAAAACAAATGTTAAATAGCTTCTGCAAGATCACACAGATAACTGATGTGGAGTTTAAATTCTGATCCATGCATTTTGATTTCATGTTCTTGCTATGTACACTGTGCTACTTTTCCAGAGTCACTAATCTAGTTAATGGAGGATTATGGACTTCAGAGTTTTCTCAGGTATGACCAAGAAGTTGCATACACAGTATGAAAGTAGTATATCTGGATATTTTTCTTAATTATTGTTGTTTCACAGAACCCTTAACTCTCCCTATTTTAGACATTCAGAAAACAGCCTTGGTAGTGCAATAATTGTTTGGCTGCTAACCAAAGTGTCAGGTTGGCACCCACCACCAGCTTTGAGGGAGAAAAGATATGGTGATCTATTCCCATAATGATTACAACCTAGCAAAACTTACAGGACAGTTCTATTCTGTCCTATAAGGCTGTGATAAAACAGAATCGACTCAATTACACACAATATCAGACATTCAGAATCTGTTATTACTGAAAGATTATCAATGGTTATTTCTTTCAGAGTGTGAGAGTGTGTAAATCAGAGTGCTGGGTTTTAAGGATACAGATAGCGTTAAGGACTCAACGCAAAACTTAATGATCTGACAATGGGGGCTTCTTTCTGGGCTTTTAGTCATCTAAGAGAATGATTATTTCCTTCGTGGAAATATCAGCTAGGATTGACTGGTGATACCTGCTAGTTACACTTCTGCCAATCTCTCCTTACCCGGATAGCAAGCCAAGATTCAACTCAGCATCTTGAGTGGACAGGGGACAGAGGAGAGGTCTTGTGCCCTGGCAAGGAAAACAAAAACAAAACAGCTGGGTCCCAGGATTTCCCATGGAAACATTTTGGTGAATAAATGCATATACTGCTGACAATTTTTTGTTTTCATAAGATGAGAAGTTCTGAATATCATCATAACAAACTCAAACAATACAAATAACAATAGAAACAAACTGCAAGAAACAAAAAAAGCAGAAAATAAAGACCCACTTTGCATCACAATCACTTTTGAAGTAAAAGATACCTACATGGATATAAAACAAAAGCAATCTGACCCTTTGCTATCAAGTAGGTTCTCACTTATGGAGACCCCATGTGTTACAGAGTGGAACTGTTCCACAGGGTTTTCCTGGCTATAACCTTGATGGAATCAGATCTCTAAGCCAGTCTTTGACAGCACTGCTGGATGGATTTAAACCACTAGTCTTTAGGTTAGTGGTCAGTCATGAACCATTTGCACCACCCAGGGGCCCTACATAGATATATAAACATTACAGATACATAAGCATTACAAATTACAAACAAGCATATAAGCATATTAGTTCCTTGTAAGCAGTATGCTTAACAATATTGAGTGTGTCTCAAATAACAAAGATGATGCAATTTTCTTGAGGTTTGTGTTGTTGTTAGGTACCATTGAGTCACTTCTGACTCATAGAGACCCTACACACAACAGAAGGGAACACTGCCTGGTCCTGTCTCGTCCCCACAAGTGTTTTTATGTTTAAACCCATTGTTGCAGCCACCGTGTCAGCTCGTCTTGCTGGAGGTCTGTCTTTTTCAGTGACCCTCTACTTTGTATAGCTTTAGAATAATAACCTAAATTATTACTTCCAAAATAGTTAAATAAACTATTATCATATGAAACTTTAGCAAAAATCACTTAAATATAATTTTAAATCTCTAGTGAGATAAACTATTGATTTTATTATTTCAGGTTGTATTTGTGAAATTGGATACCCTGGTGGTGTAGTGGTTAAGTGCTACATCTGCTAACCAAGGGGTTAGCAGATCAAATTTGCTAGGCGCTCCTTGGAATCTCTATGGGGCAGTTCTACTCTGCTCTGCAAGGTCTCTATGAGTTGGAATCGACTCGATGGCAGTGGGTTTTGATTTGTGAAATCCATAAATTAAAACAAAGGAGTGACTCATATAAATAGTAACTTCTATTGTTTGTTTAGTGTCTACTAGCTGCCACACATTATAAGTTATCTTATAATGCACCCTCCCTTGAGAATTCAAAGATGGCATTATCCACTTAATTTTACAGATAAGAAAACTGAGGCTAGGAAATATAAAGTAGCTTTCTAAAAGTTAAACTCAATTAAGTTACAGAGACAGGATTCAAACTCAGGCCTATCTGACCCAGTATCATTAGTGTTGGTGAAATTACACAGTGTGTACAGACAAGAAAGAAGACTTATTGACTAGTTCTAAAAACAAACTATTTGACTATAAAACAAGAGGAATGAAAGTACATTTTCATTCAAATGACAAATTTCTGATGTACCTTGACCCAGATGACACAGACCGTGAGAAGAAAGTAAACGGAAAAGTTCAGAGGTGAGAGGAAGGTAAGAGCTAGTCAAAGGTGAGTTGTTACATTTCATCCATCACCAGCCATACTCACACTGACAAAGACTGGTAGAATAAAGAGAATGCCCTTCCTTGTGACCTTGAGCATACATCACTGCCTGGAATTATAACTGTTATGTTGTTGTTGCTACTATCTGCAGAGAAGATTGCAACAAAGAAATAAAGAAAGATGGACAAATGGCATCACATCTCTAGGTTTCCGTTTTGTGTCCACAACACATAGAGCAGAAGAGCTTTTTCTGTTTGAAGTACCTGTTGTTGAGCGTTTAATTCTATTTAATCCTGAGGGTGAGGGTTTACAGACAACTTCAAAAAGGATGTTTGGTAAATTACTCAAGCTAGTTTAAAAGATATTCAAAGGAAGGGAGATAGTGAAGTGAAAAGGTAGGAACTTCTCTCCTTGCAATACTGAAAGAGGACCATCCCAGGCATAAAGAGCATGTGATTCAGTGTAGTCTATGAACTGTGATCTCTGGTTCTTCTTTCAGACACCTCTTGTGAGTAGGTGTGCAAGCTTGCTTATACACACACAAGTGCACACTAACATATACACAATAAAATTCTTATTAACTCCATGTAGTATGCAACGGAAACTTTTCTGCTTACCCTTAGTGCAGGCAGACATAATGTGGTAGAAAGAAGACAAACAGATTACCACGCATAGTAAAGTCAGACATCTGTCTGAACGACTCTTAGTTATCTAGTGCAGCCATAACAGAAATACAAGTGCATGGCTTTAAGAAACAGATATTTATTTTCTCACAGTTTAGAGGCTAAAATTCTGAATTCCAGGGGCCTGCACTAAACCAAAAACCAAACCCATTGCTGTTGAGTCAATTCTGACTCATAGCAACCCTATAGCCTGTGCTGGGGAGACTTTCTCTTCCAACTCTGGAGGAAGGTCCTTGTGTCTACTAAACTTCTGATCATGGGAGATCTTCCTGTAGCTTGGCGTCTCTCTTCCCCCATCTCTGCTTGCCACCTTGTGTTTGCAGTTGGCCCTCCATATCAACAGGGTCTGCAACCTTGGATTCAACCAATCACAGATTGAAAATATTCAGAAAAAAAGAAAGTTCCAAAAACCAAACCTTGAGTTTGCTGTGCTCTACATACAACACTGAATCCACACCAATGTAATGATGTGTAAGCACACCCTGCTGTGGCTTCCCACCATGTCACAGGTCCTCAGTCTCTCTCCAGCACTCCTTTATTTGAGCTTCCAAATACTAAGCAAACATTAAATGTTAAGTGTAAGCATTAACAACTATTTACATAGTATTTCCATTGTATTAGGTATTACAATTAATCTAGAGATTATTTAAAGTGTACAGGAGGATGTACATAGGTTATATGTAAATAATGTGTTATTTTATATGTGGAACTTAAAGCATCCTCAGATTTTGGTATCTGAGGGTATACTGGAACCAATTTCCAGCAGATACTGAGGGACAACTGTAATATCTTTTATATCTCCAATTTAATACAAAAAAAAAGGTTTCTTTCCTACTCACCGGCTTGATTATTCTAGGAAGCAGCTATCTCCATTACAAAGTAGTTATGACACCCCCCTCATCAATGGCTTTGAGAACTAAAATGAGACAGCATGTGTAAAATATCTAGTAAAGCATATAGCACCAACATTGCTAATAAATAGAATGTAATATAACAAAATGATACTTTTTATTGTTGGTTTATGAAAGGCACTCAAGT
Organism: Heterohyrax brucei; assembly: GCA_028571685.1. Taxonomy (NCBI): domain Eukaryota; kingdom Metazoa; phylum Chordata; class Mammalia; order Hyracoidea; family Procaviidae; genus Heterohyrax; species Heterohyrax brucei. Next base: position 35,794,284 of record CM053166.1, on the reverse strand, counting down.
TGTTTCACTCCCTCTACTCTGCTTTTTCCTTCTAAGAAGGAGTAAGACTTCCATTCAGATGGCTCCACTTCTTAAAAGAATTGCTAAGGTTGACGGTAACGGATTAGACCATAGTTTTCCAATTAAATTTTTCAATTAAAGAAAAAAAGGGAGGTGTCTTTTCTCATCCTCCCTTTCATGTGACTAAAATGATAATTATCGAAATTTCAGGGAGATCAATAAACAGTAATGGTAAGACTTTAGACACCAAAGTGGCTTCCTTTAAAATTTCTGCTCCTTAGCATTCCTTGAAGGAACCCTGACAGTACAAGAGTTAAATGCTCTGCTGCTAACTGAAAGGTGGGCAGTAGTAACCCACCAGTGGCTCCGTTAGAGAAAAGACCTGTCAATCCCCTCCTGTGAAGATTATGGCCTAGGAAATCCTATTGACAGCACACGAAGACAGCATCCCATAACTTCGTCTATTACGAGATTCTTTTCAACTCTGGCTTTTTCTCATTCTCATTTGTTTGCTAGTCTTTCCTCCACCCACCCGTTCCTGTACTTAAAGCATCCCAAACTACGTTTCTCACAAAGTCTCCATGATCAAACGTGTTTAGGCAAGACTTGATTTAGGCAAGCTTACATAAAGGTTGATTCTTCCGCCTGGCTTTTTACAGCTCTAAAAGTTTTTCGCCTTTTTCAGGGTTGGTTTTGTGGCTGTTGAGTGAGACTCCTGTGTTATATAGCTCTAAAAAACGACAGTGAATTTAAGTTCTGGGAACACAGCCACTCCGTTTTGTCAGTGAAGTACAGAACGATGCTCTTAAAGAGTCCACATAGCTGGGGATAGGCTTGAAATTCTCTGGTGAAAATTAAAGCAGCTTATAAGAGCATGTCCCAGAATGAAAAGACATTTCATCTATTCCCAGAATTTCACCTGGAGAGCACTCACAGAGATGGATCAGTTTTCTTCTTAGTACTGTTTCTGGGTCTAACAGTATCAAGCAAACAATTGCTTCCACAAAATTCTTGTATAGTTCATTTTATTTCCTGAATAGAAAAACTTTAAAAAGTGGGACACCAAATGCTCACCTACTAAATTAAAAAGGCAGTAATAATTAACCAGGCAAGCCAAAAAAAAAAAGAGTACTCAACAACAATCTAGTTTTTTAAATTAATTTTTGTATACCATGTGAAACGAATTCTATATGTTAGAATGGTAAAGACTCTATGTAAGAAGTACTGGACATGAAAAGAGATGACTAATACCTCTTGCATAAAGTCCTTACCACTCATCTTCCACTTTATAGATGGCAAAATAGATGCCACTGTTTCACATATACCATTGCATACAACTCAATATTAGAATATAGTCTTGATATTCAAGTGATGAAATTTTATTAAAATATATCCTCATCTATGCCTCCTGACACTTATTTTTATCCATCTTTTTTTGTATTCCTATACAAACTTTCAGATCCAAACTGCATCACCATAATTTAAGACAATGTCAAAGTCTCACCACTCTTTGCTGTGTCTGCTTAAGACCCAGTGCCAAATAGCCTTGGAAAACTGGCAGAGTTTAAGGTGAAATCTATAGATGTTGACAGAGATTAATCAATGAAGTCTCTAAGAAGTAGATGGCTGTCTTGCTTAAAGTCATTTTTTTACTTCCAAGGGGTAAGACACTTCCATTCACCGTTGCAATCAACTGTCTTTGCAAGTAATGAAAGCACAGGCACTTGAGCAGATACAAATGAACCCATCTGGTTATATATTTCACCTGAAACATCTGTCCATCTCCAAATGTCCTTAAATATCGCTACTAGCCCCTACAGAGAGGCAACAGGAAATAAACACTAGTAAACACAAAAAACCTTATGCAGTAAACTCTGCTTTTTTTTTTTTTTTCTGTTTTGCTTTGATTCATTCAGTTTTAGGGATCAGGCTGACAGATACTAGTTTTTACTTTCAGATACACAAAGTAAGAGTAGAAAGCACTCTTGGTTTAGAGGACCCATTAGTTGAAGTTGTAGGGATAAGGCCTAGGGGCCTAGCTCAGGGAGAAAGAAAATAGGCACACTGTTACTTTTTCATTGCTAGGAAACATTCTTATCTCTGACACTGTTTAAAAGGTATCCCCTTTGTTAGAAAGAAAATGGTCTGGTCAAATGAAGCTATTTTGCTCTTCTGTAGCAAATTTTTGAATCCACGATTTTTGCAATGACACATTGTGTTGGTCATCTAGTGCCGCTATAAGGAAAATATCATAAATGTGGCTTTAACAGAGAAACTATTTTCTCACAGAAAAGTAGGCACAAAGTTCAAATTCAGGGAATCAGCTCCAGGAAAAGGCTTTCTCTATTGGCCCTGGAGGAAGATCCTTGTGAACCATCTTCCCCTTGAACTGGTTGCTTCTCAGGTACAGGGACCCCTAGCCCAAAGGATGTGCTTTTGGTACTTGTTTCTTAGTGGTAAGAGGTCCCCTTGTCCCTGTGCTCACGTCTTTCCTTTCTATCCCAAGAGATTGCACCAGGACATAACACAATCCTGTAGATTGAGTCCTGCCTCACCATCACAACTGTGGTCCATCTTCCCTCATTAACATCATGGAAGCAGAATTCATCATGGCCCAGCCAAAATGATATACACATTTTTGGGGGGACACAGCTCAATCAATGGCATACATGTTTGAAATAAGTTCAGAAGATGGGACTTGTTAAAACAATTCCCATGCTTTTCTGTTTATCCAAAGTATATGCCCATACACAGCATTTTATGCGATTTTGCTATTTTTTTAAATTCATTAACATATTCAGCTGACAGGCTCAAAAGGTTTCCACATGATTAGCAGGGTCTATCTTATGCATTCTTATGTTCAGCCATTTATACTAATTGTGTATTACATCCCTGAGCTAATATATACAGAGATTAGAGGCAAAATCTTAGTGGATAAAAAGTTAGATTAACCAAAACACTCGTATTCAAATACAACAAGCGTGAACACAAGGTAAGGAGGCGTGACAGAGGAGTTGTGTGTTTTCAAGTAATTCGAACACATAGCAACCGTGTATGACAGAGCAGAAATGTCCTGTAGGGTTTTCTAGGCTGTAGTCTTTACAAGAGCAGGTTTACCTGGTCTTTCTTCCTGTGGAGAGGCTGGATGGGTTTGAACCACTAACTTTTCAATTAGCAGCCAAGCCACCAGAGCTCCTCACAGAGACCCAAGACTTGGCCTTCGGAAGACAGCGTAGACAAATTAGAAAATGAATCCTACAAGAGATGGTGCAGACCAAGACATGAATAATCAGAGAATTCTAAAGAAGTAGATGAGTACTGGAGACAGAAACAGAGACAGAGACACAGGTGAGACGCAGAGACAGAGACAGAAGATTAAGTGTACAAAGGCACTTTTGATAAGAGTCCCCTTTCCATTTCTTATTGGAAACAGACTACAATCAAATCCAAATTCATCAACTGAAATGCTAATGAAGTAATTTTTCAAAAATAAATCTGATATATCACCACCATGGTAGCAAATATGCAATAACTCATCATAGCCATTAGGATAAAATGCAGTCTTTGTAAGTCCTGTAATGATTTTGACATATAGTCTATTAACCGCTTTTATAGAGACCATTTGCAGACTTGAAATTTATCTAGTGGCATTAATTTTTGTTGACGGACTTCTAAGAAATATTCCTGTAAACCTAACAGCTACATTATGGTAAGAATGTTCAATCCAAATATTTCTACAAATCCAACAGCTGCATTTACATAAGATATTGTATATTACAGCATGTGGCTTTTCTATGTAGAACTGTGAAAGAAATCTTCCTCTGTTTTCAGTCAGAAATATCCATATTTCTTCTGAGCATACATTCTGAATCTTGTAACTATTAGTGCCTCTTTGACTTGTCTGAAGGAGTGTTTAGCATACAGAATATAGCATCTCCCATAACGAAAAACTTAGGAATTTAAGGAATGTTTTTAAACTAATCTTACTATTTGGCATCATTTTACTTCGTCATATTCATTTCCCTTGACCTTATTTTTTCTCATCTACTTTGTTTTATTTCATGTATGTATATATGTGTCTTCAAAATTCACATTAAACATTTTTATAAGACAGCTTATAAAAATGCAAAACTATAGACTTCGCAGATTAGCTGATAGAGATTTTTTGTCCTTTTAGAATTTTTTAGACTGTCTGTGAACCTCTCATTTCAGTCCCATTGAATAAAGCAGTGATCACTTGACTTCCAAGTCAGTCAATATTACATGATTTGATCCTAGCCAGTTAGAACATCCCATTTCCCCAAGCAGAATGATTGATCTGGCAATAGATTCATAACCCAAAGCTACCCAATCAGAGCCATTTATGAGACTTTTGATGGAACTGGTATTGCAAACAATAAGAAAGAGGAAAGCCTAGACAAGTTGTTGATTCTTATTCTCCCATTTGCAGAAGCCTAAGAATTAAGTACTATACTAAAGGATGCAGAGCTCAAAGCAGTAAATAGAAAATAATTTAACCTGATGCAATTAGACTTTCTAGTTACATGTTGCTTTTAGGTGACATAAAGTTGATTTTCAACTCATAGTGACTCCAGGTGCAGAGCAGAACTGCTCCATAGGTTTTTGTCATGGATTGATTCGTGTTCCCCCCAAAATACGTGTAGTGATTTGGCTGTACTTGGATCCCCTGTATTTTGTGACTACCCTCTATTTTGTGATTTTCTGATTCTGTAAATCCTGATCTCTGCCTGTGGCTAATAGACAGGATGATTATGTTAAAAGATGATTAGGGTTGGACTGCTGTATCCTTGCTAAGGTAGTTACCCTGGAGTGTGATTTGTACCACTCCTTATCCTTTCATTATATGAAAGATAAAAGGAAAGGGAAGCAAACAGAGAGTTGGGAACCTCATACCTTTAAGAAAGCAGCACTGAGAGTAGAGCACTATCCATCAGGCCTGAGATTCCTGCACCAAGATGTTTCGTGACCAAAGACTGATGCAGCACAAGGACCTTCCTCCAGAGCCAACAAAGGGGAAAGCCTTCTTCTGGAGCAGACACCCTGAATTCGTACTTCTAACCTGCAGGACTATGTACGAATATAAACTTTTCTTTGCTAATCGGATCCGACTCAATGGCACTTGGCTTGCTAAAGCCATCCACTTGTAATATTTCTGTTAGGACAGCACCAGCTGACTGAAGAAATTTTTCTTGGCTACATTCTTTGCAGGAGCAGCTGTCTTTCGCCCAGAGAGGTGCTGTGCTGTGTAGGTTGGAATGACCAATCTTTCAGCTAGCAGCCAAGCGCTTAACCACTGCCCTACCAGGACTCCTTCTAGTTACATAAGTCAACACTTTGTTTTAGTTTCTTAAAATAGCTTGAATTGAGCTTTGTAATTTGCTAACTACAGTTCACAATTAACAAAACAAGTATAATGGTCACTGGTTCAAGGGGAGCAAAAGGGTTTTAGCACCTAGTAATAATTACAATAAGAACAACAACTGGTTGAAGATGCTTCTTTTCTTTCTGCATTGAAGGAACAGAATTTCTTTAACTTTCTTATTATACGAACTTACACAGACCTTTTCCACACTTACCTATAAAGTGTTTAAGTAGCTGTTTACCCATAACTCCTTTATTCATGTGTCTAGTCCATGAAGGGGAAAAAATATAACATTGCTTTTTAAAATAGATTAGACATTTGTTTCAAACACAACTAAAACTGATACTGAGGCAAAAAATTAGATAACTAACCCTCAAATAACCAGAAATATATTAATATTATTTCAAGTATGGAACGAAACCTGCTATGTTAAAATCTGAAGTCCTGAAATCATGAACTGTAAATAAGTCCTACATGATGGCATCTATATAAGTTTTCTCTGATACTATTACTCAAATTTAATATCTGACTCTAGATGGCAGTGGTAATCATATATTAATATAAATAATATGTAGCTGAATATACATGTACGTATGACTATATATATATAACAGGATATTAATAATTTTACTCTTTAAATATCAAAACAAAACTCATTGTCATTGATTTGATTTCAACTCACAGTGACCCTATAAGACAGTAGAACAGCCCTACAAGGTTTCTAGGGAGCAACTGGTAGTTTCAAACTGCTCACTTTTTGGTTAGCATCTGAACTCTTAACCACTTTAAGCAGTCAATGATAAAGCCACAGCAGCTCAAAATGTCTTTTAGAATCATTCTAATTCAATTTTCTAGATTTTTATACTAAATATAAATAAATTAAAAATGAAATAAATAGAAACTGCAACTGTGTTGTAAGCACAGGTTTTTCTTCTATGCTATAGTTCGCTCTTTTTGAATTAAATGAAAATATAGAGGTAGGTTTTCATGTATGTAGGTAGAGAAGAGATGGTAGAAATATGTTATTTCCTATCTATAATTAAGGTTCTTTTCCTTTTAATAAAGTTATTAAGAAGAAAATAATCTATATGTGAGAAAAACGGATGAAGCCATCTTTTTACTTTTAATCAATTAGTTAATAAGAAAATTAACTAATTCCATACACTGACTTTCCATACACCTACTTTCTTTATTGTAAGCATTATAGTAGGCCTTTCAGAATGGAAGAGAAGGAAATGAAATGCTAATAGACCATTCCAAGTGCAACGAGAGTTAAATGAGTAATTTATGACCCTGTGGAATCCCACTAGAGTTAGACATTTGTGTCATTTTATACTCATGGGTTATTTTCAGGGTCATATTCTATCACTTCCTGACGCTTGTCACAACTGATCAGAACCTGTGCTTTCTCCCACATCCACGCAGCCTTTGGGCTCTTCACCGCCACACCACCAGGCTTCCAATGAAGAAAACAATATGCACAGATTATTCTTAAATAAAGTAGTAATTATTTTTTACTAGAAATTTTAGGCTAATAGAATGTTTGCCAGGAATTTTTTCTTTCTACCCTTCCTCTGATAACTTACATTCTTCAGTGGCCCTTGAAAATGTTTGCAGAGTTTGTTTTGTAAATTTTTACTGTGACAAAATAGATAATACTATGTAATTTCATCATCTTTTACTTTAAGCAGAAGTTGCTTAAAATGGATGTTTCTTATGAGTAAAAGTTTTGTGGAACACTCAGCATGGAATCCCAAAATGCCTAATGCTAGAGTGTGTACTGTAAATCTGATTTAAAAAGAGAATGAATGAAAGATAATAACACTCTAGACAGTCTCTTAAATCTCTCAAATTCTATGCTGCCGTGAGGAGTAAGGTTTATCCCTGAGTTTTCATTGTATTTCAGATAACATCCAGGCATCACACAGGTTACAAAAATTAATGGTGGAATTTTATCTCAAGGAAATTGTCACTAACCAAGACGGATGCTTTAATAATGCTTCAGATGTAATTATCTTTCAATTTGAAATTGAATTTCAATTAGTTCTTCTGTAAAGAAGGAGCCATTATTATCAAGCAATATCAGAATCTCAAAAAAAAATCTTATTGTATTTGTTTTGAAATCAATAAAATGTTTCAACTTATCAACACTTCAATATAAATACTTTTTTTTTTTATTTAATATGACTGAGTGAAAATTTACATTCCCAAGAGAAATGTAGTTGCAAATCAGTGTGGTTAGTATTGAGTAGGTTTTTAGAACTGATTATTCAGATAAATGTAGATTCAGTGTGTAGATATTATGTACTTCATCTTTCCCTTACAGATCCAGCCTAGACAGCCAGATGCATAGGATGAAAATCTCCAGCCATAAACAGTAGTCAATATACTATCAATGATCAAGCTAATTATCCTAAGTAGTCATAGAATTTAACTTACTGGTAGATAAAATATCCATATTTTAATACAAAAATACAATTACAGACAATATTCACTGTGCATGTAACACTTTGCTATATCCTTTATATGTACTATTGCATTTAATCCTCACAACAAAGTAGTACCACAGATTATATCCTTACCTTCAATTGTACAGATGGGAAAATCAAGAGTTTGGAGAACTTCAATACCTTGTCTTAAAATTAGTCAGGTATAACCAGCTAAGGAATACTGGAAGTTTATTGTAAAGTCTGTGACCTGAATCACTGCAGTATCACAAAAAAAAAAAAAAAAATTGCAGTTGAGTCAATTCCAGCCAACTTTTTGGTTAGCAGATGTAGCACTTAACCACTACACCATAAGGTTTTCCCAAAAATGCTGGTAAAAGATGCTTAATATTGGAAAAACTAGGCATCACACACTGGGTGCCCAATTGTCTGTTTGTCATACTGTGGATGCTGGAGTGTTGCTGTCATGCTGGAAGCTATGCCACTGATATTCAGATACCAGTGGGGTCACCTGTAGTAGACAGGTTTCAGCTGAGCTTTCAGACTAACACAGACTAGGAAGAAAGACCTGGCAGTCTACCTCTGAAAAGAACTGGCCGATGAAAACCTTATGAATTACAGCAGAACGTTGTCACATACAGTTCTGAAAAAATAAGCTTCCTGGATTAGAGGCACTCAAAAGATGGCTGGAGAAGAGCTGCCTCCACAAAGAAGAGATGGTAGAGTCAGCCTTAATGAAGAGGATAGAACCAAGCTTTTGGGACCTTTATTTGCTGATGTGGCAGGACTCAAAATGAGAAGAAATAACTGCAAACATCCACTAACAATCAGAATGTGGAATGTATGGAATAGAAAAGAAAACCAAAAGGGAAGAACATTGTTTGCATTTCTTAAGCTGAAAGAACTGAAGAAAAAATTAAAGCCACGAATTGCAATAGTTAAGGACTCTACAATGAAAATATTTAAAGTCTCAGGAAGCATCAAAAGAAGTTGGAAGAAATACACAGAGTCATTATATCAAAAAGAATTGGTCAGCATTCAACCATTTTAATATGTAGTGCATGATCAGAAACTGATGGCACAGAAGGAAGAAGTCAAAGCTGCATTGAAGGCATTGGTGAAAAACAAGGCTTCAGAAATTGGTGGAATATCAGCTGTAATATTTCAATAAGTGCATGCGTCCCTGGAGGTGCTCACTCATCTATACCAAGAAATTTGGAAGACAGCTACCTGGCCAACCGACTGGAAGAGATCCATATTTATGCCTATTCCCAAGAAGGGTGACCTAACTGAATGCAGAAATTTTCAGAGTCATTAATATCTCATGCAAGTAAAATTTTGCTAAAGATGACTCAAAAGCAATCGTAGTAGTGTATTGAAAGAAAACTACCAGAAATTCAAGCCAGATTCAGAAGATGATGTGGAACCAGGGATATCATTGCTGATGTCAGATGGATCTTGGCTGAAAGTAGAAAATACCAGAAAGACACTTACCTATATTTTATTGACTATGCAAAGGTTTTCAGCTGTGTAAATCATAACAAATTATAGATAACTTTTTGAAAAATGGGAACTTCAGAATACTTAACTTTGCTTATAAGGAACCAGTACACAGACTAAGAGACAGTTGTTTGAACAGAACAAGGGGATTCTGTGTGGTTCAAAATCAGGAAAAGTGTGTGTCATGGTCATATCCTTTCACTGTACTTATTCAGTCTGTGAAAATCAATTTGATGGCAGCTTCTTTTTTCTTAAATTCCATATATGTACTCAGCAAATAATCCGAAAAGCTAGAGGTCCAAGTTTACAAACTCATCCTAGAAAAAGTGCTATGTACCTCATTGGTGAATGTCACTATTGTCACTTTCAAAGTACTCCCCTTGGGAAGCTATGAATTGATGCTAGGGCCTAGTCCATCCTTCAAAGCAATTTTGGAACTCTTTTTCTGGAATAGTTATCAGAGCTGATGTTGTACTTCTCTTGATGTCCTGAATGTCACCAAAATGTCTTCCTTTTGATATTTTCTTTATCTTTGGGTAAGGAAAAAAGTCATCGGGGACTAGATCAGGTGAGTAGGTAGGGTGTTCCAATACAGTTATTTGTTTACTGGATTAAAAACTCCCTCACAAACAGTGCTAGGTGAGCTGGCCCATTGTCATGATGCAAGAGCCATGAGTTGTTGGCCAAAAGTTCGGGTAGTTTTTGTCTGTTACATGCAATCTTTTCAGCACTTCTAAATAGTAAACTTGGTTAACTATCTAAGTTAGCCAGATAACTTGGTTAGCTGTTTGTCCAGTTCATGAAAATTCATAATGAACAATCCCTCTGATATCAAAAAAGTTTAGCAACATCAATGTGACTCTAGATTTGTGACGGAACTTTCTGTGTCATAGAGAATTGGTTGACTTCTGTTATGCACTTTGACAGTTTGTTTCGGGGTAGTATTGGTAGTATTGGTACACCAGTGATAACATGGCCCAAAATATGTCTTGCATCTCCAAAAGGTCTTGGTAGACGTTGATTCTCCTTTACTGTTGTTAATAATCGGTGAGCTCCTTCAGGGCCATTTTTGCATATACCATTCTCACGCCAAGTTTTTAGCTAAGATTTTCTTGTTTCTCTGTTGATGCCTACTTGGTCTGCTGTACTTCTCACAGTTAGCCAGCGATTTTGAAGCAGCCTCTTTGGAAAGCAATCTGGTGCTTCCTTAACAAAATGGATATAGATATACCATTTGACCCAGTAATTCCACTACTTGGAATATATCCTACAGAACCAAGGCCTTTCACACCAACAGACACATGCACAGAGTGTTTATTGCAGCACAGTCCGTGATAGCAAAAAGATGGAATCAACCCAGGTGTCCAACAACAGAAGAATGGGTAGGTAAACTATGGTATATATACTTAATGGAGCACTACGCAATGATAAAGAATAATGATGATTCCAGGAAACATTTCATAAACTGGTTTCAACTGGAAGACATTATGTTGAGTGAAAGTAGTCAGCGACAAAAGGACAAATATTGTATGAGACCTCTGTGATAAGATCTTGAAAACAGACTTATATATAGAAGAAAAGACTCTTTGATGGCTGCAATGAAGGAGATGGAGGGAGAGTGAGGGGGGAGGGTTTAGATTAGATAGTTGCTAGAAATACAGTTGGGTGAAATCAGTGATAGCACACATTAGAAACAAGAACAATATTAAGTGGATTTCAGCATAACTTGAATACTCCTTCCATCTTAACCCAATATTGCAAAGACAGAGTAGCTGGGGTAGGGGGCAGGGGCCATGCTTTTAGGCAAAATTGAGGCCAATTGGCACAACTAGCATTTTGCTAAGAGTGCTCTCTGCACTCCACAATTTGATGAATTTTTGCAATGTTTTCATTAGTTCTGCTCGTTGCTGGCCACCCTGACCTCTCTTTATCAGTGATGCTTTTTCTCCCTTCAGAAAAACTTTTAATCCATTTGTACACTGCCATTTTCTTCATGGCATTATCCCCATAAACTTGGACTAACATGTCCCTGATTTCACTTCCACTCTTGCTAAGTTTAAGAAGAAATTTAATGTTTGTTTTTTGCTCTAATTCAAAATCTGACATTCTTGCAACAGCACACAAAAATGTGCACCAACAATAATGAATGCCACACAGCAAAACACTGTCTCACATCAACATGAACACAGCTGTGAGACACTTATATACCGAAGTCATGAAACCTTACTGAGTTGTTTCTACATTGCTGCCAATGGAAGCGTACGGTGGAAAGTTCGCGAACTTAATTGCCATACCTCATATGAAGAGGAATGTGGTATCAGGATTGGAGTAAGACTCGTTGACCACCTCTGGTGTTCAGATGATGCAATCTTGCTTGCTGAAAGTGACCAAAAGCCAAATCAAACCCATTGCTGTTGAGTTGATTCCAACTCATAGCAACCACATAAGACAGAGTAGAACTACCCTGTACAGTTTCCAAAGAGCACCTGAAAACCCTCTGGAGACCTATGCTGACCATTTGGCTGGCAGACAAACTCTTAACCACTATACAATCAGGGCTGAAAATGAAGAGGACTTGTAAACATTTACTAATGAAGATAAAAGACTCTAGCCTTCAGCATGTATTACAACTCAATCAGAAAGAAAATAAAAATCCTCATAACTGCACCAATAGGCAACATCATGATTAAAGGAGCAAATATCGAAGTTGTCAATGATTTCATTGTGCTTGGATCCACAACCAACACCTATGGAAGTAACACTCAAGAAATCAAATGAAGTATTGCATTGGGCAAACTTGCTGCCAGAGGAGTGAACAAATCTGTCTCGGAATGAGTACAGCCAGAAGGCTCCTTATAAGAGAGGATGGCGAGACATGTTATGAGGAGGGACTAATTCTTGGAGAAGGACATCACACTTGATAAGACAGAAGGTCAGCAAAAGAGAGGAAGACCCTCAAAGAGATGGATTGACACAGTGACTGCAATGATGGGCTCAAGCATAGCAATGACTGTGAGAACGGCACGAGACCAGGCAGTGTTTCTGTTTACAGAGTCGGGAACCGACTTAACTGCACCTAGCAACAACTCTACTTACAGTGTAATGACATAAGCTAGTTATAGGAATTTGTTTTAGGTTCTGTTTTTGATTATCTAACTTTAATTGAAGTGAACTACAGAAAAGCAGGAGGCAAGCTCTTTTTCAGAACTCTCCCATAGAAAAGTAAGTAATAAGAGACGAGCTGCCACTTCTGATGTAACAGCTCTGGGGGAAAGAAACAGTAAGGCTGTCTTTGCCCACAATGTCACAGTCTTGAGAATGAGGGAAGTATGAGAAGATTAATTTCCTCTTTGGTTTCGGAAACATGGCTAGGTACATCCTTACTGTTCAAATGAGTTGTAACATTGTTCAACACCTAATGACATTTTCCATCTGTGGGGATTAAAGTTATATGTCAACTCCGCTAGGCTATAATTCTCAGTGTTTTAGCAGACATTATAATCATTTCCCATTTTGTGATCTGATATGAGCAGCCAATCAGTTGGAAGAGGAATTTCCTTTTGAGGGGTGGCCTACATCCACAATGTAAATGAATGAATGCTCTGAAAAATCTCACTGTTTCCAATTCTATAGCCTCTGACCTACAGATTTGGGACTTGCCAGCCTCCACAGTTGTGTGAATCATTTCCTCACAATCGTGTCAAATAATTTCTTCAAGCAAATCTCTCTCTATGTATCTATGTACATTTCACTGATTTTGCCCCTCTAGGGAACCCAGAGCCCTGAGAGTGTAGTGATTAAGTGCTTGGCTGCTAATTGGGCAATTGACAGTTCTAAACAACTAGCCACATGGTGGAAGAAAGATATATCACTTTGCTGTTATATTTTGCCCTATAGGGTCACTACAAGTGAGAATATGCTCTATAGAAAACAGGTTTAGAGAACTCAGGCTAAGACACCATCAGAATAGGATCATCAACCAAAAACAGGACTATAGCAGCAGCCAAGTCCTTAGCCCATAGTGGTAACGATAACATAAAATCTATCAACTCTAGGGAATAACCAGATCATCAACTTCTAGTTCAGTCCAAGAATATCTAACCTTTTGGTATCTGTTACCCTTTCCTTTCTTGAGTTCCACAGTTTATTAAAACATGGCTAATTTCAGTGACACAAGCCAGGGAGACTAAAATATGTTCTTTGCAGTTATGCAGGCTAAGGTAGAAGCCATTCTGAAACTGATACATATAATTTTATTTAAAACATTTTCCATTTCATCGATCAGCTAGTGAAGAAAAAGAGATACGCTATATGGTTCTATTACTTGGATCTATGGTCTGGTTCCATTATTTAACAGCTGTCGGAATATCTAACAAGGTTTGCTTCAGTTGTGTGTGTGTGTAAACACACACATACACAAAGACAATGCACAAATATTAGACAACGCAATTGCCAAATTAATACTTTTATTAAGAAATTCTTTCAAACTACTCACACTATGTAACATATTCACTGATTTCAATCATTAATTGATAGATTTGTTTGGATTTTTAAATAAATTTACATTTACCAAATTGAAAAAAGAAAGCTCACAGTTTTATAGCTTGACAGTTATGAAGAGTGAAGGTAAATAAAGTTGTAAACATATTCCATAAAGTTCCTTATTGTTCTTGATAATGATGCACATTAATTTTATCCAAACTTTCCATTCTAATATCAAGACATATCCAAAAACTTCTTTTTTCAAAGCTAGAGAATTGTGATTAATCGTAATACCACTATTTATAGGATGGAGGCTAGAAGATACTTGAAAATAACTTTAACAAATGAAGTACACTTTAGATTCTGAGGGAGCACACATTTACACACCCATGTTATGTTACTTGAGTCAATTAAACTCCTAGGTCCAGAACCACCTGCTGTGATGATGGATTTAACACTTCATAATGAGTGCTAAGTAATATTTACTGTGTATCCTCATTTGCATTAAGTTGCCTTATGTTAGAGAAATACGAACCTTACGTTGAGTTCATTAGAGACCTACAGGCTTTTCTTCATCCGTTATTCAGAATAACTTTTACTTCTGAAGTTCAGATTGTCTTAGACGTCTAGTGCTGCTATAACAAAAACGCCACAAGTAGATGGCTTTAACAAGCAGAAATTTATTTTCTCACAGTTTTGGAGGCTTGAAGTCTAAATTCAGAGTGCTGGTTTTAGGGAAAGGCTTTCTTTTTTTGGCTCTGGAGGAAGATCTTCATCTCTTTAGCTTCTGTTTCCTGATTCCTTGGAGATCTCCATGTGTCCTGCTATCTATCTTACCCCATCTCTGCTCTAGTGGCATCTTAAATCTCTTTAATATCTCAAAAGAGTTTAACTCAAGTTGTATCCTACAGTTTGCCAGTCTCATAAACATAACAAAGACAATCCATTCCCAAATGGGATTACAATCACAGAAATAGAGGTTAGGATTTACAACATGTATTTTTTGTTTTATTTATTTATTTATTGTTCTTCAGATGAAGGTTTACAGAACAAACTAGTGTCTTATTAAACTGTTAGTACATATATCACTTTAAGGCATTGGTTATAACACTCCCATGTCATGTAACACTCTCCCTTCTCAACCTGAGGTTCTCTGTTACCGACTTTCCTGTCCGCTCCTGCTTTCTATCCTTGCCCCTGCGATGGTGGGCCCCTTTAGTCTCTTTTTGTTTTATGGCCTGTCCAGTATTATGGGTGAAGAGTGAACCTCAGGAGTGACTTCATATTGAACTGAAAGGGTCTTCTAGGGCCATGCTGTCAGAGTTTCTGCAGTCTCTGTCAGGCCAGCAAGTCTGATTTTTTTTTTCTTTTTCAGTTAGAATTTTGTTCTACATTTTTCTCCAGCTCTTTTTGGGACCCGGTGCTGTGATCCCTGTCAAAGTAGTCAATGGTGGTAGCCTAGCACCATCTAGTTGTGCTGGACTCGGTCTGGTGGAAACAGTTGTAGATGTGGTCCATCAGTCCTTTGGGCTAATCTTTCCCTTGTATCTTTAGTTTTCTTCAGGATTCCTTGCTCCTGAAGGGGTGAACACGGTGGAGCATCTTAGATGAACACTCACAGGCTTTTAAGCCCATAGATGCCACTCACCAAAGTAGAATGTAGAATATTTTTAGGTTATGCTAATCGAACTAGCTGTTCCCCAAGACCATAGTACCCACAACTCACAGCCAAGCAAGTTGGGCCCTTGGGGAGTTTGGATGTATATGTGGAATTTCTATGACCTTGTCTTGTACAAGTTGTGCTGGCTTCCCCAGTACTGTGTACTGTCTTATCCTTTGCTAAAGTTGCCACTTAACTACTGTGTATTTAGTATTTTTCCAGCCCCATCCTTCACCTCCCTCATAACCATCAAAGATTGTTTCTTTTTGTGTAAACCTCTTAATGAGTTCTTACAGTTCTGGTCTCATACACTGTCTTTTTATGGTTGACTATTTCATGCAGCATAATGCCCTCCAGTTTTCTCCATGTTATGAGATGCTTCACAGATTCATCTCTGTTGCTTATTGTTGTGTAATACTCCACAGTTTGTTTATCCATTCATCCGTTTATGATCACCTGGATTCTTTCCATTTTATCACTATTTATAACATGTATTTTCAGGAGACAGAGTTCAATCCATGATACAGATCAAAATAAATATACTTCCATTAATCTAATCATTTCATAGCCATAGAATTTACTTCACATTTTCAGTCTCTATGGGAGTTAGAGCATGCTAAGTTAATGATAACTTGATTAAAATTCTTTTTTTTGTATTTTTTTTATTGTGATTGAGTGAAAGTTTACAATACAATTCAAATTTACGTGCCCACCTATCTGCAGCTCCCTGTGCTGTCCTTGCCTGGTGACAGCACACTCTTCCCTTCCATTCTACACATGTCATATCCTCTTAACAATCTCCTCTCCCCTCCTCTCCACCTTCTCCACTCCCCTCTAGTAGAAAGCCAGTAGGATGACATCCTCTAGGTGCATTGATTAAAATTCCTAACTCCATTCAAGGAATATATATATTTAATTAGAAGTATTTTGTAAGCTATAGACAAATAAGTCAAGGAAACTGGAAAATAGTTGCTCTAGTATATAACTAAAAATTTCTTATTTTGTCTACTTTTACTTTCATGTAAATAAATATTTTCATGAAAATAAAGGTCCCAGTTAGTATTTCTGCTCTGAACATTTTTTTTTTTGCATTTTTTTTCACTCATTTTAGCTATATAGCTACAGAAAATGTGCACCCCCTATTTATGGGTAGTGCTGACAAGAAGCTAAATTGGGAGTAACCTTCATTTTTAAGACGTATGTCCAGTTGAATTAGTACATTAACTACATTTTGTCACAATTCAATATCTGTGAGCCCTTAACGCCTGCAATTAATTCCAGAAAAGGACCATGTGTGGCCAGATATGGATCATCAAAAACACTGCTTTCCTATCAGTGCAGTAACTCTCTTCATCATTTACATTTCCTTACCATTCTGTGAAAGAAATATGCTTTAAATGGAAAAAAAAAAAAAGCAAAAAACATATTCTAATGTGTGAAAATTGAGCTCCGGTAGTGCAAACAGTGCTCAGTTGCTAACCAGAGAGTTTTGCAGTTCAGACCCACCTAGTGGCTGTGAAAGAGAAAGAACTGATGATCTGCTCCTTGTAAAGACTGTTGTTATAGTCATAGGTGCTGCTGAGTCAATTCTGAGTCATAGTGATCCTATGTACAACAGAGCAAAACACTGCCCTGTCCTGTGCCATGCTCACAATCTCTGTAAGGCTGGAGCCATTGTGTCAGTCCATCTCATTGAGGGTTTTCCTCTACTTTGCTAATCCCCTGCTTTACCAAGCAGGATATCCTTTTCCAGGGACTGATTCCTTCTGATGACGTATCCAAAGTACGTGACACTAGGTCTCACCAGGGTTGCTTCTAAGGAGCATTCTGGTTATACTTCTTCCAGGACAGACTTGTTCATTGCTTTTTAGTTTTGACAGCCAAGCCAAGTGCCATCGAGTCAGATCCAGTCCATCGTATATTCAAAATTCTTAACACCACAATTCAAAGATGGTAATTCTTCTTTGGTCTTCCTTATTCGTTGCGCAGCTTTCACATGCACAGGAAGCAATTGAAAACACCATGGCCCGTGTCAGGAATGCATTAGCCTTCTTGGTGATATCTTTGCTTCTTAACACTTTTAATAAGTTATTTTTTTTGTTTTAGCAACTGACTTGCCCAATGCAATGAATCTTTTGAATTCTTGACAGCTAAATTCATGAGTGTTGATTGTGTATTCAAATAAAATGAAATCAACTTCAATTTTTTCCCTGTTTATCATGATGTAGATTATTGGTCCAGTTATGTGAGGGATTTTGTTTTCTTGATGTTGAGGTGTAATCCATGTTGAAGACTATGTCATTATAAGTGCTTCCAGTCTTCTTCATTTTCAGCAAGCAAGATTGTGCCTCTTGGTCTGTGTACAGGTTTCTCATGAGCACAATTAAGTATTCTGGAATTCTCATTCTTCGCCATGTTACCCATAATTTGTTAATGACCCACACAGTTCAATGCCTTTGCATAGTCAATAAAACATAGGTAAATATCTTTCTGGTATTCTCTGCTTTCAGCCGGGATCTGTCTGACATCAGCAATGATACCCTTGGTTCCTCATCCTCTTTTGAATCCAGCTTGAATTTCTGGCAATTCCATGTGGATTTATTGCTGCAGCCACTTTTGAATGATCTTTAGCAAAATTTTACTTGTGTGTGATATTAATGATATTGTTTGATAATTTCTGCATTCCATTGGCTCACTGTCTTGGGAAAGGCATAAATATGGATCTTGGCATAGATAAGTGAAACACTTCTGGTGCTGCATCCATTTGTTGAAACATCTCAATTCCTAGAAATCCCCACTGGGAGTTCTACTGTGTCACATAAGATGGCTATTGACTTGGCTTCACCTGACAACAAAATTGAAGTGTTAAATCATTATGCCTATGTCTTTGCATTATTTTCAAACTGTTTAAAGTACATTTCGATCTCTTCTATAAAGACAACATCTACAGAGCCATCATAAAAGAACATTACTTAATATTAGACCATTTGTGTGGTCAGGTTAAAAAAATATCAGCCATTTTTCCTGAATTACATGAAACTGTATCAGTCAACTCTCTATTACATATGGCCTTTATATTTCTATGTTGTACTATTAATCATAAGATTGTTAAATTGCTTAAGAAGCATAACAGCTTAGAAAAAGTTAACCTTTTTGGAGTGGAGGTTACAGAAAGAATGAATCAGTTAAGGAACATATGATATACAGAAAATAAAGATATGAAAATCCTAACTATGAGTTGGAGAAATTGTGGGTAAATGATAATTAAATGTATTTATTTTAAGAAACAAAATTAGGGTAATTTGCATCATAATGAGGCTTTTATAAAGTTTAACTCTGGGAAAATTGCCTATTAATACTTCTAATATTCAGGATATATTCTTACAGAAGTGCTAAAGTGACTTCAAGTTTGATGTTCTATGAAATGCATTTTTCTTCTCTAAGCCTGCTTAGTACTAACTGAAACTGTGTAATGTCTACTTCATGTTGGAATCTCTAAATATCATTACTTTCATCCTTGTTAATACAACATCATAATTTAAACATGACCCTTATTCACTTAGTGTGGCATTCCAACTAGCCCTGTTGGAAATGTGAATTGTGCCTGATGCTGGAACACTGTACACCCTGAAAAATCCCTAATCACTTTTCAGTAGTGATTAGGAGGTCATGATTCTTATCACTTGTATAATTAGCAGCAATTAAGATCTGAGGAAAGACCCCTGGTGGCACAGTTCTTAAACACTGTACTACTAACCAAAGGATCAACAGATAGAACCCACCAGAGGCTCTGCAGGAGAAAAGATCTGGTGGTTGGCTCCTATAAAGTTTCCTTCTGCCTTGCAGTCTATTCTGAGTCATAGCAATTGCCCCACAGGATTTCTAAGGCTGGATGCTTTATAGAGGCAGACTACCCCATCTTTCTTCTGCAGAGCAGCTC
This sequence comes from Heterohyrax brucei, assembly GCA_028571685.1. NCBI lineage: Eukaryota > Metazoa > Chordata > Mammalia > Hyracoidea > Procaviidae > Heterohyrax > Heterohyrax brucei. The sequence goes on along the minus strand of CM053166.1, from coordinate 35,774,872 downwards.
GTGGGGTTTGAACTACTGACCATTCTGTTAGCAGCCCAGCACCTAACTACTTCTCAACCAGGGCTCCCTGCTGTAAAGATTAGCATTTAGAAAACTCTATGGGGTAGTTCTACTCTGCCCTATAGGGCTGCTATGAGTCAGAATCAACTCGAAGTCACACTACAATAAGAAGGTCTGAGTTTAAGAAAATCCTGCATACTCAGACAAAAACAAACCCCGTTTCTCAGCATTTTATCTTGCATTTTTGTTTCCTACAGGCCTAGAAAGGATGATTCGCAAATTACATCTTGATGCATGACACTCTCGTTGCTTGAGAAAACATTTGTATTCAGCTCAAAAGTGTCCAAATGCAAGAGAAACTAAGTGGATTCTGTTAGTAATATTGTTTAAGATTTTTGCTTTAGAATTTCAATTCCATAATCTAAATTACACTTCCTTCAGCTTTATCAGCATCTGTTAGAGCGCCAGATCTATTTCTTGATAACATAAACCTACCACCTTATCGAAATATTCAGGTTCTATTCTAGAATAATAGAATGTAGGCTGTTTCCAAGGTTAGTTGTAAGAAAACAATAAAACAAAACAATCATTCTGTCTTTTCTAAACCATGATTTATTATTTTTAAAAATGTATAATTTCTTCTTTTTCTTAACACTCTTCTTACCATTTTGCTTTTCTGTTCTATGTAACAAAAATGAGGAAAGAAATCAGAGGAAAATAATAAGAAAGTTGAGCTATGGTCAAAATTTTAAAGTTTTAAAAAAATGATGACTTTTGTATTTTAGGTTATTCGAGATCCCTCAAATGTATTTGGGAGGAGCAATAAAAGCAATATACTATTCATGGTGAGAACAAATGTTCTTGATTAAGTTATGCGTCTGTTAACCAAAAGATCAGCGGTTCGAATCCACCATGCACTCCATGGAAACTCTATGGACTCTGTCCTATAGGGTTGCCATGAGTTAGAATCAACTTGATGGCAGTGCTTCATTTATTTATTTGCTTGTTTGCCCATTTATTTATTTATTTATTGTGATTGAGTAAAAGTGTACAATCCAGTTTATATTGGCACGCCCGCCTAGGTGTGGCTCCTACTGCTCTCCTTGCCCCGTGACAGCACACTCCACCTTCCTGTTCTATACATGTCATGTCCTCTTAACAATCTCCTGCCCCCTCCTCTCCATCCTCTCCACTCCCCTGTATTAAGAGGCCAGTAGGACAACATCCTATGGATACACAGAACCATAAAATACACACATGATATGGTTACTCTGTGTCGCCGAGTCCAATCTATTCCTGACTGAGGAATTGACTTCAGTAGTGATTTATGGACAAGGATAGCATCGGGACCAGGGGCCATGCACCCAGGGGAACCCCGAGGCCTTCAGACCATCAACTGCAGTCTTTTAGTGGAGTTCTCAGGGTGCAACTCTTTTTATTCTCGTGTTGTCACTGAGACTCAACTTTGTGAGCCCCATCACACTGTCAGTGTGCAATAATAAAGAGCAATGATGATTTTAGGAAGCATCTCGTAACTTGGTTTCAGCTGGAAGACCTTATGTTGCGTGGTTTTTTATTATTATTAAAAGTGTAACATTTAGCCAGTGGGCAGCATAGCATTCATCAAAACAAATTACTAAAAGTGATTGGATATATTTGATTAAATTTGCTTCCTTTTCAATGCCTTTTCATTAAATATTTTAGGGGTGTGTATACGTGTGTATGTGTGTATTTTGGTTGTAAGACTGTCTAAACAGAAATTGTCTCAGTTTCAGTTCTGCAAGGCATAAATATACAAGCTACATGTCAAAAATGGTATTTTGTTTATGTTAAGAATTTTGAGAGGCTCTGTTAAAAATAAGAAAGAAATACGCAGACAACATGTCTAGTACAGAAAGGTATTGTGTTTCATTATAATTGTTTATTTTTTTACATGAGTTATTTAGATACCTTGGTTACCTTTTGAAAGATTTCCCAATTAACACTCAATCAAAGCTCAAGATAGCCAGGGTAGTTTGAGTTTCATGTGTCCTATGCTTAACAGTAAACATTCTTACTAAAAGAGGACCTTGGCTTGAAATGACTGAGGGTAAGTTGGCTACCTCCAAACGATAATTTTTTTTTGTCCCAATGCAAAAACCTGTTAAAATCTATGCATCTATGCTCCATGTAGCATCTCTTCTTTCTCTTCCTCTTAAAGTCTCTAAAATTAATAGGAGAGATTCCATGTGGCACGTTTATCTTCAAATAGTCATTTACTCTGTAATTCCCTGTTACACCACAGGGGGAAGTACACTTAATGTCCTAAATGTCAGAAACTTAATGTCAGAAACTAAAATGATGGGAAAGAAATTGATGATAAACAAGAGAATGATAATCTAGGTACATTAATCATGAATATAATTTAAAATAGGGGGAAAACCATAAACATGCAGTATTTGTTGCACTTTCTTCCAACAATTTATGAAAATATACATTGGTTGTAAAATATTACTGTATTACATTTGTCAAGCCAGCCAAGTACCGTAGAGTCGGAATACTTTAAAGAAGGACTTATAAATGTAAGTTCTATGGAGCAGATCAAAGATAAGTTTTGCTTAACTGTGAACCTGGTACGCTCATGTGCAAATTTTTGTGTATATGACAAAAATATGAATTTATTGAAGGAAAATACTGACAGTTTTTGGTCATATTTTCAAAAGGTGCTGTACACTGTCCTTCAAAATAATATTCCCTTAGACATTAGAGTTGAAAGAACACTGAATCATTTTTTTTATCTCCTTTGATTCTGAAAATAATACTGTTGAAAAAAAAACTTATCGTCTTTCTTATTTATACCTGGGGAGACTAATTGCCCAATCACTCAGGTAACGATTTTAGAAACCAAACTGAGATCCCAGGAAATATGATACCTAGTTAAGTGATCTTTCATAAGAAGTTAAAAATTGTACAACTAGTTTTAAATAAAGTTAAATATATTTCTTCAAAAAGTTAACCATAGATTACAATTATTTTCCCGATTAAGAACTTTTTTTATTTTTTCACATTGGAAACTCAGTCATTTCACTTATCAAATAGGTCTTTGGTCTAATGCCATAGCCCAGTATCTCTGCAATGTTACATTTTGGATCCTGGCAAGGGGGAACAGTGTGCTATGAAAGCTGTAATACGGAACTGTATGGAAAGGTAGAGGATGAGGGGAACTTATTTGCAAACTAGAAATCCTGAAAGAACAATATTTCAGGTCTTTGACCTCAGTGATAAAGGGAGGTTATTTGATAAGCAAAGTTAAAGCAACACTCTTTTGTTTTCATATAAAAGAAAATACAACACTGGTGTATCTAAACAAAAGATTACATAGGCAAAAATGAGGTTCTTTGGTTTGTTTGTTTCCTGTCTTCCTCTTTTCGTTTAGAATGATATTTCCCCCCCAACTGGACATTGCAATGGTACTAATAGTTAAGAAGTAGCCTTTGCCACTGATGAGAGATAGTGTATCTTTTGAATGCCAAAAAAGCTGGGGAAAATACATGAAATTCTAAGAGTTAAAGACTATGTTTTATTGTGATTAAGAGTAACTATACAATCCAAATTAAATTTGCATGCCTGCCTACCTTCAGTCTTTCTGTTCTCCTTACCCAGTGACAGCACACTCCTACTTCTTGTTCAACATGTGTTGTATCCTCTTAATTTCCTGTTCTCTCCTCTCAACTCTCTCCTCTCTCTTCTAGTAAGAGCCCAGTAGGACTGCATCCTATAAATGCATAGAACCGCAAACTACACACACCACATGATCACACTGTATCTCCGATTCCAGTCCATTCCTGTCCCAAGAGTTGATCCCAGTAATGGTTTCTGATCAGGTCTAGGGGCCATGCTCCCAGGGAAACCCCAGGCCTCCAGACTGTCAACTGCAGTATTTTAGTGGGTTCTTGAGGTGCACCACTCTTTCTCTTGTGCTGTCACTGGGACTCAACATTGTGTGCCCCATCTCAGCTGTCTTTGGTGGTGGCTGGGCATCATCTGGTTCTTCCGGTTATATGTTGATACAGTCACCCATTCACATGGGTCCTTCTGTCTCCTTGGCTCTTTTGGCCTTGCGTCTTTGTTGTTCTTGGTGATCAATTGTTCTGGATGAGTTGGGACCCCTTGGTGTACCTCACATGGCAGCTTACCAGCTTTTGAGACCCCGGACACCACTCACCAATATGGGGTGCAGAAGACTCTCTTAGCAATAGTCTAGTTATGCCAGTTGGCTTCAACGTCCGCTGAGAGCATAGTCTCCAGAACCCCACTCCTAAAACTCTATCCTTGAAATACTGGGATAAGATTACAAGAGTTTACAGTTGATGTTAAAGTCCAGTTAAGTTGATCTTCTTTCTACTGTGTGCTGTCACTGCTTTCACGCAACCAAATTTCTGTCAACTATCTAATCTATAACGAGCTCTGTCCCTCCCTCCCCTCCCTTGCAGCCATAATAGAGTCTTTTCTTCTGTACATAAGTCTTTTTAAGTCTTTAGAGTAGGAGTTTCATGCATTTATCCTTTTGCTGTTGAGTAATTTTACTCAGCATAATCTCTTCCAATTAAAACCAAGTTATGAGATGCTTCCTAAAATCATCATTTTTTTTTTAATCATAGTATAGTGCTCTACTGAGTGTGTGTACTATTGTTGGTTTATCCATTCATCTTTTGAAGTGCGTCTGTGTTGATTCCATCTTTTTCCTATTGTGGATTGTGCTGCAATAAACATTGGTGTGCAGGTATCTGTTCGTGTGACAGCTTTTGATTCTGTAGGGTATAATCCAAGCAGTGGGATTACTGGATCAAATAGTGTATCTATTTCCAGCTTTTTAAGGAAGCACCAAATTGCTTTCCAAGGAGGTGGTACCATTTTGCAATCGCACCAGCAGTGTAAGAGAGTTAGAATCTCTCCACAGCCTCTCCAGCATTTGTTGTTGTGTGATTTTTGGATCATGACCATCCTTGTTGGGGTGAGATAGTATCTCATTGTAGTTTTGATTTGGATTTCTCTAATAGCTGATGATCATGAGAATTTCCTCATGCATCTTTTGGCTACCTAGGTGTCCTTTTTGGTGAAGTCTGTCTATCTACTTCACCCATCACTTAACTGGGTTATTTAACTTTTTCTTGTTGATATTTTGCAGTACCTTGTAGATTATGGAGATCAGATGTCGATCCGACAAGTAGTTGGCAAATATTTTTTTCGCAATCTGTAGGTGGTCTTTTAACTCTTTTGATTAAATCTGCAGATGAGCAAAAGTGTTTGATTCTTTAGTAGCTCTCATTTATCTACTTTCTCTTCTGTTGATTATGATTTATTGGTCAAATTTTGAAGTCTATCTAAGCTGAGTATGAAAACTTCCATCATGAACCCTATTTTTTCTTGCATAATCTTTATCATTTTAGGTTTGATATTTAGGTCTTTGATCCATTTTGAGTTAGTTTTTGTGTAAGGTGTGAGATATTGGGTTTTGTTTCAGTTTTCTGCAGATAGATATCCAATTTTGCCAAAACAGTTTGTTAAAGAGACTGTTTTTGTCCCCGTTTACAATCTCAAGGCCTTTGTCGAATATCAATTGTTCATGAGAGGATGGTGGTATTTCTGAGGTCTGAACTCTGTTCCATTGGTCTGTATGTCTCTTTTTGAACCAGTACCAAGTTGTTTTGACTACTGTGGCAGGGTAACAGGTTCAATGTCGGGTAGTGTGAGGCCTCCACTGTGTTCTTCTTCTTCGGTAGTAGTTCCTGTTCCAAACAAGGTTGGTGATTTGTTTTTCCATCTCATTAGAAAATGTCACTGGATAGCCATTATGGAGCTCATGAGGCAACAGGAAAAAAAAGGAGTGCACCCTAAGAACTCCATTAAAAGACCGCAATTGATGGTCCAAAGGCCTGGGAGTTTCTCTGGAAGCATGGCCCTTAGTACTGATGCTGCCCCTGTCCATAAATCATTATTTAGGTCATATCTTCAGACAGGAATGGATCAGACTCGGGGACACAGAGTGACCGTATTGTATGTGCACTTTATAGTTCTACACAGCTATGCCAGCCAAGTGCCGCTATAGGATGTCATCTTACTGGCTTCTTACTAGAAGGGAGTGGAGAGGGTGGAGAGGAGGGGACAGGAGGTTGTTGAGAGGTTATGACATGTATAGAATGGAAAGGAGTGTGCTGTCACCAGGCAAGGAGAGCAGAAGGAGCTGCAGATAGGTGGACATGAAGATTTAAATTGGATTGTACACTTAAACTGAATCACAATAAAAATAAATAAATAAAAAGTAGCTGGAATTTTTACTGGAATTGCATTGTATATATAGATTGCTTGGGGTAAAATAGACATTTTCACAATGTTAATCTTTCTATCCCTAAGCAGGGTAGGTTTCTCCACTTATGTAAGTCTCCTTTGGTTTCCTGCAGTAAGGTCTTGCAGATCTGTATAGGTCTCTTCTCTAGTTAGATGTATTCCTATTACTTCTTGGGGGCTATAGTAAATGGTAGTGATTTGGTGATTTCTTCTTTGATGATCTCTTTGTTGGTATAAAGGAATTCTACTGATTAACTTGGTTTTATCTTGTATCCTGATACTTTGCTGAACTCTTCTGTTAGTCTGAGTAGTTCACTTATGGATTGTTCAGGATTCTCTGTATATACGATCATATCATCTGCCAATAGGGAGATTTTTATTTCTTCTTTACTTACATGGATGCCCTTTATTTCTTCGTCTTCTCTAATTGCTCTGGCCAGAAGCTTTATTACAATTTGAAAAGAAGTGTTGAGAGTGGGCATCCTTGTCTAGTTCCTGTTCTCAAGGGGAATTCTTTCAGTTTCTCTCCATTCAGGATGATGTAGGAGTTTGGCTTTGTGTAGATGCCCATTATTGCATTGAGGAATTTGCCTTCTGTCATGGGGTGAATTGTGTCCCCCCCGAAAATATATGTAGCTATATGGCTGGGACATGATTCCCAGTATCTTGTTACTGTCCTCCATTTTGTGGTTTCCCTAAACTGTATGTTAAAGGATTAGGGGTGGGGCTGTAAATTTCTTCATAGGATTACTTCCCTGCCTTGCGGCAAAGGGAGTTTCCCTGGAGTATGGCTTGCCCCACCCTTAATCCCTTCAGCCTGCAAGAGATAAAAGGAAAGAGAAGCAAGCTGAGAATGGGGAACCTGGTTACCATCAAGAAAGCAGCACCAGGAGAAAAGCACATCCTTCAGACCTGAGTTTCCTGCGCCAAGATGCTCCCTGGACAAAGACTGATGCAATACCGGACCCCCTGGAGCGGACACCCTGAATATGGACTTGCAACCTACCGGATTGTGTAAGAATAAACCTTCCTTTGTTAAAGCCATCCACTGTGTGGTATTTCTGTTAGAGCAGCCCTAGCTGAATAAAACACCTTCTGTTCCTGTTTTGCTGAGAGTTTTCAGCATGAATGAGTATTGGACTTTGTCAAATGCTTTTTCTGCATTAATTGACAAAATCAAGTGATTCCTGTCTTTTTTTTTAATTTAATATGACTGAGTGAAAATGTACAATCCCGTATAAATTTACATGTCCACCTATATTGTGCTATTTATGTGGTTGATGACATTCATTGTTTTTCTGATGTTGAACCAAGCTCACACCCCTGGTATGAATCCCACTTGGTCATGATGAATTATTTTTTTGATATGTTGTTGAATTCTATTGGCAAAGATTTTGTTGAAGATTTCGGCATCTAGGTTCATGAGTGATATTGGTCTGTAATTTTCTTTTTTTGTGGGATCTTTCCCTGGGTTTGGTATCAGGGTTATGCTGGCTTCATGGAGTGAATTTAGAGTATTCCACCTCTTTCTATGCTGTGAAATAGTCTCAGTAATACTGGAGTTAACTATTCTCTAAAAGTTTGTTAGAATTCTCTGGTGAAGCCATCTGGGCCAGAACTTTTTCGGTTGGTAGTTTTTTGATGACTTTTTCTATCTCTTCCTTTGTGATTGGTTTATTAAATTATTCTGCTTCTTCTTGTGATAATTTTTGTAGGTTATATAAATCTAGGAATTTGTCCATTTCTTCTAGGTTTTCAAATCTGTTTGAGTGCAGTCTTTCAATGTATTCTGTTATCATACTTTTATTTCTGTTAGATCTGTTGTGACATCTCCCATCTCATTTCTAATTCCAGCTGTTTGTTTCCTCTCCTGCTTTTCTGTAGTAAGTTTAGCTGATGGTTTATGAATTTTGTTGATCTTTTCAAAGAACCAGCTTTTGGTTTTGTTAATTTTTTCAATTGTTCATCTAGTCTCTCATTCACTTAGTTCTGCTCTAATCTTTGTGATCTGTTTTCTTCTGGTGCCTGAGGGGTTCTTCCCTTGCTCTCTTTCTAATGTTCAAGCCATAAGGCTAATTCCTTAGTTTGGGTCCTTTCTTCCTTCTGGATGTGTGCATTTACAAAGATAAATTGACCTCTGAGCACTGCTTTGGCTGTATCCCACAGGTTCTGATATGATGTGTTTTCATGTTCATTTGATTCCATACATTTCTTTAGTTTATCCTTGATTTCTTCTGTAACCTATGCATTTTTGAGCAAGGTGTTGTTCAATTTCCATGAGTTCCAATTTCTATGATTTTTCTGCTGTTGGTTTTGACTTTTATGGCTTTATGTTCTGAGAAAATGCTTTGCAATAATTCAAGTGTTTGGATTTTGTTGAGATTTGCTCTATATGCTAACACATGATCTACGCTTGAAAATGTTCCATGTGCATTGGAGAAGAAGGTGTACTTATCTGTTGATGGATACAAGCATCTGTATATGTCAATGAGATCTAGTTGGTTAATTGTGGCAATAAGATCTTTTGTGTCTTTACTGAGCTTTTTCCTAGACAATCTGTCCATTACTGAAAGTGGAGTGTTGAAGTCTCCAACTATTATTGTGGAGTAATCTATCTCATTTTTCAATGTAGTCAGTGTTTGTTCAATGTACTTAGATGCTCTGATACTGGGTGCATAAATGTTTAATATTGTTAAGTCCTGCTTAGGTATTGAACTTTCAGCAAGAAATAGTGACCATCCTTGTCCACAATGGTATATTTTACATTAAAATCTCTTTAATCTGAGATTAATATTGCCACACCTGCTCTTCTTTGTATACTGTTAGTATGGTACATATTATTCCATCCTTTAATTTTTAGTTTGTTCATACCTTTAAGTCTAATATGGTTTTCTTGTAAACAACATAGAGACGAGTTGTGTCTTCATGCAGTATGTTGCTTGCTGTCTCTTTATTGAAATATTCAGTCTGTTTACATTCAGTGTAATTGGTGACAGGTATGGGTTTAGTGCTGTTATTTTGATGCCTTTTTTGTGTGTTTTTCTTAATGTTCTGTTCTGGGTCATTCTCCTCAATTCTGCTCTTTTGGCTTTGGATTGAATTGTCCTTTTCTGTCATTTTTGTTATTGATCTGTTGGATTTTCAATCACTGATGTTCCATCAGTTCAAATAGCTTGCTTAATTTTTCATTTTTTTCTGTTGCATTTTTTTTAATCTCTAGGGTGGCTCTCTATATGATTATTTTGTACCCAACCTCTGATAGTTTCAGAAAGGCTTCTTCATTTGGGAAGGTTTTTAATTCTTTAGTTTTAGAGTTTTTTGAAACCATGATGTACTGTTTCTTTAAATGGTTAGCAATCATTATTGCCTTTACACCATCTAGTGGCTGTTCAGTTTTTCAGAGGTTACCTCGACAGGAGCTGAGAGGATAGTTGGTCACCAGCCACCTCTGTGTACTCTAGTGACTGGCCCCAGGGACTCTCTTGTGTGTCAGTCTTCATCTCCTACCTGGCAAAGATGGTGCCTCACTTATGGAGTCACTCGTGGGCTGTCAGCCCACCCTATGATGTGGGTCAGTGAAGGGTAGAGGAGATGCACTCAGGCCACTCAGCAGTTACTTCTTTAAGCAGTCTTATTTTAAAAAGGTACTTGACTTTAAGTTAAGCTGGGAGCTGTCCGACAGCTGCTGAAATCAGTCAGGCCCTCAGGTTTGGCAGACCCTGCCTTCTGGCTGACAATGGAAACACCTCTTTGGCGGTCTCCAGATGCTATGATGTAGTTCAAAGCAGGGAGGGGTTACAGCCTTGATGGCATCATTAGCCAGGCCCATAAGGTAACATTGTCCTAAACCCAACATTGCTGCTGAAAAAGCACTGTCTGGACTAGCTTTTCAGCTTGGCAATTAGCCCTTGCTGAGACCTCCCACTGGGTAAACCTGCTTCCAACTTACCAAGATGGCATCTCACTTGAGCTGCCCTTCCCACCATGAAACAGTGGAATCTACAGCACAGGTCAAAAAAGAGAGGGTGGAGGGGCAGTGGTGCCCTCAGTCAGCACCCGGGCTCTCAAAATGTGTCTATCCCATGCACATTCTCTCTGTTATGCTATACACTGTTTAGTTTAGCACTGCAGTGCAGCGTATTTGCCTGCTCACTCCCAGCCCCCACATCCCAGGTAACAAAAAAGCTATCAGTGCCTGTAGTCCTCCCGAACCATGAGTCAGCTGAATCAAGATTAAGCATGTGCTGCCTTGTGTTAGAGAAAGGTAGTTTCCCATTTATCTGTGCTTAGACTAATCTTACAACCCTATGCCATATCCTAGGGTTTCCTGGATGTCCAGAGTGCTCCATTCGGTTGTCATTCCAGGTCTTAGTTCTCAGAGGAAATTGAGGAGACTTGTGTCTAATTGCCATGAGTCAGATCTGACTTGACAGCACTTGGCTTGGCTTGGTTTTGTCTAGTCCACCATATTGGTTCTACCTCCAGAATTAAAGACATTTTGATTAATAATAAGTTAACTTTGCCACTATTCAAATAAAATAAATGATAAGTGTATAACAGATTGAGATGGTTGACCAAGTAAACAAATTTCTATGTGGAGTTCTGCTTCCATCAGGTCAAGGCAAAATTAGGATAACAATAGTATTTCTCAATTTGCCTATTAAAAGCTTTTCATACATTTGAATATATCCTTCCATTGATGAAAAATTAACTGCTTTATAGAAGTGCATTTTAACTTCTGCAGTTCCAACAAAGACATATGTATCAGTCAGCATTCAATCAGAGAAAGAAAATCAGTAAGAGGTGGGATCTGGCTGAGCAAATCTGAAATCTGTAGGTTTGCCCATTGGGAAAGGCAGGCTGGATCTCTTGGAGCTGGAACTCTTGAAGCTGCAGCTGCAGACCACAGGCAGAATTTCTTTTCCTTGGAAACCTCAGCCTTGACTTTCATCCTTTAACTGACTGAATCCTATAATTCTGATCTTCTAGGATTTCTCTTACTTAAGATCAAGTGAATATTCCCTATTTGCAGGCAACATAATACTATAAACAGAAAGTCTCAAAAAATTCATGAGACAGCTGCTAGAGTTGATGAACGTATTCAGCAGAATTGCAGGGTACAAGGTCAATACACAAAAGTCAGTTGGAATGCTACACATCAGCAATGAGCAATGTGAAAAGAAAATTAAGAAAATAATTCTGTTCACAATATCATCTAAAATACTAAAATATCTAACCAGGGATGTGAAAGATCTGTACACTGAAAACAGTAAAACATTACTGAAAGAAAGACCTAGATAAACAGAACATTTTGTTTTCATGCATTGGAAGACTCAATACTTTTAAGATGTCAGTACTACTCCCAGTGATCTATAAGTTCAAAGTAATCCCTATGACAATTTCAACAACTTTTCCAGAAATGAAATATCCAATCCTCAAATTTATATGGAATTGCAAAGGGCCCTGAATAACCAAAGCAGTCTTGAAAAAGAAGTAAGGTATAAAAGGCTCATATGTCCTTGTTTTGAAGTAAAGACAAAATAAAGCTACGGAAAACAAAACAATTAGGTTCTGGTATAGGAAGAGACATAAAGACAAGTGTAACAGAATTGAGAGTCCAGAACTAAACCCACACATCTATGGCTAATTGATTTTTGACAAAAATGCCAAGTCCATTCAATGGAGAAATAATAGGCTATTCATTAAATGGTGCTGGGACAACTGGATCTCCAACAGCAAAAGAATGAAGTTGGGCCCATAACTCACATCATATACAAAAACTAACTCAAAATAGTTCAAAGCCCTAAATGTCATAACTAAAATCATGAAACTCTTGCAGCAAAACATAAAAGTTACGCATTAAGACCTAGTTTTCACAATGAATGCACAGATATGACACCAAAAGCACAAAAAACAAAAGAAAAAGTAAACAAATGAGACTTCATCAAAATTCAAGATTTTTGTGCAGCAAAGAACTTTATCGGCAAAGTGAAGATATAGCCTGCAGATTGGGAAAAAACATTTGAGAACCATATACCTGTTAAGGAATTACATCCAGAATACACACACACACACACACACACAACTCAACAACAAAAGTCAAGCAGCCCAATGTAAAAATAAACAAAGAACTTAACTGGATATTTCTCCATAGAAAACCTACAGACATCCAATAAGCACATGAAAAGACACTCAACATCATTAGAAATTGGAAATGTACATGAAAACCAAAATGAGATATTCCTTCATTCACACTGGGATTGCTATTATCAGTAAAACAGAAAATTAAAAATGTTCTAGGGAAATTTGGAGAAACTAGAACTTTATGTACTGTTCATAGGATGGCAAAGGGTACAACCACTTTGAAAAACACTTCAGTGGTACCTCAAAAAGTTCAACGTAAAATTAATTATCTTATTACCTAGTAATTCCATGCCTAAGTATATATCCCCAAATAATTGAAAGGAGAAATTCAAACAGATACTTGTACACTAATGTTCATTATCATATGATTCACAATAGCCTAAATTTGAGATCAGCTCAAATCCATCAACAGATGACTGGGTAAATAAAATGTGCTATTATACATACAATGGAATATGACTCAGTCATGAAACAAAGTTCTGATACTTGCACCTTGGAAACATTGTGCTGAGTGAAATAAGTCAGACACAAAAGGACCAATATCGCATTATCCCGCTTACATGGAATATCAGAATGGGCAAATGCATGCAGGGCAAAGTTTATTATGGTTACCTGGGAGGTGAAATTGGGGAGTGTTGTTTAAGGGACACAGGGATGAAAAATTTGAAACTGATAATGGTGATTGTTGCACAACATGGTGAGAGTAGTTAATGTCACTGAATTATGCACAGAAATTGTTGGCAATTTCATTACGTGTATTTCAGGACAATATATATTTTTACAAATCAACTTATTATGGACTTTAATCGTATCTACAGAATATCTTCACAGCAACCTGCAGACTGGGAATTGATTGAAAAACTGGGACTATAAACTAGGCAACTTGGTACATAAAACTATCATAATAAGTTCTCAGTTGGTGCACTAAATAGTAGACTAAGTTGATTTCAACTCATAGTGACCCTATAGGACAGAGAAGAATTATTCATTGGAGTTTTTAAGCCGTCTTGTCTTTCTCCCTCAGAGCCACTAGTGGATTTGAACCACCAAGCTCCTGATTACATCCCCAAGTGTGCATTATTTATACATATGATTTGAGTAGTCTAGATTGCTCTCAACCAGGAGCTGGCAATTTTTTTAGACAAAGGGCTATGTAACGAATATTTTAAGCCTGCATGCTGTATAATTTCAGCTGAAACAACAGTATGTACATGAACAGGCATGACTATGTTCCAGTGAAATTTTATCTACAGAAACAAGTAGTCTTCCTTCAGACCATCGTTTGCTGACGTCTGCTCTAAACTAGTGTTTTAATTTCCAGTTTCATTAGGCAATTGTAGAACAGTTTCTAAATAGCTGTGCACAAGATGTGTACAAGGTATCTGTGTCAGAACCAAAACAAAGTTGTAAGGAGCATAAACATCCTATGACTTAGTGGAGGGATTGAATATGTAGACAGTGAACACTAAGCAAGGATTAAATATTCAAATATACATAATAAAGTTTTATTCAAAATGCTCTGGGACAGGGATAAAACTTGCCTTAAATATACCTGTGGGGATCAGTATGAAGTTGAGTATGTCCTTCAAGAAGAGGACAACATATATAATAAGTGAAAGGGGGTGGGGAAGTCAGAGAGGGAGAGAAAGATGGAGAAGGGGAGAAGAGGGCTAATTCTCAACAGTGTCACTGAAAAAAGGTTTGAAGATACAGAAAACTAAATAATATGCTTGAAGGACAGTGAATAATCCAATGTCACTAAAGGACATATAGAAAGAATAAAAAATAACTTGAAAATGTAGCACAGAGACATACTAGAAATGGAACTTGAGTATCATCTTTGGAAGTTTACCAATTACTCTGGGCAGAAACAGGGAGATCATAATTACATTTAAGAAGAACATGTCTTTGCTTACTCCATAAAGCTCCATCTAGTTGTATTATCAACAACAACAACAAAAAAATCACCTTGGTTGATTACCAACATGTTGTTGTCACGTGCCCTCATGTCGATTCCGACTTACAGTGACCTTGTATAAATTACAGTAGAATGGCCTGGTTCTGCACCATACTCACAATTGTTTTTATGCTTGATCCCACTGTTACAGCTCCTGAGTCAATCTATCTTGTGGAGGGTCTTCCTCCTTTCCACTGACCCTCTACTTTACCAAGCATGAAGTCCTTCTCCAGGGATTGATACCTCATGACAACATGTCCGAAGTACATAAAATGTAGTCTCACCATTCTTGCTTCCGGTTCTACTTCCTCCAAGACAGACCTGTTTGTTCTTTTCATTGTCAATGATTACCAACAGAGTATTGATTTTTCTAGAACCCTGGGCGATGCAAATGATTTGTACTAGGCTGCTAACTAAAAGTTTGGCAATTCAAACCCACCCATCAGCACCACAGAAAAGAGGTCTGGCAATTTGCTTCCATAAAGATTACAGCCAAGAAAATCCGATGGAACAGTTCTACTCTGTAATACATGGATCAGAATTGACTTGATGGCAATAGACTTGTTTTTTTTTTTTTTTTCCAGCTTATGGATTCTTCTCTTTCATACAGCACTCCACTTTTCTTTCAGGTATAATTTCCCTACGCACACCACATACTTTAACGAACAGTTCCAGCCTTGGGTCCGACTGTTCTAAGAACAATCCCATCTCCCTTCCCATTGAAGGAAAATAAAGTTTAAAACATGCTGTTTTCTATGATTAGAGAAAGTAATAACACGTATCTAGTGGGAAAACATTTCCTTTTTCAGGTAGTTTCCATTATATCTAACCAAAAAACAAACTCATTGCTATTAAATTCATTCTGACTCTTGGTGACCTCATGTGTTACATAGAGAAACTGTTTCACAGAGTTTTCTTGGTGTAGTCTTTATAGAATGAGATTGCCGGGCCTTCCATAAGGCCATTGGGTGGATTCAAACAATCAACCTTAAGGTTAACAGACTAGTGCAAACTGTATATGGCACCTGGGGACCTCTTATTACACCTAAAGCCTAAGTTATTACATATTTTGTCAGTATATGGATTACATGAGTTTTATATTCTAGACATAAAACTGGGAAGTGGAATTAAACATGGTAAAGTACCTATGGGAATTGAATAGCCTGGCTAAACCAGAGCTGGACCTAAACAAGAATGACAAACCAGAGGTTGTGTGCTGTAACCCTCTTTGGTATATTAATTTTTCTACTGTAATTTTGCAATGTAAATTCTGTTTTAAAGGACTTAGAATCTCGTGGAAGACAATCCAATGGAAATACATTCACAGAAAATTTTTTTTTTGCATTTTGTACGTCATGGGTTTTTTTCTTTTCTTTTTTTTTTTTTTTTTTGACTACAGGGAATGAGTGTCTACCCGAGAAAAATAAATTACGCTGCTGGAACCTACATATAGCAAATGATTTATTTAAGGCATACTTTGAAAAGCATAGATGAAATGCTAAGAAGGCAACTAGCTATAAAAATGGCTCAGCTCCTTCTCACAAGGAAGTCTGTGTCTCGTAAATTTAGTGTACCTGCTGATGTCTGTTTGCACTTTATATTTAGCTTTCCAAGGACCAAAAACAGATAGTTTTGATCTCCTAACATTGGTAATTATGTCTAATTATAGGAAGGTGTGTGTGTGTGTGTCACATACCCACAGTTTTTGTTTCTGTTGGTTGTATATTTTAACTTGTGCTGTGCTTCCAAGCATCTGCTGGATTTAGCTAATTAGCTGTTCCACCAATCTAGCAGTCAATAAGACCACAAGCATGTTTGCTTGCTGATAACTGTCAGAAGAAATAAACCCACAAAGCCATTCATTTCCCAATTTCCAGCTAGAATGCCATCAGTGAAACTTAGCTCTATATTCAGTCACAGGATACACACTATCACAATCATGTAAAAGCAAGTTCAGGATGAATTCCTATAGTGTCTGGATGTGTTTTCTCACGATAGACTACTCTGAAAATTACAAATATGGTATTTGGGTTTTGTTTTTGTTCAGGAGATTCCCATTTCATTGACATATCAAAATCTAAGAAATTTGAAAGAATTCTCATTTCAGAATGGTTTAAGATTATCCAGGAAAATGAAAGGGAAGATTTCAGGATTTACTTGAGTAGAATTGAGAGGCATAAGAGTAGATAGTGATTAAGTGAGACATGTCGCCATTGTTCTCACAGCTTAGCTTCATTTCACACAAACTTACAAATAAGTTTGCATCAACTTATCTCTTTCATGGCTTCTTCATTTTGGTGCCAGCATCTAAACTTTTTCTCAATTCCAAGACTTATAAGACCATTCTCTTTTCCTGGATGTGACTGTTACAACTCAAACCAGAACCATATTACCTCCTGAAGCACCAACAATTTTAAAGTTTAAACATTTACACACACACACACACACACACACACACACACACACGGAAACCCTGGTAGCATACTAGTTAAGAGCTACAGTTGCTGACCAAAAGATTGGCAGTTCAAATCCACTAGTCACTCCTTGGAAGCTCTATGGGGTTTTTCTACTCTAAACTATAGGGTTGCTATGGGTCAGAATCCACTGAACAGCAATGAGTTTGATTTGGCTGTTGGTTTTACATATATACATATATTCCACAATTTGTGAAAATCGTGTAAATATTTGTAAATAAATCATTCAGGAGGTACCTGATCAGTAAGTGTGTGTGTGTGTGTATGTCTGTGTGTCTGTGTGTTGGGACAACTGTATTAATGACCCCATTTCTTCATTCCTTCTAAAGTGCTTCTTGCCATGTAACTCCTATATGGCATGCTTTTTGACATATAACTCTTAAGTGTTCTCCAACTCTGTCAAAAAGATATTCACAGACATGATGAAAGAGGTTTGAAAAGTAATTGTGTGTTTCTGCTTTGGGGCCGTTGTCACCATAAGAATGTCTTTCCTGGGCTATCTTGCTGCAGGATGAGACAAAAGGAACAAAGCTGAGTTGCCTCTATTGTTCCCTGCAAGGGTATAGTAGGTAAGTCAACAACCAGCTGACCTCTAGGAATATGAATGACCTCAACAAAGATAAGCAGAGCTAGCTATCCAATTTGCAGCTTATCATGGACTGATGAAAAAACTGAGCCCAGTATAGATCGGCTTATCCTTATAAACCATGAGCTAAACTAATGCTTATATTTGATACTGAAATTATTTGGTTGTCTGTTACACACATTAGTGTGGTAATAGCTATACTTTGCATGAAGATGATATGAATTATATCTAGAAGGCTTCTTATATCCTGGAATCTTCCTCTGTAATCAAGGCAACTAGTCTGTATAGGAGCTCAGTACAAATTTTAAAAATGTGTACAATTAGTTGAGTGAATGTCATATAATGCCATTTCAGTCATTCTAGCTTGTTCACACATCCCTGGAAAGATGAGTCACACAGGCCACAAGTGACATTCATACTCTGCACTTAACCGCATTGCCCCTGAACCCAGTAAGAGGATTTATATCAAATGTGAAGCAGATAGTGGCAGGTATTATGTTCCAGCAGCTACCAACAGGGAGAAGGTGCATCAGGGCATGTCCAGAGCAAGGTGTGAAGAGAATATAGCTGTGTACACCGGTGTGTGTGTGTGCTATCTGGTGAATGTGTGTATGTGTGTGTGTGTGTTTTCTCTGGAGAAAGTGTGGTTTCCTGTGTAGATGAGAGTTTATGTAGGAGCAGGGTCTCCCCATGTTGCTCCAGAATTCAGGTGGGAGGCCATGAGTCAACTATATCCCATTACTGTTTAAGTTAGACTAAGTCTATGATGACATTGATGCCCTGTAGATGTGAAAGTTCTGTGCAACATACAAATTAAAACAGGTATACAACACTATGAATCTTATGATTTTATCACTGGTAAGATATCCCTGTACCAAAAAGGTGTGTGTGTTTTTTTTTTTTTAATTTTATTTATTTTGTAAGGACTGATTGACCATCTATTGTGGGTCAGGCTCTAGGGGTTTGAAGATAAATAAGTCACTATCCCAGCAGCAAGTGAGAATCCCAAAGCATAATTAACAGACAAACACAAAGATACTTGTTTGCCTAATACTATAAATGGTTGTTTGGGGCAATGATCAAGGTGCTATAGAAGAATAGAGTGATCAATTTTGTTCGATATGGAGGCACAAGTGGAGGCCACAGAAGGGTTCGCAGAATAGAAATGGGTAAAAAAGGGGGATCCATTAGGAAGAAGTTCTTCAGGAAGACAAAAGGGAGGAGGTAAAAAACAACCTCCTAGAGACCTAGAGAGAGGAAACGGCAAAAGCATTTGAATAACTGCATAGAGACACTGCATCACTATTTGAAGATCTCTAAGTTCAATGGTAACATGAGCAAGAGCTTAATAAGAGATGAGAAAAAAAGGGGTAGAAAAGCTACTGGAATATAGAGGATTATGGGAGACATGAAAAGGAGGTTTGACTTTATCCTGTAAGCCATGAGTAAGATGTGAAACAGAGAAGTACTAAAACCAGATTTGCATGTAAAAAATGTAATTGCAGTAGCAGCATAGTAGAGGATGGGCCTGTAGGGAAGAAGACTATACTAATAGTTTAGATCTGTGCTGTCCATATGGCAGCCACTAGCCACACGAGGCTATTCAGCATTTGAAATGTGTTGCTGTAAGTGTCAAATACATACCAGATGTCAATGTAAAAAAGAAAAAAAAGTAAAACGTCTTATTAATATTGTTTGAATTGGCTGAATTTAGAAAGTGATGACATTTTTATGCTCATTTAAATAAACTATACTACTAAAATTTATTTCATTTGTTTCTTTTTATGTTACGTAATGTGTTTAGTATAAATTTTAAAGTTAAGAATGTGACTTGCATTATACTGTATTCTTATCGGATAGCTCTGTTCTAAGGAGCCCTGGTAGGATAGTGGTTAAAGCACTCAGCTTCAAACTGAAAGATTAGCAGTTCAGACCTACGAGAAAAATGAACAAACCTGTGTTGGAAGAAGTACAACCAGAATGCTCCTTGGAAGCAAAGATGGAAAGACTTTACCTCACGTACTTTGTACATGTTATCAGGAGGGACACCATGCTTGGTAAATTGGAGGGCCAGCAAAAAAGAGAAAGACCCTCAGCAAAATGGGTTGACACAGGGTTGCGACAATAGGCTCAAACATGGCAACAGTTGTTAAGAATGGAGAAGGACCAGGAAGTGTTCTGTTGTACAAAGTGTCACTATGAGCCGTAACTGACTCAGCGCCACCTAATAACAACAATAACCCATGGAAAGGCAAGAAAATCATGATCATTAATGATATTGCATTACTAAAAATGCATTCAGAGAAAGAAAGACAAACAATGGAAGCTGAGTTTTTTAGTCTCTGGTACTGCTCTAACAGAAATATAGCAAGTGGATGGCTTTAACAAACAAAAGTTTATTCTTACACAGTCCAGTAGGCTACACATCTGAATTCAGGGTGCCCATGCTGGGCGAAGGCTTTTCCTCTTTGTTGACTCTGGAAGAAGATCCTCATATTGTATCAGTCTTTTGGTCAGGGAGTATGTTGGCTCAGGAACCTCAGGTCTGAAGGACATGCATTGCTCCCAGTACTGCTTTCTTGATGGCTTGAGGTTCCCAACTCTCTACTTGCTTCCCTTCCTTTTTATCTTTTATAAGATGAAAGGATAAAAGGTGGTGCAAGTCACACTCCAGGGAAAAGCTCTTTACATTGTAGCTGGGAGTTTACCTTAGTAAAGGTGTTATAGTTCCACTCTTATCTTCTCTAACATAATCCACTCTATTAACCACAGGCAGAAATTAGAATTTATAGCATCAGAGAATCACAAAATGGGAGGCAATTACACAATACTGGGAATCACGGCCCAGTCAATTTGCTATGCACATTTTTGGGGGGACACAATTTACCTCATGACATTCCACTCTTTGTCCTCCCAATCACATCTTTAAAACATGCAACAAATTCATCCCATCACAGCAAAAGTCACAGCAAAAACATGTTCATCCCATATGATAGTGAAAGTCTTAAATCAGTTCCAAGTCCCAAATACAAACATTTCTCTGAACCTGTGAAATTGAGAATACAAGTTATTTGCCTCCCAAGTACAACAGTATAACAGGATAAACATTTCCGTTATAACTGGGAGAAATTGCAGGCAAAGAAGGCATTACAAGCAGCAAGCAAATTAGCATAACACATTATATTAGTCCTCAAGTCTTTAAAAATAATTCGCTATTTTTTGAGGAAATTTACATATTAGCTGGAGTATAAGTTATACTTCAGTGTTCCACACACCATTGGCTGTCCCAGGAGAATGGAAGTTCACAGGTATTTCTAGCTTTTGGGTAAAGTGGCTTCAACAGATTTAGGAAAATAGTCTGATAAAGAGCCACAAGTGCTGGCTGTTGAAACTGAAAGCACAGATAAGAGAAGACACAGGAGTGGACAGAAATCCCTGGGGATCTCGGTCAAATGTGAATACTATACTTCACTACTGCCAAATTACATAGGTGAACACACAGAGAAGGTTATAAAACTATATAAACACACATACTTAAAGTGTGGTTACAGAATGTGGAGGAATGAGATACCAACTCTTCCTACTAAGTTTAGAAAGTTAAATTTATAAGGGAACGTACATTTTCACTCAGTCGTGTTAAATAAAAAATAAAAATAAAAAAGAGATCAGTGATTTAACTAGGGCTTGACGTTGAGTGGGTTGGGAAAAGCACTTGCAGGAAATGAAACAGTTGTTAAAAAGCACAAAGGTCCATAAGGAAAAGGGATGATAGAGGACCAAAACCACTTTATTATGGCTAGAAGACTGTTGTTAGGTACTGTCAAGTTGATTCTGATTCATAGCAACCCTACTACGACAGAAGGAAACACCTCCTAATACTGTACCATTCTCACAATCTTTGCTATGTTTGAGAACATTGTTGAAGACACTGTGTCATAAACCTCCCTAAGGGTCTTCCTCTTTTTTGTTGGCTGTCTCCTGATAACATGTCCAAAGTACTTAAGAGAAGTCTCTGGCTTCCCTTGGTTCTAAAGAGTATTCTGGCTGTACTTCTTCCAAGACAGATTTGTTCTTTTTTTTTTTGTAGTCCATGATATAGTCAATATTCTTCACCAACACCATAATTTAAAGACATTAATTCTTCTTTGGGAACACCCTAGCCTTCTTCATCACCGAAGCTACTCATGTATGAAATTATAAATTCAGTCTTCACGTTCTCGTGACATGGCTCTATATTTTTCCCAATCAGTTCTTCCATTATTTCCAGAACTCCTGATACTTGATGTCTCTGGAATATGTAGTGGATTGATTCTTCCACTTTCTTTTCCAAAAACTTTCTGTCTTCCTTTTTATTCCTACCTAGTGAATTATTATTTCAACTTTAGTGTTGATATATCCTAAACTCCTGTTTTAGTTTCTTAGTGCTGCTGTAATAGAAATATCACAAGTGGTGGTTTTAAAGAGCAGAAATTTACTTTCCCACAGTTCAAGAGGTGAAAATTCAGGTCACTGGCTATATGTGAAGCCTCTACCTCAGTTGACTCTGGGGTAATACCCTTGTCTCACCTCATGTAGCCCTGGCATTTCTTGGCAATGTCTGTAATGCATCTGTCTTCCTCTGGTTTGTCCTTCCTTGTCTCTATGCCTTGTTGCTCCTTATAAATTAGAAATAATTATTTTTTAAAGAATTTATTAGGTTCACAACACACCCTACACTGATTGGTCTCATTAACATAACACAGAAAACCCTATTACCAAACAGGATTACATCCACAGGTATAGGGGTTAATATTTCAACACATATTTTGTGGGAACCCGATTAAATCCATAACAACTCCATTATTCTGATATTTCGTCACAATATCCTGAATCAATTCAACTTCTCTATGCCTGAACAGGTGGCCATTTACTAGAAAGGAACGAAAATCTATACCTAGTAGAGTCTCATTTGGAGCTTGTATCATGTTCAACTTGACTAAGCCATGATTCCCAGTATTGTGAAATTGTCCACCTTTTCGTGATCTGATGTGATTAGCCCATGTGTTGTAAATCCTAATCTCTATGATGTCAATGAGGCAGAAATTAATCTATAGGATTAGACTGCATCTTGATAAAAGGCAGAATCCAGGAAAGAGGAGAGGGACCTCACACCATCAAGAAAGAAGCACAGAGGTGGACCACATCATTTGGATCTAGGGTTCCTGCACAGAGAAGCTGCTAGAGCAGGGAAAGACTGATGAGACAGAATTGTTCCAAGAATGAATAGAGAGAAAATGCCTTTCCCTAGAGCTGGTGCCTTGAATTTGGACTTCTAGCCTCCTAGACTAGGACAGAATAAATTTCTGTTGGTTAAAGACATCCACTTGTGGTATTTCTGTTGTAGCAGTACTAGATAACTGAGACAGGGGTTCATCAAAGATTTTGAAACATCTGTAAGATTATTCATGAAAGCCTTTCCCTTTCATGTGTTCTGTACATATGTACATATACATCCCAGTGGCACAGCACTAAGACTAAGATCTCCTGTACTCAGAACCAGTTTTAATCCTTGAAGTGTCAACATCTGTAACTTGCTAATTTTTACATTAATTTCTAACTTAATTGCCAAATGGTGACAAAATGTTTTCTGTATGATACCAATCTTTGAATTTTAATGAAATTTGCTATATGAAGAAGGATAAAACAATTTTCATAAATGTGTGTGTGCTTCACAAGAATCTCCTATCCTCTTTGGGGTATAGAGCTTATATTTTATTGTTAAATGAGCACTGTTACTGCATTTTTCAAACCTTACACATCTTTGATGTCTTCTTTTATTTTCTATTTTAGTTATTGCATCCTGAGAACAGATTATGAGAATCTGCTCCCATGATGGCAAAAGTATTTATTCCCCAGTAACCTACAGTATTACACGTTATATATTTTGGAGTTTTTAAAAATTAGATACATCCGGGTTTAGAATTTACAAAGAGGTCCCTGAGTGTGGAAACAGTTTGCACTTCACTACTAACCTAAAAGTTGGCAGTTTAAATCCACCTAGCAGTGCCACGGAAGAAAGAAGTAGAGATGTGCTTCTCTAGAGATTGCAGGTATGGAACAGTTCTACTCTGTAACACATGGGGTCACCGTGAGTTGGAATTGACCCAGCAATGGAATCCAGTTACTGACTGACTCTGGTAACTCCAGGGATACCACGTAAGTCAAATGCTGATACACAAATTCCTAAGCAATTGACCATGTTGACATACAAACTTCTTAGACAAGTGGAATCTGAAAACACTGTATTCCTGACTGCAATTCCGGGTCTTCTGATTCTGTCAGGCATAATCTACCATTGCTTATGCAAAGGACTAAAATTTTCTACATTTGTTTTCCAACCATGCCCTCCCCTCCCCATGGTATTTTCATAAACATACTGTGATATATTTTTTACAGTAACACATAAAAAATGTTGGCGTAGTGACACTTGTGAAATTACCTTGAGGGAAGGTGGGCATAGTTTGCAAGCAAATGCAGAAGGTGCATGTTCTGTGTGAAAACATGGTGTTCTCTCTTTCTGTATTTGTTTTTCTTGTTTTTGTAATGTATTACCACAAATTTAGCATCTTAAACGAAACAAACCTATTATCTCACAATACTGTAGGTCAGAAATCCAACATGAGTCTCACCGGGCTAAAATCAAGGTGTCAGCAAGCTACATTCCTTTCTAGAGGTTTTAGAGGAGGATTTGTTCCTTGCTCATCTGGTTCACTAACAGAATACAGCTTCTTGGAGTTACAAGGCTAGGATCCCTGTTTCTTTGCTGGCTGTCAGCTGAGGGCTGTTGATAGCTTTATAGATCACTTGCATTCCTTTGTTTACAATTGCCTTCCTCAATCTTGAAAGCCAGAGGCAACAGTCAAATCCCTCTGTTGCTTAAAATCTCTCCTGCTTAATCTTCCCTATCATCTCTGTGTCTCATACCTTTACGTTTCTGATGGCGTAGTGGTTAAGCATTCTACTGCTAACCAAAAGGTTGGCAGTGTGAATCCACTAGCTTCTCATTGGAAACCCTACGGGGTAGTTTTACTCTGTCCTATAGAATAATTATGAGTCAGAATGAACTCCACAACAGTTTTTTTTTTTAATGTTTGCTTGTTTGTGGATTTTGTGTGTGTGCATGTGTTTGTGTGTGTATGTATGCACGCACATGCATAGATGCTTTTAAAAGCTAGTGTAATTAGATTGCTTTATCCCAGTAATTTAGGATAATCTCCCTAGCCTAAGGTCAAATGATTTGCAACCTTAATTCCATCTGCAACTTTAATTCCCTTTTGCAATGAACAGTAACAACATTTTCACAAATTACCGCCTCTTAACCCCTTTGTAAATTTCTGAGAGGCCAGGAGATTAAGTCCCTCACCTGGAACAGAACACATCACTGCCCTCATGCATTTTGTTAAGAGATCAGCTGCTAACTAAAAGGCTGGCAGTTCAAATCCACCAGCTGCCCCTTAGAAAACCTGTGGAGGAGTTCTACTCTGACCTGTAGGGTTACTATGAGTTGGAATTGACTTTGACAGCAACGAGTTTGGTTTGGGTTTGGGGTTAATAACAGGATGTTTCCTATTAGCCTGTCTTTTACTTGGATCATATTCAATTTTTGTTATTTCCTTTTGCCCCCATGTGTTAAATGTTGTAAAACATCCTGATGAATTAAACATTTTATCAAGATATGATAATCCTATTTATCTCTTACACCGTTTTATGTTAAAGAATACTAGCTTTGATCCAAAATGATAATCTTGGCCAAGGACAAAAATCAACATGAGACATCAAGATGTATGACTTTTGGTGAGCTGTCAAGAAGAATAGTCAACCACACGTAATTAACTCAGTCTCAAGTTATCCAACCTTATTTCAAAAATTGTAAGGATATCACAAAAGACAAAGATCACCTGATTTTGTCCATTGATGCCAAAAAGGCATTTGATAAAGTCCAACACCCATTCATGCTAAAAACTCTTAGCAAAATGGGCATAGACGGCAAATTCCTCAACACAATAAGGGCTATTTATACAAAGCCAATTGCCCACATCATCCTGAATGGAGAGAGACTGAAAGACTTTCCCCTGAGATCAGGAACTAGACAAGGATGGCCACTGTCACCTCTCCTATTCAACATTGTGCTAGAAGTTCTAGCTAGAGCAATTAGACAAGACGAAGAAATAAAGGGCATCTGCATCGGCAAAGAGGAAGTTAAAATCTCCCTGTTTGCAGATGATATGATTGTATATGCAGAGAACCCCAAGGAATCTATAAGTAAGCTACTCAAACTGATAGAAGAGTTCAGCAAAGTTTCAGGATACAAGATAAACATAAGTAAATCAGTAGGTTTCCTTTATACCATCAACGAGACTGTTAAGGAGGAAATTATTGAATCAATACCATTTATGATAGCCCCTAAGAAGATAAAGTACCTAGGAATTAATCTAACCAGAGAAACAACAGACCTTTACAAAGAGAACTACAAGCCCTTACTACAAGAAACTAAGAGAGACTTAGATAAATGGAAAAACCTACCCTGCTCATGGATAGGAAGACTTAACATTGTGAAAATGTCTATTTTACCCAAAGCAATTTATTTATATAATGCAATCCCAATACAAGTTCCAGCATCAGTTTTTAATGAGGTCGAGAAACAAATCACCAATTTTGTTTGGAAAGGGAAGAAGTCCCGGATAAGTAAGGTACTACTAAAGAAGAAGAACACACTGGGAGGTCTCTCATTACCTGACCTTAGAACATACTACACTGCCACAGTGGTTAAAACAGCCTGGTACTGGTACAAGAACAGACAGATCGATCAATGGAACAGAATTGAGACTCCAGAGATGACACCATCTGCCTATGAACAGTTGATATTCGACAAAGGCCCTAAGACATTAAACTGGGGTAAAAACAGTATCTTCAACAAATGGTGCTGGCAAAATTGGTTATCCATCTGCAATAAACTGAATCAAGATCCCTATCTTATACCTTATACAAAAACCTACTCCGACTGGATAAAAGACCTAAACATCAAACCTAAAACGATAAAGCTCATCCAAGAAAAGGTAGGAACAACAATGGAAGTTTTAATACACAATGAGGACAGACTCCAAAATCTGTCAAAGAAACCTCAATCAACAGAAGAGAAAACAGATAAATGGGAACTATTAAGAATCAAACACTTTTGCTCATCCAAAGACTTTATTAATAGAATTAAAAGAACACCCACAGAATGGGAAAAAATATTTGGCAATTCTATGTCAGACCGACGCCTGATCTCCATAATCTATAAGATACTACAAAATATCAAGAAGAAGAAGATAAACCATCCAATTAAGCAATGGGCAAAGGAGATGGACAGACACTTCACTACAGAGGAGATCCAGGCAGCCAAAAAACACATGCGGACATGTTCACGATCTTTAGTTATTAAAGAAATTCAAATCAAGACAACAATGAGATACCATCTCACCCCAACAAGACTGGCCATGATCCAGAAAACACAAAACAACAAATGCTGGAGAGGCTGTGGAGAAAGTGGAACCCTCCTACACTGTTGGTGGGGTTGCAAAATGGTCCAGCCTCTTTGGAAGGCAATCTGGCGCTTCCTTAAAAAAATGGATATCGATATACCATTTCACCCAGTAATTCCACTACTGGGAATATATCCTACAGATTCAAGGCCTTTCACACCAACGGACACATGCACCAGAATGTTTATGGCAGCACAGTCCACAATACCAAAAAGATGGAATCAACCCAGATGCCCAACAATAGAAGAATGGATAGGTAAACTGTGATACATATACTCAATGGAGCACTACGCAATGATAAAGAATAACGATGATTCCAGGAAACATCTCCTAACCTGGTTTCAACTGGAACACATTATTTTGAGTGAAAGTAGTCAGCGACAAAAGGACAAATACTGTATGAGACCTCTACGATAAGATCTCAAAAACAGACTTGTGTATAGAAGAAAAGACTCTTTGACAGCTGCAAGGGAGGGGAGGGAGGGAGGGAGGGCGAGGGTTTAGTTTAGATAGTTACTACAAATCTAGTTGGGAGAAAGCGGTGACAGCACACATTAGGAATAAGAAGAACCTTAAGTGGACTTCAGCATAACTTGAGTACTCCTTCCATCTTAACTCAATACTGCAAGGATAGAGTAGCTGGGGCGGGGGGCGAGGGACCATGCTCTCAGGTGAATTCCAGGCCAATTGGCACAACTAGTGTTTTGCTAAGAGAGCTCTCTGCACCCCACATTGGTGAGTGGCGTCTGGGGTCTTAAAAGCTGCCAAGCTGCCATCCGAGGACACACCAAATGGTCCCAACTCAGCAGGAACGGATGCTCACCGAAGGCCAAAATGGCATGGGGTAAAGACAACCGAGAAGACAGAGAGACTCACAAGAGTGGGTGCCTACATCGACTTGGGACCAGAAGAACCGGATGGTGCCCGGCCACCACCAGTGATAGCCACGATGAAGCTCACAGAGAGGAGCCTCACTGGCAACACAAGAATAAAAAGAGGTGCATCATGAGATCTCCACTAAAAGACCTCAACTGATGGTCCAGCCGTTTTGGGGTTCCTCTGAGAACATGGCCCCCTTCCCTGATGCTGCCCTTTCCCATAAATTATAACAAAGTTCCACTCTTTGGACAGGAATGGATCGGACTTGGCAATGCAGAGAAACCATATATTGGAAGCACTTTATGGTTCTATACATCTATAGGATATCATCTTGCTGACCTCTGGCTGGAGGAAAGGGAGTGGATGGACAGGAGGGGAAAGGAGACTGTTGGGAGGATGAGACATGTATGGAGCAGAGAGGAATGGTGTGCAGTCACTGGACAGGGAGAGCAGTGGAAGCTACATATAGGGGGGCATGTAAATTTACATGTGAATGTACATTTTCACTCAGTTATGTTAAATAAAAATAAAAAAAGATTGTAAGGATATTAAAATGTTTTAACTCTGATGACTACCCTCAATAAAAGCTACATGTTTTATCCATGTTTTAGTTTTACCTTGATTATTGTTTAATGCTGCACATTAGACATTATCATTATTCCTCAAGTAATCTATTTGCTTACTGTGGCCATACAATTATAACTTTACTCATTCATTTTCTGTTTGTATCTCAGATTGTCTTTCTGGGATCACATTCCTTCTTCTTTGAGTATATTCTTTACAAGTAACTTTATTGAAGCCTGTTGGTCATGATATTTTAGTTTAGTTAGTGTTACACTGAAAGTACCTTCATATCATTTTTGTTCTTGAAAGATAGCTTGCTGCATACACGTTACAAATTACAATTTTTTTCAGCACTTTGAAATGTTATTCCACTTGCTTCTGGCTTTCTTTATTGATATTGAGAAATCAATTTTTGCTATTCTATTTTTATCTGCTTTGTCAGTCTTTATCTTTCATGTTATTCAGGTTCACCTTTGTCTAGATGTATATTTAGTTTTACTTATCTATGTGCGATTCATTAAAACAGATGTGACTAATTGCAAGAATATTTATTTCTCATGGAATGGCTCTCACTCTTAATTCCAAGAACAATAAATTCCCCAATGGCGGGAATTCTATTTCCCAGGCTGTAATAGGCACATCAGTCAATTTTTCTTCATTGTCCTCAGCACCTCCCAAGAGAATTTATTTCAACCTAAAGTAGCTGAAATTTTGGCATCAAGTCACATGCCCCTACCCTTCCATTAGAACGGGGAGCAACTGACTCATAGCCACACAGTCCATCGCTAGGCAGCAGGCAATCAGAAACTCTTTCTTTCCAGTTTCTGACCTAAATGACTAAGTCATTGTAGCTGGAAGACACTGAACACTTGGACTGAAAAATCTGGTAAAGTGAGATCAAGAATCAGCACTATTGTCAGGCAAAAGCTGTGTGCATGATAAAATTACCAAAGAGCAAAAAGTGAAGCTTTTCAGACATGGACTGTCTTCAAAAAGGAAAATGGGACAAATGTAATGAAGAAGCATTAAAACTCTATCCAGTAAGAAAGGAAGGGAGAAACTGAGAGAATAACTCTTTGACGATTTTTTTTCCCATGAGGCTGATAGAGTTTCTGCAGTTGAGTCCAATGAACACCTCCTGTATTTCTACAATGAATCCTTTGCTTACTTGAACTTGTCTCAGTGAACTTCAGAGTTTTCCTCAACCTGATCTCTGACTAATAGAGATACTACCTCTGTTTATTCCCACCACTCTTCCCAGGCTTGTAAGGTATACATATAAACGATCCAGAAGTTCCTCTGGTCCCATTTATGCTAACAGGGAAAAACCAACCAAAATTAGTCACTAAATTTCAGCCTTACAGTCACTGAACAATATTTTCCGTGTTGACTCCTAAAACCTGTGAATGATATTAATCATCTTGATCATTTGAGGAAAACTGTCTTCCTGTAAAGTTAGACTGTAAATAAATGTTCTTCAAAAATACTGCAATTTCATATTTTACAACAGTATATGATACATGAGCATGCTGAATTATGAGTACCACATAATGTAATTTTCAGGTTTATAATATAGTTTAATGGACATTTCATCACTTTACTTCAAAACAGGAAATAATGTTTACATGAATATTTATCAAATGTTTGCTATTATAGAACAAAGACTGGCAAACTGCAACCTGTAGGCAAAATCCAGCCTGCCACCTTTTGATTAGTAAAGTTTCATTGTAACACAACCACACCCATCCTATGCATTGTCTACAGCTGTTTTCATGATAAACTGGTGTGACTGAGTAATTGCAACAGAGACCATATTGTCCACAAAGCCTAAGTTATTCCTTTACAGAAAAAAATGTTTGACTATTTCTGTTGTAGAAATAAAAGTCACATTGTTTACCACTTCACCAAACAGTGTAAATACCAGATACGAAATTTATGTGGGATTTATTTTCTAGATGTCTGCTATGTTGTGCACTCACAAAAGGCTCAGCTTTCCTCTAGGCAATAACTGTGATAATTTTTTTCCTGCATAGAATAATGATAGAAAGGGAAGAATTGGCTGGTGATTTTAAAAAATATATAGAAAGCATTTTTAACAAAAATGATGAGAAATGGATAACATTTTAATATCCAAAGTGGATGAAGAAAGTTAACAACAACAAAGAAATAGTCTCAAAGAAATAGAATTTATCAGAGAAATAAATAAATAAGTAAAATAGGATGGTATTTAAAAGTGTAGGATAGCTTCAGAGAAACTCGATGAGCAAGATTTCAGGTTACTAAAATAATAATCTAAAATTCCAACGGAAGCATCAGTTGAATAGAAAGTGGCTAAGTTATTAAAGAGAACAAAGATATTTCACAATTAAAATTAAAGTCAACTTGTTTAGAAATACAAAGTTGTGAAACCGAAGAAGCAAACTGAAAGGTCAACTTTAAGTTTCTAAAATCACTAATAATATCAAAGAAGACAACATCTACTGAAGAAAACATACATTGGCATGGTATTAAATGAAGGACATCATCATTATACTAAGCCAAAAAGACAGTTGTTCAACCAAGGCACACTACAATGCTCTACTAATTCTCTTTGCCTCTAGACTGATTTTCTTTCTGCACACAGACTATATGCTTGTCATTGCTTTGCGTATCATTCTCCTCAACCAGAACCTTCAATGGCTTTCCACTGAACCCTGGAATTTTAGAGAGGGAAGCTTCATTTAAGTGCCATCAAGTCCACAAACCTTATCTTGCACATTACAATGAGAAATGCAGAGTAAAATTGTTGGCCCATGTAGTGCGACTGAATGGTGGATATTAAGATTGAGCTCCAAGCACCTTGACACCAAGAATAGTGTTACCTCTGCCACACATAACTTTTCCGTAACACAGTTCTCATTGATATTTACTTTGATTGATCTATTACTTAAAACACTGCCCTAGATAGTTTACTGGTTTGCTAGTTTATGTTCACATTCAGCTGTAAGGATAATGTACAATCTCTGTTTTTCTACCATTCTCTAAAAATAACAAGTTGGAGAGCTTCGCACCATATCTGTTGCACAGAATGAACTAATAAAAATAACTAGACAAAATACAAATCCTCTTTCTTACTCTATGAAGTGTGCCCTTAGAATACACAGCCTGATATACTTGTTTGGTTTTTAGCATCCACCTTTCAGTATTGACTTTTATTTTCCTCTATCCATAGAAGCCTGGTTTCATCAAACCCAACTGTGAGCCTTTAGAGATGATTTATAACACTACAAACATAACAACTTCTCAATAAATTTGTGGTCACAATGGCGACTAAAAGTATAGCTTTAAACTCCGCAAACTGCTTCCATAAAGTCAGTTGTGATATTATGACAATGAAAAGAAATATGGAGGAATTGCCCAAAGAATATTCAAAGAATATTTTTCTCCATAGATAACTGAGTTCCATCCAGAACAGTTAGGAAAGATCAAGAAATAAAGGGCATCTGCATCAGTAAAGAAGAAGTAAAAATCTGTCTATTTGTAGATGATATGATTGTATATGCAGAGAATCCCAAAGAATCTATAAGTAAACTACTCACACTGATAGAAGAGTTCAGCAAAGTCTCAGGATACAAGATAAACATAAGTAAGCACCAGGATAGAGAGCTTTTCTGGCAAAAAAAGCAATATTTTACACAGTGTTGCCTATGGCTGGGGCCTGGCAACAGAGGCTGTGGACTTGGCATCTCAGCACCTTTGGCCTCTCTTTTGGTCCCAGTCAGGTGGTGAGCCTGTAGAGGACACCATCTTGTTCCACTCGGAGGTGGATATACCCATACAGAACCCTTAGCTGGACATAATTCCTGGGCTGAGACACAGATCCTCCCTAGAGAAGAGCACTTTTCTAGCACAAAAATCAGTATTCTATACAGTGTCACCTACAGCTGGGGCTCTACAGCAGAGGCCAGTAGAACAGTAGCCTTTCTGTATTTTGAGCCACATTGAAACATCTAGGGTTCGATATACAGGTGCTTACTTTGCCAACTGGGAAGTGGGACCTATACAACTGAAAACCTGACTGACTTTCGAAGTCGTCACATACTTTTACCTCTCATTTTGAGACAGCCTAGAGAAACTGTGGTCCATCCTCACAGCATCTCTCCCAGCCTCTGTTGACTCACATGATGCCCCCAAAGCAACAAATTCTGGAGAAAACTGTAACCAAAAAATCACCCATAGCTTCAGAAGGCCCCCAGAAGAAAGCACATCAGAACTTCCCAGATGAAGAAGCATTTCTGAAACTACTGGAAGATGAATACAAAAAGATTATATAGAGATCCCTCTTATACCTTATACAAAACACAGCAGAGCAAAATGAAAAATTAAGCAGGCTGTTTGATCTGATGGAAAACCAGTACTCTGAAATCCAACAGATCAAGAACAAAATCAAAGACACATAAACTTCAATTCAAAGCCAAGAAAACAGAATGGAACAAATGGAAAAGAGACTTTCTGACTGGGAAGACAGAGCTACTGACTCCAGCATCTATGAGGAGAAATCAGAAAAAAGAAACAAGAAAAATGAGGAAGCATTAAGAAGCACGTGGGATTCTATTAAGAGGAACAAATTATGATTAATTACAGTGCCTCGACAAGGCAAGACACCTGAAAACACAGA
Organism: Heterohyrax brucei; assembly: GCA_028571685.1. NCBI lineage: Eukaryota > Metazoa > Chordata > Mammalia > Hyracoidea > Procaviidae > Heterohyrax > Heterohyrax brucei. The sequence goes on along the minus strand of CM053166.1, from coordinate 35,741,721 downwards.
GAGTATTGTTGCTGAGCTGCTGACAGAAAATTTCCTAGAAATTATGAAAGAAGAGAATACAGATATCCAATATGCGTATCAAACGCGGCTCAATATAGATCTCAAAAGAGACTCCAAGACATATTATAATCAAGCTTAACAAAATGAAACATAAGCAGAAACTCTTAAAGGCAGCAAGACTCAAAGCAAAGCTAACATTCAGAGGGAAACCCTTAGATAAATGGAGAAACCTACCCTGCTCATAGATAGGAAGACTTAACATTGTGAAAATGTCTATTTTGCCCAAAGAAATCTACTTATATAATGTAATTTCAATACAAATTCCAGTGACACTTTTTAATTAGATGGAGAAATAAATTAGCAACTTTGTGTGGAAAGGGAGGAAGCCCTGGATAAGTAAAGCACTACTGAAGAAGAACACACTGGGAGGCTTCTAACTACCCCACTTTAGAACCTATTACACTGCCACAGTAGTCAGAACAGCCTGGTACTGGTACAAAAAGAGACAGGTGGATCAATGGAACAGAATTGAGACCCCAGAGATGACACCGTCTTCATATGAACAGTTGATATTTGACAAAGGCCATAAGACATTAAACTGGGGGAAAAATCTCTTTCATAAACGGTTCTATCAAAATTGGATATCCATCTGTGAAAAGTTGAAACAAGACCCATATCTTACACCTTATACAAGAACCAACTCAAACTGCATAAAAGACCTAGATATCAAATCTAAAACGATAAAGATCATCCAAGAAAAAGTACGAAAAACAGTGGAAGCTTTAATACACAACATAGACAGACTTCAAAATCTGTCAAACTAATGACAAACAACAGAAGAGAAAACAGATAAATGGGAACTATTAAGAGTCAATCACTTTTGCTCATCCAAAGACTTTATTAGTAGAATTAAAAAACCACCTAAAGAACGGGAAAAAAATATTTGACAACTCTATGTCAGACCGATGCCTGATCTTGATAATGTGTAAGGTACTACAAAATATCAGTAAGAAAAAGATAAATAATCGAATTAAGCAATGAGCAAAGGTGATGGACAGACACTTCTCTAAAGAGGAGAATCAGGCAGGCAAAAAAGATATGCAACATGCTCATGATCATTAGCTATTAAAGAAATTCAAATCAAAATAACAATGAGACACCATCTCACCCCAACGAGGTTGGCCAGGATCCCCAAAACACAAAATAACAAATGATGGAGAGGCTATGGAGAAATTGGAACTCTCCTACACTGTTGGTAGGATTGCAAAATGGTGCAGCCTCTTCAGAAAGCAATCTGGTGCTTCCTTAAAAACCTGGATATAGGTAAACCACTTCATCCAATAATTCCACTTCTCAGAATATATCCTACAGAGTCAAGGCCATTCACATCAACTGATATGTGCTCAGTCCACAATAGCAAAAACATGGAATCAACCCAGATGCCCAACAACAGAGGAATGGATAGGTAAACTATGGAATATATACTCAATGGAACACTATGCAATGATAAAGAACAACCATAATTTTAGTAAACATTTCATAACCTGGTTTCAATTAGAGGACATTATGTTTAGTTAAAGTAGTCAGTGACAAAAGGACAAATATTGTATGAGACCCCTACAATAAGAACCTAAAAATAGACTCATGCAAAGAAGAAAAGACTCTTTGATGACTGCAAGACTGGGGAGGGAGAGAGGGTGACAGGGGCAGGGTTTAGATTACATAGTAGATAGAAATTTGGTTGACTGAAATCTGTGACAGCACACATTAGAAAGAAAATCAACATTAACTGGACTTCAACATAACATGATTACTCCTCCCATCTTAATCCAATATTACACGGACAGAGTAGCTGGGGCCAGGAGCCAGAGACCTTTCTCTCAGGGGAAACCGAGGCCAATTGGCACAACTGGCATTTTGCTAAGAGAGTCTTCTGCACCCCACAGTGGTGAGTGGCGTCCTGGGTCTTAAAAGCTGCCAAGCTGCCATCTGAGGGTACAGCAAATGGTCCCACCTCAGCAGAAACGGATGTTCACCAAGGACCAAAACGACAGGGGAGAAAGAGAACCCAGAAGATGGAGATACCCATGTGAATTGGTGACTACATTGACTTGTGACCAGAATAACTGGATGGTGCCCAGCCATCACCAGTGATAGCCGTGATGGAGCTCACAAAGTTGAGTTCCACGGGCAACACAAGAACAAAAAGAGGTGCACCCTGAAATCTCCATTAAAAGACCACAATTGATTGTCCACAGGCCTCGCAGTTCCCTGGGAGCATGGTCCCTGGCCCTGATGCTGCCCCTGTCCATAAATCATAATGGAGGTTAACTCTCAGACAGGAATTGATTGGACTTGGTGACACAGAGTGACCATATCATGTGTGCACTTTATGGTTCTATGCATCTATAGGATGTCATCCTGCTGACCTCTTCCTGAAGGAAGGGGAGTGGGTGGAGAGGAGGGGATAAGAGTTTGTTGGGAGGATAAGACATGTATAGAGCAGAGAGGAAGAGTGTGCTGTCACCGTGCAGTGAGAGCAGTGGGAGCTGCTTATACGTGGGCATGCAAATTTATATGGGAATGCACATTTTCATTCAAACATAATTAAAAAAAATATTTTTCAGATGATGTGATGTGATAAATATGTTTAGCATGTGGGAAGGACATGAATTTGGGGGGGGTCCAGTTGATGGAATGTTATGAATTAAAACCTGTCTTCCAAAAATATGTGTTGTAAATCCTAACCTCTATGACTGTGGTTATAATCCCAATTTGGAGTGGGTTGTCTTTGCTATGTTAAAGAAGCAGGATTAAATTAGGATGTATCTTGAGTCAATCACTTGAGAGGCAAAAGATATTAAAAGCAAGCTAGTAAGCAGAGATGGGAGAAGAGAAATACCAAGCCAAATGTAGATTACCCCAAAGCAGAAACTGGAAGAGACAAGGAACCTCCTACAAAGAGACACAGAGAAAAAGCCTTCCTCTAGAGCCAGTAACCCAATTTCAGACATCTAGGTTGCTAACAACAATAACAGGCAAGCAATTGTTTTATGACAATACATAGTACTAGCACTATAGTAGTTTGCTTGGTGCTGTGATTATGGAAGCTATGTTACCAGTATTCTGAATACCAGCAGGGTTACTCATGGTGGGAAGTTTCAGTGGAGCTTTCAGACTAAGACAGACTAGGGAGAATGACCTGGTGGTCTACTGCTGAAAAATTTGGCCAGTGAAAACCTTATGACTAGCAGAGTAACATTTTCTGATATAGTACTGGAAGCTTAGCTCCTCAGGATGGAAGACACTTAAAATGAGACTGGAGAAGTACTGCCTCCTCAAAGTAGAGTTGACCTTTATGATGTGCATGGAGTCAAGCTTTAAAAATCTTCATTTGCTGAGACAGCATGACTCAAAATGAGAAGAAACAGCTGCAAACATCTCTTAATAATTAAAATGTGTAAAGTACAAAGTATGAATCTAAGAAAATTGAAAGTTGTCAAAAAGGAAATGGAATGCATAATGATTAATATCCTAGGCATTAATAAGTTGAAATGGACTAGTACTAGCCATTTTGAATCAGAAAGTAATATGATCTACTATGACAGAAATGACAAACTGAAGAGGAATGGCATAATGTTCATTCTCAAAAAGAACATTTCAAAGTCTATCTTTAAGCACAACAATGTCATGGATAGGATAATATCCATAAGTCTATGAGGAAAACTGATCATTAGTACTACTGTTTAAATGTGCTCACCAATCACTAATGCCAAAGATAGAGAAACTGAGAATGTTAATGCCTCTGCAGTTTGATATTAATGAAATATGCAATTGAAATACATTGATAATTACTAGTGACTGGAATACGAAATTTGGAAACAAAAAAGGACCAGTGGTTGGAAAGTATGGCATTGGTAATAGAAGTGAAATAGATCACATGATAGAATTTTGTAAGACCGAGGACTTATTCATTGCAAATGCCTTTTTTCCACAACATAAGTGGTGGTTATTCACATGGACCTGGCCAGATGAAATACACAGGAATCAAACTGAATATATCTGTGGAAAGAGATGATGGAGAAGTTCAATATCATCATTCAGAATAGTGTTAGGGACTGGCTGCTAAACAGACCATCAATTGCTCATACACAAGTTCAAGTCGAAGCTGAAGAAAATTAGAACAAGTCCTTGAGAGGCAAAATGCAGACTTGAGCGTAACCTACCTAAAAGTAGACACTTTCTCAAGAATAGATTTGACACATTGAATTGTAATGTGAATACCAGATGTGTTGTGGGATGACATCAAAAACGTCACACATGAAGAGAGCAAGAAGTCATTAAAAGGACAGGTAAGAAAGAAACCAAAATGGATATCAGAAGAGACTCTAAAACTTGTGAACAGAGAACAGCTAAAACAAATTGAAGAAATGATGAAGTAAAAGAATCGAACTGAAGATTCCAAAGGGGAACTGGAGAAGATAAAGTAAGTTATAATGAAATGTGTAAGGACCTGGAGTTAGAAAACTAGAAGTTCTTTCAAGTTGAAAGAACAGAAGAAATATTCAAGCCTAAAGTTTCAATTTTGACGAATTCTATGGACAAAACACTGCATGACCCAGGAAACATCAAAGGAGGATGGAAGGAACACATAGAGCCAACTTTCAACAATTACGGGAGGAAGCATATGATCAAGAACCAATGACACTAAATGAAGAAGTCCAAGCTTCATGAAGGCATTGCTGAAAAACACAGCTCCAGGAACTGACAGAATAGAAATGCGGTGATAGAATTGCTCACTCATCTATGCCAAGAAATTCAGAGGATGGATACCCTGCCAACTGACTGGGAGAGATGTGTATCTGTGATCATTCCAAAGAAAGTCCAACAAAATCTGGAAATTATCAAACAATGTCATTAATATCACAAGCAAGTTAAATTTTACTGAAGATGACTAAAAACTGCTTGAGGAATACAATCAACACGGAACTTCCAGAAATTCAAGCTGGACCCAAAAGAGGACTTGGGATGAGGGTTATCATTGCTGATGACAGATGGAGCCTGCCTGAAACAGATAAAAACAGAAAGGTATTTACCCGAGTTTTACTGACTATGCAAAGGCATTCAACTGTGTAGATCATAAAAATCTATGGATAATATTGCCAAAATTGAAAACTACTGAACACATCATTGTGATTATCAGGAACCTGTACATAAACCAACAGGTAGTCATTCCAAGAGAATAAGGGGATACCGTACCGCACCGTTTAAAATCAAGAAAGGTGTGCCTCAGGGTTGTAGTCTGTATGCAGAGGAAGTGGCCTATATGAAAAAGGATGTGGCATCAGGTTGGAAATTTAAGCCAGATTCAGAAGAGGATGTGGAACCAGGGATATCATTGCTGATGTCAGAGAGTTCCTGACTGAAAGCAGAGAGATCCATTATGGTGTTTACCTGTGTTTGATTGACTATAAAAGGCATTCAACTGTGTGAATCTTAAGAAATTACAAATATGACATGTGTAGTATGAAAAGGAGTGTGCTGTCACCAGGCAGGGAGAGCAGAAGAAGATGCAAATAGGCAAGCATGCAGATTTAACTTGGACTTTATACTTTCACTCAATCACAATAAAAATAAATAAATAGATAGATAAATAAGTAAACATACAACTGTATTCCATAGAAGCTGGCACATAATGACTACCAGGGTCTAGGAACCTTTTTCTGTGCTAATATGCAAAGCCATTGCAGACCACCTGGCTGCAGGCCAAATTGCCTCGACATCAAAAGTGGATGCTTGTGTGGATACATTAGGATTGAGCACATTGGCACTGCTCTGTGCTGACTATGCCATGGAGCAAGCCTGCAATATGCCTTATTTTGTCCAGTATTATTAATAAACCCATTTACATGATAATGAAATCCACCTACAAATCTGAAATATCCAGAATGATTTTCTTCTTTTTCATAAAATATAATGTGGATGCAGCCACTTTCATGCTCCTAGGTATTTACCTAAGTGATTTAAACTTATGTCCATGCAAACAGCCAAACAAAAATGTTTAGATTTGCTTTATTCAAAGTCACCCAAAAGTGGAAGTAACCAAGACATCCTTCATAAGACTAGTGAATAAAATGAGGATAAACAAAATGTGATACATCCATATAAAATCAAAACCCACTGCCATAGAGTTGATTCTGACTCATAGTGACCCTATAGACAGAGTACAACTGCCTCATAGAGTTTCCAAGGAGTTTGTGTTAGATTTGAACTGCCAAATCTTTTGGTTAGCAGCCATAGCACTTAACCACTATGCCATCAGGGTTTCCTACATCTATATAGTGCCATGCTATTCAGTGATAAGGAATGGGTTGTCGATACAAGCAAAAACATGAATTAATCTTAAATACATATGGCAAGTGTCATGGACTGAATTGTGTCCCCCCAAAACTATGTGTAGTAATTTGTCTGGGCAGTGATTCACTGAATCCTGTGATTTCTGTCTATTCTGTAGTTTTCTCACACTGTGAATCCTAATCTCTGTCTGTGGTTAATAGAGTAGACTATGTTAGAGAGGCTCAGGATGATACTCTAACATGTAAGGTCACCTCTCAGCTCCAATGCGAAGGGAGTTTTCCTGAAATGTGGTTTGTATGACTTTTTATCTTTTCATCTTACAAGAGGTAAAAGGAAAGCAAGCAGAAAGTTGGAAACATCACACCATCAAGAAAGCAGCACCAGGAGTAGAGCATGTCCTTCAGACCTGAGGTTTCTGCACCAGGATGCTCCCTGATCAAAGACTGATAGAAAAGAAGGATCTTCCTCCAGAGCTAACAAAGAGGGCAAGCCTTTCCCCTGGAGCAGATATCCTGAAATTGGACTTGTAGCCTACTGGACTGTATAAGAATAAACTTGCCTTTGGTATTTCTGTTACAGAAGTACCAGATGACTAATACAGAATTTGGTACCAAGCGTAGGGTGCTGCTTTGACAAATACCTAAAATGTGGAAGCAGTGAATGAATAGAAGACTCAGAAAGAACTGAGGAGATCTGTTAGTACCACAGAAGATGCAGGTAGTGAGAAATGAGCAGCAGAGGACCAGCGACATCAGTGACAGACAGGCAGCATCAGAACCAGACTGGCAGGAGACAAAGCTAGAGACAACCTGTCATAGATTGAATTGCATCCCCCCAAAATATGTGTAGCCATGTGGCTGGGCCATGATTCCAAATATTTTATGATTGTCCTCCATTTTGTGATTTTCCTATGCTGTATGTTAAAGGATTAAGATAGGACTGCAAATCCCTTCATGGGATCACCTCACTGCTTGACTGCAAAGGGAGTTTCCCTGGAGTATGGCTTGTACCACACTTTATCCTTTCATCCTACAAAAGACAAAAGGGAATTGGAAACCTCACACCATCAAGAAAGCAGCACCAGGAGAAGAGTGCATCCTTCAGAACTGAGGTTGCTGTGTCAAGATGTTCCATAGACAAAGACCAGCCAAGATTTCAAAATATGGCTATCCCAAGCACAGTCTCTCTGCTGTACTATACACTGTTTACTTAAGCACTGCAGTTCAGCGTATTTGTTGGCTCATGCCCAATCCCCACCTCCTGGCTAACAAAGAAGGTGTCAGTACCTACAGTCCTCCCAAATGATGTATCAGCAGAAGCAGGACTCAGTCTACTGCTGCCTCTTCTTTGAGAGAGGTTGTTTCCCCCTTACTGGTTCCTAGTGCGCTCTGACAACTCTAAGCCAGATCCTAGGGCTCCCAGGATATCCATGCTGCTCCATTCAATTACCATCCCAGACCTTAGTTCCCAAAGGAAATCAAGGAGACATGTATCTAGCCTGCCATCTTGCAGCCTACAACAGACTTTTTTTAGAAAATCTCTGTGGTGTGTATTTTAGATGGTGGATATGACAGAAAAGAAGTAAACAAGATAAAAAGTTATTGCAATAAGCTAGGACAAAGATATAACAGCTTTGACTACAGAAATTTTGGGTAGGTTAAGGGACATGTTAAGTCTGAGATGTCGCTAGACGTCCTGGTTGAATTACTACATAACCTGTTCATTCAAGTTTACGTTTTAAGGGAAAAGCCAGTACAGAAAAATTAGATTTGGGCATTTTGAGGATATATTTGCTTTTTTAAAGCCATACAACTGGATAAGCTCTCTGAGGGAGTGATTGCAGAAAGAAAAGAGGAACAAGCACTCAGTCCAAGAATTCCTGGTATTAGGAGGATGAGGAAGAACAAACCAAGCAGACAGAGGAAGGATGGCCAATGTGCTAGGAAAAAAAAGAATGTATGGTGTCCCAAAAGCCAAGTAATCTAACCAAATTAAACCCATTGCCATGGAGTTGATTCCAACTCATGGCGTTGAATTGGGCAAATCTGCTGCAAAAGATCTCTTTGAAGTATTGAAAAATAAAGGTGTCACCTTGAATAAAGGTGCACTCTACCCAAGCCGTAGTATTTTCAATTGCTTCATATGCATGTGAAAGCTGGACAATGAAGAAGAATTGACACCTCTGAATTGTGGTGTTGGAGAATGTTGTACATATCTTGGACTGCCAAGAGAAAAAAAACAGATCTGTTCTGGAAGAAATACAATCAGAATGTTCCTTAGAAGCAAGGATGGCAAGACTATGTCTCATACACTTTGGACATGTTATCAGGAGGGATCAGTCCCTGTGGAAGGACATTATGCTTGGTAAAGTAGAGCATCACCCACAGAGAGGAAGACCCTCAACAAGGTGGATTGACACAGTGACTATAACTGTGAGTTCAAGCATACCAATGATTGTGGGCATGGTGCAGGACTGGGTAGGATTTCATTCTGTTGTACATGGAATCACTATGAATCAGAAACAACTTGACAAAACCTAACAACAACAAGTCACTCTACTGGAGAAAGATGCGCTGTCTGCTTCCACAAAGACTACAGCCTTGGAAATGCTAAGGGACAATTCTACTCTGTCCTGTAGTGTTGCTAAGAGTCAGAATCAACTTGACTGCAATGGGTCATTCACATGGTTGTACTTCAGGGAATGTGGGAGGTTAATTGTCATGTGTACCCCAGAAGAGAGGGAACCAGATATCATCAGTTAGTTGTGGTATGGCACAAAGATCATATGGTATGAATCTAAGGAAAATTTAAGTGGAAAATCTAATGTAGGAAATCCAGAAGGGTATTATTTTACAGTAAGAATAAATGTGTAGTTGGCAACTTTCTCACCTTCCTTGATTCTGATATTTTTTAAGAAGAAGAGTAAATGAGGATCAATCAGTCTTGACTTTATCTCAAATAGTTTACCATCATGCTAACAGACTTGATTTTGAAATAAATGGTCATTTAAAAGGGCAGTGAACTTAGATCATGGACTGTGGGCCTGAATAAAGCTAGATTCAAACCACTGTTCCAATATATCCCAGCAAGTAATAGACTCTCTATTCTAAGCAAAATGGTGGTTACCTTCTCTCTCTCATGCCCCTATGTGTACTCATGGGTTTGTTGTACTAATTTAAATAAGATAGGATACAATAGGAAACCCTGGTTGCTTAGTGGTTAAGAGTTGTGGCTGCTAACCAAAAAGATTGGCAGTCTGAGTCTACCAGGTGATCCTTAGAAACTCCATGGGGCAGTTTTAATGTGTCCTATAGGGTCACTATGAGTCAGAATCCACTCAACAGTAGTTTTTTTGTATGATACAATAAAATGGAAAGCACACAGCATTACATTTGTAATATTCTTACATGTATATATTTACCACTTACTATGTAGCATCACTAGAAACCTTGGTGGCATAGTGTTAAGTGCTACAGCTGCTGGGGGTGGAGTCAAGATGGCACACTAAACACATGGCTCCCTAAATCCCTCTGGAAACTAAGACCTAAATTGATAATTAAATGGAGCCTTCTGGACATTTATTAAGCCCTAGGACACAGCCTAGGGCTGTTAATTTGGACTTCATAAAACTGAACAGAAAACCTCCTCTCTTTTGCTATCCTCACTTTTGGTGACGCTGGCTTTCACAGACCAAAGGTAACTCTCCATTTTAACTTTTTTTTCCTCTGTCTTAGCTAGTGGATGGAGCTGGGACTTGACCAGCAGCTTATCTCAGATGAACACATGGTGGGATCAGCAGGTGAAATTGCCACATTTTTAAAGCCCAGCTTTGGACTCTTTGCATATTGGCACCTTTGGCCTGTGTGCATCTCACCACTTTTGGCCTCTATTTCTGCCTATGCTATTCAGTAGACTGTACTGTGGCAGACGGGGAGCTTGCACAGGATACCATCTTGTTCTGCTTGGAGGCAGATATACCCATACAGTGGCATCAGCTGGACCTAATTCCTAGGCTGGGAGGCAGACCCTGCTCAGAGGAGAGCACTTTTCCACCCAAACCCCAGTATTTTACTCAGTATTGTCTACAGCTGGGGCTGGGTAGAAGAGGCCATCAGGGCAATAGCTTTTCTATATTTTGAAAAGGGCAGTGGGGTTGGATATAGAGGTGTTTACATTGCCAACTGGGAAGAGGGACCTGTACACCTGAAAACCAGACTGACTTTGGAAGTTTACAGGTACCTTTTATCATTCATTTTTTAACACAGCCTAGAGAAACAACCACAGTCGATCCTTGCAGCATCTTTCCCAGCCTTTATTAACTCACATGAAGCCCCAAAGCAACAAACTCTGGATAAAACTGTAACAAAGAAATCACCCATGGCTTGAGGTGGCCCCCAAAAGAAACAGCCAAAGAATTTCCCAGAAGAAACGTTTCTGAAACTATCAGAAGGTGAATACAAAAGGATTATATAGAGAGCCCTCCTAGACCTTATACAAAATGCAGCAGAGCAAAATGAAAAATTAAGCAAGCTGTTTGATCAGATGGAACATCACAGCTCCAAAATCCAACAGATCAAGAACAAAATCAAAGACATAGAAACTTCAATTCAAAGCCAAGAAAACAGAATGGAACAAGCAGAAAACAGACTTTCTGACTCAGAAGACAGAGCTACTGACTCCAGAATCTATGAGGAGAAATTAGAAAAAAGAAACAAGAAAAATGAGGAAGCATTAAGAAACATACGGGACTCTATTATGAGGAACAATCTACAATTAATTGGAGTTCTAGCAAGGGCTAGACACCTGAGAACACAGAGAGTATTGTAGCTGAGCTGCTAACGGAAAACTTGCCAGAAATTATGAAAGAAGAGAATACAGATATCCAATAGGCATATCGAACACCACTCAATATAGATCTCAAAAGAAAAACTCCCAGACATATTATAATCAAGCTTAAGAAAATGAAACATAAGCAGAAACTCTTAAAGGCATCAAGACTCAAAGCAAAGCTAACATTCAGAGGGAAACCCTGTAGGCTTTCATGTGATTTCTCACCAGAAACCATGCTGGCATGGAGACAGTGATATGACACATTCAAAGCCTTGAAGGAGAAGAACTTCCAACCAAGAATTACATATCCTGCAAAACTATCTTTTAAATATGAAATTAGGACATTCGCAGATAAACAGAAACTCAGGGACATGTAAAATCTGAACTAAAGCTACAAGAAATACTGAAAGAATCTCTTGACTCAGAACAAAACCACTAACTTTGTATTTTGTAAGCAAATTCAGGACACATTACCTAAAAACCTACTCAGGGAAGGCTTCGAATTCGATCAAAGCTATAACAATGAAATGATTCAGTGATCATATCATGAAAACTATGATGTCATCATATTAAAAAGAGGGATGTACTTCAGTCATTATAGTCCTTCCAGATGGAGAGAAAGATAATAAGACTGATACTAATTAAAATTGGGTCTATACATAGTTTATTAAGGGGGATCATAGAGGCAACCATAAAGCACAATAAAGATGCAACATACCAAATCAGGAAACATAATACAGGAGTCTTAACAACGAAAAAACCAAACTGGAAAAATCTGAAAATTCGACTCACAAAGAAAGTCCCAGAACAACAAAGAAAATATCAACACAGAAATAAACATATCACCATGACAGCACTAAACACATACCTGTCAATAATTACACTGAATGTGAATGGACTGAATGCTCCAGTAAAGAGACATCGAGCAATATCTTGGATCAAAAGACATGACCCGTCTATATGTTGCCTACAAGAAACTCACCTTAGACCTAAAGATGTGAACAAAGTGAAAATTAAAGGATGGAAGAATATATATCAAGCTAACAATACACAAAGAAGAGCAGATGTGGCAATTTTAGTCTCAGATAAAATAGATTTTAATGTAACATCCACCATCGTGGACAAGGATGGACACTACTACTGAAAGGTTCAATACACAAGCAGGACTTAACAATATTAAATATGCAGCTAATATTAGAGCACCTAAATACATCAAAGAAACACTGACTACACTCAAAAACGAGATCGATAACTCCACAATAATAGCGGGAGAGTTCAACATTCCACTCTCAATATTGGACAAATCATCTAGAAAAAGCTCAATAAAGACGCAGAAGATCTTATTGCCACAATTAACCAACTAAACCCCATTGACATATACAGAACTTTCTATCCATCAGTGGACAATTAAACCTTCTTCGCTAGTGCACATGAAGCATTCTCCAGAATAGACAATGTGTTAGGACATAAAGCAATTCTCAGAAAATTCCATACCATTGAATTAATGCAAAGCATCTTCTCAGATCATAAAGCCAGAAAAGTCTAAGTCAATAGCTGAAAAAACAGAAAGTGGAATGCATGGAAACAAAAAAAAAATCTTCATAAAAATACCATGCGTTATAGAACAAACCAAGGGAGAAATAAAGAAATTTATGGATTCCAATGAGAATGAAAATACTTCCTACCAGAACCTATGGGATACAGCAAAAGCAGTGCTCAAAGGTCAGTTTATCTCTGTAAGGAAGGAAGCAAGAAAGAAACCAAACCAAAGAATTAACCCTACAGCTTAAACAAGTAGAGAGAGAAAAACAGAGGAACTGCTCAGGCACCAGAAGAAAACAGATCATAAAGGTTAGAGCAGAACTAAACAAATTAGAGAACAGAAGAACAATTGAAAAGATTGAAAAGATCAAAAGCTGGTTTTTTGAAAAGATCAACAGAATTGAAAAACCATTGGCTACAGTTACTAAAGGAAAACAGGAAACAAATAACCCAAATAAGAAATGAGAGGGGAGCTGTCATAACAGTTCCAACAGAAATCAAGAATATCGTAACAGAATACTGTGAAAGTATGTACTCTAGCAAACTTGAAGACCTACAGGAAATGCATAAATTCTTTGATTCATATCACCTATGAAAATTATCACAAGCTGAAGCAGAACAAATTAATAAACTTAACACAAAGGAAGACATCGAAAAAGTCATCAAAAAACTACCAACCAAAAAAAAGCCTGGGCCTAGATGGCTTCACCACAGAATTCTAAGCTCTCAGAGAGGAGTTATCTCCAATACTATTGAGAATATTTCACACTATAGAAAGGGATAGAATACTCCCAAATTCATTCTATGAAGCCAGGATAACACTAGTACCAAAGCCAGAGAAAGACCCAACCAAAAAGGAGAACTACAGACCAATATAACTCATGAACCTAGATGCAAAAATCTTCCACAAAATTCTTGCCAACAGAATACAACCACATATCAAAAAAATAATCCATAATGACCAAGTTGGATTCATACCAAGGATGCAAGGATGGTTCAACATCAGAAAAACAATTAATGTGATCAACCACATAAATAACACAAAAGACAAGAATCACCTGATTTTGTCTATTGATGCAGAAATGGCATTTGATAAAGTCCAACACCCATTCATGCTGAAAACTTTCAGCAATATAGGAATAGATAGCAAATTCTTCCACACAATAAGGGCGATTCATACAAAGCCAACTGCCTACTTTATCGTGAATGCAGAGAGACTGAAACAATTTCCATTGAGAACGGGAACTAGGAAAGCATGCCCACTCTCACCTCTCCAATTCAACATTGGACTAGAACTTTCAGCCAGAGCAATTAGACAAGACCAAGAAATAAAGGGCATCTGCATCAGCAAAGAAGAAGTTAAAATATCCCTATTTGTAGATGATATGATTGCATAGGCAGAGAATCCTAAAGAATCCATAAGTAAACTTCTGAAACTGATAGAAGTGTTCAGCAAAGTCTCAGGATACAAGATAAATGTAAGTAAATCAGTAGGATTCCTTTATACCAACAAGACTGTAAATGAAGAACTCACCAAGTCAATTCCATTTACTATAGCCCTAAGAAGATAAAGTACCTAGGAATAAATCTAACCAGAGAAATAACAGGCCTTTACAAAGAGAACTACAAGCCCTTACTACAAGAAACTAAGAGAGACTTAGATAAATGGAAAAACCTACCCTGCTCATCGATAGGAAGACTTCACATTGTGAAAATGTCTATTTTACCCAAAGCAATCTACTTATATGATGCAATCCCAATACAAACTCCAGTGACATTTTTAATGAGATGGAGAAACAAATCATCAACTTTGTTTGGAAAGACAAAGCTCCGGATAAGTAAAGCACCACTTAAGAATAAGAACACATTGGGATGCCTCTCACTATCCAAATTTAGAACCTATTACACTGCCACAGTAGTCAAAACAGCCTGGTACTGGTACAAAAAGAGACACATAGATCAATATAACAGAACTGAGATCCCAGAGATAACACCATCTGTCTATGAACAGTTGATATTCGACAAAAGCCCTAAGACATTAAGCTTGGGTAAAAACAATCTCTTTAACAAATGGTGCTGGCAAAATTGGATATCCATCTGCAAAACATTGAAACAAGATCCATATTTTACACTTTATACAAAAACCAACTCAAACTGCATAAAAGACCTAAATATCAAATCTAAAGTGATACAGCTCATCCAAGAAAAGGTAGGAATAACAATGGAAATTTTAATATACAATTTAGACAGACTTCAAAATCTGTCAAACAAACCGCAAACAACAGAAAATAGCTTAAATAGGAACCATTAAGAATCAAACACTTTTGCTCATCCAAAGACTTTATTAATAGAACTAAAAGGCCACCTACAGAATGGGAAAAAATATCTGGTAACTGCATGTCAGATCAATGCCTGATCTCCATAATCTATAAAGTACTGCAAAATATCAATAAGAAAAAGATAAATAATCCAATTAAGCAATGGGCAAAGCAGATGGACAGACACTTCTCTAAAGAGGAGATCCAGGCAGGCAAAAAACACATGTGGACATGCTCATGATCATTAGCTATTAAAGAAATTCAAATCAAAACTACAATCAGATACCATCTCACCCCATCAAGATTGGCCGTATTCCAAAAAACACACAACAAATGCTGGAATGGCTGTGGAGAAATTGGAACCGTTTGACACTGCTGGTGGGATTTCAAAATGGTGCAACCTCTTTGGAAAGCAGTCTGGCTCTTCCTTAAAATGCTGGATATAGATGTACCATTGGACCCAGTAATTCCTACAGAATCAAGGCCATTCACACCAGCTGATACATGCACACAAATGTTTATTGCCACACAGTCCACAATAGAAAAAAGATGAAATCAACCCATATGCCCAACAACAGAGAAATGGATAGGTAATCTATGATATATATCCTCAGCGGAACACTATGCAATGATATAGAACAATGATGATTTTAGGAAACATAATATAGTTTCAGTTGGAGGACATTATGTTGAGTGAAAGTAGTCAGTGACAGAAGGACAAACTTTGTATGAGATCCCTACAATAAAAACTTAAAAACAGACTCATGCATAGAAGAAAATACTCTTTGACAGCTGCAAGGGTGGGAAGGGAGGGAGGGCAAGGGGGGAGGGCTTAGATTAGGTACTTTATAGACGTTTGGTTGGGTGTAATCTGTGACACCATACATTAGAAAGAAAATCAACATTAACTGGACTTCAACAAAGCACGATTACTCCATTCATCTTAACCCAGTATTGAAAGGACAGAGTAGATTGGGCTGGGGGCCAGGGACCACGCTCTCAGGGGAAATTGAGTCCAAATTGGCCCAACTAGCATTTTGCTAAGAGAGTCTTCTGTACCTCACAATGGTGAGTGGTGTCTGGGGTCTTAAAAGCTGCCAAGTTGTCATCTGAGGATACAGCAAATGTTCCCAACTCAGCAGGAATGGATGTTCACTGAGGACCAAAACGACATGGAAGAAAGAGAACCCAGAAGACAGAGAGACTCACGTGAGTGGGTGACTACATTGACCTTGTGAGTGGAAGAACTGGATGGTGCCCGGCCACTACCAGTGAGAGCTGTGATGGAGCTCACACAGTTGAGTTTCACTGGCAACACAAGAATAAAAAGGGGTGCACCCTGAGATCTCCACTAAAAGACCAGAACTGATGGTCTAGGGGCCTGGGAGTTCCCCTGGGAGCATGGCCTCTGGCCCTGATGTTGCCCCTGTCCATAAATCATAATGGAGTTCAATTCTTCTGATGGAATGGATTGGACTTAGTAACACAGAGTGACCATATCATGTGTGCACTTTATGGTTCTGTGCATCCATAGGATGTCATCCTGCTGACCTCTTACTGGATGCGGGAGAGTAGGTAGAGAGGAGGGGACAAGAAATTGTTGGGAGGATAAGACATGTATGGAGTAGAGTACGCTGTCACCAGGTAGGGAGAGCGGTAGGAGCTGCATATAAGTGGACACGCAAATTTATATGGGAATGTACATTTTCACTCAATCATAATAAAAGAAAAAAAAGGAAAAAGTGCTTCAGCTGCTAACCAAAAGGTTGGCACTTCACATTCACCAGATATTCCTTGTAAACTCTATGGAGGCAGTTCTGCTCTGTCCTATAGTGTTGCTATGAGTTGGAATCGACTGGATGGCAACATTTTTTTTTTTTTTAATTGTAGCATCACTACTCCAGACAGTTGGAGCAAGTTAGTGAATAAAACAGACAAAAATACCTGCCTTCAGGGTGCATTAAAAAAAACAAAACCTAAGACATTCAGTGTGCATTTCCTTCCCTTCCTCTTCTCTAGATAATGCTACTTTCACTTCCAAAAATCTGCCTTATGTTTTCTTTTCTTAATCCTTCCCAAACCCTTTTGACTATTTTATTAATATGGAATGATGGGCATTGTCAAATATTTTATTAATATTTGAGGAAAAAATCAAGCTGTCCTTTAAACCTTATAATCTGTTTATGGCATGGAAGATGGCTGACCCAGTTTCCAGACAGCATTTTGTAACCATGAGACTGAAAAAAATATGAGAGCCACAACATAATGATAAGAAAAACTTTTACCAAAAGGTGGCTAGTTAGAAACATGTTCCTGCTTTTCCTGTACTTACATCAGCATCACTATCTTTGTTGGACCATTTGAAATTAAGCTGTAAATATATTAACACTACACCATAGATACAAAACCCTGGTGGTATAGTAAAGTGTTAGGCCCACTATCCAAAAGACCAGCAGTTTGAATCCACGAGATGCTCCTGGCAAATCTGTGGGGCAATTCTACTCTGTGCTATAGGGTTGCTATGAGTCAGCATCAACTCCACAGCAATGGCTCTGGTTTTTTAGGTTTTATATCATAGATGCTTCATCCCGGAACTCTCAACAATAAGAACATTCTTCTACATAATCTCAATATCACACTCAAGAAGTTACTGGTACAGTAATTTCATTTATCAGAGTCTATATTCAAATTTCCCAAAATTTTCCCAAATGCTCTTTTATCATCTGTGGATGATTCTTGCCTAAATTGATAATTGCATTACTGGTTTCAAAGGCCATTGGTGATTTTCTAATTCTATTGTTACATCTAAATTTATTAAGTATCATATTTCAGCAATGAAGAGTTTTCGTTTTTCTCCTTTTGAAATTTTGAGTATTACTTTGGAGTCAGATTCTTTTTTTTATATTCAATGTAATATAACTCATTACTATTATTATCCTTCATGATGTTAAATTTGTCCCAATTTGACCAGTGGGAGTCTTGCCAAAGCAATTCTTGTATGCTTTTGTGTGGTTTGTGGGGATATTTTAAATGTTAATGTAAAACTTTATTTCTTGAAACATAATACACAGATTTCACTATCCCAATGTTAGACATTTTCTGTTCCTTTGGTGTATCCTCTAATAACTTAGAAATAATTAATCTAGGCATATTTCTCCACTTAATACAACATAATGAGTAAAAAAAAAAAAAAGAAAGAAAAACAAAGTAATTAAGTCACTCCATGAGTGATGAACTGCTCCCGACAAACCGAACACCAAACACCTGTGTCACAGCTGTTCTCAGCTCCATTTGTGCCTTTGCTGATTATTCTGAAAAGAACCGCAACCTTTTAATGAGGGTTAATTACGAAGGAAAAAATTCATGGAGCACTCTGGAATCTTACTAGTGTTCTTGAGTAATATCAGCTGATAGGGAAAGATAATTTATCACTTGACATAGTTGCTGATAAAGCGATTCTCCGTGAGGCCTTGACAATTTGTTACCGTTGATATAAAGTGTATTAGTTTTTAATTGGCCATATCATCCTTAGCTGAAAAAGAGGCCACATCATCTATCAGGTGGAGAGCTCATTTGAAATTGCTGTTGCATGCTTGTAATACATGTTTAATCTCTGGCCTTCTGTGACTACTGAATTTAGCTATTTTATCATTTCTGTGGCAAAGGAAAATACTTGTTATTTTGAAGCTTTTTTTCCCCCTGAAACTTTGTATAGTTATTTACAATAAATGCTTACCCCTTGGATTTAGCTAAACGAAATTATTTTGCCATCTAAGTATGGCTTTCACAGGAAATAAATAACCTTCAGATTTCTGGCCCCATGAATGACACTCACAGGCAGTCGATAAATATTTGCATAAGGAAAAGGATGAAGAATTTTCAAAATGAAGAAAGAAAGAAAATGACACAGAGTGTGGTGATGTCTAAAAAAAGTATACCTTATGTTCTTGGCTGAACTTGTCCTGTACCAGGCCTCACTCCCTCATCCATTTCTTGTTAAGCCTTGCCCTAGGTAAACTTGAGAGAACCTAGCTCTAGGTAAGCTAGACTGGGGCTAGAGTGCTGGTTCAATGACAGAATTCTCGCCTTGCGGGTAGGAGAGCCACATTTGATTCCTGATCAACGTACTTCAAGCACAATCACCATCTATCTGTCAGTGGAGACTTGTGTGTTGCTGTAAAGCTGAACAGATTTCAGTGGAGCTTCCATAGTAAGATGGACTTTGAAAGAAAGTCCTGGTGGCCTTTTTCTGAAAAATCCCTTTGCGCACAGGATCATTAGTTAGGAGCCTACTCAACCACAGCTAACAAACAATAAATAAGCTAAAACCGACAGTGCAACAGATAGAGTTGGAGGTGTGGAAAAGTTAGACAAGAATTCCACTCAATATGAGAGGGAAGAGGTGGGGATACAGGCTAAGTGAGATGTAACAATGTTGTGAGCTCCTAGCTAAAGAGTTTCAGAATCAAAGAGGTTAAGTATGTCAATCCAGAATTAGGTAGTCAGCTGTGGGGAAATACCTCCCCTCACAAAAACAAACACACACACACACACACACACACACACACACACGCACTCACACAACATTGTCACAGAGTTAATTCTGGCTCATAGTGACTCTGGGACAGAGAAGAACTGCCTGTTATGGCTTCCTAGTAGCGCCTGGTAGACTCAAACTGCCCATCTTTTGGTCAGCAGCCAAACACTTAACCATTATACCACCACTCATACAACCTTATAGGACAGAATAGAACCACCCCATACAGTTGCCGAGGAGTGGCTGGTAGATTCAAACTGCCAGTCTTTTGGTTAGCAACCATAGCACTTAACCACTATGCAACCAGGGTTTCTTTGTGGGGAAATAAGCTTCACATAATATAGATGCTCCAAAGTCAGAGATAATTTTCAGTGATAACTCTGCAAGGATTCAGTTTTCTCCCACTTGACTGAAGATGTGACCCTGCTGACTGAATTTGGTTCAGTAATTTAGAATACCTAAAGTTATAATCATTCTTGTGATGTTCATTTTACGTGTCACCTTGGCTAGGCCAAGATTCCCAGTGGTTTTGGCAAACAGTAGACTAGTTGCTGTTCCATAATTTAATCTAATTCGGTGTAACACAGTAAAACCTGTGAAAGCCAGAACTCACTGAGACTGCCCTGCTTAGAAATATCTCCAAGTTTTTCACCTTTGGCAGGGTGCGGTCTTACCATTTTTCCATTGCTCGTTTTAGTGGAAAAAATTTTTGTTTTGCTTCTCTGACAGGTTCCTGCTTTAAATAGGTTCTGACTGTCAAAGTATTCACTATGTAATGATCTTTCTAAGGTAATCAGTCAGTAAGCTGAAAGGGGAGTTTCTTAGGGTGTGGCCTGCACTGCCAAGCCCGCCAAGTGCCGTCGAGTCGGATCCAACTCATGGCGACCCTAGGTCTGCACTAGACTATATAAATAGATATTTTGGCAGATATCTCTTTTAAAATGTACATTCCATGAGAGCAAGAACTTTGATGTCCACAACTATGTCACCAAAACCAGAGACAAAGTGCTTACTTAGTATTCGATATTGAATGAAACATTGCTCTCTACATAATTATATGGGCTTCCAAAACCAAACCAAACCCATTGCCATCAAGTCCATTTCACTCATAATGATCCTACAGTGCATGGTTGAATGGCCCCCATTGAGTTTCCAAGGAAAAGCTGGTGGATTTGAACTACTGACCTTTTAGTTAGCAGCTGAACTCTTAACCATTGCTCTACTAAGGCTTGCATATGGGCTTAGGAAACTGTGAAAAGGTCACTGAGCAGCACAAATGGTTTGTACTCAACTAGTATCTTAAAGTCGGCTTTTTGAACCCATCCAGTGGTGCCACAGAAGAAAGACCTGGCAATCTACTTCCATAAAGATTACAACCCAGAAAATCCTATGGAGCCGTTCTGTTCTGTAATGTCTCCATAAGTGGGAATTGGCTTGTAGGCAATGTTTTTTGTTTGTTTTTACTCCTTCTGTTCATCTGAAGAAGAATGCAATGCTCTCCTCATACTAAAAGGCAAACCATCTTCATTTCAGGTACCTTTGTGGGATGCACGATGGACTAGTAATAAAATGAGGTCTTTCCCATAGTAATTGAAGTCTCTGTATTTATTCTGAGGTTCATGCCTCTTGCTCCATCTCCTCAAGCTCTGATTTTAATATTGTGTGTGAATTAGGACATACCAATTTTGACTTTTGTTCTCCGTTATTATTTGTGCTCCACTGTGTGTATGTGAGCAGGTGCAGCAGTGGGTTTTCACTCTACAGTGACAAACATCTACTCTGATCAACAGAGTGATGCAACTCCTTCAGAAATGTTAGCTACTCCTATAGACTAGTTGAAGAAGGCATTTACATTTTTTCTGCTGCCTGTCCTGCTGAGATGTATGTAGAGAAGTAAATAGGTTTCCCTCCACCTCTTTAGACTGGATGCCTGTCCTTCCTCACTAGCCAGCTGTTGAACCTTACAGCTTGGTTATACTAGTCATTAATAGTAGTCATGGCCCATGCATGTGAGCTGCAGAGGGGATATTCCAAGAAATTATAGCAAGAGGAAAAATCTCCTCTGGGAGTCTAACACTCAAAGATATCCATTGCTGTGAAGTTGTCCTCTGACTCATGGCGACCCCATGCGACAGAGGAGAACTGCTCCATGTGGTTTTCTTGGCTATAACATCTACAGAAGCAGATTGCCAGGGCTTTCTTCTGCAGCTCTACTGACTGGATTAGAACCACTAACCTTTAGGTTAGTAAAATGAAACAAATAAAAAAATCTGTTGTTGTAGAGTTAATTCTGATTCATAATGACCTTGTAGGACAGAGTAGAACTTCCCCATAGAGTTTCCAAGGAGTGCCTGGCAGATTGGAACTGCGGATCCTTTGGTTAGCAGCCGTAGCATTTAGCCACTATGCCACCAGGGTTTTCTTTACATTGATAGTTGAGCACAAACTGTTTTGTACCACCCAGTGACCTGTAACACTCAAGGTAGGATATAGAAATGCCTATAGGCTTCCAGAAGATCCCTGGTAGCACAGTGGTTAAAGATTTGGCTGATAACCAAAAGGTTAGCAGTGCAACATCACCCAGTGGCACCACAGAAGAAACCTCGCAATCTGTTTCTATAAGGAATAAGCCATAGAAACCCTATGGAGTGGTTCTACTCTGTCCTATATGCCACTATGAGTTAGACTTGACTTGAAAGAAATTTTTTTTTTTTAGACTCCTAGACTTGAATTTTACTTTACAGGAGATTAGAGGAAGAGTTCTACTGATTTCAAACAGTACCTTAGTAAGGGTTATACCTAGTCAGATATTTGCCCAAATTTAGTTTACAACTAATCAAACTGACCTTTGTGAATCAAATGTGCTGATGAACAAATTTTAAAGAAACAGATGGAAAACTCTCCTAGATTCCATAAAGAACATTGAAACATCGATAAAAGAGAACAATGAGGAAAAGAGAGCACAGGATTGCATTACATATCTTGGTACAGGAAAAGTGAAAAAACACACCAAGAAGACTTAGGAATGAAAAAGAAAACATTAAAAGTGTTCTTGAAGATGTTAATGCCTTTGATCAACTTCTCATGGCATCCAAAGCTGTTAATTATTTAACATCAAATTATTTTTCATAATAATTTCAATGTAGTGTGCTATTTTTCTCTGGATATACTTTGCATCATATGTAATATGCATGCTTGTGCTTATGTGCATGAACATTCCCTCCACCTGGAATTCTTTTATCTCCCTTTCCCAGTTAGAAAAATCGCCTTCATATTTGCAGCTTAAATGAAGTCTGTATTATTATTACCCTCTCCTTTAAACGTAATGTAAGCTAACACTAAGAAAGTTGAAGTGGTTTTCTGTCTTTTTTTCTGTTTCTCTCAGTTTAATAGCAGCTAATTTTAAGTCTACAACGGCATAAAATAAAATGTTTGACTTGATAGACTATTTCTGAGAATAGAAGCTATGCTCAAAAAGTAGGTAAGTCATGATTAATTTGTGGCTCCTTCTTTCACCTAAGTTTGTGCTACATCATACTTAGTGGTGAACAAAATAAGGATAACAAAGCTGGTGATTATTTTTCTACTCATTATCTTTCAACTGTAACAATGGCAAAAATAAGTCACTCTTCAGGCTGGGTAAAAGTCAGGTCAGAAAAGATACTGTTTCTTCTTTAGCTCTGTAACCCTACTAACTCTTCTAATCTATATTTTTCTTTGCCCTTTGTCCTATTTTGGCTGTCAAATATCTGCTAAACAAAAGAAACTGTGCCCAGAAATGTGCCATGATTTCAGATTATCCAAACATTTCCTGTTGTTCAGAGTTCTAAGGGAAAATGTCCCAAATAAAATCAAACTGACAACCATACCAGGTGACAATAATGACAATAGCAGTAGAAATAATACTAAAGTGTAAAATGTGAAGCAAGAGAAGAACGTGTTTTCCCTAGCTATGAATTTCTCATCTTTCCTGTTTCTATTTGGTCTTGAAGAGAACCTGCCTTGAATTCTGTGTGTTTTGAGACTCTGAAGTCATCCTTCCCTACCACGGAGACCCAAGCATGATTATCAACCAACCAGTTGCTGTCAACACCAATCATGACAACCCAGTGTGTTGAAGTACAACTGTACTCCATTGGGTTTTCAATGGCTGATTATTCAGAAGTAGATCACCAGAGTAAAACTCACAGAACAGTTTCAAAATGACAAATAAACATTAGAGTCTGTCCTTCGAAGCAATGACTTTATTTTTTAGCACAACTGGCAATGTATAAATAAATAACTGTGACAATAAAGATAAAACAATGAATGTAAACAAAGATACACACACTATCTAAACAGAAATTTCACTTTAAAAAATGTAGGTAAATTAACTGACATTTATTCTATTTATTCTAAAACAATCGTGTATTCTGAATTTCCCATCTAGTGTTAGATTTATGCTTTTGTTTTCTGTTTTCAAAGATTGACTAAATATTACCTTGGTGTAATTTTCCTGTAGCATTAATTACAGATGTCTCCCTGGAATAATGTGAAACCAAAAACTCATTTGGAAAGCCAATCACCCAGACTGCATTCTAATAAATTAAAATCAACAGATGAAAAGTTAACCTCTTTCTCACTAATAGAAATATCTGTTTTGGTCCATTTGAGTTCACATATCCTAAGATTCACAGTCGAGGATTTAATTTCCATAATGCATTAATATTATTAATATCTGTTAAATGCATTTACATTCTTTTACAAACCATTCTGTGTCATGCAGTCCATCACATCCACAACAGAAATGTTGAACAAATTGTGATTTTGTAATAAAGATAGAATACTCAGAAGCTTGATTTAAAGTTGTTAAATAAAATTTAGGTTAAAAAATAGACCAGGATCCGACTCGACGGCATTTGGCTGGCGTACATGCACATACACGTGTGCAAGTAGAACTGCAGAAACCTGATTACAATCAGTAGATTGTGTCAATGTCACTTTACTGGTTGTGATACTGTACCGTCATTGGGGGAAACTGAATGAAGGGTATATGTGATATCTTTGCATTAGATCTTACAACCACAGATGACTTTACAACTATTTCTAAATTATTATTTTTTTAACACAAGAAAAATTCTGTCTTATATTTGACAGAGAGAAAGAGAGATAGCAAGAGCTTTGGGAAATGGGAGCTGAAAAGAGTCAAAATAGGAGAACTCAAAATCACTGAGATATTAGGACTTCATTTAAGATCCAGGAATATTCTACTCAAAATTACCAGAGCTGGAGTCAATAGCTGGCCACCTTATGTTGTTAGGAGTGCCCTAATGATGTTTTTGTTTCTTTTCCTTCTCCTTCTGCTTTTTAATTTAAGCCAAAATGAGATCAGTACTCACCCAAGCTTGAAGTCCCTAGATGGTGTCAATGGTTAATGTATTCAGGTGCAAACTAGAAGATTGAAAGTTAAAGGACACCAAGAAGTATCTTGGAAGAAAAGTCTAGCAATGTACTTCTGAAAAAAATACCAGTCATTGAAAATCCTGTGGAGCGGAGTTCTACTCTGACCCACATGCCGATGTCATCAGCTGAAATCTATCCAGCAGCAACTGATGCTGGTAACGCAAAACGCATCCTAAACCATCCATGTTGCTTCGTGCTGCAATGCCCATGACATAAGGCATAAATTGGCAGTGTGTATAACTGGGCAAAATATGAAAGATTAATCTGTTGGCTGTGACTTTTGCCACCTTTGTAATGTATATTTTTTTAAAATTTATAATTATTCTGACAGGAAGTTGGGAATTTTATAGCGATAGCCATTCTAAATTCATTTGTGATTTTAATGTAATCTCAATTGAAAAATTAAAAAAAATTCTGTTACAGCAACCAACAAGCTGAACCTAAATTTCCTACAGAAGAAGGGAAACAACATAAGAAATTCCAAGATGTATTCTTGAAGAACATAAAAGATAACCGGCATTGCTTTGAGGAGCCCTGGTGCCACAATGGTTAAGCGCTTGGCTGCTAACCAAAAGGCTAGCAGTTCAAACCCATTAGCCGCTCAGTGAGAGAAAGATGTGGCAGTCTCCTTTTGTAAAGATTAAAGACTGGGAAACCATATGGGGCAGTTTTACTCTGTCCTTACAGGGTCGCTATGAGTCAGAATTGACTCCACCTTGATAGGGCTTTATTCTAAATTAAAATATGCTGTAAAGTTGCAGTAGTTGATACACAGAATTAGTAAGAGACAAAAGTTGATGAAGTGAGAATCTAGAAAAAGAACTGTATATACATAAGAATTCAATTTATAATGAAATTTCTTTTGAAATAAATAGATAATAATATAATAATAGATTGAGTGACATTGAGGGAAAAAATCAATAGTAGCCATTATTTATATTGCTTATTAACTTTTTGATGGATTAAGTATTATGAGTACACATTAGAATAAACTTCTAGAAGTTATTACAGAAAATACGTATTTTTATAGCACTGTGTAAAGAGCAAGGCTTCTCAAGGAAATTATAATCCACAAAAAAGAGAGAAAGAGAAACCTTATTAAGTAAAACAAGTTTAACTTTATGAAAATAGTATAAATAGCAATGTTTGCACAATAAAAGAAAGTGAGTTGGAATTGACTTTAAGGCAAAGGATTTAATGGGATTTTGTAGCTGCCATAGAGACAGGGCTTCGACTGTCGCACAGAGAGGAACCGTAGCTATCTTCTGAGGAATGACGTAAGCAGGCAATCAAATTATTATGCTGTTAACGGATGCTCACCGAGGGCCAAAATGGCATGCGGTAAAGACAACCGAGAAGACAGAGAGACCCACAAGAGTGGGTGCCTACATCGACCTGGGACCAGAAGAACCGGATGGTGCCTGGCCACCACCAGTGATAGCCATGACACAGAGAGGAGCCTCACTGGCAACACAAGAATAAAAAGAGGTGCATCATGAGATCTCCACTAAAAGACCTCAATTGATGGTCCAGCAGTTTTGGGGTTCCTCTGAGAGCATGGCCCCCGGCCCTGATGCTGCCCATTCCCATAAATTATAACAAAGGTCCACTCTTTGGACAGGAATGGAATGGACTTGGCAATGCAGAGTAACCATATGTTGGAAGCACTTCATGGTTCTATACATCTATAGGATATCATCTTGCTGACCTCTGGCTGGAGGAAGGGGAGTGGACGGAGAGGAGGGGAAAGGAGACTGTTGGGAGGATGAGACATGTATGGAGCAGAGAGGAATAGTGTGCAGTCACCGGACAGGGAGAGCAGTGGAAGCTGCATATAGGGGGGCATGTAAATTTACATGTGAATGTACATTTTCACTCAGTTATGTTAAATAAAAAAAAAAAGTGAAAAAAAATATTATGCTGTTAGTGGCTGTTGAGCTGGCTTCAACACATAGTGACCTTGTTATCTATTAACAGAACAAAACATTGCCCTGCCCAGTGCCAACCTCACCATCACTGATTTTTGAACTCATTATTCTTTGTGCTCTCTAATTTAGTGACTGATATTTACAAGGTATCCCATACAGTCTCTTAGTCCATGCTGAGGGCTCCTCCAATGCCACAGTCTGTTGCTTCCTCCAAGCTGATATAAAAGGGAAACGATTTAGGGTGTAAACCTCTGTGCTAGAAGTTTTCTCCACTATAACATTTAATTTCCCTGGAGAACATATTTTGCTTTTAAATGGAATGGGGGTGTCCTAGCTTTGTACAAGCCCAAGGGAGGCCTACCTGTTAGCCATTCACAGTCACTTCTTCCAGTCAATCCCTGATTTGTGCTGTTTGTCCAAGTCCTGCTGTTTGGACTCCCTTCTGGACAGTTTCTGTGCTCTCAGCTTTAGTTCCTTCTAAAAATGATTTATCAATCAATATGGTCTCATCTGCCTTCTCCCTTGTAGAATTCATCAAATTCCAGCTTTCTTTTCAATTTATTGTCTTTTATAAAGCTACAGGTTTGATGTATTTTCTACCTCTGTATTTTTTCCATCGTTTATTTACTTCCATTTGTAAGACTTTGTTTTTTTTTATTTTGCATCTGTGTGTGTGTGTATGTGTGTGTATTTTGACAGAAAGATGAAGCAAACGCAAATTCTTGGTCTACCGTATTTAATGGAAAGGCTCTTGTAATTAAAAGCAAAGGTTCTACTTAAGTATAATTATGTCTTTTATTTATCATAGTAGTATACATCATTGGTTTCTCTTCCTTTATCCTTGAATAGACTGGAAAGGAATACATTCTACTAGTCTAAAAAACCCAATTGCTTAGTTCCTTTTTTTGTCTTTATTAGTTCCATCACTAAGATTTGCTGGTATATCTGCATTTTTCTCTAAATTTCTGGAGTTGGACATACTGTTGCATTATCATCACCATTTATTATTTAATGGTGGAAGGTTTTAAAGATATGAAATACTATTTAAAATTAATTATACACTTGGCTATATTACATATGTTCAGACATGTAAGAGTGTTGTGTTTACTTACCAAAGAATCTGAAATTTTAGATATATCTCCTTTCTTGAAGAAATTTTGTGCTACTTCTCTCAGACTCTCTTTATACTCGTATTAATGATGACTTAATTCAGTTTGTTATTGTTAAAGTGTATTTTCATACATAGTGCATCTTTTCTTTTGAGAATTTGTGGCACTTTCACTATATTTAACCAGCACAATTTCAATATTTATTTAAAATCCACTCTATTTATAAATACTGTTAATGCCAGCCAAATTTCCCCTCCAACCCCCAACCTCCCCCACCTTTTTGTTGTTCTTTTTATGTTGATTTTTCTCAAGATTGGTTTTATTTTCCCCAGAAGAAACTTATGATACTGTTATATTTTCTGATTGTTCTCATACCTGAGGATATAAACTTTTGAAAGATGAATTTGTGGTAAAATCTTCCCCTTAAACAGGAGAGAGGTCAGAACTAAAGTTCTGGAATCAAAATTAGCCATCTTGGTGATACCATGAGCATGAATTAAATTGTGGGAAGAGAGTTTGTAGAATAGAAGAGGGCTGAAAATAAGACCATGAGAAACAAATTTTAAGAGGTGAAAGGCAGGGCATGAGCCTAGGAAGAATATTGAGTTAGTTCCAGCTTATGGTGACTGCATGTGTGTAGAACAGGCTGTGCTCCATAAACTTTTCAAGGCTGTGAACATCTACATGTGTATCCCTAGGCCAGTCAAATTATAATGAAACTGGAATCAGATTATGGTATACAAAGAAATGAATGTGACATCAGGTAGAATATATTGTACTTTCAAGAAAGAGGTCTGTGTTATGAGAAAATTGGCAGAATCGTTGGCCAATGTAGAATGTGCCTGCTCAAGAAAGGGATTTTATTATTGTTCTTTTGGTTTGATGCTTTTGTAGGTGCTTTTTTGGTGGTTGGTTGTTTGTTTGATTGCGTTTGCCTTGTTTTAAGACAAGAAGAGTTGTGAATATGTTTATAGAGCTCAAGGAATGAGCAGTGGAGGGGAACAGGGTAAAGAAATGTGGAAGGAGCTATGCAGATATCACTGAAACAGGTCATTATTGCTTGGTAGCAAGAGTACAGCTATTGGCTAAGACTTAAGCATGGGGAAGAAAATCTCCTTTTAAATGCTTAGACTCAGTTTAGAATTTGTAGAAGTGCAAATAGTTTGAATGGGGAAAAGCAAAACAAAGAAAACAAAACAAAACAAAATCCCCAAGCAACCCTATAAGGCCAAGCAGAGCTACTCCGCATGGTTTCCAAAGACACCTGGTGGATTTGAACTGCTGACCTTTTGGTTAGCAGCCATCTCTCTTAACCACTACACCACCAGAGTTTCCTGAGGAAAGGGCCTATGGATAAATCCATATCTGAAAATCTCAGTTTTCTGTAAAAAAAGAAAAAGTGCTGTCGAGTCAGTTTTGACTCACGGTTATTATAGACAGGATAGAACTGCTCCATAAGGTTTCCAAGGAGCACCTGGCAGATTCAAACTGCCAACGTTTTGATTAGCAGCCATAGCACTTAATCACTATGCCACCAGGGTTTCTGTAGAAAGGCGAATTATATGATAAAGGTAAAGGTATAATGAAATCTGAAATAAGCTCTTTGGAAAGTGGTAATGGCAAGGAACATACCAAAGTAATTCTGGATGGCTCTGAAACTTCAGGTGAAACTAAAAATCACATACATTTTGAGGCACAGGATCACAAACATCGGTTTTCTTCAACTGAGCAATCCAGACATAATAACAGAAAAAGCAGGATTTTGAATTTACGTCAAACTCGCGTTTGAAAGGGAGATACAAGTGTTGGACAAAGAGATGAGGGTGTTGATGATGCTAGCAACGTGTGGTTTATCATTCACTATGGAATGTACTTTTGATAAAGAAAGAATTGAAGCCAGGAATTAATCGGGTGATAGAGCAAGGTAACGGAGTAAGTCAACCGATTGGAAATGTAGCTGAGAATAAAGGGTAGGGACAGTAGGATTAAGCTGTAAGAAAATTAGAGGAATGAGGGTTTATAGATAAAGTTCTTATGATATACCAGTTCTCAAACATTAATGGGCATATGAACCACTGGTAATCTGGTAAAAACGCAGATTCTAATTCATTAATGAATGAAGGAGGGGGATGGTGAAAATCTGCATTTCTAGCAAACTGTTTTAGGTGATGCTGTTGCTGCTGTCTAGGAACTACACTGTGAATAGTCAGGGTGAGAGTGAACCTTTCATATCAGACTTCTGAAATAATTATGTAAGAAAATTGATTTAACAATTATTGGGCTTTAGGACTCATCATATTCCATGTGCATGTACCTGTATGTGCTTTGTTTTGAACCTTCAGGCAGATAATGGCCAACTGAAAAATGGCCTTTTTGAAAACATTGTTGTTGAGATATGATTTATGTAATATAAGCATATAAATTACATAATATATAAGCATAAATTCACCAGTTTAAAATGTTATTTCAATGGGTTTTTAGTATATTCACTGAGTTGTGCAATCATCACCACAATCTAAGAAACCAAAGAAATTCCACACACTTTTCACTTTCAGTTTCCCCTAATCCTCCCAGCCCCTGGAAACCACTATTATATTTTTTCTCTATATAGATTTGCCTGTTCTGGATGTCATACTAACAGAATCATACAACATGTGACATACTTTGACTGGATTATTTCACTTACATGATGTTTTCAAGGCTCATCCATGTTGCACCATGTATCAATACTGAATCCATTTTTATCACTTAGTATTTCATCATACAAACATACCACACTTTTTAACAGTTCACCAGTTGGCAGACATCTGAGTTGCTTTCACTTTTGAGCTATTATGAATAGTGGTTATATGAACATTTGTGTACACCTTTTTTTTTGTGGACACATGTTCTCATTTCCTGAACTTGTATCTATGAGTAGAATTGCTAGGTCACGCAGAAACTTCATATCTGACAGTTACATGAAGTACCAAGCTATTTTTCACAGTGGCTGCACCATTTTACATTGCCATTAGAAATGAATGAGGGCTCCAGTTTCTCCAAGACTTACCCAATGCTTATTGTTGTCTGTTCTTTTCACATCATCATCTTAGTGAGTGTGAAGTGGCATTTCATTAGAGTTTTGACTTGTATTTCTGTAATGACTAAAGATGTTGAGTGTTTTTGCACATCATTATTGGCCGTCTCATATACCTTGTCTGCAAAAATGTCTATTCAAATATACTGTCTTATTTTGACGAGAAAGGACTCATTTGTATTTCTATTGGGTTGTAAGAATTCTTTATATAGTTTAACTACAAATTCTCTCTCACTGGTATGATTTGCATGTATTTCTCCCATTCTGTAATGACATAGTCTTTTCAATTTATTAATGGTAACATTTGTAGCATTCAAGTTTTTAATTGCTACTAGTGCTTCTGATGTCATATCTAAGAAACTATTGCCTAAAACAAGGTTATGAAGATTTTCCCCCTTCTGTTTCTTCTAAGAGTTCTATAGTTTTAGCTCTTACTAGGTCTATGATCGTGATTTATTTTTGAATTAGTTTTTGTGTATGGTGTGAAGTAGCAGTGGATATCCAGTTGTCACAGCACCATTTTTTTTGTTTGTTTGTTTTTTGTTTGGTTGATTTGGGGGGGGGGGACTATTTTTTTTTTTTTGGTAACTTTGAATGGTCCTAGAACTCTATCAAAATCAATTGACTCTAAATGTGAGGGTTTATTCCTAATCTCGGTTCTATTCCTTTTATCTATGTCTATTTTTATACGAATACAACACTGTCTTGATTACTATAGCTTTGTAGTAAATTTTGAAATCTGGAAGTGTGAGCCTTCTAAATTTGTTCTTTCTTTGCAAGATTGTTTTGGCTATTCTTAGTCCCTTCCATTTCCACGTGAATTTCAGTATCAACTTGTAAATTTCTACAAGAAAGCCTAGTGGGATCTGTACTGGGATACTATAGAATCTGTACATCAATTTGGGGAAATGTTTTCTTTTTAACCATACTCTCTTGTGATCCATATATGAGCAATGTCTTTCCATTTATTTATATTGTCTTTAATTCACTTCAACATCTCGTAGTTTTCAGTGTACAAGTCTTGTACTTCTTGTGTTATGTTTATTTCTAATGTTATTTTAAGTGGAATTGTGTTCTTAATTTCATTTTTGCATTGCTTACTACTAGTCTATAGAAATACAATAGATTTTTTAATATTACCTTGTATACTGAAACTTCACTTAATTATCAGTTGTAATAGTTTTCAGTGTATGCTGTCAAATTTCCTGTGACAGTTTCTCTGACATCATTTTTGATGGGTCTAAATAGAAGGAAGATCAGAGTATCAGTCCCAACCATTTTTGTGTGAAAGAATATTTTAGATCTGTCCTTCCTGAATTCATAACACCCTCAGAGATGTTTTAGATCTCAGGCCCTGAGAGATATGGAAATAATCAGTACCAGTCAGTATCCTAAATGAAACATTCTTTCTGTACTATAGCTTTTGAAATGAGTTGTTGATGTGGAAGGATAGTAAAGTTCATTGGAGACTAAGATGACAGAAAATGTAAGATATGGAAACTCAATTGTGACTACCAGTAAGAACGTTTTACTACTGGTACTGGGCTGGTCTTTTTTATGCTTTCTGAGAGGTTGTGGGGCAGAACAGACGGATGCACATACGTAGCATACTATTCTATTAAAGAACAAGATCCCTTGAGTACAAAGATGTTAATTAGTTTTTGACTCTTTGCAAAACCCATTTCTGATTTCTTTTTACATTTAAGCAGTTCATAAATGCTTGTTGGTTGAGTCAAATAAAAGGTCTTTAATTAGGTCCTATTGTTTTTCTTACTTATAAAATCCTTTTGGGCTTTCTCACATGTATTTTATTGACTTTTGGGGGGGTCTTATCTTTTTAACTAAGAATTCTCACCCATTTTTTTTCTTACTATAAATTGTATGCCAAGCCAAGTGCCGTGGAGTCGTATCTGACTCATGGTGACCCTAACTTAAAAAATACCTGTGGTCATAACATCTCCCCATATTAGTTGGTGCATTAGTTTTTTTCTTGCTTGTTTCTCCACTGAAAAAATTATTTCACTTAGAAAAAACATATAACAGGAAACAAGTCTTTCATGCTAGATAAAATTTGTCTCATATTTAATAAGTTTTAAAATCATTTATTACATTGCAATAATGTAAAATTGTTACATTATTGAGGTAAGTAAGCAAATGAATAGTCTCATATTTTAGATGATTTGTTTTTGAAATTTTACACTGAGTGCATTTGCAAAAGAGTTTAAAACAATTTTTGATCAACTGAATTAAGAAAAACATGTAAAATGGGTTAATGAAGAGGAATAAGTTTCCAGAAAAATTGCACCAAAAGGCTTAGTGTCATCGTTATAAAAGAAAGTCAGGCATTATCTGTCCCCAGGGCATTTGCTCACTTACACATTATGAGAATTATGGTATTTATTTTTTGTTTCTTATGTATTTCCCATAAACATTAAGTTTTATTTTTTCTTTGATTTTTCATTATCTTATATGACATATTTGTTAATGGGGAAGGTAGATGGACAACTAACATTTTTGGAAGACTAATTCTGTGTCATATGTTGTTTGTTATAGGACAGACTGTATATTTTTGTTACTAAATTTAAATGGTTTTCCATATATGAGGATACTATGAGTGATTTGCTAAATCTGAACTCATTTACAGCTAACTGCAGAATCCATCCACGTTCATTCCACTACTATTTATGATGATGTCACAAACACATGAAAGACAGATGGTGGCAACAAACCTAATTCTTGGGAAGTATTGATTTTCTGTTTTTAACCTACAACAAAATTGATCATAATGATAAATAAGGAGATAATTGTTTACCAAATATAATCTCACTTGGAGAATTGATAAAATGCTTATAATATTGAAAAAGAGAATCAGATAATCATTTTCATAAAATCTCTTCTCTGAGAAAATTTTTTTGTGATTTCTTGCCAATGCATCTAGGGAATTGGATTCTTCCTTGAAATCACAGGAAGAACATCCTGCAGAAGCCATGCTCTTCATAAATGGGTAGAACAAAAATCACAACCTGGAATATGTATGGGTTGAGTTAAGAATTTTGTTTTATCATTGTAAAAATATAAATAACACATTAGCCAATTCAACATTTTTCACATGTGTGATTCAGTTACATCGATTACATCAATCATGCTGTACAACCATCACCCATATTTGTTGCCAAATTTCCCATCACCATAAACAGAAACTCAATGCTTCCTCTTTTCTCCCTCCCTCATTCCCCCGGTTGTTATTGTTGTGTAACCAGTATTAAATTCTGATGTCTATGCACTTGCCTTTTTGTTTGTTTGTTTGTTTTTGGTATTTCGTTTCAGTGAAATCACACAATATTTATCTTTTGTGATTAATTTATTTCACTCAGTAATGTTTTCAAGCTGCATTCACGTTGTGGCATGTATCAGAACTTCATTTCTTTATGGCAGAGTAATAATCCATTCTATGTATACATCACATTTTGTTTATCTGTTCATCTACTGACGAGCATTTGGATTGTTTCCACCTTTTGACTATTTTCAAGTCTCCTGAGTATATACCTAAGAGTGAAATATGGTACCCCATGAATGTATAAACCATTTGCTATATTCAACTTATCACCTTTTATTAAAACTAACTTTCACATTTGTTCATTTGTGCATTTTCATGGATAATACTTTCACTGTGGAACAGATTACCCAATAAGCAAGTTAAGCATTTGTTTAGGAATCAGCAAAACGGGGGCACCAGATGTTCAAAGCAAAGACCTATGGATGTCCAGCAGACAAGACACAACGAAAAGCAAACCTCTAACCAGAAGGGAATGAGCAAGGCACTAAATCAAACTGATACCTCCTCCAGTGTGTGAAAATATGACAACCAGAAATAAAGTTCACACAGAGTCATGAGGGTGACCTCACACACAAGGCTATTTAAGCTATGAGGCTCCTATCACTTCAATACCTTTGTTGACATCTGTTTGTTACAGTGCCTTCCCATGTAATTGAAACTCATTCCCTTGGCTGGTCTCTTGGGAATATACTCTTTCGTTTTATTAAACAAGAGTTGGGAGTGGGTTGTCAAGTTTCTCTTGCTACATTCATCAGATACGGATCCAACGGCATCCAACATGAAAAGTTACTGGGCAAGGATGGATTATATTAATAGATAACAAATCTCTGATCCATTCTGAAAGCACTATCTAATGCATCCATGTCTGCTGATCCCGCAGCTCTACCCAAGAGGGCCAACAATACTCTTAGTCATGATACAAATACAAGGGTATGCTCTTGTGCACATCCTGGTAAACAACAATGGGAACTCCAGTTCCCATTGACTCACAAAGAGGGAAAGAACTCAAATAAGTCAATTATTGTTATGAATTCAATAAAGTTATATTTTTTTATTTTGCTAAACATTTTTTATTATGATGATTAAGTGAAAGTATGCAATCCAAATCAATTTTGCATACCCACCTATCTGCAACTTCATCTGCTCTCCTCACCCAGTGAGAGCACACTCCTCCTTTTCACTCCTTACTTCTAGTAATCTTCTTAATGAACACCTGTCCCCTCCTCTCCTTCCTCTCCTCTCTCCTCTAGAAAGAGACCAGTAGGAAAGCCTCCTATCAAAGTATAAAACACTAAAGTACACACACACCGTGTTCACACTGTGTCCCTGAGTTCAGTCCATTCTTATCTGAAGAGTTGACCTCAGTACTGGTTTCAAGTCTGGGCCAGTAGCAGGTCTAGGAGCCGTGTTCCCAGGGGACACTCCAGGTTTTCAGATGATCAGTTCTGGTCTTTCCGTAGAGTTTTGAACTGCATATTTCTTTTTCTCATGCTACATCAGGCACTCAACATTGTAGCCCCAGTCGTAGCTGCCTTTGGTGGTGGCTGGGCACAGTTTTGTTCTTCGGGTCTCATGCTGATGTCATCTCCCATTCACATGGGTATTTATGTCTCCTGGGCTCATTTTTCCTGGTGTCTTTGATGTTCTTGGCCACCATCTGCTCCAGATGGGTAGGAACCATTTGGTGTTCCTTGGATGGAAGCTTGTTAGGTTTTAAGACCCCAGATGCCACTTACCAATATGAAGTACAGAAAACTAGTTATGCCAATCAACATCGACTTCTCCTGAAAACATGATACCCAGGCCCCTGTCCCTGCTACTCCTTTGAAATGTTGGGTTAAGTTTAGAAAACCTTTCAGTTTATGGTGTAGTCCAGTTACTCTGATCTGCCCTCTACTGTGTGCTGTCACTCCCTTCACCTAACCAAATTCCTATTGACCTAATCTATGAACACCCTCAGCCTCTGTCTCTACCCTTGTAGCCATGAAAGAGTCTTTTCTTCTGTATATAATTCAATTTTTAAGTTCTTATAGGTCTCATACAATACTTTTGCAGCTGACTGATTTCACTTAGCATAATGTCTTCTAATTGAAACCAGGTTATGAGATGCATCCCAAAATCATCATTGTTCTTTATCATTGCCTAGTGTTCCATTGTGTATGTGTACCAGAGTTTATTTATCCAATAATCTGTTGATGGGCACCTAAGTTGATTCCATTTTTTAGCTATTGTGGACAGTGCTGTAATAAACAATTGTGTGCATATATCTGTTCATGTGATAGTCTTTATTTCTGGAGGATATATTCTGATCAGTGGGATTGCTGGGTCATATGATATTTCTAGTTCTAGCTGTTTAAGAAAGTGCCAAATGACTTTCCAAATAGGTTGTACCATTTTGCATTCCCACCAGCAGAGGAGATTTTCAATCTCTCCACAGCCTCTCCAGCATTTGTTGTTTTGTGTTTTTTTTATTATTATTTTCAATCTTGTTGAATTAAGATAGTACTCATTGCAATCTTGATTTAGATTTTTCTAATAGGTAAAGATTGTGACCATTTTCTCATGTATCTTTTTGGCTGCCTGAATGTCTTCTTTGGTGAAGTGTCTCTTCATTTTATTTTCCCGTTGTTTAACTGGGTTATTTGCCTTTTTCTTGTTTTTATTTTGCAGTACCTTGTAAATTATTCAAATCAGACGTCAATGTGATAAAAAGTTGCCAAATATTTTTCCCCCATTCTGTAGGTAGTCTTTATACTCTCTTGATAAAGTCTTTGGATGAGCCTAAGTGTCTGATTTTTAGTAGTACCCATTTATCTATTTTCTCTTCTGCTGTTTGTGCATTGTCGGTTAGATTTTCTAGTCTGTTTAAGTTGTGTATTAGAACTTCCAATGTGGTCCCTATTTTTTCTTGCATGATCTTTATCATTTTAGGTTTCATATTTAGGTCCCTGATCCATTTTGGGTTAGTTTGTGTGTAAGGCGTGAGATGTGGATCTTGATGCAGTTTGTTTGTAGTTGGATATACAGTTTTGTCAACACTGTTAAAGAGACTATTTTTATCCCAGTTTTCAAGTTATTTTTCAACTGTATAGCATCTGTGTACAGAGTACTGTCCTAAGGTTTGTAAATAATAATACTTACAACTTAAAAATATATATATGTTTGGCAAACACAAGGATGCAATATAGCATGCATTTAGTATAATAATAACATGGCTAATACTTTAATACTAACATAGAAAACATCCAAAAATACTGGAAACAGTAATATTTATATAACACAGAAAGTTTCAATTTATGTATTAAATGAGTTTCAGTTTTTGTTGTCTGTTACATGAGACAGAGCCCTTGATGTTACTGCATATATGTTAATGAACAAGGTATTAGGTACCTTAAGAGAACACAAAATTCAGTAATTTTGCAGAACATGCTTCTGTTTTGCAACAGTGAATGTGTTTCTAAGTTTCTGTCCTAAGAAAGTAACAAAGAGTGTTTATCAGAACATTACATTTATATTTCATTAGAATATTTATGTATCTCTATGTAAGAAAATCAAACACTTCCTTGAGGAAATAAAATGAATACTTATATAAAAATGTATATTTTATTTTTTATTTCCCATCAAACTGACTTTCCTTTAAGGAATTGATTTATATTTTTATGGCTTTCAAGACAAATTTGCTCATACAAAGTGGTGCTATTCTTACATCAATTATGTACATATCTCTGAATATGGGAATTGAAAAATTAAACAAAGAAATAAAATGTACATTTTATAAGATTTGTATACGATGACTGTCATGGATTGAATTTTGTCCACCCAAAATGTATGCGTTGATTTGACTCACTAGGAGTTCCAATATGGTGTCATTCCTCCCATGTGTTATGAATCCTGTCTCCACGATATTGATGATGTGAGCACCCGCTGTGTTGGTGAGGCAAGACTCAAACTACAAGCTTGTAGCATACAAGAGACAGAAGCAAGCAGAGGAAATTGGGGACCTCATACGATCAACAGAGCAGCATGACCAAGAGCAGGCATGTCCTTTGGACCTGAGGTTCCTGTGCCAAGATGCTCTCCTTGAATTTG
Source organism: Heterohyrax brucei (assembly GCA_028571685.1). Lineage (NCBI taxonomy): Eukaryota > Metazoa > Chordata > Mammalia > Hyracoidea > Procaviidae > Heterohyrax > Heterohyrax brucei. The sequence goes on along the minus strand of CM053166.1, from coordinate 35,703,156 downwards.
GACTGAGACCACCAGACTGTGATAACTTCTTTATTGAATGGACTTGCAATTCATAAATGGATTTGTGGCTTACCGGGCTGTGACAATAAAATTTCTCTTCATGAAGACTTCCACTCGTGATAATTTCTGTTGGAGCAGTACCAGGCAACTAAGACTGCTTCCTTTTAGGACTTATCTGGAATAACCTCACACTGAGTTCTCTTTTGTCTACCACAAAAAAATGTGTCAGTAGCACCAAAATCACATGACTTGTGACATATCTGGTCCTTGCCTGAATAAAGTGAAAAGAAACATGTCTTCAGAGTGCATATATCCTTGTATTTGTATCTTGTTCTTTGTGATGATTACTCTTGCCCCATAAGGTAATACCAGTAGTCCAGTGAACTTTGAAGACATAACATCAAAGGATAGAAAGTGAATGTGCAAAACTGGATAAAAGACCTAAATGTCAAACCTAAAACAATAAAGATCATGCAAGAAAAAATAGGGTCAACAATCGAAGGTTTAATACACAGCTTAGACAGATTTCAAAATCTGACAAAGCACGACCAACAGAAGAGAAAATAGATAAATGGGAACTACTAAGAATCAAACACTTTTGCTCATGCAAAGACTTTATCAAAAGAATTAAAAGACCACCCGCAGAATGGGAAAAAATTTTGGCAACTATGTGTTGGATAGAAGTCTGATCTCCATAATCTACAAATTACTACAAAATATGAATAAGAAAAAGGTAAATAACCCAATTAACTGATGAGCAAAGGAGATGGACAGACACTTAACCAAAGGGGACATCCAGGTAGGCAAAAGACACATGAGGAAATGTTCACGATCATTAGCTATTAGAGAAACCCAAATCAAAACTACAATGAGATGCCATCTCACCACAACAAAGTTGGCCATAATCTAAAAAATACAAACCAACTAATGCTGGAGAGGCTGTGGAGAAACTGAAACTCTCCTATACTGTCGGAGGGATTGCAAAATGGTGCAACCACTATGGAAAGCAATTTGGCACTTCCTTGAAAAGCTCAAAAGTTATACACCATTTGATCCAGTAATCCCGCAGCTCAGAACATATCCTACAGAACCAAGGGCAGTCACATGAACAGATACAAGTGCATGAATGTTTACTGCAGCACAGTCCACAATAGCAGAAAGATGGAATCAAGCCAGATGCCCAACAACAGATGAACAGAACATAAACAAACTACGGTATATATACTCAGTGGAACACCAGGCAATGATAAAGAACAATGATGATTTTAGGAAGCATTGCATAGTCTGTTTCTAGTTGCAAGACATTATGTAGAGTGAAACAGTAAGTGGCACAAGGAGAAATATCGTATGAGACCCCTGCTATAAGGACTTAAATATAGACTTATATACAAAAGAAAAGACTCTTTGATGGCTGCAATGGGTGGAGGGAGGAGAGAGCTAGTCATAGATTAGATAGTTGATAGAAATTTGGTTGAGTGAAAGTAGTGAAAAGACACAGTAGAAAGAAGATCAAGTTAATTGGACTTCAACATAAACTGAAAACTCTTTCAATCTTAACCGAATATTACAATGATAGAGTAGCAGGGGTGGGAGTCTTGAAACAATGCGTTCAAACAACACTGAGGCCAACTGGCATAACTAGTCTACTGCTAAGCAAGTCTTCTGCACCCCATACTGGTGAGTGGTGTCTGGGGTCTTAAAAGCTAGCAAGCTGTCATCTGAGGTACACCAAACCATCCCAGCTCAACTGGAACAGGAGACCACCAAGAACAACAAAGATACAAGGGAAAAAGAGTCCAGGAGACAGAAGGACCCATGTGAATGGGTGACTGTATCAACATGTGACCAGAAGAACCAGGTAGTGCCCAACCACCATCAAAGACAGCCGTGATGGGACACACAATGCTGAGTCCCAGTGACAACATAGGAAAAAGAGAAGTGCACCTCAAGAATTTCACTAAAAGACAGCAACTGATGGTCCGGCAGCCTGGGGGTTCCCCTGGGAGCATGGCTTCTAGACCTCCTGCTGCCCCTGATTAGACGATATTACTGACGTCAACTCTTCTGACAGGAATGGACTGGACATGGGGACACAGTGTGACCATAAGGTGCGTGTACTTTACGGTTCTATGGATCTATAGGATGCTGTCCTACTGGCTCCTACTAGAAGGGAGAGGAGAGGTTGGAGAGAACGGGACAGAAGATTGTTAAGAGGATACGACATACATAGAATGAAAAACAGGACTGTGCTGTCACTGGGTAAGGACAGCAGAAGGATCTGCAGATAGGTGGTCATGCAAATTTAATTTGGATTACATACTTTCACTCAATCACAATAAAATATTTTTAAAAAAGTGAGTGTGCAAGTTTTAAGGTATTACAAGATGAAAAACACTCACAGAGATGTGTGAAGGATCCACTAACAAACATCACACAACAATTAAATCACTTCTGACTGCCTTGTAAGTACTATTTCTTTTGACTAACTCAGACCTGAAGAACAAAACTACATGTTCCAAATCAATTTTTTCTCTACTGATTTTCAAAAATAAATTTTTGTATTAACATCCAAATTCAAGTGTAAATTTGAAAAATTTTACTTATTTTATAAATTATATTTGTTTTGAGTTATTCATATTTATTTGCTATGATGAAACCAAATTTAAAATGTGGCATAATTTTATATCCAGGTACAATGAAATGGCAACAACTTAGTGGAGTGCAAAAGGAAAAGCTCATAGAAGATAAAAAGAAAATTATTTGGGAATCCATAAAGATAATTCCAAAATTAACTTCCTTTTTAAAATATAATGAATCAGAAGAGAATTCTTTTTTTCTTTTTATTATGGCTGAGTGAAAATGTACATTCCCATACAAATTTACATGCCCACCTATATGCAGCTTCCACTGCTCTCCCTGCCCGGTGACAGCACACTATTCCTCTCTGCTCCATACATGTCTCATCCTCCCAACAGTCTGCTTTCCCCTCCTCTCCACCCACTCTCCTTCCTCCAGCCAGAGGTCAGCAGGATGATATCCCATAGATGCATAGAACCATAAAGTGCATCCAATATATGGTCACTCTGTATCGCCAAGTCCAATCCATTCGTGTCCGAAGAGTGGACCTTCGTTATGATTTATGGGCAAGGGCACCATCAGGGCCAGGGGACATGCTCCCGGGGGAACCCCGAAGCTGCTGGATCATCAGTTGAGATCTTTTAGTGGAGATCTCAGGGTGCACCCCTTTTTATTCTTGGGTTGCCAGTGAGACTCAACTTAGTGAGCTCCATCGCAGCTATCACTGGTGGTGGCCGGGCACCATCTGGTTCTTCCAGTCCCAAGTCAATGTAGACACCCACTTCCACTACACACTTGAGTTTAATGGATGCAAATCCTTGTGCTAATGCCACCAATGCTGAAATTGCTAATAGCAATATGAATATTTGTTCCTTGCTTTAGTAAAAAAAAAAAAAAACAGTAATGTGGTAGAAAATGAAACTACTTTAAAACGTGAAATTGTCACATCTGCAGCCTCCATAAATGATAGGAATATGGATCATGCTTTGTGGAATAATTTTTATTCTAATGATGTAAATTACAGATTGTGAACATTACAATGGATTATTTGAAAATTTGTATAGAAGATTTCTGGATGGTAAACAAACAAGATTCTGTAGCCATAATATATTTTGGGGTACAAAGTTAATGGTGAAAGTAACTAAGAGAGAGTAGCTACTGTAGTCTCCGTCAGTCAGCTCTGTATATTATTTTATTTGCAGATTATTCAGTATTAAATCATTTAATTCTCAGTTTGCTACAGATGGATCAGAGACTGTTGCAAGTTGAATATGATTGATAAACATGAAAACAGTTCAATTCATAGAGATTATATGTTATCATATTTGAATTGAAGACATGCTTTTGGCTTAACTTATGAACTAGAAATGCAAATTAATGGAAAAAGTCAGTACTGGAAAGCCATTTGGCAAGGCATCATTACTGTCATTATAACAATTGCTGAACTTGGACTATCTTTCCGATAAAGAAATGAAGTGTTTTGGTTGTCCCAATATAGAAATTTTGGGGAGTTCATTTAAGCTTGCTGCTCAGCTTGATCCATTGTTAGCAGATCAGATCTCAAAATATGGAAGTGCAGGAAAGGATAACCCATAGTATATGTCTAAAACACTATGTGACGAAGTAATAAACTTCATTAATTATTAAGTTCAATCAACTATTTTTAGTGACATTTCACCTTGTCTGTAGATTCCACTTCTGATCTTTGTCATACGTATCAGCTAAGTAATATTTTAAGATACGTATCCCCAGCAGATGGATAACCTGTCAAGTGATTTATCACGTTTACTAGCTTAAAAAGTCATACAGTTGAAGAAACTGCAAACAAGTACTTCAATATTTACGCAAAGCTCGCAAAATGTATTTTTTTCTAAATGCAGAGACCAGTCCTACGACAATGTTGCCAATAAGTCAGGGCATTATAAAGGCATGCAACAGAAATATTTAGAACATAATGATTATGCTATCTTCACAGCACATAATGAGCACTCACTTTAATCTTGTAGGGTGTAGCACAGTAGATTGTTGTCTGGAAGCAGTTGATTTTTTCCTACTACTACTCTGCACATTTTTTGCTGCCTCTACTCACTGATGGACAGTTATTCAAATACATTTAAGCAGTGATCCAGTATTAAAATGTCTTTCTAATGCATGTTGGGAGGCACATTCTGTAGCAATGAGTGTAATCCTGGAACTGTGCACTCAGATTCCGGATGCCTCACAAAACACTGCTGAAGACCAGTCACAAAAAGGAGATGCGGAAAACATCATCAACAAAATGCAAGCGCCAGCATGTGTATTTATACTAGTTACGTGGAACAATATATTTCAGCAATTTCATTGGACAATCAAGCTCTCCAAGATTCATAAATAAATTCAAAGACATGCATGGATCTCTAGCAGTTATTAACAGGATATTTACATAATTTGAGAGATTTCAAAAGTTTTGAAAATAAAACAAAACAAATACTGATTAGTAAGCTTTCATTGTCAAAGAAGTATTGCTGTTGTTCTTTCTGACTCATAGCAACTCTATACACAACAGAACGAGATACTGTCCAGTCTTGCACCATGCCTGTAACTGTTTTTATGCTTAAGCCCATTGTTGCAGCCACTGTGTCAATCCATCTTGTCAAGGGTCTTCCTCTGTTTTGTTGACTCTCCAGTTTACGAAGCATGATGTCCTTCTCCAGGGACTGATCCCCCCTGATAACATGTCCAAAGTATGTAAGATGCCATCTCTCACCATCTCTGCTTCCAAGGAGCATTCTGGTTGTACTTCTTCCAGAAGAGATATGTTCGTTCTTTTGGCAGTCCATGATACATTCAATTATTATTCTCCAACACCACAATTCAGAGGAGTCAATTGTTCTTCTGTCTTGCTTATTCATTGCCCAGCTTTTGCTTGCATATGATGTGACTGAAAATATCATTGCTTGGGTCAGGGGCACCTTAGTTTTCAAGATGACGTCTTTATTTTTTAACACTTTAAAGCGGTTCTTTGTGGCAGATTTTCCCAGTGCAGTGAATCTTTTGATTTCTTGACTGCTGCTTCCATGGGCACTGATAGTGGAACCAAGTAAAACGAAATACTTGACAACTTCAATCCTTTCCCCATTTATCAAGATATTTCTTATTGGTCCAGTTGTGAGGATGTTTGTTTTCTTTTCTTGATGGTGAGGTACAATCTGTACCGAAGGCTACAGTCTTTGATCTTCATCAGTAAGTGTTTCAAATTCTCTTCACTTCCAGCAAGCAGGGTGTGTCGTCTGCGTACTAGAGGTTGTTAATCAGTCATCCTCCAATCCTGATGCCTTGTTCTTCTTCATATAGTCCAGCTTCTTGGACTATTTGCTCAGTATACAGATTGAAAAGGTATAGTGAAAGGATACAATCCTGACGTGCACCTTTCCTGACGTTAAACCATGCAGTGTTCCCTTGTTGAGTTTGCGTGACTGCCTCTTGATCCATATACAGACTCCTCATGAGCACAATAAGTGTTCTGGAATTCCCGTTCTCCACAACGTTAACTGAATTTATTATGGTCCACACAGTCAAATCCTTTGCATAGTCAACGAAACACAGGTAAACATCTTTCTGGTATTCCATGTTTTTAGCCAAGATCCATTTGACATCAGCAATGATATCCACGGTTCCATGTCCTCTTCCGAATCTGGCTAGATTTTGAGGGAGTTCCCTGTTAGTATACTGTCATAGTCTCTTTTGAATGATCTTTAACACAATTTTACTTCTGTGTGATATTAATGATATTGTTCAGTAATTTTTGCATTCAGTTGGATCATCTTTCTTGAGAATGGGCATATGTGTGGTTCTCTTCCAGTCAGTTGGCAAAGTAGCTGCCCTTCAAATTTCTTGGCATAGAAGAGTGAGCACTTCCAGTGCTGCATCCATTTGTTGAAATGTCTCAGTTGATATTTCATCAAGTCCAGGAAAATTGTTTTACTCCAATGCTTTCAATGCAGCTTCAGCTTCTTCCTTCAGTGAGATCAGTTCTAATCATATGCTATGCGTTGAAATTTTTGAACATTGACCAGTTTTTGTGGTGTAATGACTCTGTGTATTTCCTCCATCTTCTTTTAATGCTTCTTGAGTTGTTTCTTATTTTCCCTGTAGAATCCTTCACTATTGTAACTCAAGACTTGATTTTTTTATTCAGTTCTTTCATCTTGAGAAAGGTAGAATGTGTTCTTCCCTTTTGGTTGTCTATTTTCAGCTTTTTACACATGTTATTATAATACTTATTTTGTCTTCTTGAGCTGCCCTTTGAAATCTTCAGTTCTGTTCTTTTACTTCATCATTCTTTCCTTTTGCTTTAGCTGTTTGACATTTGAGAGAAAGTTTCAGAGTCTCTTCTATGATCCAAGTTAGTCTTTTCTTTCCTGTCTTTTTAATGATCTCTTGCTTTCTTCATGGATGATGTCTTTGATGTCATTCCACAGCTCATCTGGTCTTCGCTCATTAGTGTTCAACACATAGAATCTGTTATTGAGATAATCTCTAAACTCAAGTGGGCTATTCTCAAGGTCATACTTTGGCTCTTGTGAGCTTGTTCTAATTTTCTTCAGTTTTAATTTCAACTTGCATATGAGCAGTTGATGGTTTGTGCCACAGTCAGCACTGGGTCTTGTTTTGACTGTTGATACTAAGATTTTCCAAGTTTTTTTGTTTTTTTTTCCCCCCCAAAGATGTAGTTGATTTGATTCCTGTGTATTCCTTCTGGCAAGTTCCGTGTATATAGTCACCACTTTGGTTGTGGAAAAAAAGGTGTTTGCAGTACAGAATTCGTTGGTCTTATAAAATTCTATCCTGCAATTTCCAGCATCACTTCTATCACCAAAGCTGTATTTTCCAGCTACCAATCTTTCTTGTCTCCAACTTTTACATTCCAGTCACCAGTGACTTCTAAATGATAGAAGTGCTCCAGAAGTATTGAGTGTCACAGGTCAATTTTGCATAACCACATACTACACTATCTGTGGTGCACTTGAATATTGCATGAAAAGAACGGTGAAAGTATATGAGGTTCTTTCAGATTTCTATTTTCTTCTTAAACAATTTGGATATACTTGATGAGGAGTGCATGATGACATCCATGAAAACAGTACAGGCTTGCCCTGATGACTTCAAAACCTTTACAGAGGCGGAGTCAAGCTGGCGGACTAAGCCCATGTCTCCTTATATCCCTCTGGAAACCAAGACCTGAATTGACAATCAAACAGAGCCTTCTGATCACCTAATCAGCTTCAGGACACGGCACAGAGCTGTTAATTCGGACTTCATACCACTCAGCGAAAAACCTCCTCTCTGTCGCTGACTCCCGCTCCTGGCTAGCCCCGGCTGTCACTGACGGAAGGTAAACGCACCACTTTGACTTTTTTTCCCTCTGTCTCGGCTGGCGGGCGTAGCTGGGTCTTGCCTGGCAGCTGGACTCAGACGCGCTGCTGGGGGGATAGGCAGGCGAAATTCCCATGTTCTGAGGGCCAGGCTCGGGACTCTGTTAATCTAGCCACTTTGAGCCTTTCATTTTGTAGCTGCCTCAGCGGGGTTTGTGCGGAGCTCTGCGGTCAGGGTGCGGGACGCCATGTTGGTACCGAGATTTTAGCGGGAACTCGTTCTTAGCCTGGGAGCCAGCGCCTGCAAACGGGACAGCGCTTCTCTGACAGAAAAGTAGTGATTTTACACAGTGCTGCCTACGTTGGGGGCCCTGCAACAGAAGCAGAGGAATCACTACCTCTCGGCACCTTTAGCCCCTCTGTCTGCTGCCTGTGTGGAGGACGCCATCTTGGGTACGGTAGCCACAGCTGGACCTAATTCTTAGCTTGGGAGCCAGAGCCTGCCCACAGGAGGGCGCTTTTCTATCACAAAAACAGTACTCGACGCAGTGTTGGCTGAGGCTAGGCCCTGTCAGCAGAGGCCAACAGGGCAGTAGCACTGCTGTATTCCGAACTAGTTTGTTATCATCTGAGGTTGGATATAGGGGTGCTTAATTTGTCAGATGAGAAGAGGGACCTCTACACCTGAAAACCTAACTGACTTGTGAACTGGTCAGATACCTTTAGCTTTACATTTGAAGACAGCCTAGAGAAACATTTGCAATCCATCCTCACAGTACCTCTTCCAGCCTCTATATACTCACATGGGACCCAAAAAGCAACAGACAATTGTGGCATACAAGCAATCACTCATGGCTTCAGAAGGCTCCCAAACAAAGCAACCAAGGAGTTTTCCAGATGAAGAAAGTTTTATGAAAGCATCAGGAAGTGAATACAAATTGATTATATACAGAGCCCTTCTAGACCTTATACAAAATGCAGCACAACAAAATGAAAAATTAAGCAAGTTGTTCGATCTGATGGAACACCAGTACTCTGAAATCCAACAGATCAAGAAGAAAATCAAAGACATACAAACTTCCATGCAAAGCCAAGAAAACAGAATGGAACAAATGGAAAAAAGAATTTCTGACTTGGAAGATAGAGCTACTACTCCCAGCGTCTATGAGCAGAAATCAGAAAAAAGAAACAAGAAAAATGAAGAAACATTAAGAAGCATGTGGGACTCTATTAAGAGGAACAACCTTCGATTAATTGGAGTCCCTGAACAGGGTGAGACATCTGAGAACACAGAGAGTATGGTTGCTGAGCTGCTGAAAGAAAACTTCCCAGAAATCATGAAGGAAGAGAATATAGACATCTCAGATGCATATCATACGCCACCGAATATAGATCTCAAAACAAAGACTCCGAGACATATTATAATCAAGCTTAACAAAATGAAACATAAGCAGCAACTTTTAAAGGCAGCAAGACTCAAGGCAAAGCTAACATTCAGAGGGAAACCCTGTAGGCTCTCGTCAGATTTCTCAACAGAAACAATGCTGGCACGGAGACAGTGGCAAGACACATTCAAAGTCTTGAAGGAGAAGAACTTCCAACCAAGAATTATATATCCTGCAAAACTATCTTTCAAATATGAAAATGAAATTAAGACATTCCCAGATAAACCGAAACTCAGAGACTTTGTAAAAACCAAACCCAAACTACAAGAAATACTGAAAGAAGTTCTTGGCTTTGGCTTAGAAGAACGAAACCACTAACTTTATATTTTAGAACGACACACTACTCAATACTCATTTAGGGAAGGCTCCAAAGTAAATCACAGCTTTGATTTGGAAAGAAGCAATCCAGTGATCATCATGAAAGCTATGGTGTCATTATAATAAAAGAGGGATGTACTACAGTCGTTATAGTCCTTCCAGATGGAGAGGAAGATGACAAGACTGGTAGTAATTAAAATTGGGTTTATAAATAGTTTATTAAGGGGGTTCATAGGGGCAGCTGTGAAGCACAACAAAGATGTATCAGACCATTTCAAGAAATCTAACACACGAGTCTCAACAACTATAAAACCGGCTCTGAAAAAGGTGAAAAATCAACTCACAAAAAAGAGTGTGCCAGAACAGACTAATAAGAACAACAGAGAAAACATCAACATAAAAATAAACATATCACAATGGCAGCAGTGAACACATACCTATCAATAATTACATTGAATGTGAATGGACTGAATGCTCCAGTAAAGAGACACCGAGTGTCATCTTGGATCAAAAGACATAACCCATCCATATGTTGTCGACAAGAAACTCACTTGAGACCTAAAGACAGGAACAAACTGAAAATTAATGGATGGAACAATATATATCAAGCTAACAATGAACAAAGAAGAGCAGGGGTGGCAATTCTAATCTCAGAAAAAATCAATTTTAATGTCAAATCCACCATCGTGGACAAAGATGGACACTATTTATTGCTGAAAGGTTCAGTACACAAGCAAGATTTAACTATATTAAATATTTATGCACCTAATGTCAGAGCACCTAAATATGTCGAAGAAACACTGACTACGCTCAAAAGAGAGTTAGATGGCTCCACAATAATAGTGGGAGACTTTAACACTCCACTCTCATTACTAGACGGATCATCTAGAAAAAAGCTCAGTAAAGATACAGAAGACCTCATTGACAAAATTAACCAACTAAACCTCATTGATATATACAGAACTTTCCACCCATCAGCAGACAACTACACCTTCTTCTCCAGTGCACACGGAACATTCTCCATAATTGGCCACGTGATAGGCCATAATGCAATGCTCAACAAAATCCATACCACTGAATTACTGCAAAGCATCTTCTCAGATCATAAAGCCATCAAAGTTGAAATCAATAGCAGAAAAAACAGAGATAGACAGTGGAACTCTTGGAAACTGAACAACATCTTGCTCATAAAAATATGGGTTATAGAGGAAATCAAGGATGAATTAAAGAAATTCATGGATTCCAGTGAGAACGAAAACACTTCCTACCAGAACCTATGGGATACCGCCAAAGCAATGATCAGAGGTCTGTTTATCTCCATAAATGCACACACCTGGAAGGAAGAAAGAAACGAAATGAAGGAACTAACTCTACAGCTTGAACAAGTAGAAAGAGAACAACAGAGGAACCCCTCAGGCACCAGAAGAAAGGAGATCATAAAGATTAGAGCAGAGCTCAATCTATTAGAGAATAGAAAAACAATTGAAAAAATTGAAAAGACCAAAAGCTGGTTTTTTGAAAAGATCAACAAAATTAATAAACCACTGGCTAAACTTACTAAAGAAAAGCAGGAACGGGAACAAATCACCCAAATTAGAAATGAGAAGGGAGTTGTCACCACAGATGCAACAGAAATCAAAAATATCATAACAGAATACTATGAAAGACTGTACTCTAACAAATTTGAAAACCTAGGGGAAATGGACCAATTCCTTGACTCATACCACCTACCCAAATTATCACAACGTGAAGCAGAACAACCTAATAAACCCATCACAAAGGAAGAGATTGAAAAGGTCATCAAAACACTTCCAATGAAAAAAAGTCCGGGCCCAGATGGCTTCACGGCAGAATTCTACCAAGCATTTAGAGAAGAGTTATCCCCAATACTACTGAGACTATTTAGCAGTATAGAAAGGGAGGAAGTACTCCCAAACTCATTCTATGAAGCTAGCATAACCCTGATACCTAAGCCAGAGAAAGATCCAACAAAGACAGAGAACTCCAGACCGATATCACTCATGAACCTAGATGCAAAAATCTTCAACAAAATTCTTGCCAACAGAATACAACAACATATCAAGAAAATAATCCATCATGACCAAGTGGGATTCATACCAGGGATGCAAGGCTGGTTCAACATCAGGAAAACAATTAATGTGATTAACCACATAAATAACACAAAAGACAAAGATCACCTGATTTTGTCCATTGATGCCGAAAAGGCATTTGATAAAGTCTAACACCCATTCATGCTAAAAACTCTTAGCAAAATGGGCATAGATGGCAAATTCCTCAACACAATAAGGGCCATTTATACAAAGCCAATTGCCCACATCATCCTGAATGGAGAGAGACTGAAAGACTTTCCCTTGAGATCAGGAACTAGACAAGAATGCCCGCTGTCACCTCTCCTATTCAACATTGTGCTAGAAGTTCTAGCCAGAGCAATTAGACAAGATGAAGAAATAAAGGGCATCTGCATCACCAAAGAGGAAGTTAAAATCTCCCTGTTCACAGATGATATGATTGTATATGCAGATAACCCCAAGGAATCTATAAGTAAGCTACTCAAACTGATAGAGGAGTTCAGCAAAGTCTGAGGATACAAGATAAACATAAGTAAATCAGTAGGATTCCTTTATACCAACAACAAGACTGTTAAGGAGAAAATTATTAAAGCAATACCATTTACGATAGTCCCTAAGAAGAGAAAGTACCTTGGAATTAATCTAACCAGAGAAACAACAGACCTTTACAAAGAGAACTACAAGCCCTTACTACAAGAAACTAAGAGAGACTTAGATAAGTGGAAAAACCTACCCTGCTCATGGATAGGAAGACTTAACATTGTGAAAATGTCTATTTTACCCAAAGCAATTTATTTATATAATGCAATCCCAATACAAGTTCCAGCATCATTTTTTAATGAGATGGAGAAACAAATCACCAATTTTGTTTGGAAAGGGAAGAAGCCCTGGATAAGTAAGGTACTACTAAAGAAGAAGAACACACTGGGAGGCCTCTCATTACCCGACCTTAGAACATACTACACTGCCACAGTGGTCAAAACAGCCTGGTACTGGTACAAGAACAGAGAGATCGATCAATGGAACAGAATTGAGACCCCAGAGATGACACCATCTGCCTATGAACAGTTGATATTCAACAAAGGCCCTAAGACATTAAACTGGGGTAAAAACAGTATCTTCAACAAATGGTGCTGGCAAAATTGGTTATCCATCTGCAATAAACTGAAAGAAGATCCATATCTTACACCTTATACAAAAACCAACTCCAACTGAATAAAAGACCTAAATATCAAACCTAAAACGGTAAAGCTCATCCAACAAAAGGTAGGAACAACAATGGAAGTTTTAATACACAATGAGGACAGACTCCAAAATCTGTCAAAGAAACCTCAATCAACAGAAGAGAAAATAGATAAATGGGAGCTATTAAGAATCAAACATTTTTGCTCATCCAAAGACTTTATTAATAGAATCAAAACCTTTACAGAGAAATAGGACAATTTCCTTCCTACACAAGAACTAAGTTTACAGATAGAGTAAAGGCATATTTTCCTCATATAGGCATGTATAGTTTCATAACTGAAGGTAAGATATAATATATATTTTCCAATGATGAAATTGCTTTACACATATTTCTGGCTTTAATAATCACAAACTAGAAAACATCACACTCATTTACATCCCTAAAAAGACCCAAAAACCCTCTGCATGCAATAGTGATTCAATAAAGACTCAATTCATTATCTTCATTATGTATGGAAGTACATACTGTATAGCAGCTTAATCACTGAAGAATTTGTAAAAGCAGAGGATAGAAATTTTTTAAATTATTATGTGTAACAGATGAGAGATCTACCTAAAAAAAAATAGTAATCTGTTTCAGTATTTATTTCTGATCATTTTTATGGTATATTTCTGTCTGTTCATTTGTAAGTATAGCATGTATTATGAAAAAAGAACCAAAACTAAAATACAAGTCAATTTAAGGAAAATTAATAAAAGTTAATTTTCCATTGTGAGAGATGGAGTTTTCCATCGATTGTTGAGACTATTAAATTCATTGACTCATTTTTTTAATTGTAGAATGTGTGGAATATTCTTTTTTGTAGAGTTATGGTATATATATTAAAAGTCTTAGTACCCCTGCATCCAGTAGTTCATCTCATTCCACTAAAATGACATACCCCACATTTTAGTTCAATGGCTAATATTATAGGTGAATTCAAAAAGAGGTCACATCATGGATAGCTAAGACACGCACACACACACACACACAGAGAGAGACACACACACACGGGGACTGTCATTTAATTTTGCAACTCGTCCTAGAAACAGTGCTACATACCAACCAGTACTCTCTTGCAAAGCTATGCACTGATGCCAGAGCCTATTCCACCCTTGAAAAGCAATTTTGGAACTCTCTCTGGAATGTCGATTGCACACAGTAGCATGGTGGGAAGTTCACAAACTTAGTTGTCAAGTTGTCTGTGGGTAAACAAATAACTGCGTTAGAATAGCCTCCCAACTCACCTGATCTAGCCCACAATGACTTTTTTCTTTACCTGAAGATAAAGGAAATATTAAAATGAAGACAGTTTGAGGACATTCAGGACATCAAGGATGATATGATGACAGCTCTGATGGCCATTCCAGAAAAAGAGTTTCAAGTATTGATTTGAATATGGATTAGGCACTGGTGTTGGTGCATAGTTTCCCAAGGGGAGTGCTTTGAAGGTGACCATAGTGGTACTCAGCAATGAGGTACATAGCACTGTTTCTAGAATGAATTCAACCACCAGGCATTTCTTGGAAACTCTACGGGCAGTTCTACTCTTCTCCAGAAGGTCACTATGAGTTGGAGCCAATTAGACAGCAGTGGGTTTGATTTGGTTTTGGTGTACCCACCCTGCATCTATTCTTGCTTTTCTGATAATCATTCACATCTATGATCTTCAAATACTTGCCCCTGGACACTGCAGCTGCCTTGCCCCCTACTGAGTGGCCAGCTTGCCTGTCAGTTTCCTCAGTCTTGGTTCAGGTTGTACTTCTGGGATAATTAAACACCTGTATTTTCTTTTCTTTTTCTCAGTTATTATTGTACAGTTTCTGTCTTAATCTCATCCATATAAATATTTTATAGAACACATGATAAAGTATAATTTGGGATAAGTCTTCGTCTGTTGGTTACTAAAAACATTTCAGGTAAGCCTTATTTTTGTTAACTATTAACTTCCATAAACATATATTTTCACCTAAATTTCAGATGCATACTCAGTCCATCTTCACGAGACTGTGGGACATAATTTAAAAATTAGGAATGCTTACTCCTGGAATGGCTTAGTGGGAGGGAGGAGTGGATAAAGGATTTTCTATTTGCAATGCGGTCATGCAGAAGAGGGAGTAGTCTTGCTTTCTCTGGTCGCAGAGTTACAATCACAGCAATCTTTGAAAAGTACAAGGAGTTGCATATGAAATCAGAAAAAAGGACTTTCTAAAGATTAGAACCTTTTGGAAATTTGAATGGGTTTTCTCAGATAATTAAGAAGATCGTTTTAACTGAAAATGAGATGTCATAAAACAGGTTGGATAAAGTTGGTGCTATACCAGTTTTATGTGTGTGTTTCATGAGGAAATCCCTAGCTTGTTCCCAAGCACCAAAACTAAGTCAAATGTGGTATTAAGTAGGTAAAGAAGCAAAACTGTTTCCTTAACTTAAAGGAAAGTCTTCAGCTACATTTGTTAGCTGTAATCAAGGAGACACGATACTCTAAAAACTTGAGCTACATTTCAGACCTCTTTTCACTTCCTACCATGTTAGAACAAAAAGAAACATGCCTATTTCAAAGCCTGACCCTAGAGAATAAAATTATAGGACACACTCCTTAATCAAAGGCTGCCATCCTTTTTCCTCTCCATTCAAAGAAGTTGAGATACTTTCTTTCATATTTCAGAGATTGGAAAGAAGCATTATCATGAACCACAAATAGGTATTTCAGTTTTATAAAGCATATCAAAAGAAAACACAATTTAAATAAAATATGAAGTTACTTAGAAACCCTGGTGACGTAGTGGTTAAGTGCTACAGCTGCTAGAAGGTCAGCAGTTCAACTCTGCCAGGTGCTCCTTGGAAACTCAACAGGGCAGTTCTACTCTGTCCACATGGTCACTACGAGTCAGGATCAACTTGATGGCAGTGGGTTTTGCTTTGGTTTATGAGGTTCCATAGTAAAGCAGGATAATAAAAACACATACTAAAAAAGACAATACCTTAGTCATCTGGACTGCTCTTAACAGAAATACCACAGAGTGGACGGCTCTAGCAAAGAAAAGTTTACTCTTATACAGTCCAGTAACCTGTAAGTCTGAATTCAGGATGTCTACTCCACAAAAAGGCTTTCCCTCTGTTGGCTCCAGAGAAAGATCCTTGTATTGCATCAGTCTTCGGTCAGGGAACATTGTGATGCAGTAACCTCAGGTGTGAAGAATGTGCTCTACTCCCCGGTGCTGCTTTCTTGATGGGGTGAGATCCCAAACTGTCTGCTTCCTTCCCTTTCCTTTCATATTTTGCAGGATAAAAGGTAATGAAAGGTACACTCCAGGGAAATTCCCTTTATGTTGGAGCAGGGAGGTGATCTTAGGGAAGGTGTTACAGTCCTAACCTAGACCTCTTTAACATAAATCCAGTGTGTTAATCACGGGCAGAGATTAGGATTTACAGCATCAGAAAATCACAAAGAGGAGTGCAACCACACAACACTGGGAATCACTGGCCCAGCAAACCTACTATGCACATTTTTGTGGGGGTCACAATTCAATCCACGACAGATAAATGGCCTAAAACGCTTCTTTGGGCCTAGATTTTAAAATTATGAAAAAAATTAAAGCTATGATTGGCACCAATTAAAAATCTCA
The DNA here is from genome assembly GCA_028571685.1 of Heterohyrax brucei. Taxonomy (NCBI): domain Eukaryota; kingdom Metazoa; phylum Chordata; class Mammalia; order Hyracoidea; family Procaviidae; genus Heterohyrax; species Heterohyrax brucei. Next base: position 35,686,518 of record CM053166.1, on the reverse strand, counting down.
TTAGTATTTTTTCACAATGTAGGTTACCCCTTTTCTCCAAAGTTAGGCTCTGGCATTAGTCTTTATCTTTTATCACAATAAGATCTTCTGTGTCTTTACTGAGCTTTTTTCTGGATGATCTGTCCATTACTGGAAGTGGAGTGTTGAACTCTTCAACTATTATTGTGAAGCAATATACTTCACTTTTCAGGGTAGTCAGTGTTCAGTGTATTTAGATGCTCTGATATTGGGTGCATAAGTATTTAATATTGTTAAGTCCTGCATGTGTTGAACCTTTCAACGATAGTGATCATCCTTGTCCACGATGGTGGATTTTACATTAAATTCTATTTTATTCAAGATTAGTATTGCCACACCTGTTCTTCTTTGTACACTGTTAGCTTGATATATATTATTCCATTCTTTACTTTACAGTTTGTGTCTTTAAGTCTAAGTTGTGATTCTTGTAAGCAACATATAGATGGGCATGCCTTTTGATCCAGGATATCACTCATTGTCTCTTTATTGGAGTGTTCAGTCCAATTATATTCATTGTAATTATTGATAGGCATATGTTTAGTGCTGTCATTTTGATGTATTTATTTTTGTGTTGGTGTTTTCTCTGTTGCTGTTGATATTCTGTTTTGGGTCATTCTTTATGGGTTGATTTTTCATCTTTTTCAGTGCTGGTGTTGTGTTTGTTGAGACTCCTGTATTACATTTCTTGTTTTTATGTTTTGCATTGTTATTGTGCTTTGTGGCTACTCCTACTATCCTCCTTAACATTCTAAGTTTAAACCCAATTTTAACTTCTGCATATCTCTTTAACTTCCTCTCCATCTGAAAGGACTATAACTACTGTAGCATATTCTCTCTTTTTAGTATGATGGTGTCATAGTTTTCATGATATGATCACTGATTCCCTTCTTTTAATATTGTAGCTTTGATTGAGTTTCCTGACTTCCCTAACTGAGTAGGTTTCTGGATGTGAAGTCCTGGATTTCCTCCTTAAATATACACTTAATGGGTTTGTTTTTCTAAACAAAGACCTTATTTCAGTATTTCTTCTAGTTTTTGTTTGGTTTTTACACAGTCTCTAAGGTTCTCTTTACCTGCAAATGTCTTAATTTCACCTTCATATTTGAGAGACAGTTTTGTAGGACATTTAATTCTCGGCTGGAAGTTTTTCTCCTTCAAGGCTTTGAATGTGTCATCCCACTGCCTCCTTGCCAACATCATTTCTGCTGAGAAGTTAGAAGAAAGTCTACAGGGTTTCTCTCTGAATGTTAGCTTTGCTTTGAGTCTTGCTGTCTTTAAAAGAATGTTTATGTTTTGTTTCATTTTATTAAGCTTGATTATAATATGTCTTAGTGTCTTTCTTCTGGGGTTTGTTTTTTGTGGTGTTTGATACATGTCTTGGATACCTATGTTCTTATCTTTCATAATTTCAGGGAAGTTTTCTGCTAACAACAACAATACTCTCTGTGTTTTTAGCTATCCCTCCCTGTTCAGTAACTCCAATTAATCATGGATTATTCCTCTTAGTAGAGTCCCACAAGTTTCTTAATGCTTCTTCATTTTTCTAATATTTTTCTCTGATTTCTCCTTATAAATGATGGTGTGGGTTGCTCTGTCTTCAAGGTCACTAAGTCTGGCTTCTATCTCCTCAGCTCTGCTCTTTCGTATCCGTATTGAATTGTCTAATTCTGTCATTTTGTTATTGATTTGTTGGATTTCAGATTGTCAATGTTCCATCAGTTCAAATAGCTTGCATAATTTTTCAGTTTGCTCCTCTGCATTTTGTTTAATCTCTAGGAGGGTTCTATATATAATTCTTTTGTACTCAACCTCAATAGTTTCAGAAGGCCCTCTTCATCTGGGAAGTTTTGGTGTTCTTTGGGAGTTTTCTGGAGCCACGGTAGGTTGTTTCTTTAAATGGTTAAAGATAGTTTGTTGCCTTCGGGCCATGTTGAGGCTGTTTAGTTTCTCTGGATTTACCTCAACAGGAGCTGAGTCATAGTTCAGAAAAGTGAGTTGGTCACCAGCAGCCTCTGTGTACTCTAGTGACTGGCCCTAGTGGATTGTCTAGGGTGGCAGATTCCACCTCTTATTCAGCAAAGATGGCACCCTGCTGATGGAGTCACTGGAGAGCCATCAACCCACTATGATGTGGGCCAGTAAAAGCTGAAATAGATACCATCAGACCACTCAGCAGTTATTCTCCAGGCAGTCTTATTTTAAAAATTTAGGAGCTATCTGACAGCTGCCAAAATCCATCAGGCCGTCAGTTATGGTAGGTCCTGCCTTCCAGCTGACAACAAAAGCACCTCTTCAGCTGTCCCCAGATACTGTGATATAGTTCAAAGTAGGGAGGAGTCATGGCTTTGTTGTCATCCTCAGCAGGGCCACTCCCATAAGGTAACACTATGCTAAATACAGCCTTTCTGCTGGAAAAGTACTTTTGAGAGTGACACTGCTTCTCAGCTTAGGAATTAGCCCCTGCTGAGGCCTCTGGTTGGGTGACACCACCTCCAAGCTGACCAAGATGGTGTCAGGGCCGAGCTGCCCTTCCTGCTGTGAAACAGCAGAATCTATGGTGGAGCTCAGAAAAACAAAAAAGAAAAGGTGGGGGAGCAGTGGTGGCAGGAACCAGCTCTCAAAATGTGGCTATTCCAAGCACAGTCTCTCTGCTGTGCTGTATGCTGTTTGCTTTAGCACTGCAGTTCAGCATATTTGCCAACTCATGCCATCCCCCATCTCCTGGAAAACAAAAAAAGAAAAATAAAAAAGCATCCGTACCTGCAGTCTGCCCAAACGGCAAGTCAGCAGGAGTGGGGCTTAGCGTGCTCTGCCTTGTCAGAAAGAGCAGTTTCCCATTTGGTGGTGTGTAGTCCAATCTGACAACTCTGTCATATCCTATGGCTCCCTGGGTATCTAGAGTGTTCCATTCAATTATCAATCCAGGTCTTAGTTTTCAGAGGGAATTGAGGAGACTTGTGTCTAGTCTGTCATCTTCACTCTGCCTCTTAGTCTTTATCTTTTATAATTTGATTGCATAAAACAAATATTGAGCCATTTTTAGATTAAATGCATGAGGTTCGCTTTAGAGTAAAATTCTTCCAATCATTTATGGCATCTTTCATCAGCATGTATGAAAATTCCTGAATCGAGTGTTTTAAACCAATGGTTTTCAAATATTTTTACTCTCATACTGCAGAAAAACATTTTGTAAAATTATGTACTCCCACTCACACTTATTTTTAAGCTAACTTGTATCAGTTGCAAAGTCAAAGTAATTTCAAATGAAGCAATTTATGGTGTATTGTGAACAGTGACATTTTAAAATAAAATTGAGATATGACTTTTTAGGTATTTGCAGTGAAATATAAATAGGAGATTGTCTTGATACCCGTAACTGGCTGCCCAAACCTAACCAAATAAGTTTTTCCACATGGACTATTAAAGCTGGAAATTTTACTTCATTCCTTTCTTCTGTGAATTAATATCTCCATTTCATTTATCCCACAGAAATTTCTTAGTGTAATATACTTTTTTAGCAATTTCTTTATTGATTACTCCATCATATTCAATGACTGATACCTACTCTGTAACACATAGGGTCACCGAGGCAGAATCAACTTGATGGTACAAAATAACAACAACAAGATTTGTATATTTTGTACTAATGTATTTTTTATCTGCTACAATATAAGACTCTAGATATTAAACAATTTCTTTTGGATGGATTTGTTTTCATGGTACTTACAAGTACACAATGGACCAAAACAATATAAGTATGATGGAATTCTGAGAAGTAAAGTTTACTTAGTAGACACAAAAAGAGATTTACTGAAATTATGCCCCTTATTGAGATGGGTTGTGACTTTTTCTTTTCCATCATTAATGTAATCCTTAATAGCTATTGCTTACTGCCAGAATAAACCAGGTTTGAGCATCAATTTTATTCCCATATTAGTATTTTTTAGTACAAAATACTGACATACATTTTTCATAAAAATAGGTTAAAAAACAAGAACTTACATTTTAGCAATATCATTCAGTTCTTTGAACACTCTCTACCCCAGACCACACTGTTGTTGAATTGATTCCTACTGATAATGACCCTATATGCAAAAATAACTTGTGATTCATCTTTTAATATTATTTTAGTGACATATTAGCAGAAAACTTGATTAGATCACTGTTCAGTTCCTTGAAACAGAAAAAAGGGGAAATCATATGTTTCTCAAAATGGTTTGTTACCCAGTAATTAATTCTTCTGTTTTCAAAACCAATATGATTATAGCAAACTATTCCTTTGTTTGATAGCCTCAAGGATTTTACCTCCTGGAACAGCTTAGGGAGGGAGTAAAGATTTTCCTTCTTTTCTAAAGGGATAAAAGTGTTTGTAAAAGGGGAGGTGGGAAAAAAGAAACAGCACTTTCATTGTATGGGTCTCCTTCTTGATGTTCTAGAATCTATTCCAATTCGTAGTGAACTCATGCATATTAGAGTAGAACTACGATCCATAGAGTTTCCAGTAAATGAGTTTTTGGAAGTATATTGCCAGATCATGCTTCTGAAGTTACCCTGGATGGATTTGAACTTCCAACATTTCGGTTATCATCAACTATTTTGACACCTAGGGACTTCATGTCCTTAGCTATATCCATTTTAGAAAAGATTATGTCATTTAAAGACCTAGAAATGAAGATCTTTCCACAATCCATGTAATCTAGAAAAGTTTTTATCTGAGCAGATGTACACATATCTAGCATAAAGACTGGCTTAAGTCAAAAGGATATTTGTAGTTTATTTAACCAAAACTCTTCGTTGGTAATCTCTCCGTTTGTTGTGTGACTCCACAGTGTCTTCAGTTGCTCTCATCCTTAAGTGCTTTCACTTGTCCTTCTTTAGTATGTTGTCTATGTCTTCAGTAATAGTCTTGTGTCAACTTCCATTGCTCCAAGCATCCTATTCTCAAGTGGAAACATTAAAACCACAACACATGATAGAAGGGCTATGCTTTTTCACAGGGAAATTAACTTTATCAGAGACCTCAAATAGATTTTACTTCTACCAAATAAAGGTCACATGCCCAAATTAGATCAAAGGAACAGGAAATCATATTACCATAAATCTAATATACCAATTGTGATCTATCCCCTGATCTACTGGAGCTACACACACTGACACCCCCCAAAATCAGAATGTTTTAGCAAAGAATTGAAGTGTATTAACAGATGTTGTCAATACTTTACACATATTTCCTGGGACATCTTTCAGGTGACCACTTTCGTGTACACCATTTGACTGTGCTTTCACTCTCAACAGTTAACACCTATGTCTCTGTTTTAAAGTGTGTCCTCAAGCTATCACAATCTGCTTTACGTGTGTGTGTGTGTGGAGCCAGAAGTGTCTGGGAATTTTCTATTCTATTCTATTCCCCTCCCATGACAAGCAGTGCTTAAGCAATAAATGACTGATACAGAGGTAAAAATACTTCAATTCCCTTGTGTCCTGATGGAGACAACTCTCAAGCATGATCAATATTTTCTCTCAAGTTTGATTAGTGTTGTCTCTAAGGCTCCTCAGTGGTATTTAGCCAGAGTTATCCTTCATGTGGGGCTTTGCTTGATATTGTACTCTTGTTTATTCCACTCCTGCCCTGGCCCCTCTTTCATATTTCTTTAAATTTTTTTCCCAGAAATACTTTCTAACACATCACTGTTATATGAGTCCTTGATTCAGCATCCATTTCTGGAATACTCAGAATAATGCAAGAGGATTGACTATTGGGTAGCAACCAACCCTTTCTGGAAATCCAAAAATAAAAGATCTCAAGATATGGACACGTAGAGCTGGAGAGACAGCATGTGAATGGTTTACTACCTGTAAAATATATCCTATCAATGAGCCTTCAGGCAGCATACAAATCTGCTAGTTTACTTCACCACAACTATAACTTTGGACAGATAAGCTCCCTAATGATTTCTTAGTTTGGAATAGATAATTGTTAAAGTAAATTCCAAACCTATAATGCTTTGGTTTATGAAATATGGACTGATACAATTGTATCACACAACTCCCTTGGTTAAAAAGGTGAATTCAAAATTGAGGCATCCTATAAAGGTAGAAATTTGAATTTAAACTGTAAAAAACATCTTGGAATTACTTTATAGTTCCCCAGCAGGACTTACAGTAGCAGAATCATCTCTTCAAGATATATAAACCATATCCCTAAAATGATAAGATTGACTCCCCAACTACATGTGGAAATCTATTATTTGAAATCTCTCTTATTGCTTGATGTTAATACCTCATACATACAAGGAATCTGTATGTACATTGCATTCATTGGAAATATTCATCTTTGAAATATATTTAAAAAATCACTTTTTAAATTATTTTAGCTAGATGGATTTAATCGAGAGAGAGAGAGAGAGAGAGAATACTTCCACATGGAAAGGAGTTTTGTTGTTGTTGTTAGGTGCCATTGAGTCGGTTCTGATGCATAGTGACACTATGCACAACAGAAGGAAATACTGCTTGGTCTTGCACTGTGTCCACATTTTTACGCTTAAGCCCACTGTTGCAGCCACTGTGTCAATCCATCTCATCAAGGGTCTTCCTCTTTTTCACTGACCCTCCACTCGACCAAGCATGATGTCCTTCTCCAGGGACTGATCCTTCCTGACAACATGTCCAAAGTATGTAAGATGCAGTCTCCCACTATCTCTGCTTCCAAGGAGTGCTCTGGTTGTACTTCTTCCAAAAATTACGTTCATTCTTTTGGCGGCCCATGGCACATTCAACATTCTTCGCTAACACCAAAATTCAAAGGCATCAATTCTTGTTCTGTTTTCTTTGTTCATGGTCCAGCTTTTGCATGCATACAATGCGATTGGAAATACCATGACTTGGGTCATGTCTTCAAGGTGACATCTTTACTTTTCAGTACTTGAAAGAGATCCTTTGCAGCAGATTTTTCCAATGCAATGCATCTTTTGATTTCTTGAGTGCTGCTTCCATGGACGTTGATTGCGGACCGAAGTAAAATGAAATCCTTGACAACCTTGTTGCTTTCTCCATTTGTGATGATGTTGCTTACTGGTCCAGTTGTGAGGACTTTTGTTTTCTAAATGTTGAAGTTCGATCCATACTGAAGGCTGTGGTCCTTGATCTTCATCTGTAAGGGTTTCTAATCTCCTTCACTTCCAGCAAGTAAGGTGTTGTCATCTGCATCACGCAGGTTGTTAATGAGTTGTCCTCCAGTCCTGATGTCTCCTTCTTCTTCATATAATCCAGCTTCTTGGATTATTTGCTTGGCATACATATTGAAATGGTATGGTGAAAGGATACAACCCCAATGCACACCTTTTCTTACTTTAAACTATGCAGTGTCCCCTTGTTCTGTTTGCATGACTGCCTCTTGATCCATATGCAGTTTCCTTAGGAACACAATTGAATGTTCTGGAATTCGCGTTCTAAGCAATGTTAGCCATAATTTGTTACAATCTACACAGTCTAATGCCTTTGCATAGTCAATGAAACACAGGCAACCATCTTTCTGGTATTCTCTGCTTTTAGCCAAGACCCATCTGACACCAGCAATGATGTCCCAGGTTCCAAGTCCTCTTCTGAATCCAGCTTGAATTTCTGGCAGTTCCTTGTCAATATACTGTTGCATTCACTGTTGAATCATCTTGAGAAAAATTTTACCTGAGTGTGATATTAATGATGTTGATCTGTAATTTCAACACTCAGTTGGATCACATTTCTTTGTAATGGGCACAAATATGGATCTCTTCTGGTCATTTGGCTACACAGCTGTCCTCCAAATTTTATGCAAGTGAGGACTTCTAGCACTACATCTGTTTGTTGAAGTGTCTCAGTTGATATTCCATCAATTCCTGGAGCCTTGCTTCTTGTTAATGCCTTCAGTGCAGCTTCAACTTCTTCCTTCAGTACCATTGGTTCCAAATCATATGCTACCTCTTCAAATGGCTGAACACTCACCAGTCTTTCCAGTATAATGATGCTGTGTAGCCAAATGACCAGAAGAGATCCATATTTGTGCCCATTACAAAGAAATGTGATCCAACTGAGTGTTGATTTTCCCTAAGTCATTTAATAGTTTCCCTGCAGAATTCTTCACTACTACAACTCAAGGCTTGATTCTTTTCTTCAGTTATTTCAGGTTGAGAAATGCAGAATGTATTCTTCCCTTCTGATTTTCTATTTCCAGCTCTTTGAACATGTCAATATAATACTTGATTTTGTCTTTTTGAGATGCTCTTTGAAATCTTCTGTTTAGGTCTTTTACTTCGCCATTTCTTCCTTCCGCTTTAGCTGCTTGAAGTTCAAGAGCAAGTTTGACAGTCTCTTTTGACATCCAACTTGGTCTTTTCTTTCTTTCCTGTCTTTTTAATGACCTCTTGCTTTCTTCATGGATGGTGTCTTTGATGTCATTCTACAATTCCTCTGGTTGTTGGTCATTAGTGAACAACACATCAATGTTTTTCTTGAGATGGTCTTTCAACTCGGGAAGGATATACTCAAGGTCATGCTTTGGCTCTTGTGGACTCGTTCTAATTTTCTTCAGTTTCAATTTGAATTTGCATATTAGCAATTGATGATTTGTGCCACAGTCAGCACCTGGTTTTGTTCTGACTGCTGATATGGAGCTTTTCCATGATCTTTTTCCACAGATGTAATTGATTTGCTTCCTATGTATTCCATCTGGTGAGGTCCATGTGTACAGTCACCGTTTGTGTTGGTCAAAAAGTTATTTGCAATGAAGAAGTCATTAGTCTTGCAAAATTCTATCATGCAATCTCTGTCAGTATTTCTATCACCAAGGCTGTATTTTCCAACTACCAATCCTTCTTTGTTTCCAACTTTTGCATTTGAGTCACCAGTAATTATCAATGCATCCTCATTGTATGTTCTATCAATTTCAGACTACAGAAGCTGGTAAAAATCTTCAATCTCTTCATCTTTGTCCTTAGTGTTTGGTGTGTAAATTTGAATAACAGTCATATTAACTAGCCTTCCTTGTAGGCATATGGATATTATTCTACCACTGACAGCATTATACTTCAGGACAGATCTTCAAATGCTCTTTTTGATAATGAATGCAATGCCATTTCTCTTCAAGTTCTCATTCCCACCATAGTAGACCATATGATTGTCAGATTCAAAGTGGCCCAAACCAATCTATTTCAGCTCACTAATGCCTAGGATATAGATGTTTATGCATTCCATTTCATTTTTGATGATTTCCAGTTTTCCTAGATTCATACTTTATACATTCCATGTCATGATTATCAATGGATGTTTGCAGCTGTTCTCATTTTGAGTCATATCACATCAGTGAACAAAGATCCCAATTGCCTTACTCCATCCGTATCTTTAAGGTCGACTCTACTTTGAGGAAGCAGCTCTTCCCCAGTTGTCTTCCAAGTGCCTTCAAACCGGGGGGAGCTCTTTCTGGCACCATACCTGACAATGTTCTGCTGCTATTCATAAGGTTTTCCCTGGCTAATTACTTTCAGAAGTAGACTGCCAGGTCCTTCTTCCTAGTCTGTCTTAGTCTGGAAGCTCAGCTGAAACCTGTCTAGCAAGGGTGACCCTACTGGTACCTAAACACTGTGGCGTATCTTCTAGCATCACAGCAACAAGCAAACCTCCACTGACAGACAGGTGGTGGTTGCTCACTCTATTTTTACCCTCCTTTCCTGATGCTGTTACTCTCCTTACCTGATGTTGTTACCTGCTTTATCTGATGCTGTTATCTGCCTCACCTGATGCTGTTACCCTCCTTACCTGATGCTATTACCCTTCTCACCTGATGCTGTTACCCTCCTTAACCGATGTTGTTACTCGCCTTATCTGATACTGTTATCTGCCTCACCTGATGCTGTTATCCTCCTTACCTGATGCTGTTACCCGCCTTCTGCTAAACCAGAAAATCTCTGGGGTCAGCCAAGTGCAGGTGAGCTAAATTTTAAATCACATATGTTAACTACTCATAAGAAAATTGGTGAGCGGAAAAATAGCAAATCATTGAATTATTTCTATAAATTGATGTTTTTGCTATATGCAATGCACTGTGCTTTTGATCTTAATCCTTTTTTAATTTACTCGTGACAATACCACTCAATCAATTGTTGTGTGCCATTGAATTGAATTTTGATTCATAGAAGCCCTATGTGACAGAGTAGAAATATCTCATAGGGTTCCCTAGCTTATAAGCTTACATAAGGTCACTATGAGTTGGAATCAACTTAACAGCAACGGGTGGGGTTTTTGGGTTTTTTTTTTGGCTTCTCTGATACAGGAATTGGTGGATTATTATGTCATTGTATCTGTGCCATTTTATGAGACAAGAAATTCTGTTCTCTTTGGGGACTCACTTGTATTGTTTCATTAGTGTTATATTAGGAGAAGCACAGTGTACTTCCAGTCTGCGGATATGCTCAGTAAGACAGGGCAAAGAATGAAATTAAACTAGTAACGATGGAACCAGGAGCAAATTCTTGGGTACTTCTACCAAAGTACCCCATGACTGTGCTAACCAAGGTATTGGTCACAACTATATTTTTCTCATGTAGTCATGAACTTAACAAAACAGTCAGAGACTAATTTCCCACAGAAAGCAGTAAGTTATAAGTTGGAGGTCCTTCCAAGTATCAATTGATAAATTGGAACCATAAACTGAATTTGACAGAGCAGCAGACAAAATTGCTTTCTCTAGGGAAAGGAGATTTAATTAAAGGTATGCCTTATATTTTGGTCAAAGGAAGTCATGGTGGCATTAATTTCAGTGCTCAGTTGCAAAAAGAATGAACGAAATACTCAATATCCATAAGGAAAGTGAAAGATGAGGATAGTTATAGAAATAAAGAAGGTATTGATATAAGGCATAAAACAGTTCTTGCTTGCGTTATCTATACTTGAATACTACAGTAACAAACTTGAAAATTGAGCATCTTTTAAACATTCTTGAAATTTCTTGGCCGTCTTTGACACTGAGAATTTCACATTGGCCATATTTTATAATCTAGCTTTAGAATTCGGATATCTTAGGGTCCTTCCTTTAATTTTTTTCTTCCCTTTCCCTTTTTTTTTTTTTTTGTTAACCTGTTTATTGAGGTATATAATCTGTACACTATAAAATTCAATGTAAGCATACAATTAAGTGAATTGTTTTGACACTTTACATTTATTAGCTTATTCTAGAGTGATCAAGGAGCCCTGGTAGTACAGTGGTTAAGCCTTCAACTGCTAACAAAAGGCCAGTGGTTTGAACCCACCAGCCATTCCTTGAGGGAAGGATTTACAGCCTTGGATACCCTGTATGCCAGTTCTACTCTTCTTTGTAGGGACTCTATAACTTGGAATCACTTGACAACAATAGGTTTAGTTTGGATTTTTGGTTTAGGGTGACCAGCTTGTTCCATTTTTCCAGGAACTTCCTGGTTTTACCAATGGAAGTTGCCTGTCTCAGGAAAACCTCATTTCTAGGCAAACTGTATCAGTTAGTCATCCTGTATTTAGCTCTCTGTCTTACTCATCTTCTTATTACTCTAATCTATGTATTACATATAAAATACACAGGAGCTTGTATATAGTTGTTATATAGATGGCAATATTACATACATTCTGTCCACTACCACCTGGGTGGTCTTGGTCTGTTTAGTTACTCTTAGCTTCTCAGTTTCTTCTGCAAAATGGAAACAACACTACCTATTCACAAGGCTGTGGGGAAAATGAAATAAGATGGGGTGTTCTTAGCAGAGTTCCTGGCACAATATTATTTAACTATTATCAAAATTGCTGTTTCTTCCTGGTCGAACTATATGGAGAAAGAGTGGGAAAATTTGAAGATGGTTCTGCTTTCAACATTCTGGGTACTGGTTGCAGTAAAATAGCATGCAAATAATCATTCACAGAGAAACTGAAGTATTTTTCCTGTAATTGAAATTGAATATTTCGGATCTCTGGCAGTGTTAAATTGTGTTAATTTAGGAACAAGAGAGAAGGCTTTTATTCAATGCTTGATAAGCCATCTTGGAGTACGGATGTGGCATGGCTTGTTCACGTGTGCCTCATGAGTGGAAGTTATGAATTTTAAATAATGAGATTTAGCCATAATCATACTAACTCATCTACTGTGTATTAAACATTAAAACTAATTTTCAACACAGTAATATAATTATTTTTGGTCGGGGTTATCAGTAACATTTAAATATTTTAAACACATTCTTCAAAAGAAATAAAAAAGATTTAAACAAAAAAATCAGGAAAGACCCTATTATTGTAGAGAAGAATAGTAAATGCAAATTTTACAGTGTTACTGATATACTTTAAATAGAATCATAATTAAAATCTGTCTTCTAGAAGAAATATTTCACTACATTCGTGATGCTAGCCTAGTGATTACATGTATTTGACTTATTCACAAAATATAACTGGAAAACCATAAAATAAAAGCAATTATCCCAATTCACTGGATCCCAAAGGAGAAAATAATAGGGAGGAAAGGTATTAAAGAAAAACAAAGGTGGAATGTGACATTAAATATAGGAAAGCAACTTAATGCTGGCTATTTTTAGAAGAACAAACAAGTTAGAATTTCAAAAGAATCTCCTTTTATCTATGTCCTGTTGTACAGATTCCCTAAAAGAAGAAAGAGGTGAATCATTCTGTTGTTTGCACAGGTTCCCTGGAACCAAAAGTTCTACAAAATAGGAAAAGCATCCTGGATGTGCTATTTTTCCACCCTGTGGAAAGAATTCCCATTCTACTTAGTAGGGAGGTAAAAAGGAAAATCTATAACCTTCACTTTCAATAAGTTTATAGAATCTTAATTCAGAGCCATGAGTCAAAGACTAAGACAGAATATGGGAACACATGTGTGAATGTGTGTTTGTATGGATGCATGTGGGTTTTGAACACCTACTTCATGAGTTGGAAGGCTTCTCAAACTGAACTGTTTGTCATGATTATTACAGTTTGTCTCACATCTCAGGACAGCCTCCCCAAGACTGCAGCTTGATTCACTTAGCTTTGTTTCGGTAGATTAACCACAATGATCAGCTTCTTATCCAAATGAGGTTGGTATCATGGGAAGGCAAGGTAGATTTTCCTCCAAGCATTTCTGATTACAATTTTCCTTCTGAAAAATTTGCCCTATCGTTCTGATGTACCTACTGGAATATTAGCTTTTGTTTTATTCATTCTTTTTCTAATATAGTAGAAAGATAATGTGGAGTTGTAAATGTAAAATCTGTATAAACAGACATAAAAGTCCTTACTCCTTAAATCTCCGCTTCATAAGTAAGATGGTTATTCTCTTGTGTCAAAGATTCTTTTTTTTTTCTGTATTATGACTGAGTGAAAATGTACATTCCCATATAAATTTGCATGCCCACCTATATGCAGCTTCCACTGCTCTCCCTGCCTGGTGATAGCACACTATTCCTCTCTGCTCCATGCATGTCTCATCTTCCCAGAAGTCTCCTTTCCCCTCCTCTCCACCCACTCCCCTTCCTCCAGCCAGAGGTCAGCTGTATGACATCCTATAGATGCATAGAACCAAAAAGTGCATCCAGTATGTGGTAACTCTATGTTGCCAAGTTCTTTCAATTCCTGTCCGAAGAGTAGACCTTCATTATGATTTATGGGCAAGGGCAGCATCAGGGCCAGGGGCCATACTCCCAGGGGAACCCTGAAGCCGCTGGACCATCAACTGAGGTCTTTTAGTGGAGATCTCAGGGTGCATCCCTTTTTATTCTTGTGTTGCCAGTGAGACTCAACTTTGTGAGCTCCATCGCGGCTACCACTGGTGGCAGCCAGGCACCATCTGGTTCTTCCGGTCCCAAGTTGAAGCAGGCACCCACTAACGTGGGTCTCTCTGTCTTCTGTGTTGTCTTTCCCCCACATCATTTTGTCCTCGGTGAGCATCCGTTCCTGCTGAATTGGGACATTTGCTGTGCAATCGGATGGCAGCTTGGCAGCTTTTAAGACCCCAGACACTACTCACCAATGTAGGGTGCAGAGAGCCCTCTTACCAAAATGCTAGTTGTGCCAATTGGCCTCGATTTTGCCTGAGAGCATGGTCCCCTGTCCCCTGCCCCAGCTACTCTGTCCTTACAATATAGGGTTAAGATGGAAAGAGTACTCAATTTACGTTGAAGTCCGCTTAATATTCTTGTTTCTGATGTGTGCTATCACCAATTTCACCCAACCAAATTTCTGCCAACTATCTAATCTAAACCTCCCCCCTCCCCCTCCCTTCCTCCCCTCCCTTGCAGCCATCAACGAGTCTTTTCTTCTATGCATAAGTCTGTTTCTGAGTTCTTATCATAGGGGGTTCATACAATATTTGTCCTTTTGTCGTTGACTACTTTCACTCAACATAATGTCTTCCAGCTGAAACCAGGTTATGAGGGGTTTCCTTGAATCATCATTGTTCTTTATCATTGCATAGTGCTCCATTGAGTATACATGCCATAGTTTGCCTATCCATTTCTCTGTTGTTGGGCATCTAGGTTGATTCCATCTTTTTGCTATCTTGGACTGTGCCGTGAAAAACATTCTTGTGCATGTATCTGTTGGTGTGAATGGCCTTGATTCTGTAAGATATATACCCAGTAGTGGAATTACTGGGTCAAATGGTATATCTATATCCATTTCTTTGGGTCAAATGGTATATCTATATCCATTTTTTTAAGGCGTCGGGTTGCTTTCCAAAGAGGTTGCACCATTTTGCAACCCCACCAACAGTGTAGGAGAGTTCCACTTACTCTACAGCCTCTCCAGCGTTGGTTGTTTTGTGTTTTTTTGGATCATGGCCAACCTTGCTGGGGTGGGATGGTATCTCATTGTAGTTTTGATTTGAATTTCTTTAACAACCAAAGATCGTGAACATGTCCCCATGTGTTTTTTGGCTGCCCGGATCTCCTCTTTAGAGAAGCATCTGTCCATCTCCTTTGCCCATAGCTTAATTGGATGATTTATCTTCTTCTTATTGATATTTTGTAGTACCTTATAGATTATGGAGATCAGGCATCGGTCTGACATAGAGTTGTGAAATATTTTTTCCGATTCTGTAAGTGCCCTTTTAATTCTATTAATAAAGTCTTTGGATGAGCAAAAGTGATTGATTCTTGGTAGATCCAATTTGCCTATTTTCTCTTCTGTTGATTGTGGTATGTTTGACAGATTTTGAAGTCTGTCTACGTTGTGTATTAAAACTTCCATTGTTGTTCCCACTTTTTCTTGGATGAGCTTTATCATTTTAGATTTCATATTTAGGTCTTTTGCCCAGTTTTGAGTTGGTTTTTGTATAAGGTGTAAGGTATGGATCTTGTTTCAATTTATTGTAGATGGATATCCAGTTTTGTCAGCACCATTTGTTAAAGAGATTGTTTTTACCCCAGTTTAATGTCTTAGGGCCTTTGTCAAATATCAATTGTTCATAGGCAGATGGTGTCATCTCTGGGGTCACAGTTCTGTTCCATTGACCGATCTATCTGTTCTTGTACCATTACCAGGCTGTTTTGACCACTTGGCAGTGTAATGGGTTCTGAAGTGGGGTAACGAGAGGCCTCCCAGTGTATTCTTCTTATTTAATAGTACTTTACTTATCTGGGGCTTCTTCCCTTTCCAAACAAAATTGGTGATTTGTTTCACCATCTCATTAAAAAGTGATGCTGGAATTTGTATTGGGATTGCATTATGTAAGCAGATTGCTTTGGGTAAAATAGACATTTTCACAGTGTTAAGTCTTTCTATCCAGTGAGCAGGGTAGGTATCTCCATTTATCTAAGACTCCTTTAGTTTCTTGTAGTAAGGGCTTGTAGTTCTCTTTGTAAAGGTCTGTTATTTCTCTGGTTAGATTAATTCCTAAGTACTTTATCTTCTTTGGGGCTATGGTAAATTGTATCAATTTGCTGGTTTCTTCATTAACAGTCTGATTGTTAGTATAAAGGAATCCTACAGATTTACTTATGTTTATCTTGTATCCTGAGACTTTGCTGAGCTCTTCTATCAGTTTGAGTAGTTTACTTATAGATTCTTTGGGATTCTCTGCCTATGCAATCATATCATCAGGAAATAGGGAGATTTTGACTTCTTTGCTGATGCAGAGACCCTTTGTTTCTTAGTCTTGTCTAATTTCCTCTGGCTGGAACTTCTAGTACAATGTTGAATAGGAGAGGTGAGAGTGGGCATCCTTTGTGGTTCCTGTTCTCAAGGGAAACTCCTTCAGTCTCTCTCCATTCAGGATGATGTAGACAGTTGGCTTTGTATAAATGGCCGTTATTGTGTTGAGGAATTTTCCATCTATGCCTATTTTGCTAAGGGTTTTTAGCATGAATGGATGTTGGACTTTATCAAATGCCTTTTCTGCATCAATGGACAGAATCAGGTGATTCTTGTCTTTTGTGATATTTATGTGGTTAATCACATTGTTTTTCTGATGTTGAACCAGCCTTGCATCCCTGGTATGAGTCCAACTTGGACATGATGGATTGCTTTTTTAGACATGTTGTTGAATTCTGTTGGCAAGAATTTTGTTGAAGAGTTTTGCTTCTAGATTCATGAGTGATATCAGTCTCTAATTCTCCTTTTTGGTTTGGTCTTTCCCTGGCTTTGGTATCAGGGTTATACTGGCTTCATAAAATGAGTTTGGGAGTACTCCATAACTTTCTATACTGTGAAATAGTCTCAGTAGTATTGGAGATAACTCTTCTCTAAAAGCTTGGTAGAATTCTGCAGTGAAACCATCTGGGCCCCGGTGTTTTTTGGCTGGCAGTTTTTTGATGACCTGTTCAATCTCTTCCTTTGTGATGGATTTATTAAGTTGTTCTGCTTCACGTTGTGATATAA
Source organism: Heterohyrax brucei (assembly GCA_028571685.1). NCBI lineage: Eukaryota > Metazoa > Chordata > Mammalia > Hyracoidea > Procaviidae > Heterohyrax > Heterohyrax brucei. Next base: position 35,669,640 of record CM053166.1, on the reverse strand, counting down.
TTTGGGTATGTGGTATGAATCAAGAAATTTGTCCATTTCCTCTAGGTTTTCAAATTTGTTACAGTACAGTCTTTCATAGTATTCTGTTATGATTTTTTTCATTTCTGTTGGATCTGTCGTGACAACTCCTCTCTCATTTCTAATTTGGGTTATTTGATTCCTTTCCTGTTTTTCTTTAGTATATTCAGCCAATGGTTTGTCAATTTTGTTGATCTTTCCAGAAAACCAGTTTTTGGTCTTTTCAACTTTTTCAATTGTTTTTCTATTTTCTAACTCATTTAGTTCTGCTCTAATCTTTATGATCTGTTGTCTTCTGGTGCCTGAAGGGTTCCTCTTTTGTTCTCTATTTGTTCAAGGGTGAGTTCCTTGATTTTATTTCTTTCTTCCTTACAGATATGTGCATTTATGGAGATAAACAGACCTCTGAGCACTCCTTTGGCTGTATCCCATAGGTTCTGGTAGGACGAGTTTTCATTTTCATTGGAATCCATGAATTTCTTTATTTCATTCTTAATTTGTTCTATAACGCATGGTTTTTTGAGCAAAATGTTCAGTTTCCAAGAGTTCCACTTTCTATCTATGTTTTTTTCTGCTATTGGTTTCAACTTTTGTGGCTTTATGATCTGAGAAGATGCTTTTTATTAATTCAATGGTATGGATTTTGTTGAAAATTGCATTATGTCCTAACACATGGTCAATTCTGGAGAACGTTCCATGTGCACTGGAGAAGAAGGTGTAGTTGTCTGCTGATGGTTAGAAAGTTCTGTATATATCAGTGAGGTTTAGTTGGTTAATTGTGGCAATATGGTCCTCTGCATCTTTATTGAGCTTTTTTCTAAATGATTTTTCCAGTATTGAGAGTGGAGTGTTGAAGTCTCCCACTATTATTATGGAGTAACGTCTCTTTTTTTTTGAGAATAGTCAGTGTTTCTTTGAAGTATTTAGGTCCTCTGATACTAGGTGCATAAATATTTAATATGGTTAAGTCTCGTTTTTGTACTGAACCTTTCAGCATAAATAGTATCTACCTTTGTCCACAATGGTGGATTTTACATCAAAATTGATTTTGTCTGTGATTAGAATTGCCACACCTACTCTTCTTTGTTGATTGTTAGCTTGATATATACTCTTCAACCCTTTAATTTTCAGTTTGTTCCTATCTTTAAGTCTAAATTCAGTTTCTTGTAGGCAACATATGGATGGGTCATGTCTTTTGATTCAAGCTGTCACTTGATGTCTCTTTACTGAAGAATTCAGTCCATTCACATTCAATGTAATTATTGATAGGTATGTGCTCAGTGCTGCCATTGTGATTTGTTTATTTTTGTGTTGATGTTTTCTCTGCTATTCTTATTAGTCTGTTCCAGGACATTCTTTTGGGTGAGTTGATTTTTCACCCTTTTCATAGCTGGTTTTGTAGTTGTTGAGACTCCTGTGTTACATTTCCTGACATGCTGTGTTGCATCTGTGTTGTGCTTTATGGCTGCCACTATGATCCCCCTTAATAAATTACATATAAACCCAATTTTAATTACTACCAGTGTTGTCGACTTACTCTCCATCTGGAAGGACTATAACGACTGTAGTACATCCCTCTTTTTAGTATGATGACACCATAGTTTTCATGATAATCACTGGATTGTTTCTTCAGTATTAAAGCTGTGATTGAGTTTGGAGCCTTCGCTGCCTTGGTAGAACTCTGGATGATGTGTCATTCTAAAATATAAAATTAGTGGTTTTGTTCTTCTAAGCCAAAGCCGAGAACTTCTTTCAGTATTTCTTGTAGTTTGGGTTTGGTTTTTACAAAGTCTCTGAGTTTCTGTTTATCTGGGAATGTTTTAACTTCATTTTCATATTTGAAAGATAGTTTTGTAGAATATTTACTTCTTAGTTGGAAGTTCTTCTCCTTCAGGGCTTTGAATGTGTCATGCCACTGTCTCCATGCCAGCATCGTTTCTGATGAGAAATCTGATGAAAGCCTACAGGGTTTCCCTCTGAATGTTAGCTTTGCTTTGAGTCTTGCTGCCTTTAAGAGTTGCTGCTTATGTTTCATTTTGTTAAGCTTGATTATAATATGTCTTTGAGTCTTTCTTTTGAGATCTATATTGTGTGGCGTACGATATGCATCTGGGATATCTATATTCTCTTCCTTCATGATTTCTGGGAAATTTTCTGTCAGCAGCTCAGCCACAATACTCTCTGTGTTCTCAGGTGTCTCATCGTGTTCAAGGACTCCAATTAATAGAAGGTTGTTCCTCGTAATAGAGCCCCACATGATTCTTAATGCCTCTTCTTTTTTCTGATTTCTGCCCATAGACACTGGTGCCTTTAGCTCTGTCTTCCAAGTCAGAAATCCGTTTTTTCCATTTGTTTCATTCTGTTTTCTTGGCTTTGAATTATAGTTTCTATGTCTATAATTTTGTTCTTGATGTGTTGGATTTTGGAGTAGTGGTGTTCCATCAGATTGAACAGCTTGCTTGATTTTTCCTTTTGTTCTGCTGCACTTTGTATAAGGTCTAGAAGGGCTCTGTATATAATCCTTTTGTATTCCCCTTCTTATGATTTCAGAAAAGTTTCTTCATCCGGAAAGCTCCTTGGTTGTTTTGTTTGGGAGCCTTCTGAAGCCATGGGTAATTTCTTGTTTGCCACAAGCATCTGTTGCTTTTTGGGTTTCATGTGAGTAAGTAAAGGCTGGGATAGATACTGTGTGGATGGACTGCAGATGTTTCTCTAGCCAAAGCCAAATGTCTCAAAATCTAAAACAAAAGGTATCTAACCACTTCCCAAGTAAGTCAGATTTTCAGGTGTAGAGGTCCCTCTTCCCAACTGGCAAAGTAAGCATCTCTATATCCAACCCCAGATGATACAAACTAGTTAAAAATACAGCAATGCTACTGCCCTGTTGGCCTCTGCTAACAGGGCCCAGCCTTAGGTGAGACTGTGTAAACTACTGATTTTCTTTGTAGAAAAGCACTCTCCTGTGGGCAGGCTCTGGCTCCCAAGCTAAGAATTAGGTCCAGCTGCAGCCACCATATCTAAGTTGGCACCCTGCACATTTTTGGCAGGTAGAGGGGCTAAAGGTGTAGAGATGTAGTGATTCCTCTGCCTCTGTTGCCGGGCCCCCACCGTAGGTGACGCTGTGTAAACTACTGCGTTTCTGTTGGAGAAACACTGTCCTATTTACAGGTGCTGGCTCCCAGGCTAAGAATTAGGTCCTGCTAAAATCTCTGTATCCAACATGGCGTCCCACACATAGGTGCCTCTGGTTCTGTCCAAACCACGCTGTGGCAGAGATAAAAAAACAGGCCCAAAGTGGCTAGATGAACAGAGTCCTAAGCCTGGCTCTCAAAATATGGCAATTTTACCTGTCTATCCTACCAGCAGTGCGTCTGAGACTAGCCACAAGGCATGACCCAGCTCTGCCTGCCTGCTAAGACAGAGAAAAAATTCAAAATGGTGTGTTTAGCTTCAGTCCATGAGAGCTAGGGCTAGCCAGGTGTGGGAGTCAGTGAAAGAGACGAGTTTTTTCGTTCAGTGGTATGAAGTCCAAATTAACAGCCCTGTGCTGTGTCCTGGGGCTCACTAGGTGACCAAAAGGTTCCATTTGATTATCAATTCAGGTCTTGGTTTGCAGAGGGATATAAGGAGACGTGTGCTTAGTCCGCCATCTTGTCTCAGCCCCATCAAAGATTCTTAATGACACATTATTTTGATCTGTTTGATGACAAAGCACATTTGTATTTATGAAATAGGGAATCAATTGTATTGATCACTACCTTCATAATCTGCTTTCTAAGACTAATACATTACATATTTTTTTCTGATGATGAAAGAATCAAATAATTGCTTTAGAAAACAAACATAATTACACACACACACAGATTGTTGTTACTGTTAGCTGCCATGGAGATGGCTGCTACATGTCATACATGTGGACCTCATGTACAACAGAACAAAACATTGCCTGCTCCTACACCCTGTTCATGATCACTGGAATGCTTGAGTTCATTGTTGGGGAAACTTGAGTATTTCGAATGTGTTCCAGCCTGGGAAGTTTATATTCAGCACTTATCGGACAGTGTTCTGCTGTGATCCACAAGGTTATAGCTGGCTAATTTTCAGAAGTAGATCACCTGACCTTTCTTCTTAGTCTCCCTTAGTCTGGAAGCTGCATTGAAACCTATCTACCATGTGCAACCCTGCTGGTGTTGGAAATATTGTTGACATGGCATCACAGCAACACTCAAGCCACCACAGTACAACAAAATGACAGACAGGTGGTGAACACACATGTATACACATACCCACACATGTATACGTATAATTTATATGTATTTTATATATTTGTAAAAAGGAGGAAATAGAACAGTAGAAATAAATCTAATTTTCATCTTGTTTGTTTCTTTATGTGCATTCTTTTTTTTGATTTTTTTTATTTAATATGACTGAGTGAAAATGTACATTCCCATATAAATTTACATGCCTACCTATATGCAGCTTCCACTGCTCTCTCTGTCCGGTGACAGCATACTGTTCCTCTCTGCTTCATACATGTCTCATCCTCTGTGCATTCTTGTGTATGTTTTTCCACAATACTAGGATTATACTACCTGTACCGACTAATTTCACAAATTTTACACACATCAATGTCAAAAACGTTCTCCTAATATTTTGATTTTAATAGTTTCATTGTGATGATAAGAATAGCCACCAAATATTGATCTTAAGGTTCTAATCTAACCAATTTGTAGGCTACATTTCAATAATCCACGCAGCAATATTAGGCAGGTAACATTAACTTTACTTTAAGGATTAGAAAACTGAGTCTTTAAGAGAATAACTAGCTTGCCCACGTCACAAGATAGTATATGCTGGAGCAGTGATTCAACTAGTGGTCCTTTTGTTGTTGTTGTTGTTTACAAAGTGTGCATTTTTCATAAGTTTGTTTTACAGGATTTCTGGTAATGTTCAATTAAATGATGAAGAAGAACTTTATTTCACAAGTCTTCTCTTCTTGAATTATTAGTGGTATTTCAAAGTTTCCATTGTTACAGTTTGCATTTTATTGCATGTTCTTGCACAAGAGCCTTCATTCACAATTCTAGTTATTCTTTTAAAACAAATTCCTAGAAATGTAACTAGATTTAAGGCTTTGAATAGTTTAAAAATTTGTTGTGTATCTCTAAATTGTACCAAAGAAAGTTTCTTTTCCAATTAAATGTCACTTCACTACCAATGTTTTGATTTAAATATTTTCTTGTGAATGTCATTTTATACCTTTTCTGAAGTAATCTTAGTTTATGTAGGGGAGCATTCATAATTTTATTACCACTAATATTAGTGACCTTCATCAGTAAGTACTTCACGTTCTCTTCCACTTCATTGAGCAAGGTTGTGTCATCTGCATACTTGGGTTGTTAATTAGTTTTTCTCTACTCTTGATGGCATATTCTTCTTCATATGGTCCAACTTCTGGGATTAGTTGCCTAGTATACTGATTCAGTAAGTATGGTGAAAGGATATACCCCCAATGCACACTTTTTCTGATTTTAAACTTTGCAGTATTACCTTGTTCTGTTCGAATAACTGTCTCTTGGTCTATGCAAAGGTTCCTCATGAGCGCAATTAAGTCCTCTGGAATTTCCATTCTTCTCAATGTTATCCATAGTTTGTTACTATCTATCCAGTCAAATGCCTTTGCATAGTCAACAAAACAGAGGTAGACATCTTCCTGGTATTCTCTGCTTTCAGCCAAGATCCATATGACATTATCAATGATATCTCTCTTTCTACATCCCTTTCTGAATCCAGCATGAATTTTTGGCACTTCTCTGACAACATATTGCTGCAACTGTTTTCTCATTTATCTTCAGCAATATTTTATCTGTGTGATACAAATGATATTGTTTGATAACTTCTGCATTCTGTTGGATCATTTTTCTTTGGAATGGGAACAAGTATGTATCTCTTCCAGCCAGTTGGCCCAGTAGCTGTCATCTACATTTCTTGGCATAGACACACAAGTACTTCCAGTGCTATCTGTTTGTTGAGGTATCACAATTGATATTCCATCAATTTCTGAATCTTTAGTTTTGCCAATGCCTTCAGTGTGGCTTGAACTTCTTCCTTCACTACTGTTGGTTCTTGATCATATGCTACATCCTGACATGGCTGAATGTCATCCTTACAACTGTACCAATAAGCAAGATCACGATGAAGGAAGAAAATATTGAAGTTGTCAAGAATTTCATTTTACTTGGATCCACATTCAGTGTCAAAGGAAGCAGAAGTCAAGAAATTAAATCATGTATTGCGCTGGGCCAATCTCACAAAAGACCTCTTCAAAGTGTTAAAAAGCAAAGATGTCACTTTCAAAACTAAAGTACACATACCAAAGCCATGGTATTTTCAAACACATCATATGTATGCAAGAGCTGGACAGTGAATAAGAAAGGCAGATTCATTTTAATCATAGTGTAGACAAAGAATATCTAATATATCATGGATTTCCACAAGAGCAAACACGTCTGTCTTGTAACAAGTGCAGCCAGAAGGCTCCTTAGAAGTCTCTGTGGTGAGACTTCATCTTAGGTGTTTTAGATGTGTTATTAGGAGGGGCCAGTCCCTGGAGAATGACATCATGCTTGGTAAAGGAAAGGGTCAGCAAAAAAGAGGTACCCTCAATGAGATGGGTTGACACAGTGGCTACAACAATGGCCTCAAACATAGCAATGATTGTGAGGATGGTGTATGACCAAGTAGTGTTTTATTCTAGTGCACATAGTATCACTATGAGTTGCAAGTAATTCGAGAGCACCTAACAACCTAACAATATTAGTGATAGATATTAGTTTGCCGATGTCTCTAATTTTGGTCCTGTGTATTCTGAGTACCTTCCAAATTATGAAGTTCATTTTCTGTCACACATCAGTCTCCTCTTGTGAGCTACAGGGTTTTCATTGGTTAATTTAAGAAGCAAATCCTTGGGCCTTTCTTCCTAATCTTTACACACACATGCACGCACACACACACACACACACACACACTGATAGGCAAAAATGGCATTTTGTTATTTTACATTAATTTTATTTCATCACTATTAAAATTTGTTGAATACAATTCATTTCAGTTTCCCATTAATATATTTTACTTTTTAACTAGTATGTTTGTCTTAATTGATGTTAAAATAAATTCTTGTTAGATAATAATTAATCGAAATCTAGGATCATTCCATTGTGTCATAGTATTATGAAATTAACAGTACATACACCTTTCCAGAATAAAGGAAACATTTTTCAGCCTCCTTTACAGCTAATTATAGACATGTAACTAAGTTCTAGCTAATGACATATAAGTGAAAATGTTATATTTTCACAAGGGAAAATGAGATCTTCCCTTGGTGACTCAGTCCTCCGGTATGACTTTCAGATTCATTTTAGAAGTACAATTAAACAAACAAAGTTATCATCGAGTGGTAATAATGACTCTATAGGACAGAGTCGAATTGCCCCATGGGGTTTCCACAGAAAGGCTGATGGATTCTAACTGCTGACCTTTTGGTTAGCATCGAAATACTTAATCACTGCACCACCAGAGCTCCTGGAAGTGTAATATATTAGTAAATTTGTACTCAAATTTCAGTTTTTTATAACATTTGTTTCTCTCCAATGAGCCAGTGCATTGGCTGTTGGCATCCCTCTTTCTTGAAACTCTCATTCCAAGATTCAGGGTGAAGGAGCAGCAGCTCCATGGGACATGTTCTTCACAGAATGAACAGCAGAAGTTCAAAAAGGTGAGGGGAAACCAGGAGTCTCCTAAATCATCTGCTCAAATCTGGCATAATTTCGTATTCACTTACAAAATGGATGGGGTAAGGTCATACACTCTACCGGTTCCAGTGGGAGACACTTCAATATCACATGACAAAGACCTTGCATACACAATAATATAATATGGAGGGAGCAGAGTTGGCAACAATAATCAAATTTCCCCCACCAGAGTACATTCTGTTCCTACAAACCTCCCAAAGATTCAGGAAGCCATTAGATTCTCTATTTTAAAATTATTTCCTCATTTTACCTAGCTTGAGTGACTTCTGTCTTCTGAAGATAAACCATGACTAATTTTCAGAATGTTTCAGCTTAGCTCGTCTGGAACTTATCTGGTAAAGAAAGGACAGAAGGAAGATAACATGTTCATTTGACATATCTGTCATTAACCATGTCCTTCACCATTATTCTGGGAAGGAGCATAATCTCTCACTTTCCAACTAGGTACTTTAATAGGTTAGCCAATCGTATCAGGGGTGGAACATGTAATATTCCATTAAATCAGACAGCCCTTTCTCAAACATAGATATCATTTCGGGAATGGATGGATATTGACATACAAGGACTGCCGATAAGTTCGTGATCTCATCCTAGAAAAAGTGTTATATACCTTATTGTTGACTATCACTGTGGTTACCTTCAAAGTACTCCCCCTAGGAAGCTCTGCACTGATGCTGGTGCCTAGTTCACTCTTCAAAGCAATTTGAACTGGTTCTTCCTGATATGTCCAAAATAAGCAAGACAAAGTCTTGCCATGCTCACTTCTAAGGAACGTTCCAGCTGTGCCTCTTCCGAGACAGATTTTGTTCTTCCTCTCCATTCTTCTTCAGTCTTCGTTATTCATTGTCCAGCATTCATATGCATATAAGATGATTGAAAATACTGTGGCTTGGGTGGGGCTTATGTTAGTCTTTAAAGTGGCATCTTTGCTTTTAATATTTTAAAGATGTCTTTCACAAAATAGGTCCAACGTAATATGTCCTTTGGTTTCTTGAATGCTGCTTCCATGGACACTGATTGTGGCTCCATGTAAAATGAAATCTTTGACAACTTCAGTATCATGATATTGCTTATTGGTCCAGCTGTGAGAGTTTTGTTGCTTTTTTAAAAAAATTATTGAGATGTAATCCATACTGAAGGCTGTAGTCCTTGATTTTCATTGGTAATTGCATCAAGTCTTCTTCACATTCAGCAGGCAAGGTTGTGTCATCTGCATAACACAGGTTGGTAATGAATATTCCTCCAGTACTTATACCTCATTCCTCTTCATATAGTCCACCTTCTCAGATTATTTGGTTGGCATACAGATTGAAAAGGTATGGTGAAATGTTACAACCCTGATGCACAACTTTCCTAACTTCAAACCACACAGTATTCCCTTACTCTGTTTGAATGACTGCTGCTTGATCTATGTGGAGGTTCCTCTTGAGCATAATTAAGTGTTATGAAATTACCACTCTTCACAATGTTATTCATAATTTGTTATGATCCGCATAGACACATGCCTTCACGTAATAGAACACATATAAACAGCTTTCTAGTACTCTCCGCTTTCAGCCAGGATACCTCTCACATCAGCAGAGATATCCCTTGTTTCACATCCTCTTCTAAATCCAGCTTGGATTTCTGGCAGTTCCCTGTAAGTGTACTGCTGTGGCAGCTATTGAATGATCTCCAGCAAAATTTTACTTGTGTGTGATATTATTGATACTGTTTAATGATACCTACATTAGATGGGATCACCTTTCTTTGTAATAGGCATAAATATGGATCTGTTTCAATCAGTTGGCCATGTAGCTGCCTTTCAAATTTCTTCTCATTTTTGGTAATTTGTTGTAATAATTTACATGTTATTGATATTAATCCTGTGTTTGGTCTTTACTTTGAAAATATTATCCAATAATCTCACACTTGATTTGTGAATCAAATTCAGCGTGTGATGTACTTATGTGATATGTAACCTATATGATATACTTTGTGTTTTTGTGTGTTTGTTTTTCTGAACTCTTCAATGATGTTAGCCTTAGCTCCAGATCCTAAATAGTCTTTTTCTTTAATCCTTTTATAGGTTATTTTATTTTTACTTCTTTGTGTTAAATGTTTAATTCTTCTTGAATACCCCCCTCCATGGGCAGTGAAAGTTAGGGATGTTTCTTTATTTTGTTTATTTTCCTTTTAAGAAAATAGACATCAAATTGATTTTTTTGAGGAAACATCTGTACACACAAAAATATCTTTATCAAACATACAGCTTGACATACGTAGTTATGCTTCTTAATTCTGATCCACCAATGTGTTGTCCATTTTCCTGCTAATATTACGCACTCATTTTTCTTAGTATTTGATCATATTCAACTATCATAGTTTCTTGAGCTGTGGTGAACAGATGGAAATACAAAATTATTGCTTTCTGTGCTTATGTAATTAATGCTTCTATAGTTCAAGGAGTACAAATAAGGTCAGTTGGTGGCTCTTAACTAATCAAGTGTTTATGTATATCCCTTCAAGAGGCTAGCCATTATAAATACAAGATTTGCTCCCATGAGATGTTCAATTTTCTCAGTGAATGTTCAGAATGACAAGCTTAAAGCATCTGTAACTTCATTAACTCCCCACCTGTTTTCCAGTCTTTATTACTAAAAGGTCAGCAGTTTGAATCCATCATGTGCTTTCTGGAAACCTTCTTCTCTGTCCTCTAGGGTCACTTTGAGAAGGAATCAACTCTGACAGCAACAAGTTAAGTTTTGGTATGAAGTAGCAAAGCCTCCAGAAAATCAATCATTTCTTTTTCCTATCCCAGAGGGAAAGACAGTTTAAGAAACAGTCAACAGCATCTAAATGAGATCAGCACTTTATGACAACATACTGTTCACTGATTTTTGTTTGGATTACCTGGAAAATTAAAGTAACTTCAGATTTGAGAGTGGTCAGGGGGTGCCTAATTTATCGAGTGGTTTCACTGTTGTTAGGTGCCATCAAGTTGGTTCCAACTCACAGCGACGCTATGTACAACAGAATGAAACACTGCCCAAGCCTGCATCATACCCACAACCATTTTTATGCTTAACTCCATTGTGGCAGTCACTATGTCAATCCATCTTGTTAATTGTCTTCATCTTTTTTTGCTGATCATCTACTTAGCTAAGTATAACATTCTTTTCCAAGGATTGATCCCTCCTGACAACATGTGCAAAGAATGTAAGATGCAGTCTTGCCATCTTTGCTTCCAAGGAGTGCTCTGGTCATACGTCTTCCAGAACAGATCTGTTTGTTCTTTTGGCACGACATGGTATATTCAATATTCTCTAACACCACAATTCAAATGTATCAGTTTTTCTTCTGTCCTTTTTTATTGTCCCGCTTTCACATGGGTATGATACGATTGAAAATACCATGGCTTGGGTCGGGCTCACCTTAGTCTTCAAGGTGACTTGTTTACTTTTCAAAACCTGAAAGAGGTCCTTTGCAGCAGATTTGCCCACCTTAGTCTTCAGGGTGACTTGTTTACTTCTCAAGCCCTGAAAGAAGTCCTTTGCAGCAGATTTGCCCACCTTAGTCTTCAGGATGACTTGTTTACTTCTCAAGCCCTGAAAGAGGTCCTTTGCAGCAGATTTGCCCAATGCAATGCATCTATTTATTTCTAGACTGCTGCTTCCATGGGCAGTGATAGTGGAACCAAGTAAAATAATATCCTTGACAACCTCAAGCCTTTTTCCACTTATCATGATGCTTCCTACTGGTCCTGTTGTGAGGATGTTTGTTTTCTTGATGTTGAGATGCAATCTGTGCTGAAGGCTACAGTCCTTGATCTTCATCAATAAGGGTTTCACATCCTCTTCACTTCTAGCAAGCAGGGTTGTGTCATCTGCATAACACAGGTTACTAATGAGTCTTCTTCCAATTCTTCTTCATATAGTCCAGCTTCTTGGATTATTTGCTCAGTGTACAGATTGAAAAGGTATGGTGAAAGGATACAACCCTGAAACATGCCTTTTCTGACTTTAAACCATGCAGCATCCCCTTGTTCTATTTGTATGACTACCTTTTGATTCGTATACAGATTCCTCATGAACACAAGTAAGTGTTCTAGAATTCCCATTCTCCACAATGTTAGCCATAATTTGTTACGGTCCACACAGTTGAATGCCTTTCCTTAGTCAGTAGACTTTTAGTAGTATAGATACTGCTGTGTACATATATTTAAAAAAAGTGATTTAAATATTAGGTGAAATTTGCCATCTTTTTTTCTTTTTTCTTTTGATTTCAGTGGAAGTTTACAGTATAAATTAGTTTCTCATTAAACAATTGATACACATGTTGTTTTGTAGCATCTGTTGCCAACTCTGTGATATGTCAACACTCAGTCTTGGCTTCTCAGCCTTGGTTTCTCCGTTTCCATTCATTCAGCTTTCATGTCTCCTACTAGAGTGTCTGGAAGCCATACTCTCATGGTTTCTCCAGTCTCTGTCAGATCAGTCAGTCTGTTTTTTGTTTTTTTTTTTTGTGAGTTCTCCATTTTCCTTCAGCTCTGTCCAGGACCCTCTATTGCCATTGTTTTCAGAGCAGTCAGTGGTGGCAGCCACATACCATTTAGTTGTACTGGACTCAGTCTGGTGGAGCCTGTGGTAGTTGTATTCCTTTTGTCATTTGAACTAATCTTTCCCCTGTATCTTTGTTCTTCTTTATTCTCCTTTGCTCTAGGTGGGGTGGGACCAATGATCCACTAATGAACTCTAAAATATCATTTTTACAGTGAAAATTAAAATCTCATCACTGAAATATGTGATAACAGTTTAATGAATATGCATATAAATTTTATTTCTAAAGATAAAACTAAACCAAAAACTATCGCTGTAGAGTCAATTCCAACTCATAGTGAACCTATAGGACACAGTATAAATGCCCTATAGGGTTTTGAAGGCCATAATATTTATGAAAGCAAACTGACCAGATCTTTCTTGTGCAGAGTGACTAGTGGGTTTGAACCAGCAATCTTGTGGTTAGCAACCAAGAGATTAACCATTACACCACCAGGGCTCCTTTCTAGATGTAGAAATAATGTTTAATCAATAATTCTATATATTTAATTTTTCAATTATAATTTGCTGCTTTTGTTATTTGACTTAAGTTTAATGCAACTCATAGTGACCTCATCTGTTGAAGTATAACTCTTCCACAGCTGTTCCAAGACTGAGACCTTTCAGAGTAGATCACCAGGTTGGTCTTCCAAAGCCCAACTGGGTGGGTTCAAACTCCAACCTTTCAGTTAGTAGTTGAGAATTTAATCCCTTGCACTATCCAGGGGCTCCATTGTTCTGAAAACTAAGGACTAACCCTGCAGCAGTCTGTCAGTTTTCTCAACATGATCATACCAGCGTGGAGTCAAGATGGTGGACTAAATGCACATCTCCCTAAATCCCTCTGGAAACCAAGACCTGAAATGATAATTAAATGGAGCCTGCTGGACACCTAGTAAGCCCTAGGATGCAGCATAAAGCTGTTAATTTGAATTTCATACCACTGAATGCAAAACCTCCTCTCTTTCACTGACCCCGCTCTCTGCAAGCAGAGGATTGCACAGACTGAAGGTAATTCACCATTTTGATTTTTTTTCCTTTTTCTTGGCTGGCAGGCAGAGCTGGGACTTGACTAGCTGCTGGTCTCGGACACACTGCTGGTAGGATCAGCAAGTGTAATTACCAGGTTCTGAAAGACTGGCTTTGAACTCTATACACCTCGGCTACCCTGGCCTATCTTTCTGTCTCTGCCATGTGGTAGCCATACAGATGTGCTTGTGCATGATGCCATCTTGATCCACTGGGAGACGGAGAAGCCCAGGCAGAGGTCCCGGGCAAACTTGGTTCCTAGGCTGGGAGGTGTCATCCGTTGGGGGAGAGTGCTTTCCCAGAAGGGAGGCAGTGTTTTGCACAGTGTCGCCTGGGGCAGGGGGGGTGCCCAGTGGTGGAGGCTGCAGACTCTGGGCATTTTGGCACTCTTGGCCTCTCTTTCTGCCAGGAGTTTGGGCCTGGCTGGCTGGCAAGCTTGTGGTGAACACCATCTTGTTTTGCTAGGAGGTGGAGTCATTCATACGGAGGGATCAGCTCTGCCTAATTCCTGGGCTAGGAGGCAGTGCCTACCCAGATGAGATCGCTTTCCCAGCAGGAAAGCAGAATTCTACACAGTATTGCCCACAGCTGTGGCCTGACAGCAGACACCAGCAGGCCAGTAGCCTTGCTGTATTTTGAGCTAGTTTATAACACCTGGAGTTCAATATAGAGGTGCTTACTTTGCCAGCTGGGAAGAGTGATGTATACACCTGAAAACCTGACTGACTTTGGAAGTTGTCAAATACTTTTTACTTCCCATTTTAAGACAGCCTAGAGAAACAACTGTGGTCCACCTTCACACCATCTCTCCCATCGTCTATTGACCCACATGAAGCCAAAAAAGCAACCAACATTGGAGAAAACGGTAACCCAGAAATCACCCATGGCATCAGAAGGCCCCCAAAAGAAACCACCTCAGAACTTCCCAGATGAAGAAGCTTTTCTGAAGCTATCAGAAGGTGAATACAAAAGGACTATATAGAGAGCCCTCCTAGACCTTATACAAAATGCAGCAGAACAAAATGAAAAATTAAGCAAGCTGTTCAATCTGATGGAACATCAGTACTCTGAAATCCAGCAAATCAAGAACAAAATCAAAGATATAGAAACTTCAATTCAAAGCCAAGGAAACAGAATGGAACAAATGGAAAAGAGCATTTCTGATGTGGAAGACAGAGCTACTGACTCCAGCATCTATGAGGAGAAATCAGAAGAAAGAAACAGGAAAAATGAAGAAGCATTAAGAAGCATGTGGGACTCTATTAAGCAGAACAATGTATGATTAATTGGAGTTCCTGAACAGGTTGAGACACCCGAGAACACAGAGAGTATTGTGGCTGAGCTGCTGACAGAAAACTTCCCAGAAATTATGAAAAAAGAAAATATGGATATATACGTATTGAACACCACTCAATATAGATCTCAATAGAAAGACTCCAAGACATATAATCAAGCTTAACAAAATGAAACATAAGCAGAAACTCTTAAAGATAGCAAGACTCAAAGCAAAGCTGACATTCAGAGGGAAACCCTGTAGGCTTTTGTCGGATGTCTCAGCAGAAACGATGCTGGCACAGAGACAGTGGCATGACATATTCAAAGCCTTGAAGGAGAAGAACTTCCAACCGAGAATTGTATATCCTGCAAAACTATCTTTCAAATATGAAAATGAAATGAAGACATTCACAGATGAACAGAAACTCAGAGACTTTGTAAAAACAATACCAAAGCTACAAGAAATACTGAAAGAATTTCCTGGCTTGGAAGAACAAAACCACTAACTTTATGTTTTACAAGGACATATTATCCAGAATTCTACTTAGTTAGGGAAGGCTCCAAACACAATCAAAGCTATAATAGTGAAAGAAGCGATCTTGTGAACATATCATGTAAACTATGATATCATCATATTAAAAAGAGGGATGTACTACAGTTGTTACAGTCCTTCCAGATGGACAGCAAGTTGACAAGACTGGTAGCAATCAAAATTGGGTTTATATATAGTTTAGTAAGCAGGATCATAGGGACAGCTTTAAAGCACAATAAAAAAAGCAACATACCGTATCAAGAAATGTAATACATGTGTCTCAACAAACACAAAAAAATCTGAAAAAATTGAAAAATCAACTCAGAAAGAAAAAGGTCACAGAACAAATTAACAAGAACAACAGAGAAAACATCAACACAAAAATAAACATATCGCAGTAGCAGCACTGAACACATACCTATCAATAATTACATTGAATGTGAATGGACTCAATGCTCCAGTAAAGAGACATTGAGTGACATCTTGGATCAACGTGATCATACCTTCTTATGATGACTTACATTTGTGTAACACTTAACAAAAGTTTACATTTTTCTAATAATGCCTCATATATAAAAGAATCTATTCTAAAATGTGCTAAGAATATCTCATACTTGCAATGAACTTCAACATTTATGATGTGCTTTAAAATGCATCCCCTTTCTTTTTACGTATGAGGAGAAGGCTTTTAATCACAGTTGCTAGTCTTCTGGCTTTTAGAAAGAACCCAAGTTTGGGGGAGAGTAAAGGAGAATATGCTCCAGTAATTCCATTCCATTCTTATACTCTATTATCCTATTTCTGTGTGCTAATACTCGCCTCATTTCCTGTCTGGTATACTCTTCTTTTTTTTTACCTTAGTGAGAGGCACTGGGATGCAAAAAGTAAAAATAGTCACCACTTAGATAAGCTATTTAGAAACAGACTCATGCATAGAAGGAAAGACTCTTTGATGGCTGCAAGGGTGGGGAAGGAAGGAGGGTGGCGGGAGGGTTTAGATTAGATAGTTAATAGAAATTTGGTTGGGTGAAATCAGTGACAGTACACATTAGAAAGAAGATAAATAGTAACTGGACTTCAACACAATTTGAGTACTCCTCCCACCTTAACCCAATATTGCAAGGACAGAGTAGCTGGGGTCAGGGGCCGGGGACCATGCTCTCAGGTGAAATCGAGGGCGATTGGCATAGCTAGCATTTTCCTAATGACAACTCTCTGCACTCCACCTTGGTAAGTGGCATCTGGGGTCTTAAAAGCTGTCATCTGAGGGTACAGCAAATGGTCCCAACTCAACAGGAACAGATTATCACCAAGAACAAGAACGACATGGAGAAAAGAGAACCCAGAAGACCGAGAGACCCACATGAGTGGGTCTGTACATTGATTCTTGACCAGAAGAACCAGATGGTGCCCAGCCACCACCAGTGATAGCCACGACGAAGCTCACAAAGTTGAGTCTCACTGGCAACAAGAGAATCAATAGGGGTGCACCCTGAGATCTCCACTAAAAGACCACAACTGATGGTCCAGGGGCTTTGGGGTTCCCCTGGGAGCATGACCCCTGGCCCTGATGCTGCTGCTGTCCATAAATCATAAGGAAGGTCACCTTTTCTGACAGCAATGGATTGGACTTGGCAACGCAGAGTGACTGTATCTTGTGGGAATTTTATGGTTCTATGCGTCTATAGGGTATTATCCTGCTAACCTCTTGGTGGAAGAAGGGGAGTGGGTGGAGAAGAGGGGATAAGAGACTGTTGGGAGGATAGGACATGTATGGAGCAGAGAAGAGGGTTGTGCTATCACCGGGCAGGGAGAGCAGTGGGAGCTGCATATAGCTGAACATGCAAATTTATATGGGAACGTAGATTTTCGTTCAATCATAATAATAATCAAAAAAAGAAATAGAAAGCTGCTAGATCTGCCATCTTCTACTGACTTTTCTCTCTGCAGCTCTTCCCACTTTTGAGTTATGTGAACTGGACACTCCTAATCCTTTTCAACTTTGCTCTAAAACAGGTCTTTCCAACTCAGCAGAGTCCTTAGTACAATGACTAGGGCATCAAAGACAAGTGAATAAAGATTGGTATGTTAACCCATGGAAATGGAAACCTTAGACAATTTGTATTGCTATAACATCAAGGTCCCTGGGTGGCCCAAGTGGTTTGCCACTGGCTTCTAACTAAAAGTTTGATAGTTTGAACTCGCACAATAAGAAAATAGAGAAGAAAGGTCTAGCTATCTGCTTCCATAAAATTCAGCTGAGACAACCCTAAAGACCATAGTTCTACCCTGTGACAAATGAAGTCACCATGAGTTGAAATAGACTCAATGGCAACAGCTGTTTTATTTTTTATCAAGCATAGATAAGGTTAATATTGTATTTACTTACACACTTGTTCTGAATTTATTAAAATATTAGGTGTAAAGGCATAATCTTAGTTGGATAACTTTCTTAGACTCTTATTTAGCTGTCTTCCCATGATTTTCCTCTTAGTCCTTAAACTCTATCTTACTTGGCTATAAATAGAATAATGTTTTCTATAATTATGTTGTTATATTATATATCAACCCTATCCTCAACCTCTGTAATCAGAAGGGAATGTGACCCCAAATTAAGTAACATTCAGTTACCAAATATTAGTAAGTGCATATTTAAGAAATGGCAGATGCTCACAAGGCAAGCTGAGGGGAGAAAATTGTAAGAAAGTAATGTGCATCTATACAACTAAGCATCAGAACTATACTTCAACTCTATAAATTAAAAGAAAGTTCAGACACTGTGTGCCCACAACTTGACCAAGGTAAGGTCATGGAGGCTGACATCCAAATTACCTAATGGACCAAATTACTGGGCTGAGGGTTGGAGGTCATGATCTGAGGGGACATCTAGTTCAACCGGCATTAAATAGTTTATAAAGAAAATATTCTCTACCCTACTTTGGTGAGTACTTTCTTGGGTCTTAAAAGCTTGCAAGTGGCCACCTAAGATACTCTACTGGTACCACCCCATCTAGAGCAAGGAAGAAGGAAGAAAACTAATGACACAAGGAAAAGATTAATCCAAAAGGTTAATAGACCACAGTTTTCAAGTCTTCCACTTTACTGAGTTTAGCACAACTTGATGATGCCTGGCTGCCACCACTGACCACTCTGACAGGGATCACAATAGAGAGTCTTCGACAGAGCTGGAAAAAATTGTAGAACAAAATTCAAATTCACAAAAAAGGACTAGATTTACTGTTCTGACAGATTGGAGAAACTTCAAGAATATGGCCCCAGACACTCTTTTAACTTAGTACTGATATCACTCCTGAGGTTTGCCCTTCAGCCAAAGATTAGACAAAATGAGACTAAATGAGCACACCAGCCCAGAGGCAAAGATGAGAAGGCAGGAGGGGACAAAAAAGCTGGTGCAAGGTCAAGAAAGGGAGTGTGTTGACATGTAGTTGGGTGGCAACCAATGTCACAAAACAGTAGGTATATTAATTGTTTAATGAGAAACTTATTTGCTCTGTAAACCCTCATCTAAATCACTAAAAAAGCCCCCCAAAACTGTGTACAGTAAACAATGAGTATTCTCATATGACACCTGAATAAAGATGGGGAATCATTTTCAGGAAGTATTTTGTAGAATAGCATATCCTCCCATTACCAACGCTCCTTGGAATATTTCTTAAGTTTGGAGGATAAATTCTCTTACCACAGAGTTATAATAATGATAAATCAACCCATCCCAAATTAACAGACTACAGTCAAGTTGATTTTGAGTCACTCAAACTGTATGCTGAGCAAATAATCGTTCTAGAAGCTGGATCAAATTGAGAACATGGCATTAGGATTAGAGGAAGTCTCATTAACAACCTGTAGGTGGCACAACCTTGCTTGCAGAAAACAAAGAGGACCTAGAGATCAAAAACCACAGCCTTCAGTATTACATGTCAACAAAAAGAAAACAAAAATTCTCACCAAAGGAACAAGGAGCAGCACCATGATAAATCCAGAAAAGACTGAAGTTTTTACTCCTCTTTCTGCCTCCTCCATTATGCTTCCACTCCCAACCAAAGAAGCTGGACTCCCAGGATCAGGGGTATTAAAACAGAGATCATTTTCCAAAGAGAATATTACTGCATCCATTCCTCATTTATCAACATGATTAGGTTCCAAATACTTAATGAAAAAAACAACATTAAGCATAAATAGAGGATATCCATATAGAATCACAAAGTGGAAGATGACTGTATCATTATATAGCTGCCAAGTAACTTCATTACGTAACTGTCAAAGTGCTAAGAATCATGGCTTTTCCAAATTGACACACAACTTCATCTATCACAGGCAGTGTGAGTATAAGGCATATATCCTAATTGGCATATAGATTCATTGTACATAGAGAAATCTAGTGTCCCAGATCAAGAAAATTGCAAGAAATAAGTCAAAATGATTTTATAAGTTGAAATAACCTATTTTCTCTCATCAATTTGTTTTCCTTTACAATAAAACATTCCCATATAAAAGAGGTATGGATGGATTTACAAAGCACTTTGAAAAGACAGGTAAGACTGTCTCATTATTGTAACAATTTACCTCTTGTTCTGAGAATTTTCCAGTATTAACAAGTTCAATGTATTTGAAATTCTTTATAAGCTGTAATCAGACTACTTAGTGTTATAGGCAGCGTTTAAAAGTAAGTAAAAATTAAAAAATACACCCCAAAGTCCCTCCAAGTAAGGGTGTAGAGAGAGCTTAGAAAACCTCTCAAATCTTAGTGTAAGGATAGTAATTCAATTAGCTGGGAACGACAGGAACATGAGCAACTCTTATAGTGATGCCTGAGTATTAAAAATCTTCTTGATGCAAGTATTGGCCTCTAAAGGGAGACAGACAAATTCTACACTCTGAGAAGTTCCTATGTACATGACTATTAATATATAATTCAATGGAGCATAAAACTAATTTATGAAAGACATGGATGAGGGCATAAATGCCTTAATGGGCAAAGTGGAAATGCCTCAGAAATAAATAAGAGTTTACCAGAGGCTCGTCTCCTTGTATCCCAGGAGCAGCTCATAGCCTGATGTCATATAGATGTCTAAAAGAAAATAAATAATGTATTTGTTTTTAAAAAATCTTCTTAGTTCTCATATTTTTAAAAGTTTTATTACCTTTGGATTATCTCTAGTAAATTAACATTATTAAATTCTTAAGGTAATGTAGGTATACATGCAGATTATTATTTACAACCCACCTACTATACTAAAATCCAAGAAAATGTCATTTGATGAGAATGTAAATCAAATGGGAAGAGGACATTAAAATAAATTGCAGGGTTCACTAAAATTTTTAAAATGAAATTTTCATTTTAGAAAAGATGATGTCACAAAAATAATTACTGTCGCCTCCTTGAGTAGCTGCTATTGTGTAATCTATTGGAAACCTTGAAATTATCTTTTGTCTTTTCCTATATTTAATGTTAAGCCTTTGCTTTGAAATGGTTTTCCTTCCTGAAGCTCCATGAGTTTAGCTTTTTATTTTAGGATGTGAATATATGTATGTGCTATTTATCCTGCCTTATTTGAAAAATCTCAAAGGAATTTAAATTATACATTAGCATCTAAGCAAGTGTTACAAATGAAGATTCTCTCTAAAAGAAACTGTATTTTTCATCTAATGTACATTTTTAATTACTACGAACTTGCTTCCTTAAAAGATATAACTTCTTCCATGATCATGCTGTTTATTGGAGCAGTAAAGACTGCTCTTTACTTGTCAAATCTACAGTTGCTCAATATGTCAAAGGATATTAAAATTTCTACATTTTAAAATCTCAATTTAAGTTTTTTTATAATCCATTTGATGTGTAGTTTCACTAAAGTGGCTAAATTTTCTTTTCTCAATAAAGAACAGTTTTAAAGAGTAATTAAATTGCTTTTATTAAAATATATTTAAAATTCTCAGTTGTTCATAATTCCAATATACCATATTTTTACACAAATAAAGTGCCCTTTCTACATCTCTTTGCCAATCTCACTCTGTCTCAGTGAAGTATTTTTATAAATGCTGCAGTGAGGCATTTTTCACATGTTACTGTAAAAAATTAGCATAACGTGCTTACAAAAATACCTTGTGGTAGGAAGGCGTGGTTGGCAAACAAACGCAGAAGGTATGTGTTATTTGTATAAAAATACAACAGGCAATTCATTTTTGCTTCACGTTTATGGATTATGTATAAAAGCCACATCATTATTACATGATACAGTGTCACATGGTATGATACTTTCTTTCTCTATGTATGTTCTTGTCAATGTTAAAAAGCAGAAATAAGATTTCAGAAAAAAATTAAAAATAACAGTGTATGTGTTATTACATTATAGAGATGACCTCAGAATTTTGTAAGGGGTTTTATTCAAAGCTGTTGATGCTTTTAACACTGTAAAGAGCACTAACAAACTTACAATGCAATACAGAATATTGGTGTTTGGCACACCTTTCTTCAAAACAGTATACTTATACTGTGCATGTGATGAACTAGAATGATGTTTGTGGGTAGATAGGGTTATGCTTGAGTCAAAGCTTTGACAGCTCTAAGATACAATCATATCTCTGTACTCCTCAAAGATAGATAGAGGTAGGTTTATCAGTTAGCCTTCTTGGCGGAAGAAAACCTATTAAGGCAAAAAGAGAAATCAGAAGTATAGTCAATGGATCCGAACAAAGAGAGAGATTGCGAG
Source organism: Heterohyrax brucei (assembly GCA_028571685.1). Taxonomy (NCBI): domain Eukaryota; kingdom Metazoa; phylum Chordata; class Mammalia; order Hyracoidea; family Procaviidae; genus Heterohyrax; species Heterohyrax brucei. The sequence goes on along the minus strand of CM053166.1, from coordinate 35,647,670 downwards.
AAATTAATGTGTCACTCCGATCATGTTCCTTTCCATTGCTCAACTCTTGGCTAAGTCCTAACTAGCATAAAGACACTGCAATCAGAGAATAAATAGAAAAGTAAAGTTGATTTAATGCAAGAATTCAGAAGTGTTGTTACAGCACTTTCTGATTCTCGTGAAGAAATAAAGTGGTAGCTTCTGCAGTGATTAAATTAGCATGTTAGTGGCTTTGCCAATGACAGAGGATGATATCCTTGTCCTAGTCATTTTCATCCTCAATTCTAGATACTAACCAACACAATGAAAGCATCACCAGGCTCCAACAGCTGAAGAAATACCTTTGGCATAAAGACCACATACCACTGAATGGACTCTGACTCGTGGTGACCCTATCTGTGTCAGATTAGAAGTGTGCTCCATAGGGTTTTCAGTGGCCAGGCTTTCTTCCCAGAAGCATCTGGGTTGACTCAAACCTCCAACTTTTTTGGCTCACAGCCAAGCATACTAATCATTTGTGTCAGTCAAGAACTCTTACTTGTTGTTAGCTGCCTTTGAATAGATTCTGATTCATGGAGACCCTGTGTGTTACAGGATAGAACTGTTCCATAGAGTTTTCTTGGCTGTAATCGTTACAGAAGCAGATTGTCAGGCCTTTTCTTTCACAGTACCACTGGATGGGTTCAAACTGCCTAGCTTTAGATTAACAGTTGATTATAAACTGTTTGCGCCACCTAGAGACCATGTCAACAAAAAAGGAAACCTCCTTGTAGGGAACTAGAACATAACAGGAAGACAAGGATTGCTGCCACCTTATGACCGAAGAGACAGGAGTCACACTCTACAGACATCTGGAATCATTTTGAAGGATTTTTAAATGATATGTGTTTTCCACAAATGAATAGAGCTAGATGCTGATAACAACTGATACAGACTGATTTATTTCTGCTGTTTTGATCATATATTTTCTTTTCAGCATTTTGTAATCTCAAAAACTATAGGTTACGTCTATAAAACCAAAAAAAAAAAGCTGATGTCTAGCTAGTTCTGACTCATTGGTGACTCCATCTGTGGAGATTAGAACTGCTCCATAGGGTTTTTAAGTCTGTGTCCTTTCTGAAACAGATCACCAGACCTTTCTTTTGTGGCACCCTGGATTAGTTAGACCCACCAACCTTTTAGTTAGTAGTTGAGCACCAAACCATTTGTGCCACCCAGTACTCCAGGTTGCCTATAGAAGGAGTTTTAAATATGCCCAATATATACATCATTAAAAAGGTTGCTATAACCCAATTTCTATATATTGAATTTGATTTTTAAAATAAAGTTTAATTTATGCAGTCCTATTTGTTTTGTGGGTGTATAAATTAAATTTTTTAAAAATGCTGATGCTTTCTTTTTCAATTTCTCATCAAATCACTTTATCAGTATTTCTGGATTTCACACTACATTTCAGACATATATCACGTCTACCAATGATATATTGATCTCTTTTGTATAGATACTTTTGAAGTAATTTCAAACATGCAGGAAAGTTGCAAGTAAAAAGATTATTTATTATCCTGAGTTCTTAAAGAATAATTTGCTAACCTGAGACTTTAATGCACCCCAGAAATTCTGTCTCTATTTCCACATAAATGATACAAGAGAATAGTCTTGGTTTAGCATTAAAATTAGGTACTTAACATATTAAATGACTGCTGACTAATTTTCAGACTCCTTTCAATTATAACAAGTGTTGCAATGATTCTCTTTAAAACAAAAGAATCTAGTTTACATTCAGATGCTGCATGAATTTGTCCTATCTCTTTTGTCGCCTTCAGTCTGAAACAGTTCCTCAACCTTTGACTTTCAGGAATTAACCAGTTGTATCCATTACAGGTCAGTTACTTTGTAGAATTTACCTTACTTTCGATTTGTCTGTTTCCTCACAATTAGAAGCAAGTTTTCAAATGATGCTATGTAATTCCCAAAGCTTCCTAACAAGAGGTGCTCAGATTTGATTTATCTCGTTACTGATGACACTCACTTTGTTAACCTAAGAGGAAGTCTGCCAGGTTTTCCACTGAAAAGTTTCTTACTTTCTTTTTATTATTAACAAATCTATTGTGGTGAAGGTACTTTGAGACTATGTGAAATGCCTTGTTCTGCATCAAACTTTTAAATTGTTTATTCATTTATATCAATACAGACTCAGGTTTTCCTCTTTTATTAAATGTACAACAATCTGTTATTACTAGTATTTTTCTAGATCTCTGGTCCCTGTGTGATTTAAACATGTGCTCAATGACTAACCCGTTGGCAATCTATGCCTCCCCAAGTAGTGCCATGGTAGAAAGATTTGATGATCTGTTTTTGTAAAACTTACAACCAATAAAACCCTATGGAGCAGTTCTGCTCTGTAACTCCAAGACTCCATGAAGTCAGAACTGACTCAACAATAAAAGGCTTTGTTTTTAGTTTGGATCCTGATCTCAGATTTACCCAGTGGGAGTCTCTTCAATTCGTGCCCTTTCGACATGTTTCCAACATTATTTGCACATTTCCTTGTTTCCTGACACAAAAGAATGTTCCATGTTCATCCTGTATTTTCTCTGCCCCAGCCCTAGGGTCATTCATTTTTCAAAATAGTCTTAGTTTCTTTGGGTGGAGATTAATATTTAGAAGCCAGGATATCAACATCTCAATGCCACAGGATGACTTGCTACTCCAAGGCTTATACGTATATATGTACGTGCATGTACATGTAAATGCCTGTGTGCAATTATTTTATATACATAAAATTTTGGAAACCCTGGTGGCATAGTATTTAAGTGTTACAGCTGTCAACGGATAAGGCTGGCAGTTCAAATTCACCAGGCACACCTTGGAAATTCTATGGATGGGTCAATTCTACTCTGTCTTATAGGGTCGCTATGAGTCAGAATTGATGTGACAGTATTGTGTTTTTTCTTTTCTTGGTTTTATATATACATTTAGCTACAGGCCATTTGGTATACTCCCTTTCCGTATTTAGAAATTTCTTCTTCACCATTGAAAATCCTGGCTTCTATTACCATTAGTATATATATAATAATTAATATATTTACTTATTTAATAAAGCCCCCTAAATACAACTAGTTTACCATTGCTGATATGGTCTTCTCTTCTACATGGATGCCTTCCTCACTCTCCCAGAGCATTCGATTGCCTCTGCAAGCTTTAACCCCATGGGTGTCCTATTCACTGTAGCCAGGCTCTGACACACTGACCTTCCTGGCACTTTAGTACCTTCATCACCCTATTTAGATTTCCACTCCTCGGGCCAGACATCCATAGATAAAAATAGCATCTTCATCCCATGTCATATATTGAATTATCTTACCCCCCCCCAAAAAAAATGTGTATATCTCTTTGGCTGGGCCATGATTTCCAGTATTGTGTGGTTATTCTCTGTTTTGTGATTGTAAATTTATGTTCAAGAGGATTAGAGTGGAATTGTAACACCCTTTCCCAAGTCACATCCCTGATCCAACATAAAGGAAGTTTCCCTGGGGTGCAGCCTGCACCACCTTTTATCTCTCAAGAGATCAAAAGGAAAGGGAAGTGACCAGATATGGAGGAACTCATACTGCCGAGAAAGCAGTGCTGGGAGCAGAGCAAATCCTTTGGACCCACGGTCCCTGTGTGGAGAAGCTCCTAGTCTGCAGAAAGACGGACGAGGCAGCTGACAACAAGGAGCAAACCTGTCCTTAGAACTGATGCCCTGAATTTGAACTTGTAGCCTATTTTACTGTGAAGAAACAAACTTTGCTTGATTAAAGCCTCCCACTTGTGACATTTCTGTTGTAGCGATACCATGTAAGTAAGGCAGTCCATTTAAGGTCTGACCCACATGCTGAACTCCAGCTCCACATCAGCTTCCTTCCATTTCTTCTCTTGCTCACAAATCCTATGCAGGGCTGTGCCCTATGTATACTACCTCCTCACTCTGCTTATGTTCTGATGCGTGTGCCTGGCTACCCACAAATGTGGAGGTTTTCTCTACTCCACCATGGTTATGACATTCCACACTGACCCACTTCCCCCACGTCGAAGCGTTCCTTGCCCCACATATGATGGGACACCCTGTGTAAGATTCCTCACATGCATGGATGCCCTTCTCACTCTGCTTGGGCCCTGATTCCTCACACTTCATCACTGCCCTCCCCTGTACCACACGGATACCCTTATCATCCTGCTTGGGCTATAACTCCCAGGCTAGTACACTCCTCTTTGCTTACCTAGCTCTCTATACCCTAATAACTTTAGAACTGAATTGATCAGGAAAGCAAAAGGAAGAGAAAGGAAAAATTGGGTGACAAGGATAAGAGAAAGGTTCTTCTTCATTGTTTTATTTAAACAGGATTTGTGAGTCTACAGCAAACTTTTGAGTGGTAGCTGGATATGGATAACTAAAGAGGTGGAGACTAGAGTAGCAGGGGTAGCAGCAGCAATTGGAAGACCTTAGAGGCCCCAGGTGATGTTAATTATACTATTTCTGGTCTTTCTCCTCTGTTATTTGCTTCTAATACATAAATGGGGAAATTGTCTCTAATGAATTAATTATGTGTTCATAGATTATTTTCCTTTTTACAGTCATTTATAACATGTTGCCCACCACCCATCTGTCAGTTTATTGTAGTGTGTTGGCTTGAGTGTTACTATGATGCCAGAAGCCATACCAACAATATTTCAAATGCCAGCAGTGTCATCCTTGGTAGACAGGTTTTAGTGGACCTTCCAGACTAAGACAGACTAGCAAGAAAGGCCTGGTGATATACTTCTGAAAATTAGCCAATAAAAACCTCATAGATCATTGTAGAACACTGTCTGACTCACTTGCTTTGGATATATTATCAAGAATGTTCGGTCATGAGAGAAGGACATCATGTTTGGTGAAGTAGAAGGCCAATAGTGAAGTAAACCCTAGGTAAGATAGATTGGCACAAAGACTACAATGATGGACTTGAACATGCTGGTAACTGGGAGGGTAACACAAGACTAGGTAACATTTTGTTCTGCTGTATGTGGAGCTGCCATGAGTTCAAGATGACTCAAGAGCAACTATCTCTCTCTCTCTATAACATGTTGTAACAAACATTTCATTTAATACATTACTGACTTTAAAAGCAGTCTATTAACAACCCTCTAATTTATTAACAACCCAATAATTTATTAAATGAAATGTTTGTTACAACATGGAAGCCCTGATAGGGAATACAACGTAGAGTTTCTGACATAGCATGAGAACCAGGGGTGTGCAGATCAAGAACTCTATTAAAAGACTAGAATTGATGGTCTGACAACCTGGAGGGTCCCCTGAGAACATAGCCCCTAGACTTACTGCTAACCCAGAGCTGAAACCAGTATTGAAGCCAACACTTCCGACAAAGAATAGACTGGACTTGGGGACACAGGGTAACACATGTGGTATGTGCACTTTATGGTTTAATATATATATGAGGTTGTCCTACTGGTTTCTTTTTAGAGGGGAGAAGAGAGGGTAGAGAGGAGGGGACAAGTGTTGGCTGAGTGGACACTGTAAGAGTGAAAAGGAGAAGTGTGCTGTCACAGGGCGAGGAGAGCATATAGAGTTGCAAAGAGGTAAGTACTTGGGGTTTTATATGGAAAATTGTCTGGGATTGTAAACTTCTACTTAATCACAATAAAAATATTAATTGTGTGTGTGTGCGTGTGGGTATACTAAACAAACAAACAAAAGAAGCAAAGGGGATTTCCAAAGGTGGGAGGAAATGGAAAGAAGGAGAGAAATGAGTAAAGTGAAAGACACTGAATGTATGACTATATGGTGTTTAGCATAGCAGATTTGGGAAAGAGTAGAACTTGAGATCCCAGAAAGGAAAACACAAAAAATCCTCGAAGGGCCTGAATCCATATTTTCGTCCTTGAGAGTCCCATAGTTACAGTCGACTGTATATAATCTCATCACCAAAACCACAAGGAAACAAAGTGTCATAAGGGAATCAGCAAAAATAACACATAAAAGATTGACTTCTCAACCCAAGGACTGCAGATATTAGAATTATCAGAAGAAGAACATAAAATAGCTTTCTTATTAACTGTTTGCAAAACTAAACATTGGAATAAAAACAAGAGACTGCCAAAGATTATCAGCCAAATTAAGAAAAGGATAAAATGTAACTTGTGAATGAAAAAATATTAAATTATCAACACATGGAAAAACAAAATAACTTACAGTCTCTTATAGTCATTAAAGAAATTGAATAATTTTTTTCTTAAGGTAAGCACCAGATTCATAGATAATTCTCCAATATTTTAACTGTATTATTGTTGTTATGTGCTATAGACTCGACCTAGACTCTCAACAGCCCCATGTGACAGAGTAGAACTGCCCATATAGTTTCTTAGCCTGTTAGGTTTACAGGAGCCAATGCCCAGGTCTTTGCTGTACCAGAGCCACTGGTGGGTTCAAACTGTCAGTCTTTCATTCAGCAGCTGAGCCCTTAACCATTGCATCACCAAGCTCCTTTAATTGTATAGAGAAATTAATATCAAGATATCATACGATATCATACATATGCCAAAGCTAGATAACAAAAAAGAATATCAAATAAAAATTGAAACAATTTAATTACCATGTTGGCAAAGAATATTGACTATACCATGGACTCCTAGAAGAACAAACAAATCTGGTCTGGAAGAAATACAGCCAGAATGTTCCTTAGAAGCTAGGATGGTGAGACTTTGTGTCACATACTTTCAGCATGTTTTCAGGAGGATTCAGTCCCTGGCGAAAGACACCATGCTTGGTAAGGAAGACGATCATTGAAAAAGAAGAAGACCCTTGGTAGGTGGATTGACACAGTCACTGCAACAAGAGGCTAAAACATCACAATGATTGTGAGAATTGTGCAAGACTGGAAAGTATTTTTGCTCTGTTGTACACAGGGTTATTAACAGAGCTAATCTGATGCCACCCAACAACAACAACATGACATCATTTTATACCCACTAAAACTAGGCTGTCAACATTCTGAGGTAAAGTGGCCTTCCTCATCCTCTTTCCTACTGAGGGCCTGCCATTCTTCTTGGGAATGAGATGAGGCTTCCAGGCAGACACTCAACTAACCTGTTTCTCAGAGTAGCAGTCTGCCTCCAGCTCTGATTAACACAGACAGCTTCAAAGACAGAGGTCTCTGATGCGTTAACTCTACCCTATAGGGGATACACTTTCATAACATCAGTCACCCTTTTCCACTCAGGAGAAGTGTATGGCTGGGATGAAAAATGCTCCTTTTAGTACATTAGAGATTGTGGTCTGATTTTATGGGTTGAATGATAAAGGGAGTCACCATTTTCTAACAGTTTTCCCTTTGTGCTTCCCAGCAGGTATAAGCTTCCAAGAGAATATGATTTTAAGTATTATGGTACTATATGCACCCATTCTCCATTTTATTGGATACCAGTAGGGGATCTCTCAGGATTGAAAGGGACATTATAGCAAAAGAAGCTGAAATGCTTTTAACTGTGTGATTGACAGAGAAAGCAATACAGTGAATGGTGAGAAATATATACGCATTCAAGCATGTGATCAGTGAAGAGAGAGATGAAGGGCTTCGACAACATTCATTTTAGGCATTCATCTGAAGGAAGTAATTCAAGGCAGCTGACTTTTTAGGAATGAGTCTCCTGTGATGATACACATGATAAAAGTGCCTCTTTCCTGTTTCAATCAGTTGTTTTAATAGTGTAAAGTCATAACCAATAAGTGATAACTTAATGTAGGCATCATCAGGGAGTCAGTAGATTTTAAAGAAAATTCTTGTCTTTTGATATTTTTTTCCCTCTGCTCAGCCAAGGCAGCACTTGTGATTTCCTGGTCTTAGACACTTAATAAGGAGTTATTTGAAGTGTTTAACTTCAGCCTTCGCTCCTTCAGTTTTATAATTGAAGTTATTTTACTCTCAGAGAAATAATGCATCATAAAAATGGATTATACTTTAAATGAAGACTAATGAAGAGAGTGACATAGTGGCTGCAAAAATGGATTCAAACATCACTACAATGGTAAGGATGTTGCAGGACTGAGAAGTTTTTCATTCTATTGTCACTATGAATTGGAACTGACTTGACAGCACTTAACAACAACAAAAGTGGAGAGAAGAGGAAATGACTGGATAGAATTAGGAAGGGCAGGCTGATGGAGGTTTACATTAAAAAAGGAAATATAAATGACATCAAAGGGATGCATTTTCTAGATCCTATACTTTATATTTGAAGAGGGCTTTTAGTGTTCTGACTACTTCTGTAATTGCTGAAAATGATATATCCATTTGAAGCTTTAAAAGGATCAGCAGTCATTCCAAATATATATATTTTTTCCAAATGAAGTTAATGTTCATTTTGTCTCTCTTGGATAGCTTTCAATGACTCTATCTATAATGTATTTATTTGGGGATCTTAGATTATATTTTGTGTTAATCTAGGCTATGCTGCAATATTTATCTACTTGGTTTTCATAAGCAAAACAACTGCTTATAATATAGTAAGTATTCACTTGCCAATTGCCATCAAGGCCATTCCAACTCATGGCGACCCCATGTCTGTAGAGTATTATTGTGCTCCATAGGATCCTCCTGGCTGTAACCTTTTAGAAGCAGATCATCAGGTTTTTCTTCCAAGGCACCTCTGCCAGTCAAGTGCCATCGAGTCAGATCCAAAACTGCCTACTTTTTGGTTAGTAGCCAAGAGTTTAACCATTTGCACCACCCAGACACTCCAACTGTTTATTATATTCAGTGTAATGTGATTGCACATGGCCATGAACCCAGGGCAAGGGGTAGGGGATAGGTATGGGGGTTGAATCTTTGTGCCTACCTCCACAAATCGAATGAAATGGAAGTGATCTATGTGATTTATGAGAGTAGGCCATAAAAATAGATATGGCTTGAACCAAGCACTTTTCCCTCAGAATACAAGTCTTGGGGACTCTGAACTGACATCTAAGCAGTCTAGCTACCCTAAAGCTGCCTTGCTGGAAAGACCTTGTGAAGAGGCCAAATATAGAGAGAAACCAAAGGTGCCCCCCCATCTGTTCCAGCCTTCAGCTGCCTGATTCCTCCAAGCCCAGGCACCAGACTAATGAGGAAGTAAACCTTCAGATGAGTCCTGTCCCCAACCTTTGATCCACTCCAGCTGATGCTTCATTGAGTAGAGATAAGTCGTCTTTGCCAACCCCTGCCTACACTGTAGATTTGCCAACAAACTGAAGGTTGTTTTAACCACTTTATTTTGAAATGGTTGGTTATATAACAATTGATAACTGGAACAAACTACTGAACTTCTGATATATTAATGCATTTATATCCAAAAGAAGAAGCCATGAGACCTCTTTGTATAGTTATTGACTCCCATGAAACACATAGACTCTGAAAGAAGGCTCCTCAGCCTCAAATCAAACATTATGTGGAAAAGTGACTTCAGAAAAATGAAGAGGAATAAACCAGAAAATGTCTTCTCACACACCATTTCTCACTATTTTCTACTCAAATGATATTCCAAATATTTGCCATACTTTGGGGAAAAATTGTTTCAGTTTATATGTGCAAACTATGATAACATGTATTAAAAAATAACAAGAGTTATTTTTTTTCCTAAGAACGTAAATGCAGGGACTGAGTAAATAATTGTAGTAAACATGAAAATACAAATATGTCGGTAGTGAAGAGGCAAGTCACTAATTCAGTTAAACCTAAACTGATGTTAAGGAGCTATCAAAGAGAGAGAGAAGTCAAGAAAGACCCACAAGTATAAATCTTGCAAGGTAAAGCTACTAGGACTTACAAAGATTTTGAGGGTTGTTCAGAAAAGGAGCAAAGGAGATTGGGATAAAAGGGCAAGGAAGGTTTAAGAAAAGCACTGTTGTTCGGTGGTGTCACAGAGGCCAGTAGATGTGGTCAACTTAATAGTGCTCTAATACTGAGGTCAGGAGTCCCTGGATGGTGCAAATAGTGAAGTGCTCAACTACAAACTGGAAGGTTGGTGGTTTGAATTCAGCTAGAGGTGCCTGGAAAGAGAGGCCTTGGTCATCTGCTTCTCAAATGTCACAGCCTTAAAAAAACCTTATGACCTGCAGTTCTACTCTGTACACATGAAGTGGCCATGACTCAACTCAACAGCAACTGGTTGGATTTGGGTGTAATCTGAAGGTCATTGAAGTGTCCATTGGATTTTGTCCACTAGACTTGAGAAGAGTAATTTCAATAAAGTAACAGGAATACAAGCCAGAATTGAATAAATGGCAGGAGGCTGGAGACACTAATGTCAGTAATCTAAATAAGGCAATCCTTTCAGTTCTGGGTAGTTATAGGAGAAACATAGAAATGTGTCTCTTTACTGTGTGACATCATCTTTCCTACTCACCTCTACTTTGGATTTCAAAAATGAGTAAGAGAAGAAATTATTAATAGGTGAAGGGAAAACAGGGGAATGAAAGAGAAAGGAAAAGGCATTCCTAATAATTTATACAGTCTCAGAATTTGAGATAATGGAAAGTCATTCCTTCCAAAACAGAAATACGATACCCACTTCTACTTCCTCCCTACTCAGGCACTAAGTAATCTATATTGCCACTCTGTATTGACGGCACTTGGCATTTACTTATCAACAGAACATTTGCTTAACTTTATCAAACAAATTTAGCTAGAAGAACTCCTTTGAAATTTATGTAAAGAAGTGTTAGAAAATTTAAGGAAATAAATTTCAAAAAAAAGGGCAATCTATATTAGAGTGTATATACTTACAAAAATTCCCACAAAATATCATAGTGTGGATATCGACTCCTCTGTGATTCCAAAAGGGCAATTACATTGTGTGTCAATTTAGAAGTAAGACATTCTGTATGCAACTTAAGCCAAAATACATAAATCACTTAGATATAAAATGTTGAATATACTCTAATTGGATACATCAGGCATGTTTCTAATGGATTATTCAACCAAATCCTATTTAATCTAACTCTTAAATATCATTTTAATATGACCACCTGCAGTGCTTTCTAGAATATAGCTTATGGCTCTCCCAGCCCCATTCCAACTGCCCCCAGGCCTAATGCCAACTCCATATAGTTGCAAGCACTTCAAGAGGTATTACAAGACCCCCAGATGCCCTCCTAATTTTATGTCCTGTCACTATACCCTTGCTATTGTAAAGTGCACTCAGGGCTTTATTTGTATCACCAGTAGCAATATGTCACTTCTTTTTCCCAAAGTGGGCCAATGCCTTACTCTTTTAAAAAATGTTTCATGAAAAAAAAAACAAAAACAGGTTATGCTATTACTTTTTTAAGGGGGAAAAACCTATTACATCTTCTCCTAGTGAAATCACATGACCTATCAGAAGTTAACGATTCTGAAAAGCTAAAATGAACATTATCCAAACTGTTTAGTGTACGCATGTTTTAAAGTACTTTAACTCTAGGAAATGGTGAGTCAATAGCGCTCCCCTCCAAAAGCATTAGAAAAATTATCTCACACTTTAATAATTAAATTGTCAAATGTCACTGCAATCAAGTCTTTTCAAGATTACTCTAAACAGCAATAATATCCCATTGTCACCACATCAATTCCAACTCATAGTGACCCCATGGGGTGAAGTAGAACTGCTCCATAGAGTTTCCATAGAGCACCTGGTGGATTAAAATTGCTGACCTTTTGGTTAGCAGCTGTGTGTCTTAACCACTACATCTCCAGGGTTTTCTAAGCCCATTGCTACCTAGTCGATTCCAACAAATAGCAACCCTACAGAACAGAGTAGAATTGCCCCATAGTGTTGCCAAGGAGTGCCTGGTGGATTCAAACTGCCGACCTTTGGGTTAAGATAGGTAACTCTTAACTACTACATTACGAGGGTTTCTAAAATAGCAGTATCAGAAGGGATTATTTTGTGGAGATTAAGAATGTACATCAACGAGATTAACAGAAACAAAACTTTCATTATATGCAAATAAGCACCATAGCTTGAATTAACATTTTCAGTAACATACTGAAATGCAAGTTCAAAAACGTGCAGTGTATCAAATGATCTAGACTGAAGTGGCGAATCTGTACTCTAGAAAACTGTTAGAGGACACAGAAAAGGGGTCAAGGTGAAGAGAGGACACTAATGTTGGAGGTGACTTAGAAGCATATTCATATATTTTGTGTATGAATTGTTAATATAATAAAAATATTTAAAAGTTACATTATATATGAGCTTTCAGTACATGTAGTGAAATAAATAAAATAGACATTTGACTTTTTCCTCTATATTCCTTCAATGTTTTATATTTAAATTGAGCAGAATGTGTGTGTGTTTCTCATTGGGATAATGAGTAAACATTAAAATGGGATAAACAATGTTCCTCAATATTCACCACTGAACTCCTTTCTTCCTCTTCTGGGTCTCTCTGAAAGGTTCACTGAGTTTTACCTAAAAACCCTGGTGGCATGGTGGTTAAGTGCTACAGCTGTTAGCCAAAAGTTGGCAGTTCAAATCAGCCAGCTGCTCCTTGGAAACTAGGGGGCAGTTCTACTCTGTCCATGAGTTGATGGTAATGCTTTGTTTTGTTTCTTAAATCTTTGTATCCGTTTGCCTGACTTGCCTATGTATCTACTGGCTGTTCTGTCTATATCCAGATCCCTAGGTTTTAAATATAAGAGAGACTATTTGGCTTGGGGGTTAAGCACTACATCTCACTGGACTATTTGTTTCCAAGAATTACTACAGAGCTGAACGTTATGCTCAGCACATGTTAAATTAACTAATATCATTACTCTTCACATTAACTAAGTGATTAACCCCCAGATTTCATTTTCTTATTTTATTTCAAATCCAGTTGGGTACACATATGATTTACTCCTTACGTCAGCTCATATGATAAAGATTTTGCAACTCTCATGATCAAAAGTAGCATAAAAACAGTCTTGTAGGTGAAAATAATCTATCCTACAAACTTCAATGATTATTTTGATACCCAATTTCAGAGAAATGACATCAGTGAGATTTTTTGATATCTGTAAAATTCTGAGACTAATGTAGGGTATGAAAAAATATATATTTTTATTGCTGTGAAAGTCTTTTGGCTCCAAACTGATTTCTTTGTGTACACAGGACATTCTTTCAGACTCTCCATAAGAATCATGCTGTGCCATTACTGAAAAGTTGCAAATTTATTGTTCTCTACTACCAATTCAGTAAATTTCAGAATAACTGATTACTAAAAATTGGTTGAGGTTAAAGAAAAAAAAAAAAACCTGTTATCCTTTTCACTCTGTCAATTTATACATTTAAGAAGGTTATGATTAAGATTATAGCACATGGAAAAAGCTATAGTAACTGCACTAACCAGTAATTTATTGTAAATGTTCTGTTCATAGTCTGTATAAATCACCCAGGTATAAAGCATTATAAATATTTAAACTTTTATAATGTAACCAACTCTATTATCTAAAAACATGATCATAAAATTGAATAATTTTCTTTAATTCAAATACAAATTATACTTAAAAATTTACAGTTCTTTGGGTAAATAAGGAAAGCAAATAACAAAGCAATTTCCATAAATCTCACCATTAAAGAAAACCACATTATTCACTTAAATGTTTAATTTTACGCAAGATGTAATTCTATTTCTTAAGCATATTTCTGCTGGATTTTAAATGCCCCTATTGACTAAACTTTTTGTAACACTACAGACTGTCTCAGATCTCCAAATTATTTTATTTCAGCACATCAATAACATTTTTTGTAGTTATCAAATATTTTAAAGTATTTCTTTCCCAATCAGTGATTTATACTGTGGAGCAGAATGTTAGATTCTCTTGAAAACAAAAACTGAAAATAATTAGTATTCATAACCCTTAGCAGAGAGTCAGGAAATAAATAGACACTGAGGTTTCCATCCGAACTTAATTAAATTTAGTGAGTTATAGCTTGGTACTTCTCAGAATATATAAAACAGTTGACAATATCATCTTAATTACTTCTCTCCCATGATGATTCAGTCATTTGTTACAAAACCACATTTCCAAGTATGAATCATCAAGTTTTGGTGTAAATTTATTAAAAAGTATGTTGTTTTTGCAATATTTTCTGTTTGCTAATGCAACACAGGCTGTTTGGAAACCCTGTGGGGCAGTAACACTCTGTCCTACGCCAGCTGCTGTGAGTCAGAATCGATTCTATCGACAATTGATTTGGTTTTGTTTGCTATTAGTACGGAAGAACTGGGGTAGGAGTTGGAGAGGAAATCACTCCTTTGTTCTTCCCTTCCCTCAAATGGCATCATCTTCTTCCGTAGGTAGTTTTTTGTACATTAAGCAAACCCATATTTAATACATAGCCTTGATACCTGGTCTGTGCTCTATCCAAAAAAAAAAAAAAAAAAAAAAAATTGTTGTTTTACCAACAGATTGTAGTATCAACTTCCTTAGACAAACTCAATTGATATCTGTGACACTGTGAAGAAAGAAAAAAAGTCTTCTACAATTACGTGTTAATAAGCCCTTAGTATTTCTTTTCTGTTTATGTAAAGCAGGTTTAAAATTGCGGAATTGAAACTGCACGACAGGTCTTCAGCGTTCAGTAGTGCGGCAGCTCCCCCTATAGGAAGTTTGGAAGTATAAACTCATCTGTAGAGTACGGGAAAGCAAAGCAGGTTTTTTCCTAAGAATCTTCTTTGACCATTTTATTCACCTACGTATTTCTAGTGATATATGCCTTAAAGGTAATTTTACTTTAAAGTGGAGAAAGCGAGAGAGAGAGAGGGAGAGGAACCTGCGCTAAAAGCTTGCAAGAAATAAGTTAATCTGTGAGTCCCCCAAACAAAAGGAATCTAAGTTAAAAGTACTATCTGTGAATTATCTTCTGTATTATCTGTGTTTTCCTACTTTTCTTTTATTATTAAGAATTGTATCTAAATACACACTGACAGTAGGGAAGCCATGACTTCATGTGCACACATGTTCCAAAGAGGCTACAAATAGAGCAATGCTGGATACTAAGGACCACCATTCTTACAAACTGATTTAGGTTTCAGAGTATTTTAGCAAACACGACTTACGTATCTTATATCAATTCGAAAATTTAAACTGGGGAATTATATGAAAGTAAATGAGCTTATATATATGGTGGAATTTTTTTACATTGCTGCCAAATGATAATTTTGTTTGAAAACACTAATCATGTAATTAAACATATGCTTCTCATTTGACGTGGTGGCGATCAAATATCAGAGACGTTTCTTCCCTTATATACTTTAGTCTTTCTGAAATATTGCCTGCTAACATTAATAGTGCAGAAGGTCTGCTCAGTTCGGTACAGGAGAGTCCAAATTCTCATTAATTTCAAATGGCCCAGCTTCTACTAAATGAGGATTTTTGCATAATAATAATACCAGGTTGGTTTTTTTTTTCCAAGGTATTTTTATCTTACCAGAACATCAAAGTATTTTATAAAAAGTACTAGTAATCCAAATTATGTATTCAACCTCTTAACCCAGCCCAAGTGCTAAGTGACTATCCATGTATGATATCATTTTAGAATTACCTCACTTTAGGTGTCGATTACTCACCCTTCAATTATCTTAACAAGTAAAGGCATGAGGAGTTACTCCCACCTCAGGCTGAACATGTGGTTCATATAAAATAGGTAAATGAAAAAGTGTCAGTTTTTCTTGGTACCTCTCTGTAGTGATCGCTGTCTGCCCTTTATTTGCAAGCATACGTTGGCAGTGATAAGATGTCGAAACCAAGTGTTTAGCATGTACAGTTGTTCCCCAGTCTCTTCTCTTCATTGTGTATGTGTGTGTGAAAATAAATAAATAAATCTTTTCTTATGGTCAAACACATTCGCCTTTAGAAAAGCTTTCTGGCTAGATTTTGCTAAGACAGATAATAGAACGATACTACACCTTATTCAAGACTATGTTTTTTAAAGCGTTTCTGCCAAGGTACCATTATTGACAGTAGAAAATGGCTATCTTCCCCTGGCAGCAATTAGAGCACTGAACTAGGAGCATACCACCAGACTTGTACAATTTTTAGAGTTTCATGTCTTATTAAACTTTACAGTCTTTTCAATAGTATGGCTATATGTGTTTTAATTTAAAATAAACACAAAATTATTTGCAATAAAATTATTTGATTTTATCCACCCCTCCCCAAGGTTTTGAATGGAAAGAGCATTTGCTAAAGATGTAGCCTAAAATTGGTATTTATTTGGCCCTTTCTCACGTAAGTCTGGTGGCATTCCAACTTGAGAAGCTTGGCAAACAATGACCTCTGTCAATCTCACCTTTGTTCACAAAAAAACAACAAAAACCCCAAACCTCTTGCCATCCAGTCAATTCCAGTTCATGGCAATCTCATGTGTCACAGACTAGAACTGCTTTATAGGATTTTCTTGACTGTAATCTTTACAGAAGCAGATCCCAATCTTTCTTCATGGTGCCACTGGATAGGTTCAAATGTCCAACATTTAGCTTACGTTAGTCATCAAGGGCAAGTTGTTTATGTCACCCAGTCCTCTAAAAAGGGGACCCTTAAATTAGGCTAAGGTTTATGTTTGACTTTTAGAAGGCCTTTTTTGAAGTACTCCCGATTCTGCTCTTAGGAATTGTGTATTCTGCAAATGCATGGCAAAACCTCAGCTTCTAGATAGGAAGAAGCTTGGCACAAATAACTTGACAATATGCTTCCACGTTTTCTCATTTGCTATATACTGCAGAATGATAAACTCTTATTATTCAAGAAATCATGTACTTCTTTCAGAAAATACAGACAAGTGACAAAGCATCATTCTATTTAATTGCAACCATTGCAGAACAACAATCACCAAAAATATCATTTTGATCCAGAGCAGTGAGACCATTTAGATAATTCTATCTTTACTATGTACACCAGCCAGTTCTTCCCAAAAAGTTTATAAATATGGTACGGATGTTTCGGAGGTCAAAGAGACAATCAAAATCAATCTTCAAAAGCAAATACTGGCACAGGGGTGATATTAATTAAAACATAAAGTCACTCAGTTATTCTCAAAGTTTATTATAATCCTACAGTGATTACAATAATGGTCACATCCTTTTGATAGTACCCCACCACCAGCTACTATTTGACTGTATTAGGTCTTTCGCTCACCTAATCTAAATGGAATAAATAAAAGAATGATGAGATAACTGTGTGAAATGCAGACTCAGAATGTTTCTACAGTGATACAGCAACAAGATGTATTTTGTCAAACACAGAGAACCAGGAATGGTCGTGTCCTCAGAATTGCAAAACCAGGAGTAAGATGGGCAAGTTGGAAACTTTCCACATTTTTCTCATAACAGATTGTTTTAACCAAGATTTTTAGTCAGATCAACATGGAACAAATTAAATACCCAGAGAAAGCAATTAAAGAAGGCACATGTAAATAATCCAGGCAGTAATTTGGATTTAAAACCAACGAAAAGTCAAGTATCCATTCCCCAAAGCATGCAGTTATACAGATGCAGATGATAGTAGGAAAGGGACCAAGTACAGAATGAAGCTATTTGAACATATGGCGTTCTTAAAGGCTCATATGAATTGGAGAGCAGGGAGCATTTGTGCTGTAAAGAAGACTAACAGATCACCAACATAATTGACTGGCTAATGGGATATCTTTGAATAAAGGAACTGTGATTATTACACCTACAGGATATTATGCATGATAAACTAATAGTTCTGGCCTGTTCCTTTTTATTTAGAAGATGAGAATTAAGTCCCTGGTGACTCTTACAATAGAAGACATACAATTCAATTCTGAGAGACAGTGTCATAGCAAACATCACTGGAAAGAAGCTCATTAGTTGTCAGAAAGAAGATTGTGAGTTATATACATACGTTTTGCTTTACTATGTATGTTCAAAGTTCATCACTGCTTTCAAATATGGATGAGGGTAATGCTAGTATGTGTTGACTTGCTTCTACACACTACCTTCTCTACATGTGGTAATCTCATATAAATCTGAAAATATCCTTACAGTAGATATAATTTTATTGAAGTTTTATAAATAAAACAAATGAGATTTAGACAGAGAAATTAATTTACTCCATGGTCCTAGTTTAATAAGTAAGAGAACATGGATTTGAATTCAAAACTGTCTCCCAAGCCTGTAATCTTTCCTTTACATCCTTACCCTTAATGTGTAAAATATGTGAGCCACCTATGGTCATTCATCATTCTCGTGCACATGAGCTTCAACTTATTATAGTGCTCTTTTTTGACAAAACTAAACATGACCTTAGGGTCCCTCTCTTAAGTGTTGCAAACAGTCACTGCTGTCAAAATGGGGTAGCAGTATTTGTTACATGAAATTAATTTACCAGGGAGAGAGAAAACAATAGTCTTGAAAATAGACGTTTTTAACCAATGATACACAGTTTTTTTAATTATGATTGAATGAAAATGTACATTCTCATATAAATTCGCAGGCTCACCTATATGCAGCTCCCACTGCTCTCCCTGCCCAGTGACAGTACAGCCTTCCTCTCTGCTCCATATATATCCTATCCTTCCAACAGTCTCCTATCCCCTCCTTTCCACCCACTCCCCTTCGTCCAGTAAGAGGTCAGCAAGATGACATCCTACAGATTCATAGAACCATAAAGTTCCCACAAGATACGGTCACTCTGCATCACCAAGTCCAGTCCATTGCTGTATGAAAAGTTGATCTTCATTATGATTTATGGACAGTGGCAACATCAGGTCCAGGAGCCATGCTCCCAGGGGAACCCCAAAGCTCCTGGACCATCAATTGTGGTCTTTTAGTGGAGATCTCAGAGTGCACCCCTATTGATTCTTGTATTGCCAGTGAGACTCAACTCTGTGAGCTCCATCGTGGCTATCACTGGTGGTGGCCAGGCACCATCTGGTTCTTCTGGTCACGAGTCAATGTAGAGACCCACTCATGTGGGTCTCTCTATTTTCTGGGTTCTCTTTCCCCTATGTCGTTCTTGTCCTCGGTAATCATCTGTTCCTGTTGAGTTGGGACCATTTGCTGTACCCTCAGATGGCAGCTTGGCAGCTTTTAAGACTCCAGACACCACTTACCAAGGCGGGGTGCAGACAGTCTTCATTAGCAAAATGCTAGCTATGCCAATTGGCCTCGATTTCACCTGAGAGCATGGTCCCCAGCCCCCACCCCAGCTACTCTGTGCTTGCAATATTGGGTTAAGGTGGGACGAGTACTCAAACTGTGTTGAAATCCAGTTATTATTGATCTTCTTTCTAATGTGTGCTGTCACCGATTTCACCCAACCAAATTTCTAACAGCCATCCAATCTAAACCCTCCTCTTGACCCTCCCTCCTTTCCCACCCTTGCAGCCATCAAAGAGTCTTTTCTTCTGTGCGTGAGTCTGTTTTTAAGTTCTGATAATAGGAGTGTCATACAATATTTGTCCTTTTGTTGCTGACTGCTTTCACTCGGCATAATGTCCTCCAGTTGAAACCAGGTTAAGAGATGTTTCCTGCTATCATCATTGTTCTTTATCATTGCAGTGTTCCGTTGAGTATATATATGCCATAGTTTACCTATCCATTCTTCTGCTGTTGGGCATCTGGGTTGACTCCATCTTTTTTACTATTGTGGACTGTGCTGCGATGAACATTTGTGTACATGTATCCGTTGGTGTGAATGGCCTTGACTCTGTAGGATATAATCCAAGCAGTGGAATTACGGGGTCAAATGGTATATCTAGATCCATTTTTTCAAGGGAGTGCCAGATTGTTTTCCAAAGAGTTTGCACCACTTTGCAATCCCACCAACAGTGTAGCAGAGTTCCAATCTCCCCACAGCCTTTCCAGCATTTGTTGTTTTGTGTTTTTTGGATCATGGCCAACCTTGTTGGGGTGAAACGGTATCTCATTGTGGTTTTGATTTGAATTTCTTTAATAGCTAATGATCATGAGCGTGTCCGCATGTGTTTTTTGGCTTCCTGGATCTCCTCTTTAGAGAAGTCTCTGCCCATCTCCTTTGCCCATTGTTTAATTGGATGATTTATCTTTTTATTATTTATATTTTGTAGTACCTTATAGATTTTGGAGATCTGGCATCAGTTTCACATAGAATTGCCAAATATTTTTTCCCATTCTGTAGGTGGCCTTTTAATTCTATTGATAAAGTCTTTGGATGAGCAAAAGTGTTTAATTCTTAGTAGTTCCCATTTATCTATTTTCTGTTGATTGTAGTTTGTTTGACAGATTTTGAAGTCTGTCTAAGTTGTGTATTAAAACTTCCATTATTGTTCCTACTTTTTCTTGGATGAGCTTTCTTGTTTCAGATTTCATATTTAGGTCTTTTATCCAATTTGAGTTGATTTTCATATAAGGTGTAAGATATGGGGCTTGTTTTAATTTAGTGCAGATTGACATCCAATTTTGCCAGCACCATTTGTTAAAGAGATTGTTTTTACCCCAGTTTAATGTCTTAGGGCCTTTGTTCAATATCAGCTGTTCATAGGCAGATGATGTCATCTCTGGGGTCTCAATTCTGTTCCACTGATCTATCTGTCTGTTTTTGTACCAGTACCAGGCTGTTTTGACTACTGTGGCCGTGTAATAGGTTCTAAAGTTGGGTAATGAGAGACCTCCCAGTGTGTTCTTCAGATACACAGTTTTAAAGGACAAAAAATATTATCTTAGGCTCCAAACACAAGTCTACAAGTATAATTTCTTTGATCGTACTTAAATATTTGTTTCTCATTTATCACAGGTTAGCGAATATTTGGTGTGACTTCTGTTTTTTTTCAAATTTGCACCTAGCATTTCTGAGACTCTTTAATGCTAATATTAGTGTCAATTCACCATATTACTGGAGAAGATTCTTCTACTCAGAGGTAAATTTATCATGAAAGTAGTAAAGTTCGTTTCAAAGACTGTCACTTGCACTGACATCTCCTAAAGACCTGTTTTTACATATAATTCTTTTTCTTATTATGGTAAAAACATACACAACAAAACATATGCTGGTTCAACAATTTCTACATGTATAATTCAGCGACATTGATTACATTCTTTAAGTTGTGTAACTGTTTTCTCCATCCTTTTCCAAATTGGATCTGAGTTTTTTTGATGTGTTCAAGCTTTTGTGAATTTGTATTTTTAAATTTGTTTTCTAATTTTAAATATTTACATTTATGCTCAAATTTGTATTTGTTATTGAGAATACATTTTCTTAAAGAGAGATTCCAAACCCTGCATAACCTGAGGACCTCTTCCTTGCCTAGCAATAAAGCACGGTCATCTTAAAACTGACATGAGTTTTGTTGGAAGCCCAGCTTTGATGTTTTTGTGCTTTTTGATCCATTTAAAAGTTGTGATGTCAAATTAGAAAAAAGTTGCTCCATTATGACAGCTAAATATATTTCGTGGCATGCTTTGTATTTATTCTTGTAACTGATTGAAAGAGTGTAAATGTTTAAAAGAATATTGGTGCTCTTTTGACAGGGATCCAACTCGACGGCACTTGGCTGGCTTGGCTTGACAGGGAGTCAAAAATAAGAATGGAAGGATCAAAATACACTATTTAAAATACTGAGAATACCTTACATAACATACTGTAATTCTTAATCATGAATATTGGCTTCAGCTTAGTTTGTATACTTATTTCACATTTGAGGACACAGGCATGGCTCAGGACCCCGGCAGTGTTTGATTTTGTCATACATAGGGTCACTATGAGTTGGAATAGACTTGACTACACCTAACAACAATGACACCATGAGGAGAGAAACCCTGTTGGCTTATTCTCAAGAGTGCCTCCACTACTTAGAACAAGGCCCAGAACATGGCAAATGTGGAATACATATTTGTTGAATGAATGACTGGATGAAGGAATGAACAAATATCACGTGCTTAGAACCCCAAAATATATTAATTATTGGAAGTCATCTCTCTAAAAAAAGACCCAATTGATCAAGCTGAGTCTTCTAGAGATAGTCGCATATTCACAAAATTATACTTATTTTTACTCAACATTCATCATTGCTATACACCAAGTTTCAGCCAGATGTTATTTAAAGTAGCTGAATTACAGACCCTTGAAAGCTGGGGTTTGTAATGGAAATGCTGACAGCCACTTAACCAGATAATAGCACCAGTTCACTTGGTGTGTATATATAGTGTCACTGCTAATATGGCTGTGCCATCTGTTCTATCTGAGAATTGTCAAAGATTTGAGCTTCAAACTATTGGTATTAAAAACAAACAACAACAACAAAAAAAACTGCCAGATAAATTAGATCCTGTAAGGTGAAGTAATAAAATGACATTTGAGTGATTTAATTACATTGCTTTGGCAACGACCTAAGCGCAAATAGTGCACCATGAAAGCAGTGATTGGAAACCGCATGTCACCTTGAAACCCATCAGGCATTTCTGTTATAATTCTGCTCCTGCTAGTCATTGGTAGGAGAACGTTTTTCACTCCTTCAAAGATTTTTTTTTTAACAGCCTAATAGTTCAGATGTCAACAATGTATGGTGAAAATACGTTTTTTAAGTGCCTAATGGTTCTGCCACTGCTGATTCTTAACTTAAAGAGAAAGGTCAGAGAAACTCCAGATGGCCATCGAGAGCTCAGCCGGAATGGCTTTCTTTAATTACTGACACTTGACAAGTATTTTTTCCCAGAATGTAGGCTTTACAGACACCAGAAATTATCAGAATTAATTCTTAACACCTGTGTTATCGGGGCTGGCAGCCTGGGAAAAATTCCCTTAGGCTTTCAGCTGACTGCCTGGGAGAGACATTCATTTACCCTCCCAATCTCCTGGCTGTTTGATAACAGAAAATTAGACAAGGAATACACCTACTGGAAAACTTCCGAGGTCCCAAAGCAAGAGTGTCCATTCTTTCACAGTAACTGTTGAATGAGTATCATCAGGACAGAGGTTCCTTCTCCTACAGTGGCAATGCTTTGTCCAATTGAGCTGACCAGTGTACATAACTATTGAGAGCATATTCATTTTTGGTGAGCATTTCTGGTCTTGTTACAATCTGTTTATAGTTGCTTAAAAAAAAAAAGAAAAAACTAAGCCCAGTGCTGTTGAGTCAATTCCAACTCATAGCAACCTGACAAGGCAGAGTAGAACTGCCCCATAGAGTTTCCAAAGAGCACCTGGAGGATTTGACCTGCCAACCATTTTGGTTAGCAGTCATAGCACTTAACCACTATGCCACTAGAGTTTAGATTTATAGTTGCTTGGGCAGCCTAAACTGGACTCTCACTAAAAACTTTTCCACCTCCTGATGTACTAGTATGCTTCAACTCTATTCTGTTATAGCTCGTTTTTCTCAATTTCTTAAGAACCAGGATCGTAGTAAGATTTCAAAAAAAAAAAAAAAAGTTGCCCTGAGGTCTATTCCAGTTCATGACAACCCCACTTGTATCCAAGTAGAACTGCACTCCATAGGGTTTTCAATGGCTGATTTTTCAGAAGTAGATTGACAGGCCTTTCTTTCAAGGTCTTTATAAGTGGGTTGTTACCACCAACCTTTTTGTTAGTAGCCGTGTGCTCTAACCATTTGTACCACTTGGGGTCTCCTTGTTCTCCCTTCACTTTTATGGTTTCTCAATCTCCAGATCTTCACTCTAAAAACTGGAAAATGGATCACCTGAGAGAGCAAGCAAGATCAGGTAGAAATACTTGAGAAAGAGTTCACTATTTTGAGGAACACCTGACGTTTTTGAAATGTTGATACATTCCAGGAGATAGTTGTATGTTTTAAATGTGTTCAAGTGCAGAAACCCTTGTGGCATCATGGTTAAGTGCTACAGCTGCTAACCAAAATGTTCACATATCAAATCCACCA
Source organism: Heterohyrax brucei (assembly GCA_028571685.1). Taxonomy (NCBI): domain Eukaryota; kingdom Metazoa; phylum Chordata; class Mammalia; order Hyracoidea; family Procaviidae; genus Heterohyrax; species Heterohyrax brucei. Next base: position 35,623,811 of record CM053166.1, on the reverse strand, counting down.
GGGGCTCCTTAGAAACTCTATGGAGCAGTTCTACTCTGTCCTATGGGGTCACTGTGACTTAGAACAGACTGTACAGCAATGGGTTGACTAATCCCTGGCACCGGTGATGGTGACCTTTTTTGAAAGTAGCATCTCTGAGTATATAATTAGTCAACATGAAGTTGTACTGGAGTAGGTTGGGCCCTCATCCAGTGCGACTGAGGTTCTTATAAGAGACACGCAGACAGTGAGCCAGAGGAAAGAAGACCCAGTGAAGACAGAGACAGAGACAGGAGTGATGCTGCCACAAAGCAAGGGACTCCTAGGGCTGCCAGAAGCTGGAAATGCAAGAAAGGATCTTCCACAAAAGGCTCTGGAGGGTGGCATGGCTCTGCCAACCCCTTGAATTTGGACTTCTAGCCTCAAGAACTACAGGAGAATAATGTTCTATAGTTTTAAGCCACCCATTTTATGGTACTAATGTCTGTGATGCTTCAGTGGTTAAGAGCTTGGCTGCTAACCAAAAGGTCAGCAGTTCAAATCCACTGGCCACTCCTTGGAAATCCCATAGGACAGTTCTACTCTGTTCTATAGGGTCACCTGGCATCAATTTTTTTTTTTTTGAAATGTCTGTGGTAGAAAGAGGAAAATATTAAATGTGATATACAGTGTGAATTAAAATACAAACTGAGGAAATAACAGAAGTCTGTTGTCATGTCATCCATTCAATCATTCATTCATTTAACAAAAAAATATTCCACATTTACCATATGACAGGACCTGTTCTAAGTGGTGGAGATATTCTGGAGAACAAGCAAGCAGAATTCTTACCTCTCGTAAACAAAACAACCTGTTGCTGTTGCACCAGTATCGACTCTCAGAAACCCAATAGGGTTTGTATGTTAGTGAAGAAAATAGAAAAGAAACAAACAAACAAACAAAGTACAAGAATATGGATGATTAGGGATTAGGATATGTTTTATTAAGTATTCTGAGTACATTAAATAGTGTCTTGGTCCTTTACATCTTACTTTCATTAACCGTTAAATGAATTACACTTGATTAGATGAAATAGATAATGCACAGTGGTGAAAAGTTATCTGGCAGAGTGGTGTTCTGTTCTAGAAAAAAATATTCACTTCACGTTATGTGGTCTGGTGTTTAGTTTTTGGTTTTCTATTAATTGTGTAACTTTGGACAAGTTCTTTAACTTTTCCAGTGATCTGTTTCGTTACTTATAAGCCAGCGAGAAGTGATGCTAATAATAATGACTTTTATGGGTTGCTATTAAAACTAAATGAAGTAATGCATATATAGAGTATGCAGAATAGTATCTGGCACAGACTAACCACTCAGTTAAACTCAGTTTTTGTTTTCGTTTTTAAATTGTGGTTTAAATCAACAAGTGAAACATTTTTACCAAAAAAAAAAAAAAAGAGCAAAACCCCACATACCAAACCAAAACCAAATCCATTCTTGTTAAGTCAATTCTGATTCATTGAGACCCTGTAAGACAATAAAATTTCCCCATAGATTTTCCAAGGAGTGCTTGGTGGATTTGAAGTGATAACATTTTGCTTAGCAGCCATAGCTCTTAACCATTATACCACCAGGGTTTCCAAAACCTTCATAAAAAATGCTTAATATTAAATAATACCCCAAGGTATTTTTTCTTTCATAGTAATAATTACATTTAGAAATAATTTGAGATTAAACTTTTTTTTCCTTCAGTGACTGCAGAGGTACAATGTTAACCTGATATCAACAAGCACAGATTGTGATGACAGCATGTGGACATTCTGGTCAAGCTTTCTTGTTTTCTTTCTGACAGAAATCAGCTGTCTGCTGACTCTTACATCACAGGCTTGAGGAACAACCTTGAAAGATCTGCTCAAGGAAATCCCAACCTATAGCACAACAAATCTTTGCTTTGGCTTTAAAATGCCTGATGGCCAAACATAATGGACTTCTATATTTGAAAATAAACCATTTTGCAGGGAAAACTATTGTACCTGTAATTTAACACATGAAAGTGTGTGTTTTGATATCCATAGCAACATTTAAGGCTCTTATTTCATATGTCATCTCTTGGCTGTTACCAGAGACCGGGTAATCAGATAGGAAGTTCTCAGTTTAATGTCTTGAATCATTGGATCTCTTGTCTCATGAAAGAGTTTCAAAATGGAAACAGAGATATAACGTAAATCATAGGCAACAGATCGATTCAGAGCTTTCTTTCATCTATATACCAATACCAAAGAAATTCATCATCATCAAAACACAGTACTGAGAATGGCTCATGTATAATTTTCCTGTTTATAGCATTATCACAATTAGACTATCAAATATTAATTATGATGGAATAGAGAAAAGGATTGCCAACAAGAAAAATTCCAGGCCAGCCTCAGCTAGCACAGATAAAAAAGAAAGAAAATTGGTGAGAATACATAGAATATGGAGAAATACTCCATGAATCCCCATTGTCTCCCAGTATGCCATGTCAATGTAAGCTGTAGAAGTTTGGGAATTGTTTCCGCAACAACTCAACTCAGTTAATACAAATTTTAGAGTGCTTTGAGGTCTCTGGACACAGGAGAACTGTCAGAGAAAGACAGTTTATCAGCTACCTTTTTAATGAAGTCGCAAGAGGAATGGGAGAGGTTTGAAAGTTGTTCTACTTCACATGCTCTCTCTTTAGGTTTAGCTAAGGATTTGCATCAGACAGTATATAAAGTTACCTTTGTAGTCCCCAGCTACACTGGGAAGTAACACACATAAAACATCACACTTTAGAGCTCTTTGCATCAACTATTAAAAGATGATACTAGAAAATCCCTTAATATGCACACACACACACACACACACACACACATTAAAATTTGACTGTTTAATCACGTTTTTTTGCCATTGCTTAATTTATAATTACTCTTGTTTCTCTCGTTAATTTTATCTTTTACTTTCATTCTGTGATTTTTAGAAAGTTGTTTTTCACTTGATAATATAAGAGCAAAATACGAAAATCAAAAGATATGATAAGGATGTAATGGTTCATTTCGTACTCCTATTATCTGGTCAACCAGTTGCTTTCCTTAGAAGCAGTGTTCATAATGTCTTATTGTCTCCTTCCAGAGATGTTGAATTAATTTTCAAATGTACACATATATATTAAAAAAAAAAAAAAACCACTACCATTGAGTGGATGCCAATGCAGAGCTACCCTATAGGACAGAGTAGAACCACCCTATAGAGTTTCCAAGGAGCACTTGGTGGATTTGAACTGCTGACCTTATGGTTAGCAGCTGTAACACTGGACCACTACACCACTAGGGTTTCCATGCGTATGTACACATATTTTTTTCTCAGAAAAAAATGATACAAGTAGGCAATCTCTGGATTACAAAGGTTTGACTTCTGTACAACCTGTAGTTACTTTGTAATACACATCATAACAATGTAAAAACAATAAAAAACTGTTACTGTATTATTATGTTAAAGGTGTTTTAGTGTATCTGGAAGATTCTCTTTAATGTTTTTTTTATGCATAGAAAGGTAGACTATATACTATATACTAAAATAAGCATTTGACTAACTGACATTAGATATGAACTGTACCTAACTGTTCTGATTTATGTAGAAATTAAAGACAGATTTAGGAAAAGAAATTGTAACTTGGTGGCTACCCATACTATAAATCTCTTTGATCCTTTCTTCAGACCCCAAACTTTTAACCTGAGGTTTTGCTTTTTTTTTTTGCAAAGAATATAGAGCTGCCTCATTTTAAACACAGCATAGAATCTCATTGAATGAATGAACCATAATGTGTTTCTCTAGTCACTTCCTAATGTATGATTAGGTTCTTTGAATATTTAAACATACTTACTTTAAAGTGCCATTCAGATTGGATTATTATTTCTATTTCTTGGGGATATTAATTCAGTCTTCTGACATTTATAGTGGTTGGTTTCCTTCACTGCTTTATAATTTTTAAGTTTGAGATTTTTATTTTCTTCTGAGGTTTCCTTTTGTCCTTGACTAGTCGTTCCACTATGGACTTTTGTTGTTTACCTCTCTGTCAGCATAGTGTTACCATGTGTCAGAATTATCTAGAAGGCACACAACAATAATAACATGTTAGCAATATTGGATGGATTATCATGTTAACAAACACCTTGACAGAAATTTCCTAAGCAAGAGATTGGTGCAAATTCAGATCCACTCCTACGCACTGCACGGGCTTAGTTTTCTGCTTTTCTAGGGTAATTCTTTCTCTTTTCAGGATAACTCAGGGTGATTGGCTCAATTACCTACCTTATCCTCCTTCCAGTGGCTGAGTTCCCTGTTTCAATAATGGATCAGCCCTTCCAGGCCACCTATTTTAATATTTAAATATTAAAAATGCATAAGATTGCAGATGTTATTGTTGTTGCAATACATACCATTTATTAGATTTAGCCTTCTTAGTTTGCTAAGAGGCATTACTATTATTATCAAGTTTTGAATTTTATAAAATTTTGTTTCTGCATCTGAGACAATCATATGGTTTTTCCCCTATATTCTGTTAATGTGCTGAATTATATTGACATAATTTTTTAGTATTAAGACAATCTTGCACACCTGAAATAAAACCAGCTTTTTGTGATGTATTATCCCTTTCAGTATCTGTGAATTTAGTTAAGATTTCATTTATATTTATATATATATTTATGTTTATGAGAGTTATTGGTCTACAAATTTATTTCTTGTAATGTCCTTCCCAGAATTTGGCATCAAGGTAATTCTAGTCTCAAAAGCAAATTAAGGAGCATACCTTGATTTTTCTCTCTACTCTCTCTCTCTCTTCCCCATTCTTTCCCTTCTACTACCCTCCTGGAAGAGTTGTATATGATTACTGTTGCTGCTGATTTAAATATTTTAAAGAATGGAGTAACGAGGCTATCTAAGTCTAGAAAGTTCTTTTCTCTTTTTATGTTGTCCTTTTGAGGGCTTACAAATTTCCAAAGAACCGTAGTTTGTCTTTGTCAAATCTGTTGTGTGCTTGTTTTCTATTTAAATATTTTTTTATCTATATTACCCCCTAGGTTAACTCTTTTTGCATTTAAGTTTTTGTTTGTTTGTTTGGGTTTGACTTGAATGTAGAAAAATGAATCATTGCCATTCCACCATACATTGCAATTTTTCATCAGTGATAGTATTTAATTCAACTTTTTTCCTTTTGTATTTACTTTTAAAATGATCAAGTTTTCTTTTTATTTACTTACCTTCATGTTTTAGCTTGTTAGTTATCTTTTTATTGTTAACATTCTTTTGGTGTATTATTATCATCTACTATAATGTAGTACATTTCAACTTCCCAGGCAATTTTAGAAAGTGTGAACATTACATCTCTTTACTGTCTTTTCATCTTTTGCACTATCATCGTATTTTTATTTTATACATAGTTAGACACCATAATACATAATTATAATTGTTTATTGCATTTTGTATTAATTTATATAAAAATAGTTGTTACTTTTATGAAGTTATGTCTTGTTCACCTCCCCCCATGCATTTCCAGGCTTCTACCTGGGATCACTTTCTTTCCACCTGAAGATGTTCATTTGTATATATTTTAGTTCATATCTGCTGTACATGAGATATCTCAATTCTTTTATTTATCTTTAAAAAGCCCTAAATTTTGTCTTTATTTTGGAGGAATTTTTTAAAATAAATATAGAATTCTAGATTAGCAGTTAGTTCCTTTTAAAATTGTCATTCCATCTTTCCGGTTGAGAAATTAATTCTCACTGTCAGACTCTGAAATCACGTTGTTTATGTGCAGGCAATGTATCTTTTTCTCTCTCCTTTTAGAGGTTCCCTCCTTGCCCTTGATTTTCACTAAAGTATGATATCTTTTTTCATGATTGCCTTTGCATTTGTCATGCTTTAGGTCTTAGAGATTGTTGACGATGTGTTCTACTCACTTCTCTAGGTTTCATCCTCTCTGGATTTTGACTCCTTAAATTAGTTCTTGTTAGTCTTGACTCTGATTTACATTTATGCAGCCTTTTACTGTTAAAATCTCTAAGCATTCTGGTTGGTCTTTCAGTCTTGGCCTGCTTGACAATTGGCATGTGCTTTGGAATACCCTTAGTATTTGCTCTGCCTCCGTCCCTGTCTTGCTTTACTTGCACTCATGCATTTCACACTCTCCAGTAAGCTTTCACTATAGGATCTGTTCTGTAGAGAACCAGGTAAAGACATTTACGAGCACATTTAGCCAGATTTCCCATGACTTTGGTCAACTTCTTGGAAAATACTTCTGGGCACTATTGTCCATGCAGAGCACTACTGTCATACTTGTAAACTCTGAGTGCTGCCCTATCCTCTGGTCACTGAGATTGAAGCAAGCAAATTTGCTGAAAAACAATGGACTGAAAAACTTTTTGGTAAGAATGTTGTTGTTAATTGCCATAGAGTCTATTCTGACTCGTGGTGGTCTATAGGTGGTGGAGTAGAACTGGTCCATAGCATTTTCTTCGCCGTAATTTTAATAGAAGCAGGCTGCCAGGACTTTCTTTTGTGGATTTGAACTGCAGTTGAGCATAAATTGTTTGCACCAGCTAGGCACCTTTTGGTGTGAATAACTTACACAAATGACGAGTGCACTGACATGCAAAAAAAAAAAAAAAAAAAACTTAAAATAAATCTTCATTTTGATGACAAACTGCCCATTTGGCGGAGTAGAATGTGAACATTAAGCATAAAGTTTTAAGACTAGAATGTAAAATGCATAGGTTCTTTAAACTATGAAGGATATGTAATAATGAAGATGAAAATTTGCTTGAGGAATTTATCTGGAAATGGTTTCTACTAAAGTACCAGGATATTCACACTTGGAGAGGATGCAGATTAAAATTTTTGTGTATGTATGGATGGATGTGTTCTTGCATACACAGACCCTTTGGGTGTGTGCTTACATCCTTGTAACAAAGTCCCCAGTTACAATTTTTAGGGTACCACCTTTCTTCAGTCCCTCACACAATTAGACTGCTGTTATAAGCCATTTCCAACTCTATGACATGTATAAATACACCTAAATTTCAGGGGTTGTCATAAGGTAGCTGAAGCTTGGATCTCTGACACATTATTAACAGCTTTATTATTTGTAAGACATGCCAAATCCGGGATGCATCAGCTCTGTCAGATCTTTCTTTGCTGTGCCAAATCTGAGCTGCAACACACAAATCTGCATAATACTCACAGGTGGTCCCTAATTTCCTGGTAGCCAGGAGGCTATTAGAAAAAGAGAACTAATAATTAATATGTATAGCACCATAAACATCACGTTTTTCTGATGATAGACTGAACACATGTTAGCAAATGGAAAGTAGTTTTATTAATTATAAAAGAAAGCAGACAGCAGGTGATACAACAGGTATCTCCCTAGCTCAGAAGCTATCTGGACTGAAATGATGACTCTTCTATATGCACCCCACTTTTTGTCATGATAGTGGCATTTAAATGGGACAGTCACACAACCCACTACCCCTGCCCTGCTCCTAGAAGTTGTCCTTCTGTATAGAGGACTCTCTTGTGCAAGCCTTCTACCTGGAATTATGGGTAGTGGAACACAAAAGTAGCCTGCCTTTTACTGGTCTCTCCCTTGTCAGGTAGGTTCAGTTAGGTGGACTGTAAGTTCATGCTACATGTGCCCCACCACCACAGCTGAGGAGGTAAAGAAAAATCTTCCCCCTAGCTATTTTATACCCCTAGTCCATATGGCCCATTATAGTGAGATTTTTCCCACCTGATCATCCAAGGAAAGGGTGTTCAGACACATTGACATCTTGCTCATGACTGTGTCTGTTTTATCTCGCTGACATTTAGACAATCATTAGGCTTCAGGGGATGGTGGTATGCTCACTTGTTGCAAAGCCTCAAGATTCAAGCAAGGGAAGAAATGGGTAAAAGTCACAGTATCCAGGTTTGCTCAAAGGGCTGCATCCTTACATTATTCCAACAGACTGATAAATTTTTGCAATCCAAATTAAGCAAAATCTTGCCTAAGAGCCTTTCCCATTCTAGTCAGATATGGCTTCCCAAGACCTCTTTGCCTTTTGGTAAGACCTTGGAAATGTCTTTGTTTTGGGTGGGCATGTAAATCTACATGGGAATGTACATTTTCACTCAGTCATAATAAAAATAGACATATATAACACAACATTTGCCAATTCAGGATTTTTTACATGTACAATTTAGTGACATTAACTACATTAATCATATTTCACAATCATCATCAATATCTATTCCCAAAATTTCCACTTGTGTACTTTTGAGGTGCTTGAAGTTGGTTTCTTAACCTTTTACAAGTCACTAACATCTTGGCTTGGCTTGGCTAACATCTTGGAAGCCTAATGATGCAGACATATGCTGTTTCAGAATAATGTTTTTAAATGCACAGAATGAAATTCATGGAATTACAAGGTAACCAAATATATAAAAATGCGTTTATGAAAATAATGAACAATATCTTTATGTAAGACATGCTTTTAATACATAGCTATTGGCAGGCATAATAATTACAGTAATTATGAAGCCGTTGTAATCACAAAATATATTTTAAAGGATTTGAAACAAGTATAATGTGATATAATACTGTCTATGACTTCTATTGGTGAAAAATTGCCATGGAGACAATTTCAGCTTGCATTGACCCTATAGAACAGAGTAGAAACACCCCTATAGTTTCCAAGGAGCACCTGGTGAATATAAACCACCATAGAGACTGCTAACACAACTGCGGCTTCTCACTTACAATAATGATAAAAGAAAAATTTTGTTAGACTTCGCCATGAGTCGGATCCGACTTGACGGCACTTGGCTTGGCTTAGTGAAAATAAAGATACATTGTTTTTCATCCAAGTTCATGTAGCTCCTGAATTATATCCACAGAGCCCTTGATCATCTGTGGACCCCATGATCCCAATAATCCAATAGATGTATAATGAATGCTACTTGCTGAAGGTAAAACACTAGGATTTTCTTGAATCTAAAATATTCTAGCTCCCCAAACACAAATGCTGCTTGGTCTTTCTTGTGACTCCTAGAACTATCTCCTAGACTACAGTTGCTAGTTGGGTTTAAACATCCAGGACTATTAAATCCTTTGTCAATTTTATGTCAGATTCTTATACTTTGTTAACCCCAGAAACAATCTCTCCCATAGAAAAGGAAGGAGAGGAGAAGATAAGTTTTCCACAAGTGTAGATTTCTATACCATATGCATGAAGAAATCTGTCATACATTGAATATGATGACTATGCTCCAAGACTGGTTATGGCTGTATATTTGCTTCCAAGCACAGTTAGTATCATTGATTTAGGTTTACAAAACCCTTATGGACTGAGTTCTGGCTACTGTATTTTTTTCTCACTTTCCTTCAATCACTTCCTGATAATATCTAGGCACCCAGGGCACATATATGAATGATTCTAATTTTCAATTTTAGGAAATGTTTTAGTCAGCTAGTGCTGTTCTAACAGAAACACCACAGAGTGGATGGCTTTAACAAAGGGAAGTTTATTCTTACGCAGTCCGGTAGGCTACAAGTCCAAATTCAGGGTGTCCACTCCAGGTGAAGATTTTACCCTTGTCAGCTCTGGAGGAAAGTCCTTGTGTTGCATCAGTCTTTGGTCAGGGAACATCTTGGTGCAGAAACCTCAGGTTTGACTGACACACTCTTCTCCCAGTGCTGCTTTCTTGATGGCGTGAGGTTCCCAATTCTCTGCTTACTTCCCTTTCCTTTTAGGTCTTGTAAGATGAAAGGATAAAGAGTGGTGCAAGCCATACTCCATGGAAACTCCCTTTACAGTGGATCAGGTAGGTGATCCTACTAAGAGATTTACAGTCCCACCCTAATCCTTTAACATACAGCATAGGAAAATCACAAAATGGAGGACATTTGCAAAATACCGGAAATCATGGCCCAGCCACATGGCTACAAATATTTTGGGGGAGACACAATTCAATCCACAACAGGAAAGTATAAATAAGTCTGGTTTTACTGCTGTTGATGATCTTGTAGATGTTCTTTAGGATTTTCTCTGCTGTTTTCTTTTCTTTTTAATTGTGTGCATTTGTGAGTGATAGCAGCTGTTATTTTCTGAGGAGAGGACACCAGTCTTTCACAACAATTTCTGTCTTTGGTCAGTCAGTCAGTATTTATTAAGGGGTCATTACTGGTTATGTTGTTTGAAGGACTACTTTAAAATTAAGGGATACATGAAAATATTTTACCCGTGTACATCAGACACATCAGTGGAAATAGGGATACATTATGCAGGGTATATATGTTGTATCTTTCAAAAAATTAACAAAGCTTTGTTGTCTTAAACCTAAATGCAGCTCTGATCATAGTACAGAACAACAAAAGGATTTTCCACATACATATTTTGTATGAGTTAGTAGTACACACCAGTCATGCAGATGAAAAATTTGAATACCTTTACAAGAACCCAACCTACTAGTGTGAAGTCCTTTTCAACTCTTAGTGAACCTAAGAGACCCCGTTGTGTCTCCAAGGCTGTAATATTTACAGAATCAGATTGCCAATCTTTCTCCAGCTGAGCAGGCTGGTAGGTTTGAACCATTGACCTCTCAGTTAGCAGCCAAGCACTTTACCACTGGGCCTCCACGGCTCCTTCTGAATACCTTATGCTAGATATAAATTGATACCATCAATTCATTTTAACACAAGCCTCCTGGTTACTCATCTCCAATCCATGACTTTTTCATTTTCATTAAATTACAACTGCTTTTTCTGAACACAAGGACAAAGAGTGGCTCTTCTTCACTTCAAAGAGTACCCATATCAAGCTATGTTTAAATTATTCTTTAAGCATTATTAGCATAAGCAGCTACAAGTGTTACTACTGAGAAGAACTGGAAATAGGATTTCCCATTTCTCGAGGAATGTGGCACCCACAAAACTGAGTCTGAGCTTCTATTTGGTGGATACCAATTGATTATTGAATGTCCTTTAAGGAGATACTTCAAAGAGACTTCCCTTTTGAAAGCTTTTCTCCAGGACCACGGTAGTAGATTATTAGAATTCTATCCTGAAAACCCTCAGTCACTTTTTGTTCCATTATATGTGTGTGTTAATGTATTTGTGTGTGGAGTGAGGGGATGTTTTCTGTTCAGAATAAGATGGTGCTTACAAACTTGTTAGACAAGTGTAGAAATGGCACTAAGCAGATGAGAAGGTTCATTAAATGGTAGGGCAGATTTTGGAGATGAATGGGTAGATTTTAGTGCACAAACTAATTCAGGGTCCATACAAGACAGTAGGGAAAGATCAAAGCAGCCGAACCAAGGCACAGACTTAATTATGCACCTGGTTTGCAGAATGCAAAACTGAAAGTCTTTATGTTGTAAGGTTACTGACTTGGCATACAGTCTTCCTGCAGGCCTAAATTGAGCAAGAGAAGCCAAGAATATTTAAATAGAGCTTTCAGAAAATTGAAGAGGCTTCCAGAATATGAATTTAAGGCTCTACTAAGGTTCATGAGAAAAATATTTATGCTAACAATATACAAATTCCACAGTTGAATTCCTGCATATAAATGTTAATGTATTAGTTCCCAGAAGTTTACAGCTCTTTGACAAAAACACTAAGTTCCCAAATCCTTAGAAGTGTACCATAAATATGACTGAAGTGTCTCCTTAAAGTCAAAAGTCATATATATTTTTGCAAATTTGGTTTTCATTTTTATTCATTTTCTATATATTAGTTCCATCATTTTATTCCTATCTTTTGTCCAGATTCGGTTTTCATTTTTATTCATTTGCTATATATTAGTGCCATCATTTTATTCCTATCTTTAATAAGATAATGTTCAAAATAATGGCATCAAAATTGTAAAATCCATAGTGACTTGCTATAAAAGTTACCAAAAAAGTTCAAATCTATTTTTTCTCCAAAAATAACTAGAAGTGAACCTTTGTCTAAAGTACAATAAATGTTTTACAGCTGTGGAATCCTGCAAAGCAGTTTTACTCTGTCCTATGGGGTAGCTATGAGTTAGAATCAACTTACAGCAGTGGGTTTGGTCTGGGTTTGGGATTATGATGTTGCTTATTGGCCAAATAACAACAACAAAAAGGCCAGCTTTATGGATCTAACAGAGATGGAAAAACTCTCTGAGTATGCTCCTCAAAAATGAGTAATGATATCATTCCTGAGGTTCATCCTTCATCCTTTATCCAAAGATTAGCCCATTAAAAAAAATGAGACTGGGGCAGGGCCAAGATGGTAAACTAGTCACATACCTCCTCAATTCCCTCTGAGAACTAAGGCCTAGAAAAACAACTGAATAGAACAGAGTGGACATTTTGGGAGCCCCAAGATCAGGCATAGCATTGTGAGATTGGACTGGGCAAGAGGAAGGGGAAAATTGTCTTTGTCAGAGGTGAGACTGTAGCACAGACTCCTGCTTTTTCTGGTACATCAGCTGAGAGGCTTACAGGTATGGATGCCACCTTTGTTAACTAGGTCACCGGGGCTGGGACTATCAAGCCTGAGAGACTGGCAGGGGCCAGCTGCCATGCTCAGCTACAATTCCTAAGTAAACAACATCTTTCATGGAAAAGAGTCTTTGCTTAAGACAGTCACATCTAAAGAACTCAGCAGTGGCTGGTGACCGAGGGTACCAGTGCCCCTCCCCCTGTCTTCTCTGAACCATGCCATAAATACTACTAGTTCAGGCAGGACACCACCTTAGTCAGCTAAGAGGTAGAATCGGCCACACCTGACATCATTACACCATAAAGAGGGATATATTGCAGTATTTATAGACTTTTCAGATGAAGATGAAGTTAAGGAGCTATACAGAAGTTAAAGATTGTTGTATACTTAGAACATTAAGGGGGAAACAAAGAGATAGTCTCAAATGAAACTAACAATACCTATCAAAACAAGAAACATAACAAAGGAGTCTCAACAGACACAAAACCAACATTGAAAAGGATGAAAAGCAAACCCATAAAGAAACACGACCCAAAAGAGAATATTAAGTGGAACAAAGAAAACATCAACACAAAAATAAAAGCACCAAAATGACAGCACAAAATACGTATCTATCAATAATTACACTGAACATAAATGCATTGAACACTCCAATAAATAAACAGAAAGTAACAGGTTGAATCAAAAAACACCATCCATCTATACGCTGCGTACAAGAAACACACCTTAGACTCAAAGATATTAACAAACTCAAAATCTAAGGATGGAAAAATATATACCAGCATACCAACATACAACATATACCCACATACAAAGAAGAACAGGAGTGGCAAAGCTAGTTCTCAGATATCAGATTTTAAAGTAAAATCCGCCACTGGACAAGGATTGATCACTGTTACTGATTAAAGATTCAATATATAAAGAGGATATAAAAAAATTAAATGTTCATGCATCCAATACCAGAGCATCTGAATACACTGAAACAAAACGCTGACAACATTGAAAAATGAGATAGATCACTCCATAATAGTAGTAAGAGACTTGAACACTCCACTTTCAATAATGGACAGATCATCCATAAAAAAAGCTCAGTAAAGATACAGAAGATCTTGTTGTGACAATCAACAAACTAAACTTCATAGATTTATACAGAACTTTTTACCCAACAACAGATAAGCACACCTTATTTTCCAGTGCACATGGAGCATTTCCCAGAATAGATCACTTATTAGGTCATAAAGCAAGTCTCAACAAAATCCAAGACACTGAATTATTGCAAAGTGTCTTCTCAGACCATAAAGCCATAAAAGTTGAAATCAAAGCAGAAAAAATATGGGTAGAAATTCAAACTGAGCAACACCTTGCTCAAAATTCATGGAAAAGAAATCAAAGATACAATAAACAAATCCATGGAATCAAGTGAGAATGAAAACACATCCTACCGGCACCTATGCGATACAGCAAAGACAGTGCTCAGAGGTCAGTGTATCTCTATAAATGCACACATCTGGAATGAAGAAAAGGCCCAAACTAGAGAATTAACACTACAACTTGAACAAATAAAAAGAGAACCAAAAAAGAACCCCTTGGGCACCAGAAGAAAACAGATAATAAAGATTAGAGCAGAACTAAATGAATTAGAGAATAAAAAAAAAAAACTGAAAGACTGAACAAAACCAAAAACTGGTTTTTTGCAACAAAAGTGCAAAACCATTGGCTAAACTTACAAAGGAAAAACAGGAGAGGAAACATATAACCAGAACTAGAAATGAGATGAGAGGTGTCACAACAGACCTAACCAAAATTAGAAGTATTATAACAGAATACTGTGAAAAACTGTACTCTAACAGATTTGAAAACCTAGAGGAAATGGACAAATTTCTGGATTCACATCACTTGCTAAAATTATCACAAGGAAAAACAGAACAATTTAATAAACCTATCACAGAAAAGAAGAGATTGGAAAGTAATAAAAAAAATTACCAACCAAAAAGGTCCTGGCCAAGACAGCTTCACCAGAAAATTCTACCAAACGTTTAGAGAGCAGTTAATTCCCATACTAGTACACTACAACATAGAAAAGGGAGGAATTTTCCCAAATTCATTCTGTGAAGCCAGTATGACACTGATACCAAAGCCAGCAAAAGATCCCACAAAAAAAGCCAAAATTACAGACCAATATCACTCATGAATCTACATGCTTAAAATATTCAACAATATCCTAGCCAATAGAATTCAACAGCATATCAAAAAATAATTCATAAAGGGAGGCAGAGTCAAGATGGCAGACTAGACACATGTCTCCTTAATTCCCTCTGGAAACTAAGGCTTGGATTGATGATTGAACAGAGCATTCTAGACACACAGTGAGCCCTAGGACAAAGTATATTGTTCAGATTGGACTACATGCCACTAAACTGGAAACTTCCTCTCTCTGGCTGAGCCCTGCTCCTGTTGACTCACAGCTCGCACAGACTGCAAGTACTGGCACTTTTAATTATTTTTGTTTTCTTGCCTGGTAGGCAGGGTATGAGTGTGAGTTGGCACATGTGCCAAACTGCAGTTCTGAGGCAAACAGCATGTGATGCAGCAGACAGTCAGAGTGTGGGTTAGCTACATTTTGAGAGCCCGGTGGTGGACTGAGGGCACCACAGCCCCTCCACCCTCTCTTTTCTGAGCTCTGCCATAGATTCTGCTGTTTCACAGAAGAAAGGGCAGCTTGATGGGAATGCCATCTTGGTCATCTTGGAAGTGGAGCCAACCAACTAGAGTACTCAACAGGGACTAATTCCCAGGCTGGGAGACAAGCCCGTCCACAGAGTGCTTTTCCAGCAGAAAAGCTGTGTTTAGCACAGTGTAGCCTTATGGGTAGGGCTTGGCTGAGGACAGCAGCAGGGCCACAGCCCCCCTCCCAGTTTGAATAATATAGCATCTTTGGTGGCTGTAGAGGATCTTCCATTTTCAGCTGGAAACTGGGGCCTGCCACACCTGACAGCCAGACTGATTTTGGAAGCTGTCAGACAGCTTTTAGCTTTTTAAAATAACAGTGCCTAGAGAAACAACTGCTGTGCAGCCCAACTGCATATCTTCGAGTCTTTACTGACCCAGAACATAGGGTCAGTTGATGGCCCCCTAGTAACTCCGTAAGTAGGGCAGTGTCTTTGCAGCCAGGAAGTGGAACCTGCCACCCTAGAGAGTCCACTGACGTGGCTGGTACACAATTCCCTTCTCAAAACTATGCTTCAGCTTCTGTTGAGGTAATACCAGCGAAACCAAACAGCCTCTAGATGGCACGAAGGCAACAGACCATTGCTAACCATTTAAAGAAACAGCGCAGCATGAGTCCAGAAAACTCCCAAAATAAAGAATCAAAAAGCTTCCCAGATGAAGAGACCTTATTTCAGGGATGTTTTCTCTCAGCAACTCAACAACACTCTCTGTCTTTTGAGCTATCCTTCCCTGTTCAAGGACTCCAATTAATAAACTATTGGAGGTCGAGTACAAAAGAAGTATACAGAGAGCCCTCTTAGAGATTAAACAAAATGCAGTACAGTGAAATGAAAAATTAAGAAACTATTAGCACTGATGGAGCATCAACACTCTGAAATCCAGCAGATCTATAACAAAATTACAGAATTAGACAATTCAATCCAAAGCCAAAAGAGTAGAATAGAGAAGACAGAAGGCAGACTTAGTGACCTTGAAGCTGTAGCAACTGACACCAGCATTTATGAGGAGAAATCAGGAAAAGAAATTTTAAAAAAATGAAAAGAAGAATTAAGAAACTTGTGTGACTATGTTAAGAGAAATAATCTATTATTAATTGGAGTCCTTGAACAGGGAGGGATAGCTCAAAAGACAGAGAGTGTTGTTGAGTTGCTGAGAGAAAACATCCCTGAAATTATGAAAGAAGAGAACATAGATATCCAAGACATGTAGTGAATGCCAAAAAACCCTAGACCTCAAAAGAAAGACAAGACAGATTGTAATCCAGTTTAAAAAAATGAAACATAAGCAGAAACTCTTAAATGCAGCGAGACTCAAAGAAAAGCTAACATGCAAAGGGAAGCCCTGCAGGTTTCCATGTAACTTCTCGGCAGAAGCAATATTGACAAGGAGGCAGTGGGATGACACATTCAAAGCATTAAAGGAAAAAACTTTCAACCAAGAGCTGTATATCCTGCAAAACTGTCTTTCAAATATGAAGATGAAATTAAGACATTAACAGATAAATGGAATCTTAGAGACACTGAAAAACAAACCAAAGCTACAAGAAATACTGAAAGAAGCTCTTTCCATAGAAAAACAAAACCATTAAGTAAATCTTTAGGGAGGCAATACAGGAAACAACATCCAGAAACATATACAGTTATGGAACACACAAGACTCAATCAGAGCTACAGTATTAAAAGAAGGGACCCAGTGATCAAATCACAAAAAACTATGAAAACATCACACGAAAAAGTAGGATACACTACAGTAGTTAAATTCCTTTCAGATGGAGAGGAAGTTAAAATTGGGTTTAAACTTAGAATATTAAGGGAGATCATAGGAACAGCCACCAAGCACAATAACAGTGTAACACATCAAAACAAGAAACGTAATACAAGAGTCTCAACAAACACAAGACCAACACAGAAAATGATGAAAAGTCAACCCATAAAGAAAAATAACCCACAACAGAATATCAAGGGAAACATGGAATGGAAAACACCAACACAAAAATATATACATCAAAATGACAGCACTAAACCCATACGTATCAATAGTTACACTGAATGGAACTGGACTAAATGTTCCAATAAAGAGACAATGAGTGAAATATTGAATCAAAAGATACAACCTGTCTATATGTTGCTTACAAGAAAGACACCTTAGACTTAAAGATATGAACAAACTGAAAAGTAAAGGATGGAATGATATATACCGAGCTAACAATATACAAAGAAGAGCAGGTGTGGTAGTACTAATCTCAGATAAAGTAGATTTTAATGTAAAATACACCATCTTGGACAAGGATGGTCACTATGTATTGCTGAAAGTTTCAATACACAAGCAGGACTTAACAATATTAAATATTTATGCACCCAATACTACAGCATCCAAACACATCAAACAAACACTGACTACATTGAAAAATGAGATAGATCACTCCACTATAATAGTTGGAGACTTCAACCCTCCACTTTCAGTATAAGACAGATCTTCTAGAAAAAAGTTCAGTAAAGACATAGAAGATCTTATTGTGACAACTAAGAAATTAGCCCTCATTTATCCATCAACAGATAAGTACACCTTGTTCTCGGATGCATATTGAACATTTTCCAGAACAGACCATGTGTCAGGACATAAAGAAACTCTCAACAAAATCCAAACCGTTGAATTATTGCAAAGCATGTTCTCACACCAAAAAAGCCATAAAAGTCTAAATCTATTGCAGAAAAAAACATGGATAGAAATGGGAACTCACAGAAACTGAACAGCACCTTGCTCAAAAAGCCGTGGGTTATAGAAGAAACAAGGACAAAACAGAGACATTTGTGGATTCAAATGAGAATGAAAACATATCCTACCAGAACCTATGGGATAGAGCGAAAGCAGTGCACAGAGGTCAGTCTCTCTCTGTAACTGCACATATCAGGAAGGAAGAAAGGACTCAAACCAAAGAATTAATGCTATAGCTTGAACAAGTAGAAACAGAGTAACAGAGAAACCCCTCAGGCACCAGAAGAAAACGGATAATAAAGATTAGAGCAGAACTAAATGAATTAGAGAATAGAAGAACAGTTGAAAAAAATTGACAGAACCAAAAGGCAATGTTTTGAAAACAAAGAAAATTGACAAAACATTGTCTAAAGTTACAAAAGAAAGACAGGAGAGGTAACCCAAATAAGAAATGAGATGAAAGATGGCACAACAGACCCAACTGAAATCTAATATATCATAGTGGAATACTATGAAAGACTGTATTGTAACAGATTTGAAAACCTATAGGAAATGGACAAATTCCTAGATTCATATTAGCTACCAAAATTACCACAAGAAGAAATAGAACAACTTTATAAATGCATGGCAAAGGAAGAGATTGAAAAAGTTGTCAAAAAACTACCAACCAAAAAAATTCATGTCTTGATGGCTTAACGAGTGAATTCTACCAAAATTTTAGGGAACATTTAACTCCAATACTACTCAGGATGTTTCACAGCATAGAAAGGGATGGAATTCTCCCAAATTCATTCTATGAAGCCAGTATAACCCTAACACCAAAAGCAGGGAAAGTTCCCACAAGAAAAGAAATTACAGACCAATATCACTCATGAACCTAGATGCAAAAATCTTCTCCAAAATACTTGCCAATAGAATATAAAAGCATATCAAAAAAATAATTCAGCATCACTAAATTAGATTCATACCAGGGATGCATGACTGGTTCAACATCAGAAAAACAACTAATGTGGTCAATTACAAAAATAGCACAAAGGAAAAGAATCACTTGATCTTTTCAATCAATGCAGAAAAAAGCATTTGACAGAGTCCAACACTGATTCATGCTAAAACCTCTCAACAAAATAGAAATAGAGGGGAAATACCTCAACAGAATAAGGGGTGTCTATGCAAAGCCAACCACCTATACCATCCTGAATGGAGAGAGACTGAAAGAATTCCCCTTGAAAAAGGGAACTAGACAAGGATGCCCACTTTCACCACTTCCTTTCAACATTGTACTAGAGGTTCTAGCCAGAGCAATTAGACAACACAAAGAAATAATGGGCATTCACACTGGCAAAGAAGAAGTAAAAATCTCCCTATTTGCAGATGATATATGAAGAGAATCTTAAATAATCCATAAGTAAACTGCTTAAACTAGTAGTTCAGCGAAGTGTCAGGGTACAAGATAAACATTAGTAAATCAGTAGGAATCCTTTACACCAACAAAGTGATCATCAAAGAAGAAATCACCAAATCAATACCACTTACTATAGCCCCAAGGAGTTAAACTACCTAGGAATAAATCTAACTAGAGAAATAAGAGACCTATACAAAGAGAGCTACAAGAACTTATTGACAGAAACTAAGAGAGACTTACACAAATGGAGAAACTTACCCCACTCATGGATAGGAACACTTAACATTGTGAAAATGGCTTGTTTTTTACCCCAAATGATCTACATATACAAAGCAATCCCAAAACAAATTCCAGGTCATTTTTTAATGAGATGGAGAAACAAATCGCCAGCTTTGTTTGGAAACAGAAGAAAACCCACATACATAAAGCACTACTGAAGAAGAGGAACACAGTGGGAGGCCTCCCACTGCTCAATCTTAGAACCCATTACACTGTCGCAGTAGTCAAAACAGCCTGGTGATGGTACAAAAAGAGACATATAGACCAATGGAACAGAGTTGAGACCAGACAGATGCCACCATCCTCCTATGAACAGTTGATATTCGACAAAGGCCCTAAGATTGTAAGCCAGCCAAGCCAAGTGCTGTTGAGTTGGATCTGACTCATGGTGACTCTAGGGGCTAGAGTAGAACTGATCCCAAATTGGGGTAAAAACAGTCTCTTTAACAAATGGTGCTGGCAAAATTGGATATCCATCTGCAAAAAAGCTGAAATGAGACCCATATCTCACACCTCACACAAATCTAACCCCAAATGGATTGAAGACCTAAGCATCAAATGTAAAATGATCAAGATCATGCAAGAAAATATAGGGTCAACAATAAAAGTTCTAATATACAGCTTACACACGCTTCAAAAATTGGTAAATAAAGCACTATCAACAGCAGAGAAAATAAAAAAATGGGAAATACTGAGAATCAAACACTTTTGCTTATTCAAAGATTTTATCAAGAGAGTTAAAAGACCACCTACAGAATTGGAAAAAGTATTTGGCAACTACATGTCTGACTGACATCTCATCTCTGTAATCTACAAGGTACTGCAAAATATCAACAAAATAAAGTTAAATAACCCAGTGAAGTGATGGGCAAAGGAGATGGACAAACACTTCACCAAAGAGGACATCCAGATAGCCAAAAGACACATGACAAAAAGCTCATGATCATTAGCCTTCAGAGAAATCCAAATCAAAACTACAATGAATACCATCTCACCCCAAAGAGATTGACAATAATCCAAAAAACACAAAACAACAAATGCTGGAGAAGCTGTGGAGAGATCAAAACACTCCTACACTGCCAGTGGGATTGCAAGATGGTATAACCTCTTTGGAAAGCAATTTGGCACTTCATTGAAAAGCTTGAAATAAATATCCCATTTGATCCAGTAATCCCACCCTTTGGAATATATCCTACAGAAATAAATGCTGTCACACAAACAGATACATTCACGTGAATGTTCATTGAGGCACAGTCCACAATAGGAAAAAGTCTGAATCAACTTAGATGCCCATTAACAGATAAATGGACAAACTATCCACATATACTCAATGGAACATTATACAATGATAATGAACAATGATGATTTTAGGAACCATCTCATAACCTGGTTTCAAATGGAAGACATTATGCTGAGTGAAATCAGTCAGCTGCAAAAGGACAAAAATTGTATGAGACCCCTGTTATAAGAACCTAAAAATAGACGTAGGTACAGAAGAAAAGACTCTGACAGCTACAAGGGTGGGGAGGGAGGGAGAGGGCTGGTCATAGATCAGATAGTTGATAGAAATTAGGTTAGGTGAAGGCAGCGACAGCACACTGTATAAAGTAGATCAACTTAAGTGGCCTTCACCATAAACTGAAAGGTCTTTTCATCTCAACGCAATATTTCAAGGATAGAGTAGCAGGGGTGGGGGTTTGGGGAACCTGCTTTCAGGGGACATCAAGGCCAACTGGCATGATTAGCCTATTGCTAAGAGATTCCTCTGCACTCCCTATTGGAGAGCGGCATTCAAGCTCTTAAAAGCTAGCAAGCTACCATCTGAGGTACACCAAATAGTCGCAACTCATCCAAAACAAATGATCACCAAGAACAACAAAGACATGGGAAAAAAGAGCTCAGGAGACAGAAGGACCCATTTGAATGGTAGACTGTGTCAACTTGTGACCGGAAGAATCAGGTGGTGCCAGGCCACCACCAAACACAGCCGTGATGGGGCACACAATGTAGAGTTCCAGTGGCAACATGAGAAAGAGAGGGGTGCAGCTCAGTAACCCTAAAAGATGTCAATTAATAGTCCAATGGCTTGGAGGATCCCCTGCGAGCATGGCCCCTAGACCTGCTGCTCCCCCTGACCAGAAAACACTACTGAGGTCAACGCTTCAGACAAAATGGACTGGACTCGGGGACACATGTGACCATATGATACGTGTACTTTATGGTTTTATGCATTTGTAGGAGGCTGTCCTACTGCTTTCTTTCAAGGTGGGAGAGAAGAGGGTGGAGAGGCAGGGAAGGAGCTTATTAAGAGAATACTATAAGTATAGAATGAAAAGGAGTGTGCTGTCACCAGGCAAGGAGAGCAGATGGAGCTGTAGATAGGTGGGCATGCTAAAATTGATTCGAATTTTATGCTTTCACTTAATCACAAAAAAAAAAAATCAATCACCTAATTCTTGACAGAGAAACAGCTTGTTAAAGCCAGAAAAGATCCTACAGATATATCTAAACCCTCTTTCTGTAAACAAGGAAACAGGACACAAAGAGGTTAAATGAATTGCTCACAAGAGGTTAATAAAAGGACCAGGACCATAATTAATACCTCTGATCCCCCTGTTTTATGACTGAGAGATATTCTAACTACATTTTCTTCTGTTCTTGGTTTTGATTTGTGCCTGGTGTATGTTTGTCTTATTACGAGCTAACTTAGAATACAGAGGTACCTGACTATGGCATTGATAAAGTTGTTTCACCTCTCAATTTCTATTATTTGTGAGTTATAGTCAAAGAGCTGATGTATTTTATGTAGTAGTGAAGAAAAAGAGAAAAGAGATCATGTGATCATGTGCCCTTTGGAAAATTCATTGCATAAATGATCTCTGAATATGAACTTTGAACAGTCTCTTTACTAGTAACACTGGTTTAAAATATTTCCAACATTACAGTTTTACTTGGTTCTCCCCATTTCACTAGCAACTATTACTTATAAAAAAACAAACAGAAGTGTGTTGGTAACACTTAGGAGGAAAATGACTTAGCTGATTAATTGCAAGCTGTGGCTACTAGATTCTTATCATTGTGGCCAGCCAAGCCAAGTGCCGTCGAGTCGGATCCGACTCATGGTAAGAACACTATTATACTTGGTTTCATGTTTGTAAATTGATATGTTAAATGTATTTACTTGTTGCCATGTTATTACACAGGCATGTTTCCTATAAATTTACACCAAAGAGAAAACATATTACAAGGAACATATAATTATCCAACAAAGGAATAATAAATGACCATCATTATTATTATTCCAAACAAACTACAGCAAATATTAGATTCCCCACTGATTTCTCTGGGGTCAAATACACATGTTTTAGTAATTAAACGTAACAATACAAGTTGGAGATTAAATTAAGAGATATAAAACAAACCAAAGTCAAATTTATTTCAGATCTACTGTCCATTATTTTGTAGTCCTGGTGGCGTAGTGGAAACCCTGGTGGTGTACTGGTTAAGAGTTACAGCTGCCGACCAACATGTCAGCAGTTCGAATTCACCAGGTGATCCTTGGAAGCTCTATGGAGCAGTTCTAATCTGTCCCATCGGGTCGCTATGAGATGAAATCAACTCGACGGCAGTGGGTTTAGGTCTTGTTGGCACAGTGGTTAAAGGCTCAGTCTGCTCACCAAAAGATTGGCAATTTGAATCTACCATCCTCTGCTTAGAAGCCATACAGGGGAGTTCTGCTCTGTCTTACAGAGTCACTATGAGTTGCAATCAGCTCGATGGCAATGGGTTTTGGTTTGGGGTCCATTATTCGATTATATATGTATTCTTTCTGCTAATTTTCAGATAAAAAGAGCCATGGATCATTGAAAACAGAAGTTTTTGAATAGATTCAGTATCAGATGTCTTCAATGACTTTTAACATGTAATGGTAGCTCTCATGGTTGTTGTCAAATGTAATCCACGAGCAAGCTGGGAATATAAAGTAGCTTTTAAACTGGGTTTATCTCACTGTGACTAAGTGTTAAAGTTGGGGCTAATTGTTGGTTTGTTCATATCATTACCAAATAATTTAACTAGAAACTCATTTTCATAAAGCTTTACCTGGGAAAAAGCAATGCACAAATGATCTAAGAAATGACTTTTATTTTTTTATTGCGATTGAGTGAAAGTGTACAAGCAAAGTTAAATTTGCATGCCCACCTATGGGCAGCTCCTTCTGCTCTCCTTGCCTGGTGACAGCGCAATCCTCCTTTCCATTCTATATACGTCATATCCTCTTAACAATCTCCTGTCCCCACCTCCTCATCCTCTCTCTCTTCTAGTAAGAGGGCAGTAGGACAGAATCCTATAAATGCATAGAACCATGAATTGCACACATCATATGGTCACTATGGTTCTCCGAGTCCAATCCATTCCTATCCAAAGAGTGGAACTCAGTAATGTTTTCTGGTCAGGAGTAGATGAAGGTCTAGGGGCCACGCTCCCAGGGAAACTCCAGGCCTCCAGGCCTCCAGACCATCAATTGGGGTGTTTTAATGGAGTTCTTGAGGTGCACCCCTCTTTCTCTCATGTTGCCACTGGGACTCGACATTGTGTGCCCCATTATGACTGTCTCTGGTGGTGGCCGGGCACCACCTTGTTCTTCTGGTCAAATGTTGATACAGTCACCTGTTCACATGGGTCCTTTTGTCTTCTGGGCTCTTTTCCCCTCATGTCTTTGTTGTCCTCAGTGATCATCTGTTCCAGCTGAGTTGGGACCATTTGGTGTACCTCAGATGGCAGCTTGCTAGCTTTTAAGATCCCGGAAGCCACGCACCAATATGGAGTGCAGGAGACTCCCTTAGCAATAGGCTAGTTATGTCAATTGGCCTCAATGTCCCCTGAGAGCATGGTCCCTGGACCTCCACCCTAGCTTCTCTATCCATGCAATATTGGGTTAAGATTAGAATACTTTTCAGTTTTTGCTGAAGTCCAGTTAAGTTGATCTTTCTACTGTGTGCTGTTACTACTTTCACTCAGCTAAATTTCTATTAACTATCTAACATATAGCCAGCCCTCGCCCTCCCTTCTTCCCCTCCCTTGCAGCCATCAAAGAGTCTTTTCTTCTGCACATGAGTCTATTTTTATAAAGTCTTTATAGTAGGAGTTCTCATACAATATTTGTCCTTGTGCCACTGACTGATTTCACTCAACATAGCGTCTTCCAATTGAAACCAGGTATGCTCCTGAAATCATCACTGTTCTTGATCATTGCATGGTGTTCGATTGAGTATATATACTAAAGTTTGTTTTTCCATTCATCTGTTGTTGGGCATCCGGCTTGATTCCATATTTTTGCTATTGTGAACTGTGCTGCAATAAACATTCGTGTGCATGTTTTTGTTGATGTGACTGCCCTTGATTCTATAAGATATATTCCAAGAAGTGGGATTACTGGGTGAAATGATGTATTTAGTTCCAGCTTTTTCAGGAAGCGCCAGATTGCTTTCCAAAGACTGTAACATTTTGCCATCCCACCAGCAGCGTAGGAGAGTTCCAGTCTCTCCACAGCCTCTCGAGCATTTGTTGTGTGTTTTTTGGAAAATCCTAACCTTGCTGGGGTAAAATGGTATCTCATTGTAGTTTTGATTTGGATTTCTTTAATAGCTAATGATCGTGAGCATTTCTGCATGTGTCTTTTGGCTGCCTTGATGTACCTTTTTGTGAATCATCTGTCCATCTCCTTTGCCCAATGCTTAATTGGGTTATTTACCCTTTTCTTGTTAATATATTGCAGTACCTTGCAGATTATGGAGATCATGTGTAGGTCCGACATGTAGTTGCCACATATTTTCTGTCTTTGGCTGAGCAACTTGGTTGATTCTTAGCAGTTTCCATTTATCTATTTTCTATTCTGTTGATCATGCTTTGTCTTTCAGATTTTGAAGTCTGTCTAAGCTGTATAGCAAAACTTTCATTGTTGACCCTATTTTTTCTTGCGTGATCCTAAACATTTTAGGTTTGATATTTAGATCTTCTATCCAATTTGAATTGGGTTTTGTTTAAGGTGTGAGATACAGGTCTTTATTCAGTTTTTTGCAGATGGATATCCAATTTTGCCAGCACGATTCATTAGAGATTGTTTTTACCCCCGTTTACAATCTTAGGGACTTTGTCGAATACCAACTGTTCATAGGAGGATGGTGGCATCTGTCTGGTCTCAACTCTGTTCCATTGATCTATATGTCTCTTTTTGTACCAGCACCAGGCTGTTTTGACTACTGCGACAGTGTAATGGGTTCTAAGATTGGGCAGTGGGAGGCCTCCCACTGTGTTCCTCTTCTTCAGTAGTGCTTTACATATCTGGGTTTTCTTCTCTTTCCAAGCAAAGTTGGCAATGTGTTTCTCCATCTCATTAAAAAATGACTTGGAATTTGTACTGAGATTGCATTGCATATGTAGATCACTTTGGGTAAAATAGCCATTTTCACAATGTTAAGTGTTCCTATCCGTGAGTGGGGTAAGTTTCTCCATTTGTGTAAGTCTCTCTTAGTTTCCGTCAATAAAGTCTTGTAGCTGTCTTTATATAGGTCTCTTATTTCTCTAGTCAGATTTACTCCTAGGCATTTCATCTTTTGGGGGGTCTATATTAAATGGCATTGATTTGGTGACTTCTTCTTGAATGATGTCTTTGTTGGTATGAAGGAATCCTACTGATTTACTAATGTTTACCTTGTATCCTAATACTTTGCTGAACTCTTCTATTAGTTTGAATAGTTTACTTATGGATTCTTTAGGATTCTCTGCATACATAATCATGTCATCTGCAAATAGGGAGACTTGACTTCTTTGCAGATGCAGATGCTCTTTATTCCTGTGTCTCGTCTAATTGCTCTGGCAAAAACTTCTAATATGTTGTTGAATGAAAATGGTGTCTAGTTCCTGTTCTCAAGGTGAATTCTTTCAGTCTGTCTCCATTCAGGATGATATAGGTGGTTGGCTTTTGCACTGAGAAGTTTGCCTTCTATTTCTACTTTGCTGAGAGTTTTCCACATGAATGGATATTGGACTTCATAAAATGCCTTTTGTGCATCAATTGACAAAATCAGGTGATACTTTTGTGTTATTTATGTGGTTGATCACATTAATTGTTTTTCTGATGTTGAACCAGACTTGCACCCCTGGTATCAATCAAACTTGGTCATGCTGAATTATTTTTTTGCTACACTGTTGAATTATATTGACAAGGATTTTGGAGAAGATTTTTGCATCTAAGTTCTTGAATGATATTGATCTGTAATTTTATTTTTTTGTGGAATCTTTCCTCGTCTTTGGTAAAGTGGTTTCATAGAATTAATTTGGGAGTATTCCATCTCTTTGTATGCTGTGAAATAGTCTTAGTAGTATTGGAGTTAACTCTTCTCCAAAATCTTGGTATAATTCTAGGGTGAAGCCATCTTGGCTAAGGCTTCTTGTTGTTGGTAGTTTTTATTATCTTTTCAATCTCTTCCGTTGTGAAGGGGTTTATTAAGTTATTCTGTTTCTCCTTGTGATAACTCTGGTAGGTGACATGAATCTAGATACTTGTCTATTTTCTCTAGGTTTTCAAATATGTTAGAATACAGTCTTTCGGTGTATTCTGTTATGATGTTTTTGATTTCTGTGGATCTGTTGTGACATCTCCCTTCTCATTTCTTAATTGGATTATTTATTTCCTCTCCTGTTTTTCTTTAGTAATTTAAGCCTAATGTTTATCAACTTTGTTCATCTTTCCAAAAAACTAGCTTTTGGTCTTATCAATTTTTTCAGTTCTTCTTCTGTCCTCTAATTCATTTAGTTCTGTTTTAATCTTTATTATCTGTTTTATTCTGTTGCCTGAGGTGTTCCTCTGTTGATCCATTTTTACTTGTTCAAGATACAGCATTAATTCTTTGGTTTGGGTCATTTTTTTTTCCCCTTCCAGATGTGTGCATTTATAGAGAGAAACTGGCCTCTGGGCACTGCTTTGGCTCCATCCCATAGGTTCTGGTAGGATGTGTTTTCATTCTCATTTGAATCCATAAATTTCTCTGTTTTGTCCTTGTTTCTTCTATAACCCATGGCTTTTTGAGCAAAGTGTTATTCAGTTTCTGTGAGTTCCCATTTCTATCCATGTTTTTTTCTGCAATAGATTTAGACTTTTATGGCTTTTTTGGTGTGAGAACATGCTTTGCAATAATTCAACGGTTTGGATTTTGTTGAGAGTTTCTTTATGTCCTGACACATGGTCTGTTCTGGAAAATGTTCAATATGCATCCGAGAACAAGGTGTACTTATCTGTTGATGGATAAATGAGGGCTAATTTCTTAGTTGTCACAATAAGATCTTCTATGTCATTACTGAACTTTTTTCTAGAAGATCTGTCTTATACTGAAAGTGGAGGGTTGAAGTTTCCAACTATTATAGTGGAGTGATCTATCTCATTTTTCAATGTAGTCAGTGTTTGTTTGATGTGTTTGGATGCTGTAGTATTGGGTGCATAAATATTTAATATTGTTAAGTCCTGCTTGTGTATTGAAACTTTCAGCAATACATAGTGACCATCCTTGTCCACGATGGTGTATTTTACATTAAAATCTATTTTATCTGAGATTAGTACTACCACACCTGCTCTTCTTTGTATATTGTTAGCTCGGTATATATCGTTCCATCCTTTACTTTTCAGTTTGTTCATATCCTTAAGTCTAAGGTGTCTTTCTTGTAAGCAACATATAGAGAGGTTGTATCTTTTGATTCAGTATGTCACTCATTGTCTCCTTATTGGATCGTTCAGTCCATTTCCATTCAGTGTAACTATTGATCGGTATGGGTTTAGTGCTGTCATTTTGATGTATATATTTTTGTGTTGGTGTTTTCCATTCCATGTTTCTCTTGATATTCTGTTGTGAGTCATTTTTCTTTACGGGTTGGCTTTCATCATTTTCTGTATTGGTTCTGTGTTTACTGAGACACTTGTATTATGTTTCTTGTTTTGATATGTTGTATTGTTATTGTGCTTTGTAGCTACCCCTATGATCCCCCTTAGTATTCTGAGTTTAAACCCAATTTAACTTCTACATATCTTATTAACTTCCTCTCCATCAGAAAGGACTATAACTACTGTAATATATCCCTCTTTGTAATGTGATGTTATGTTAGTTTTCATGATATGATCACTGGTTCCCTTCTTTTAATATTATGTGTTTAATTGAGTTTTCTGCCTTCCCTAACTGAATAGTTTTCTGGATGTTGTGTCCTACATTGCCTCTTTAAATATACACTTAATGGTTTTGTTTTTCTAAGCAAAGAGCTTCTGTCAGTATTTCTTGTAGTTTTGCTTTGGTTTTTACAAAGTCTCTAAGCCTTTGTTTACCTGTGAATGTCTTAATTTCATCTTTATATTTGAAAGACAGTTTTGTAAGAGATATAATTTTTGGTTGGAAGCTTTTCTCCTTGAATGCTTAGACTGTGTCATCCCACTGTCTCCATGCTAACATCGTTTATGAAAAGAAGTCAGATGAAAGCCTACAGGGCTTCCCTCTGAATGTTAGCTTTGATCTGTGTCTCACTGCCTTTAACAGTTTCTGCTTACGTTTCATTTAATTAAGCTGGATTATAATTGTCTTAATGTCGATTTTGTGTGGCATTCGATATGTATCTTGGGTATTTATGTTCTCTTCTTTCATAAGTTCAGGGAAGTTTTCTGTCAGCAACTCATCAACATTTCTCTGTTTTCAGGTATACCTACCTGTTCAGGAACTCTAATTAATCATAGATTATTCCCATATGTTTCTTAATGCTTGCTCAGTTTTCTGAATTCTCTTTCTCTGATTTCTCCTCATAAATGCTGGTGACAGTTGCTCTATCTTCAAGGTCAGTAAGTCTGACTTCCCATTCACCAATTCTTCTCTTTGGGCTTCTAATTGAATTGTCTAATTCTTTAATTTTGTTATTGATCTGTTGGATTTCAGAATGTCCATGTTACTTACCTCAGTGTGAATAGTTTGCCTAATTTTTCATTTTGCTCTGCTGCATTTTGTTTAATGTCTAGGAGGGCTCTCTGTGTAATCCTTTTGTACTCGAGCTCTGATAGTTTCAGCAAGGATTCTTCATCTGGGATGTTTTTGATTCTTTATTTTAGGAGTTTTCTGGACTCACAGTGGGTTGTTTCGTTAAATGCTTGGCGATGGTTTCATTCTTTTGGGACATCTGGAGGCTGTTTAGTTTCTCTAGTGTTGCCTCAACTGAAGCTGAGACATAGTTCTGAGAAGAGAGTTGGTCACCAGCCACCTCTGTGTGCTCTAGTGACTGACCCCAGTGGACTCTCTGGGGTGGCAGGCTCCACCTCCTAGCTGGCAAGACACCACCCTACTTATGGAGTCACTGGGACCATCAACTGACTCTATGACGTGTTTCAGTAAAGGCTGGAAGAGATACCATTGGCCTTCACAGCAGTTATTTCTCCAGGCAGTCTTATTTTCAAAAAGTAAAAGCTTTCTGACAGCTTCCAAAATCAGTCAGGCCATCATGTGTGACAGGTTTCCTCTTCTGGCACACAGTGGAGGCACCTCTTCAGCCATGGCTACTGCATTGCTGTCATCTCCCACCAGGCACTATCCATAAGGCAACATTAAGCTAAACACAGCCTTTCTACTGGAAAAGTGCTCCCTAGACTGGCACTGCCTCTCAGGCTGGGAATTAAATCCTGCTGTGGCCTCTGGTTGGGTAACTCTACCTCCCAGCTGAACTAGATGGGGTCCTGGTCAAGCTACCTTTCTGCTGCAAGAATGCCAAATCTATGGTGCAGCTTCAAAAAGAGAGGTTGGAGGGGCTGTGGTGCCCTCATTCCACAGACAGGCTCTCATAATGCGGCTACTCCACACACTGTCTCTCTGATGTAGCACACACTGCTCACTTTAGTACTATGGCTCAGTGTAGCTGCCGGCTCATGCCCCCCCCCCCCACTTACTGGCCAACAAAAAGAAAAAAGTTAAAAGTCCCTGTACCTTCAGTCCATGTGAACTGCTAGTCAGCAGAAGTGGTGTTCAGCAAGAGAGGAAGTTTTCCATTACTAACACATAGTGCATACTGACATCCCTGTCCCATGTCCTAGGGCTCACTTGGTGTCCAGAAAGCTCCATTCAGTTATCAATCCAGGGCCTAATTTTCAGAGGGAATTAAGGAGACATGTGTCTAGTCCGCTGTCTTGACTCTGCCCCTCAGCAATGAATTCTAAAGCAATGTATTCTTGCAAATATGTTTGAAATCACTACACAGGCTTCGACAACCAGCCTAAAGCTTTAAGTATATTTGAATGATCCCTCACAGTTTAAGTCTATTTATTATTTGTTTTCCTTCTATGTGACAGACATTAATACAAACCTAAAAATAAAAACAAATCTTTTGTGTTAGAGCCAATTCCATCTTATATCAATCCTGTGGGACAGAATAGAACTGGCCATTAAGGTTTGCTAGGCTGTAACCCTCATGGAAGCAGACTGTCACATCTTTCTCTGAAAAAATACTTTGCGGGTTTGAACTTCAGATCTTTTAGTTAGCAGCTGAGTGCTTAAACACTGTGCCACCAGGGCTCCTTGACAATCTAGAGACTACAAAGTTTATAATATTTTGTATTAATCTATATCCTTCTGCAGCCTCTGCTTTGTCTCCTCACTCCAGTGCATTGGAGGTTTAACATTTATGGTACTTAACAGTTCATAGAAGATCAAGGAGAAAAGTCTTATTTTTAAATAGATAATTTTTTTCAACAGCATTAGATTTTTAGGGCTACCAACTGTAGCAATATATGAAACATGCTTAACTCACTTCAAATTACTGTAGGGAAGATGGAAGTGTAATATTTTACAGTGGTGTACACTACTAGATACCATCTTGAATAGAGGTGCTGATGGAAACACTATCTGGAAGATTTTGATATTTTTATAAAATAATATCAAATTTATCCTTGCATTTCTTCTAATTATTTATGTTGTGCTTCACAAGCCTTCCTGACCCAGTATGTAACAAAATACTGCCTATAGATATGTGACTTCTTGAGAAAATGAAGTTATTTGCATTGTTTACGCTAATTAATTAGATGTTATATACTAAAAAAAAAAAAAAACCCCTGTGGTAAAGTAGTTAAGAGTTATGGCTGCTAACCAAAAAGCTGAAAGGGTGAATCCAACAGATACTCTTTGGCAACCCTACGGGGCAGTTCTATTCCATCCTATATGGTCCCTATGAGTCAGAACTCACTCAATGGCCATGGAATTAGTATGTTATAAAGAGTACTTTTACCATTCCCTCTCCCTGGCAACCACTAATGAACACTAAATTAAAAAAACAAAAAATTAACAAACCCACTGCTGTTGAGTTGATTCTGATTCATAGCAACCCTATAGGACAGAGGTGAATTTCTCCATAGAGTTTCCAAGGAGAGCCTGGTGGATTTGAACTATTGACCTTTTGGTTAGCAGATGTAGCACTTAATCAGTATGATACCAGAGTTTCCAGTGAACACTGGTCTCCATATATTCATTTATTCTAATAAAAGTGGGGTCATACAATATTTTTCTTTATATTCTTATTTCACTTAGCATTATATCTTCTAGGTACATCTGTGTTACAGCATGATCCAAGACTCATGATTGTTCTTTATGTTGTTAGGTGTCCAGTCATTTCTAACTTATAGTTAGCCTAAGCGCAATGTAGCAAAACACTGCTCAGTCCTGAGCCATCCTCACAATCATTATTATTCTTGAGCCAATTGTAGCCACTGTGTCAATCCATGTCATTGAGAGCTTTCCTCTTTTTCATTGACCATACACTTTACAAAGCATGATGTCCTTCTCCAGGGACTGGTCTCTCCTGATAACATGTTCAAAGTATGTAAGAGGAAGCCTTGCCATCCTTGCTTCTAAGGAATGTTCTGGCTGTACTTCTCCCAAGACAGACCAGTTGAGTCTTCTGGTAGCCCATGGCATATTCAGTATTCTTTGCCAATACCATTGTTATTTAGGGTTGCATAGTATTTCATTGTATGTTGTGTTCCAGGAATTTTATAGTTTAACATTTATATCTTTGATCCATTTTGAGTTAGTTTTGAGTGTGGTGTAAGGTATGGGGTCTGTTTTATTTTCTTGCTGGTGGATATCCAGTTTTGCCACTACCAATTACTGAAATTACTGTTTCTGCCCCACTGAATGAATGTTGACTGATTGACAAAAATCAGTTGTTCATGTTGTTGTTGGTTGCCACAGAGTTGATTCTGACTCATAATGACCCAATGCACAACAGAAGGAAACACTGCCCAGTTCTAAGCCAATCCCACAATCGTTTTTGTACATAAACCCATCATTGCAGCCACTGTGTCAGCCCATCTTGCTGACCTAAAGTACAGTGACCCTGTACTTTACCTATGATGGTCTTCTCCAGGGACTTATTCTTCCTTACAAAATCCCTCCTGATAACATATCCAAACTTTGTAAGATGAAGTCTTATCATCTTTGCTTCTAAAGAGCACTCTGGTTATATTTCTTCCAGAATACATCTGTTTGTACTCTAAGTGGTCCATGGTACATTCAATATTCTTCTCAAACACCACAATTCAAAGGCATCAATTCTCCTGTCTTCCTTACTCATTATTCAGCCTTTGCATGCATATGACGGGATTGAAAATGCCATGGCTTGGATCAGGTGCACCTTAGTCTTCAAGATGACTTCTTTACTTTTCAAAACTTTAAAAAAGTCTTTTCAGTAGATTTTCCAATGCAATGTGTCTTTTTATTTCTTGACTGCTGCTTCCATGGGTGTTGATTTTGGAACTAAGTAAAATTAAATTCTTGGCAACCTCAAATTTGTCCCCATTTATCATGACATTGTTTGCTGGTCCAGTTGTGAGAATTTCTGTTTTCTTGATTTTGAGATGCAATCCATACTGACAGCTGTGTGGTATTTGACCTTCATCAGTAAGTGTTTCAAGTCCTCTCTACATTCAACAATCAAAGTTGTTTCACCTGCATAATGTAGATTGTAAATGAGTTTTCCCCCAATCTTAAGTGTCCTGTTCTTTTTCATGTAGTCAAGCCATCAAGTCAATTCTGATTCATAGTGACCCTTTCAATGTTGATGGGGTATCTTAGCTGACAGGAGGAGTAAGATGGAGTGAGCAGCCCCCACTTGTCTATCACCGGAGGCTTTCTTATTGCTGTAAAGCTGGAAACTATGCTACTAGTATTTAGGTACCAGGTAACAGCAGGGATACTCATGGTAGGCAGGTTTCAACTGAGCTTCCAGACTAAGGCAGACTAGGAAGAAGGACCCAGAAGTGTACTTCTGAAAGGAATTAGCCAGTGAAAACCTTGTGAATAGCAGTGAAATCTTGTCAAACATAGTGCCAGACAATGAGCCCCCCAGGTTGGAAGGCACTTGGAAGACAACTGGGGAAGAGCTACATCCTCAAGTAGAGTTGACTATAATTATGAGGATGGAGGAAAGCCTTACAGATCTTCATTTGTTGATGTGACACGACTCAAAATGAGATGAAACAGCTGCAAATGTCCATTAATAAGGACATGGAATGTACGAAGTATGAATCTAGGAAAACTGGAAACTGTCAAAAATGAAATGGAATACATAAACATCAATATCCTAGGCATTAGTGAGCTCAAATGGACTGGTATTGGCCATTTTGAATCAGATAATCAAATAGTCTGCTATTCTGGGAACAAAAACTTGACGAGGAATGGTGTTACATTCATCATCAAAAAGAACATTTTGGGGGGCAGATTCAAGAAGGCAGACAAGACATATGTCTCCTTAATTCCCTCTGAAAACTAAGGCCTGGATTGATAATTAAGTGGAGCTTTCTGCACACCCAGTGAGCTCTAGGATACAGTGTAGGACTGTCAGTCTGGACTACATGCCATTGAACAGGATACTTCTTGTCTTTCACTGAGCCCCGCCTGCTCTTGTTGAATTGGACAGCTCCCACAGGTGGAAGATAACTGACGTTTTTAACTTTTTTTCTTTTTGTTGGTCAGCAGATGTGGGATGGACTTCCCTGGCTGCTATGCTGAGCAGCAGTGCTGACATGATCAGTGGCGGAATAGCCACATTTTGAGAACCTGGCTCCAGACTGAGAGCACCACAGCCCTTCCGCTCTCTCTTTTTGGACCTCCACCATAGATTCAGCTATTTTGCAGTGGGTGAGACAGCTTGACTGGGATGCCATATTGTTCAATTGAGAGGTGGACTTAACCAACTGGAGGCCTCAGCAGTGGCTAATACCGAGGCTGAGAGGAAGTGACAGCCCAGGGAGTGATTTTCCAGCAGAAAAGTGGTGTTTAGCACAGTGTAGCCTTACAGATGGGGCCTAGTAGGTGATGACCTGCCCCTACTTTGAAATGCATCACATCATCTGGGGACAGCAGAAGAGGTGCCTCCACTGTCAGATGGAAGGAGGGGTTCACCACACCTGACAGTCTGACCAATTTTGGATGTTGTCAGATAGCTTTTACCTCTTTGAAACAAGACTGCCTAGAGAAATAACTGTGGTACAGCCTGATGGCATGTCTTCCAGTCTTTACTGACCCACATCATGGGATTAGCTGATGGACCGCGGTGAGTCTGTCAGTAGGGCCATGTCTTTGCCAGCCAGGAGGTGGGGCCTGTTACTCCAATGATTCCACAGGGCCCAGTCACCGAACTACATAGAGGTGGCTGGTGACCAACTTCCTTCTCAGAACTGTGCCTCAGCTCCTGTTCAGGCAACACCAGAGAAACTAAACACCCTCTAGATGTCCCAAAAGTAACATACCTTAGCCAAACATTTAAAGAAACATCCAGCCATGGCTCCAGGAAACTCCCACAATAAAGAATCAAAAAACTTCCTAATAAAGTTATATATCCTACAAAACTGTCTTTCAAATATGAAGATGACATTAAGACACTCGCAGGTAAACAGAAATTTAGAAGCTTTGTGAAAACCAAACCAAGACTACAAGAAATACTGAAAGAAGATTTTGGCTTAGAAAAACAAAACCAATAAGTGTATATTTAAGGAGGCAATGCAGGACACAACATCCAGAATCCTACTCAGTTAAAGAAGGCACAAAACTCAATCAAAGCTGTAATATTGAAAGAAGGAATCCAGTGAACATATCATGGAAACTAAGATACCATCATATTAAAAAGAGGGATATACTACAGTAGTTGTAGTCCTTCCAGATGAAGGGGAAGTTAATAAGATATGTAGACAATACAACTGAGTTTAAACTCAGATTATTAAGGAGTATCATGGGGTAGATGCAAAGCACAATAAAGATACAACTTTTCAGAACAAGAAACGTGACAGTCTCAACAAACACAAAACAAATACTGAAAAGGATGAAAAATCAACCTATAAAGAATAACCCAGAATAGAATATTAACAGCAACAGAGAAAACGTCAACACAAGAATAAATACATCAAAATGACAGCACAAAATATATACACATCAACAGTTATATTGAATATAAACCGACAGAACACTCTAGTAAAGAGACAATGAGTGACATCCTGGATCAAAAGACATGACCTGTGTATATGTACCTTACAAGGAACTAACCTTAGACTTAAAAATATGAACAAACTGAAAAGCGAGGGATGGAATAATGGACAAGGATGTTCACTATCTATTGTTAAAAGATTCAATATACAAGCAGTGCTCAACAATATTTAAATATTTATGCACCCAATACTAAAGCATCTAAATACATCGGACAAACATTGACTACATTGAAAAATAAGATAGATCAATCTATTATAGTAGTGGGAGACTTCAATCCTCCACTTTTAGTATTAGACAGATCTTCTAGAAAAAAGCTCAGTAAAGACACAGAAGATCTTATTGCCACAATTAACTAATTAGACCTCATTGACATATACAGAACTTTTTATACATTAACGGATAATTGCACCTTCTTCTCCAATGCACATGGACCATTTTCTGGAATAGATCATGTGTTAAAACATAAAGCAAGTCTCAATACAATCCAAACTACTGAATTATTCCAAAGCATCTTCTCAGACCATAAAGCCATAAAAGTCAAATCAATAGCAGAAAAAACATGGATAGGAATTAGAACTCATGGAAACTGAACATCACTTTGCCCAAAAAGCCAAGAGTTGTAGAAAAAAGCAGGTATGAAATAAAGAAATTTATGAAAACAAATCAGAATAATAACACATCCTACCAGAATGAAGAAAGGACCCAAACCAAAGAGTTAGCCATATAGCTTGAACAAGTCCAAAGAGAGCAACAGAAGAACTCCTCAGACACCAGAAGAAACCAGACAATTACGATTAGAGTAGAACTAAATGAATTAGAGAATAGAAGAACAATTGAAAAAATTGATAAGACCAAAGGCTGGTTTTTTGAAAAGATCAACAAAATCAGTGAAACACTGGCTAAACTTAAAAAAGAAAACCAAGAGAGGAAACAAATAACCCAAATAAGAAATGAAATGGGAGATGTCACAGCAGACCCAACTGAAATAAAAAATATTACAACAGAATACACCAAAAGACTGTACTCTAACAGATTTGAAAAACCTAGAGGAAATGGACAAAGTTTTAGATTCATATGACCTACCAAAATTAGCACAAGGAGAAACAGAACAACTTAATAAACCCATCTCAAAGGAAGAGATTGAAAAAGTCATCAAAAAACTACCAACCAAATAGAGCTCTGGCCCAGACTGATGGCTTTACTGCAGAATTCTGCCAAGCTGTTAGAGAAAAGTTAACTCCAATACTATTGATATTATTTCACACCATAGAAAGGGATGAAATACTCCCAACTTTGTTCAATGAAGCCAGCATAACCCTGATTCTGAAGCCAGGGAAAGATCCCACAGAAAAGGAAAATTACAGACCAATATCATTCATGAACCTAGATGCAAAAATCTTCAACAAAATCCTTGCCAACAGAAATCAACCACACATCAAAAAAATTATTTATCATGACCAAGTTGGATTTGTATTAGGGATGCAAGGCTGCGTCAACATCCAGAAAGACAATGTGATCAATCACATAAATAGCACAAAGATAAGAATCACCTGACTCTGTCAATTGATGCAAACAAAGCATTCGACAAAGTCCAACACCCATTCATACTAAAAATTCTCAGCAAAACAGGAATAGAAGGGAAATTCCTAATGAAATAAGGGGAATCTATGCAAAGTCAACTGCCACATCATCCTGAATGGAGAGAGACTGAAAGAATTTCCCTTGAGAATGGAAGCTGGACAAGGATATCTACTCTTACCACTTCTATTCAACATTGTACTAGAATTCTAGCCAAAACAAATAGACAAGACAAAGTAGTAAAGGGCACCTTCTTTGTAAAAGAAGTAAAAATCTCCCTATTTGCAGATGATATGATTGTATATGCAGAGAATCCTAAAGAATCTGTAAGTAAACTAATAGAAGAGTTCGGCAAAGTATCAGGATATAAAATCAATGTAAGTAAATCAGTAGGATTCCTTTATACTAATAAAGAGATCATTAAAGCAGAAATCATCAAATCAATACTATTTACTATAGCCCCCAAGAAGATAAAATACCTAGGAATAAATATAACTAGAGAAATAAGACAGCTACACAGAGAGAACTGCAATACCCTACTTCAAGAAACCAAAATAGAATTACATAAATGGAAAAATCTAGTCTGTTCGTGGCTAGGAAGACTTAACATTGTGAAAATGTCTATTTCATGCAAAGTGATCTACATATACAATACAATACCAGTGCAAATTCCAGTGTCATTTTTTAATGGGATGGAGAAACAAATCACCAACTTTGTTTGGAAAGGAAGAAACCCCAGATATGTAAAGCACTACTGAAGAAGAGGAGCACAGTGGTAGGCCTCGCATTACCAGACCTTAGAATCTATTACCCTGCCACAGTAGTCAAAACAGCCTGGCTCTGGTACAAAGAGAGACATACAGATCAATGGTACGGAGCTGAGACATCAGAGATGCCACTATCCTTTTAGGAACAACAAGAGTTCTAAGACTGTAAAATAGGGTAAAAACAGTCTCTCTAACAAATGGTGTTGGCAAAATTGGGTATCTATCTCCAAAACATTGAAACAAGACCTGTATCTCACACCTTACACAAAAACTGACTCAAATTGGATGCCAGCCAAGTGCCGTCAAAAAAGACCTAAATATCAAGCCTAAAATGATAAAGATCATGCAAGAAAAACCAGAATCAA
This sequence comes from Heterohyrax brucei, assembly GCA_028571685.1. Taxonomy (NCBI): domain Eukaryota; kingdom Metazoa; phylum Chordata; class Mammalia; order Hyracoidea; family Procaviidae; genus Heterohyrax; species Heterohyrax brucei. The sequence goes on along the minus strand of CM053166.1, from coordinate 35,584,941 downwards.
CAATGGAAGTTTTAATATACAGCTTAGACAGACTTCAAAATTTGACAAAAGATAATCAACAGAAGTGAAAATAGATAACTCAAAACTACTAAAAATCAAACACTTGTGCTCATCCAAAGACTTTATCAAGAGAGGTAGAAGAGAAGAGAAAGCCACCTAAAAGGCCACTGAAGGGGAAATATATTTGGCAACTGCTTGTCAGACCAACGTCTGATCTCCATAATCTAGAAGATACTGCAAAATATCAATGAGAGAAAGGTAAACAACCCATTTAAGAAATGGTCAAAGGAGACAGACTCTTCATCCAAGGGGACAGCCAGGTAGCCAAAATACACATGAGGAAATGCTTATGATCATTAGCTATTACAGAAATTCAAATCAAAACTACAATGAGATACCACCTCACCCCCAACAAAGTTGGCCATGATCCAAAAAGCACAAAACAACAAATGCTGGAGAAGCTGTGAAGAGATTGGAACTCTCCTAGGCTGCTGGTGAGATTGCAAAATGGTACAATCTCTTTGGAAAGCAATTTGGCATTTTCTTAAAAATCTGGAAGCAGATACACCATTTGATTGTGTAATCTCACTGGTTGGAATATATCCTACTGAAAGAAAGACTGTCATGTGAACAGATACATGCATATAAATGTTTACTGCAGCACAGTCCACAACAGGAAAATGATGGAATCAACCCAGATGCCCATCAACAGATGAATGGGTAAATGAACTGTGCTACACCATGGAACACTCAGTGGAACACTATGGAATGATAAAAAAAAAAAGATGATTTAGGAAGCATCTCATAACCTGGTTTCAACTGGAAGACATTACACTGAGCGAAATCAGTCAGCGGCAAAATGACAAGTATTGTGTGAGGCCCCTACTATAATAAGGACTTAGAAATTGAATTATGTACAGAAGAAAAGACTCTTTGACAGTTTCAAGGGTGGGGAGGGAGGCAGAGGGCTGGTCACAGATTAAATAGTTGATAGAAATGTGGTTGGGTGAAAGCAGTGACAGCACTGATAGAAAGTAGATCAACTTAACTGGACTTCAGCATAATCTGAAAACTCTCCTAATCTTAACACAATATTGCAAGGATAGAGTAGCAGGGGGAGGGATCTTGGGACTATGTTCTCAAGGGACATCAAGGCCCATTGACACAACTAGCCTATTGCCATGAGAGTCTTTTGCACCCCATATTGGTGAGTGGTGTCTTATGCCTTAAAAGCTGGTAAACTGCCATCTGAGGTACACCAAATGGTCCCACCTCATCCAGGACAGATGATCACCAAGTATAAAAAAGACATGAGAACAAAAGAGCCTAGGAGACAGAAGGACATGTGTGAATGGGTGACTGTATCAACATGTAACCAGAAGAACCAGATGGTGCCTCGCCACCACCAAAGACAGCTGTGATGGGGCACACAATGTTAAGTCCCAGTGGCAACATGAGAAAAAGAAGGATGCACCTCAAGCCCTCCACTAAAAGACTGCAATTGATAGTCCAGTGGATTAGGGATTCCCCTGGGAGCATGGCCCCTAGACCTGCTGCTAGCCCTGACCAGAAAACATTACTGAGGTCCACCCTTCAGACAGGAATGGACTGGACTCAGGGACAAAATGTGACCATATGGTGTGTGTACTTTATGGTTCTATGCATTTGTAAGCAGCTGTCCTACTGGCCTCTGAAGGGGAGAGGAGCGGTGGAGATGAGGGGACAGGAGATTGTTAAGAGGATACGACATATATAGAACAAAAGGGAAAAGTGTGCTGACACCGGGCAAGGAGAGCAGAAGGAGCTGCAGATAGGTGGGCAAGCAAATTTAATCTGGATGGTATACTTTCACTGAATTACAGTTTTAAAAAAATTCCTCCCTGCCCAGTGACAGCACACTATTCCTCTCGGCTCTATACATGTCTCATCCTTCCAATAGGCAGTGGAAGTTGCATATAGGTGGGCATGTAAATTTCTACAGAATGTACATTTTCACTCAGTCATAATAAAAAATTTAAAAAAAAAGAAAAAGAAAAGATTAGGTACACAAAAAAATATTTAAAAAATCCTAAACATTTACTGAAGTTAGATTTAACATCTGGATATGAACTGGTAAAAAGCAAATTTCACCTGGTATTTAGAAAGAGGAAATCTGAATGGGGAGAGAAATTCCCTGAGCAGCTAAGCAAATGCATCAGACCCTGAATTTCTATTTTGTGTACTATGTTTGGGCTTAAGCAGTACAGCTGGAGCCAGGGGCCAAGGGGCCACTTTAATCAGAAGAGGGACAGGCCTGTGATCTCTCAGTGTAAAGCATTAGGTAGAGACTGAAATTATTTTAAATGCTCTTTGATCAGTCATTCACCTTCTCAGTTTAGCTTTTGAGAAAACTCATGAGGCAACTTTTAAGTGAGTAGATTTTCATTGCCTTTAGTCTTTCTGAAAAAAATGCAAACTCATTGTTCGAAGAATCTGTTGGCATTTATTTTGTTGTGTGAGCATTTTTATTTTTCTTGTGAAAAGAGTATTCTAATGTTCATTTAAGTCTACTTAATCATGCCCGTCCTGTTTTAAATCTGATTGTTCCAAAAACAGAATTCTAGGAAGAATGTCAGCTCATTCAAGAAGTGAACCCAGGAAGCACAAGCAAGTTAGGAAACACAGACGGGAAAGGAAAAAAGTCCTATAGAGTGTATTAAGAGATGAGCCCCTAAGAAGATAAAGTACCTAGGAATAAATCTAACCAGAGAAATAACAGACCTTTACAAAGGGAAATACAAATCCTTACTACAAGAAACTAAGAGTTACATAAGTGGAGAAACCTACCCTACTCATGGATAAGAAGACTTAACATTGTGAAAATGTCTATTTATCCAAAGCAATCTACTTATCTAATGCAATCCCAGTACAGGTTCCAGTGACATTTTTCAATGAGATGGAGGAACAAATTACCAACATTGTCCAGAAAGGGAAGAAGGCCCGGATAAGTAAAGTACTACTAAAAAAGAAGAACACACTGGGAGGCCTCTCATTATCCGACCTTAGAACCTATTATACTGCCACAGTAGTCAAAACAGCCTGGTATTGGTATGAAAACAGACAATTAGATCAGTGGAACAGAATCAAGACCCCAGAGATGGCACCATCTGCCTATGAACAATTGATATTTGACAAAGGCTGTAAGACATTAAACTGGGGTAGAAACAATTTCTTCAACCAATGGTGCTGGCAAAATTGGATGCCCACCTGGGCTAAATTAAAACAAGACTCATATCTTATACCTTATACAAAAACCAACTCCAACTGGATAAAAGGCCTACATATCAAATCTAAAATGATAAAGCTCATCCAAGAAAAAGTAGGAACAACAATGGAAGATTTAATACACAATGTAGACAGACTTCAAAAACTGCCAAACAAAACACAAACAACAGAAAATAGATAAATGGGAACTACTAAGAATCAATCATTTTTGTTCATCTAAAGACTCTATTAATAGACTAAAAAGGTCACCTACAGAATGGGAAAAAATATTTGGCAACTCTATGTCAGACTAACACCTGATCTCCATAATCTATAAGGTACTACAAAATATCAACAAGAAAAAGAGAAATCATCCAATTAAGTGATGGGCAAAGGAGATGGACAGACACTTCTCTAAAGAGGAGATCCAGGTAGCCAAAAAACACATGCGGAGATGCTCACAATCATTACCTATTAAAGAAATTGAAATCAAAACGACAATCAGATACCATCTCACCCCAACAAGGTTGGCCATGATCCAAAAAATGCAAAACACTAAATGCTAGAGAGGCTGTGGAGAGATTGGAACTCTCCTACACTGTTGGTGGAATTGCAAAATGGTGCAACCTCCTTGGAAAGCAATCTGGCTCTACCTTAAAATAATGGATATAGATATACCATTTGACCCAGTAATTCTACTGCTTGGAATATATCCTACATAATCAAGGCCATTCACACCAACTGATACATGCACACAAATGTTCATTGCAGCACAGTCCACAATAGCAAAAAGATGGAATCAACCTAGATGCCCAGCAAAAGAAGAATGGATAGGTAAACTATGGTATATATACTCAATGGAACACTATGCAATGATAAAGAACAATGATGACAGCAGGAAACATCTCTTAACCTGGTTTCAGCTTGAGGACATTATGTTGAGTGAAAGTAGTCAGTGACAGAAGGGCAAATAATGTATAAGACTACAACAAGAACTTAAAAGCAGACTCATGCGTAACAGAAAAGACTCTTTGATGGCTGCAAGGGTGGGGAGGGCGGGAGGGGGAGGGAGGAGGCTTTAGATTAGATAGTTGTTAGAAATTTGGTTGAGTGAAATTGGTGACAGCACACATTAGTAAGAAGATCAATATTAACGGGACTTCAACACAACTGGTGTACTCCTCCCATCTTAACCCAATATTGCAAGGACAGAGTAGCTGGGGCGGGGGGCCAAGTACCATGCTCTCAGCAGAAATCGAGGCCAACTGGCACAACTAGCATTTTGCTAAAGAGGTCTCTCTGCACCCTACATTGGTGAGTGGCGTCTGGGGTCTTAAAAGCTGCCAAGCTGCCATCTGAGGGCACAGCAAATGATCCCAACTCAGCAGGAACAGATGATCACGAAGGTCCATAATGACATGGGGGAAAGAGAATTCGGCAGACAGAGAGACCCACGTGAGTGGATATCTACGATGACTTGTGACCAGAAGAACCAGATGGTGTCTGGCCACCACCAGTGACAGCCACGATGGAGCTCACAAAGGGGAGTCTCACCGGTAACACAAGTATAAATAGGGGTGCACCCTGAGATCTCCACTGAAAGACCACAAATGTTGGTCCAGGGACCTTGAAGTTCTCCTGGGAGCGGGGCCCCTGGCCCTGATGCTGCCCCTGTCCATAAATCATATTGAAGGTCAACTTTTCAGAAAGCAATGGATTGGACTTGGTGATGCAGAGTGACCATATTGCCTGGGCACTTTACGGTCCTAGGCATCTATAGGAGGTCGTACTGTTGACCTCACACTGGAATAAGGGGATTGGGTGGAGAGGAGTAGACAGGAGACTGTTGGGAAGATAAGACATGTATGGAGCAGAGAGGAGGAGTGTGCTGTCACCATGCAGGGAGAGCAGTGGAAGATGCATGTAGGTCAGCATGTAAATTTATATGGGAATATCCATTTTCATTCAATAACAATAATAATAAAAGATTAAATCATACTGGGATAGGTCTCAATTCTAAATGACTAGTGTCTTCATTAAAGACGAAAGCATAATATATTCTTATGATTTGTTTTTTTAATTAAACTGTATCTCTTCAGATTTAAAAAAAAAGAAATTTTTCAGAGGAAGAGAACTTCCTAGAAATATCAGATGTAGAATATAAGAACTCTTCAAGAGATCAGGAACGACATGAAGCAAAAGGCTGCAGAGCATAATGACATACTAAACAGGATACAAGAAAGCACAGAGACAGGAAGTAGAAACTTGGAAGACCAATAATAAAATTACAAAATTAGACAACTCAATAGAAAGTCAAAGGATCAGAACTGAGGTAGTGGAAGTCAAAATTAGTGAGACTGAAGATAAAGCACATGACATCAACACATTTTAGGAAAAGTCAGACAGAAGAATTTTTAAAAAATCAAGAAACACTAAGAATTATGTTGGACTCTGTCAAGAGGAGAATATACGAGTAACTGAAGTGTTAGAATGGGGGGAATAACAGAAAATACAGAGAGAACTGTCAAAGATTTGCTGACAGGAAACTCCCGTGATGTCATGAAATATGAGAAGATAATTCATATAAGACACTCATCGCGCTCCACAAAAGGTAGATCTCAAAAGAAAGACCTCAAGCCATATTACAATCAAACTTGCCAAAACTAAAGATAAGGATACAATTTTCAAAGTGGCTAGGGAAAAGCAACAAATAATCTACAAACAAGAGGAGGAAGAGGAAAAGAGTTCCAGAAATCTGTACAATGATTTGTTGACTCCATTGCTATACAGTCAGCTGTTCAGATAAAGGGACAATCTCTACAACTCTGGACACAAAACAGGTGGGGGCTCTAAATTAAATAATTCCCTGTATTCACACAAGGGTAGGAGATGCTGGAGTTCCAAACAAACAGAGCGGACAGTCCCAGTTGACTATGCTACTGGCACCTAATGAGTAGACGCCAGAAGTGCTTCTAAATGTCTTACAGTGGACAGGATAGCCCCTACTCCCAACAAGAACTCATCTAACTAAAAAATACTAACGGTGCTGAAGTTGAGAAACCAGGATGTACTGCTAGGGAAAAATCAGTGACTCACTGCAGCCAGGGGTAGAAAGAAGTTACATGCAAGTATAAGAGAGAATTTTTGTGGTCATAGAAATGCTCTTAGACTGTAGTAATAAATAGTTATATGGGTATAAACTTTTATCAAAACTCATCAAACAGTATACTTAAAATGGATACATTCTATTGTTCATACAAACTGATGTATTTGTGTGTGATTAAAAGTTATTTCAATGATTAAAAGCTTCCAAGCATATTAGCATGCCACTACAACATGCATGGAAACCCTGGTGGTGTAGTGGTTAAGTGCTACATCTGCCAACCAAAAGGCTGGCAGTTTTAATCCACCAGGTGCTCCTTGGAAATGCTATGGAGCAGTTCTACTCCATCCTATAGGGTTGCTATGTGTAGGAATTGACTCAATGGCAGTGAGTTTGGTTTGGGGATTATAACATCAAAAGTAATAGTTTAGAATTTTGTTTAAAGTTTCTACTGTATCTCATCAAACTTGAGTGAAAGTATGCACATATAGAAAATAATTCATAAACAAGAACTCGAATGACTATATTACAATAAAATTGTTCAAAGTTTAAATCCTCATTAAGGTGTCTTTACACAAAATTCCAAAAATAAAAAAATAAAAAAGAGAAGATGAAAGCTAAGGTCAGTTGGAACTCGGTCCCTCCAGGGAGACTCAGGTTGTACATATAAGAACATGGCTTAGACTTGTCCCAACAAAGAATGGGGAAGCTAGCCCATTTATTCACTACTCCTGTTCATCACTGAGGGATTTTCGTGAGGATGTATAATCCCTGGCATTTCCTAGCGCCCCTGAGTATCCGATGAATAAGAGCCAGTAGCCCCAGAGAAAGCCCTCACAGAATCAAAGACTAACACTAAAGGTGGGAACCTGGAAGCTGTAGAAGAATTGTCCACTGTGATTGAGTGAACTCAGAAGAGATACTGGGAGAAATTCTCAGAGTATTAATAGTGTTTGTTAATTTATACTTATTTGAGTAAAAATATCTCTGGTACCTGTTACATGGCTGCAACGATGGCCTCAAGCATAGCAACAATTGTTAGGTTGACGCAGGACCAGGCGGTATTTCATTCAGTTGTGCAAAACTGAATGGCACCTAACAACAACAGCAATGTGCTAAAAGTCGGTGAGTATTGGGAAGATAAAAGTTGGGAAAGCCAGAAACCTAACAATCATCGTGGCTATTTTTCCCTCCTTCCAACCCCACATTAAATGATCTTCATCCTTGTGAATTTTGCACCTAACTATCTTTGGTGCACTGAGTTTCTGTTGATGGTGATGAAAAACTTGGCAACAACTGTTGATGACGGTTGCATATCATGATTAATGTGATTGATGTCACTAAGTTGTTTGTGTGAAAAACAATAGGCAAATGTGTTATATGTATTTTTACAATTAAAAAATACCTTTTGCCTGTCTTTTTATTTTTGCTGTCAATGTCCCAGTTTAAGTTCTTACTGTAATTCCCTCAACACCTTCAATGCAGCTTTGACTTCTTCCTTCAATACCATCATTTCCTGATTATATATTACCTCTTGAAACAGCTGAACATGGATCAGTTCTTTCTGGTATAATGAGTCTGAGTATTTCTTCCAGTTTCTTTTGATGCTTCCTGAGTCATTTAACACCTCCCCCATAGAATTTTTCACTACTGCAACTCAAGGCTTGATTTTTTTCTTCAGTTCTTTCAGCTTGAGAAATACAAAACGTGTTCTTCTCTTTTGCTTTTCTATTTCCAGCTCTTTGCACATGTTATCATAATACTTTACTTTGTATTCTCAAGCCAACTCTTGAAATCTTCTGTTCAATTCTTTTACTACATCATTCCTTCCTTTTGCTTTAGCAACTTGATGTTCAAGAGCAACTTTTAAAGTCTCCTCTGACATCCAATTTGGTCTTTTCTTTCCTCCCTGTCTTTTTAATGATCCCTTGCTTTCTTCATGGGTGATGTCTTTGATATCATTTCACAACTCATCTGGTCTTCAGCTGTTAGTGTTCAATGCATCAAATCTGAGAGATGTTTCAACAAATGGAGGCAGCACTGGAAGTGCTCACTTGTCTATGCCAAGAATTTTGGAGGACAGCTACTTGGCCAACCAACTGGAAGAGATCCATATTTATGCCTATCCTCAAGAAAGGTGACCCAACAAAATGCAGAAATTGTTGACCAATGTCGTTAATATCACATGCAAGTTAAATTTTGCTAAATATCATTCAAAAGACACTACAGCAGTATATTGACAGGAAATTGCCAAAACTTCAAGCCAGATTCAGAAGAATACATGAAACCTGGGATATCATTGCTGATGTCAGATGGAACTTGGCTCAAAGCAGGGAGTAACAGAAAGATGTTTACCTGTGTTTCATTGACTATACAAAGGTATTAGACTGTGTAGATTGTAACAAATTACAGTTAACATGATAAAGAATGAGAATTCCAGTATACTTAATTGTGCTCATGAAGAATCTGTAGATGGATCAAGAGGCAGTTGTGCAAATAGAACGAAGGGACATTGCATGGTTCAATTTCAGGAAAGGGGTGCGTCAGGGTTGTATCCTTTCACCATACATTTTCAATCTGTATGCTGAGCAAATAATTGGAGAATCTGGACTATATGAAGAAGAACAAGGCATCGGGATTGGAAGAAGACTCATTTAACAACCTGAGTTACACAGATGACATAACCCTGCTTTCTGGAAATGAAGAGGAATTGAAACAGTTACTGGAAAAAATCAAAGACCACAGTCTTCAGTATGGATTGCACCTCGACATCAAGAAAACGAAAATCCTCACAACTGGACCAATAAACAACATCTTCACAAATGGAGAAAAGATTGATGTCAAGGATTTCATTTCACTTGGTTCTCCCATCAACTCCCATGGAAGCAGCAGTCAAGAATCAAAAGACACACTGCAGTGGGAAAATCTACTGTAAAGGACCTCTTTAAAGTACTGAAAACTAAAGATGTCACCTTCAAGACCAGGACACACATGACCATGGCATTTTCAATTACATCATATGCATGTGAAAGCTGGACAGTGAACAAGTAAGAGAGAAGAATAATTGATGCCTTTGAATTGTGGTGTTGGAGCAGAATATTGAATGTACCATGGACTGCCAAAAGAGCAAACAAATTTATTCTGGAAGAAGTACAACCAGAGTACTCCTTTGCAGCTAAGATAGTGAGACTCTGTCTCACATATTTTCAACATGTTGTCAGGAGGGATCAGTCCCTTGGAGAAGTACATACTGCTTGGTAGAGTGGAGGGTAAGTGAAAACGAGGAAGACCCTCAACAAGATGGACTGACACAGTGGCTGCAACAATGAATTTAAGCATTAAAAACAATGTGGGCATGGCGCAGGAATGGGGATTTTTTCCTTCTATTGTGCATAGAGTCACTATGAGTCAGAAATGACAGCACCTAATGGCAACAACATAATTCCTTATGTATAAGTTACTGAAGGATTCTGTTAACTGGCGTTTCAGTTTCACCCTACTTAAAATCTTTTAAAGTTTCTCTATGAACTTCAGGAAAAAATTCAAACTCTTTATCAATACCTGGTTCTTGCTCATCTCCCCAGAATCACTGCTCATTTGTCTCCTGTCCATCTCACATGAAATATATGATTATTCATGCCAAGATACCTGCTGCTTCTGGGCTTCACCAAGTGCTATACAATCTATGGAAATCCTAATGGTATAGTGATTAAGGGTTATGTCTGCTAATCTACTGAAATCTATCAATCACTCCTTGAAGACTCTATGGAGACAATTCTACTCTGTCCTATAGGGTCATGTTGAGTCAGAATCAACTCATTGGCAATGACTTGGATTTTATACAGTCTATGACCATGCATGTTTTAACCTACTTTTAAAAATGAGTCACCACCCCTCAATAGGAAGTCCTACTAACACTTGTTATTTTCTAGTTAATTCCTACCTTCAAATCAGTTGACTTTTTACAATAATTTTCTCTCCCTCTCTTCATCTATAGTCTTTGCTTGTTCTCCACCAATATACCTTATATATCTTTAACATAATTCTTTAGTACATCTTAGTGTTGTTAGTCACTGTCAACTCAGCTCTGACTCATGGTGACAATATGTGTAACAAAATTTTCCCTAAATGAGACTGGTTCTGCACCATCCTCATAATTGTTGTTGTGTTTGAGGCCACAGTAGAAGCTATTGTGTCAACCTGTCTTGTGGAGACTTTCTCTGGTTTTCACCAAACCTCTACTTTATCAAACAGGATGTCATTTTCTAGCAACTGGTATTTCTGCATGATGTGGTATGGATATTCTGTTATCTGACTTCTCAACTAGTCTTGGGGACTCCTTGAAGAAAAGACTTGTGCCCTTCATGTTTGTATCCCCAATGCCTGAAGTTGTGTTCATTTTCAGTAATGCTAAATGAGGAAATGTGAATTAATGACAGAAGACAATGCTCAGAATTCCTGGGATCTCACAGCAGAAGACATGGTGTCTGTCTTTAAGGAACTAACGATCTGAAGGCCTTTTACTTTTTAGAATTTAATTACATGACATATCAGTATATGCAATAAGTATAAATGCCTCCCCGTTGAGTTCCTATGACCTTAGAAAGCAAGTTCTAGTCTGAAATATCCATGATAAAGCCAATTTCCTTGGTATTAGCTATAGGCTTTGTTCTGAGTAATTACAGTTCTAATTTCCTCCAATTATTCATGCTGAGTCCCTCTACAACCTTCCATATCTCTGGGCCCCACATCTTGTACATCTGATGAAAATCTAAAATTTAGCCCCCTGGAGTCACAGTTTAGCATTCCAGGGTCTTCTCTATTTTCACCTCATTTCATAAATGCTTATAATACACATTTAAAAAGGCAATGAGACAGCTGGAAAAAGATTTTTCTCTCCACCTTTATTTAGCAATTGCTTCTTAAAACAGGAAAGCAGCAGTATGTGCATGATTCATCATCTTTTATCCCTATATTAGCATCGAAAGGAAGGAAGATGTCAGTGGATTTATAGCAGTGAAAGTTTGTGATTGGCAGTACTGTGAGCTCTTTGATTAGATTTGCAAATCGAAAAGGATTTTACATGAGAAAGCTAGTGAAATATGGCAAATCTGATAAAACTAATGCAAGAGTCAATGAGAAGGTCATTATGTTGAATAAACGGCCAGTGTGCAATTACAATTTTCCACTGCCCTTAGTGTTTTCTTGGAAATCCTGGTGGCATAGTAGTTGAGACCTACCTCTGCTCACCAAAAGGTCAGCAGTTCAAATACACCAGGTGCTCCTTGTAAACTCCATAGGGCAGTTCTACTCCATCCTACATTGAAGCTATGAGTTGGAATCAAGTTGATGGCAATGGGTTTGAGCTTTTATAGTGTTTGCTAAAATCAACTCAAAATTACAAAGCTTGTGCTTTTTTTTCCTTTTCTCCCCATAGCAAATGTCTAAATAACAGAAAAGAGGCATGCATGGATCAATCTATTCAATGTAGCCTAATAATATTGCTAATTATGAACTTTCCTATGCTACTTCTTGCTACTATAGCCGTTCTTCAAGCCATTTCTTTGATCTTGAACCTTCTTTCTCTTCTTAGTAACACAGCTGATTAGCTCATCCTTCAGGTCTCTAATTGTCTCAGTTAAGAATATCACAACCAACTTGTTTAAATAATGCACCATCCTTTACTACCTATCATTGCACCTTGATAGATTGATAGATTCACATTCATATTTTCATTTAGTAGTTTGTCTAGTTTCCCATTTCAATACACTTATTTTTATTCATTAATTTATACTCAGATAATAATAACAATAATTCCATAATTATTTTTGTTAATTTATTGACTTTTTGGTTGCTTACTATATTTAATACCATGTAGCATAAATTATACAGGTTTGGTGACACAGTGGTTAAACACTTGGCTGCTTACTGAGAGATCGGTGGCTCAAACCCACTAGCTGCTCCACTGGAGAAAGATGGGACAGGCTGCTTCCATAAAGCTCTACAGCCTTGAAACTCTATGGGTGGTACTTCTATTCTGTCCTAAAGTGTGGTCATGAGTCAAAACTGACCTGATGGCAGTGGGTTTGGTCTTTTGGTTTCAGTGCAAATTACACATTAGCTTTAACCATCCCCCTCTACATGTAAAAGGTATATGTTATTGCTTCCATTAAGAAGATTAAAACACAAAGTTCCAGAAAGATCAAAGGAAGTTTGCACAAGATCATATGGCTAGTAAATGGGGGAACCGAGATTTAAGGACAGATCTTTCTGATTACAGAGCCTATACACTTAACCAATCTGCCAAAGTATATCTACATAAGTAGGCTGGGACACTACTTTCTGACAAACTGAAGATATGTGAGTACCCATCTTTTTCTCTGCCATTTACATGCTGCTATTGATTTGGGTACAAAACAAATATTCCCTGAAAAAGGAATTACATGAAGACCATAAACAACATTTTTCTTTTTTCCCAGATTATTTTCTCTACGGTAGCTTGAGAGACTAGGTAACAAAATACCATGATGGCTGGTTATCACTGATAAAAGGCCCAGCTTTGTAAAGGTCAGATAAAGTCAGAAATCCACAAACATTCACAGGTTAGGAATTCAAAAAAGGAACATCATTTTCATTTTTGTTCTTTGATTCAAAATATTCTTATGATGAAAATAAATATAGACTAGTGCAGAATAGCATCAAGGACAGCTAGACACTTCAAAAGAAAAGAAAAGATACAGGGTTTTGAGATTTAAATGAACAGAGCAGTCACAAGATGTGATAATTTTCATATCCTCTGCCCACTTTAGGGAGTCACTGAGTGGTGAAAACGGTTGATTGCTTGACTACTAGCTTAGAAGTTGTCAGTTTGAACTCACCAAGAGGCACCTGAGAAGAAAGGCCTGGCTATCTGGTGGCTAAGTGCTTACAACTGCTAACAAAGTGTTGGCAGTTGGAATCCAACAGACCCTCCTTGGAAACTCCATGGTGCAGTTCTGCTCTGTGCTATGGCGTCGCTATGAATCAGAATCAACTTGCTGGCAACAGGTTTGGTTATTTTTTTGTCTGCTTCCAAAAGGTCATGGCCTTGAAAGCCGTTTGCATTCATGCACTCCTACTCTGAAACCCTGTGGAGGGCAGTTCTACTCTGACACACATGAGGTCACCATGAATTGGATTCAATTCCACAACAACTAGTTTGGCTTTTATTCTTGCTTGTCCACTGTAGGGTTGGAGATGGAATGCAAAATCAATTCCAGTGAGCTGTCCATTTTATCGCTTTAAGTGCATAATCATTGATGTGCTGGTTTTTGTTTATTTGTTTGTTTGCTTTTCTTTATTATAACAGAAAGATGGCTTTCAAAACCTTCTTTTATTCCTAATTATACAGCAAAATCAGCCCGTGACATGAGTTTGCATTCATGTTGACCCCTAACATACAAAGTTAAAGAGGAAAAATTAAATGAAAAAAAAAAAACTATTACACTATCTGCCACACCAACATATTCTTCTAGGAAGACAAATTGCAATCACTTGAAATCCCAACCATTGTACCATAATGAAGTGTCAATCTCCAGTGCATGATGTGCACTTTATACTCTATTATGGCCAATGTTTCTGTATCTATAAAATGTTATTGGTAAATATTTTTGTTAAAGTCACTCATCAATGAAAATATATGATACAAACCATTTTAGACTAGTAAATTGATAATTATTTTCTGTAGTAAAATAATCTTTTTGGGAAAATAATAGAAAGAAGTAATCGTGGTTAATTTGAAAATAACATAAATTGTAGATCTTTTAAATTTCAAAGGACATAATGCACTAATGCTAATAAAATGCCACCTTTTAATTTATATTAGTGTCTTTTATAAAAAAGAAACAAGCACCTAGCCAAGCCAAGCCAAGAACCGTCGAGTCGGAATGATTTTTTATGTGATAATATATCTGTTATATACTTATCTTTTCTTTCTTTTATCGAAAAATAAACTAATTATATGACATTGTAGGTTTTGTTTTACTTCTTTTGATGTCTGTTTTCTTTAAGTGGAAAAGTACTATTTTCAAACAAGATTGGAACCCACACTCTATAAAATATTTCCTATAGCCACATAAACTGACTCTCTTCCATTGATCATGTCAGTAAAAGTGTGGATAAATATGAGTGTAGAATATTCTGGGACTCAGAAGACAGGTTGAAGATATGGGCAGCAAAATGAGTAGAACAAAACAGAAAGAAAATTGGAATGCTTGGGGAAGTGATTTCAGAGTAGTTTGGCTTGAGAACCACTCTGGCTTCTTATCCAACCTGTTGTTGTTAACTAGTGTCTCATTGATTCTGGTTCGCGGTGGTCTTATGTGTTCCATGTAGGAACTGCTCCATGGGATTTTCTTGGTTGTAATCTTTATGCAAGTAGATTGCCAGGCCTTTTTTCCACAGTTCCGCTGGGTGGATTCATACCATCAACCTTTAGGTTAGCAGTCAAGTACAACACATTTGTGCCATGTAGGGACCTACAGCTGCAAAAGCAACCACACTATTGAAAGAGTGCCTAGTTTTGCCTTGGACAATCCAAGGTGCTTTCCCGGAGAAGATAATGTTTTAATTGCCTAAAAATTTGATTATGGATTCTGGAATAAATAAATAAAGTAAGTTGAAGGAAGGGAAAAGAACTATGTGTTAGGAAATTCACATTCTATAATTTATCACAATCCTATGAGGAAATTATTAGCAATCCTCTTAAGGAGGGAAAAAAAGAGCCTGAATGAGTAAGTAGAAACCCTGGTGGCATAGCAGTTAATTGCTATGTCTGCTAACAATTTGGATCTGCCAGGTGTTCACTGGAAACCGTATAGGGCAGCTCTCCTCTGGCCTATAGGGTCACTATGAGTAAGAATGGACTCGAGTGTAAGCAGTTTGGGTTTTCAGTTTTTAAATGGACAAGCAATTGTTTCAAACTTTCAACTTTCAAGTGGCAGAGACTTGAACCCTGACTGAAGTCCAGAGCACCTGCAAATCCTCTGATGTGTGAATGAACATTATATAAGCAGGAGAATTAGAAAGTTGTGAGTGACTGCAGTGGGGAGTCTGTGACAAGAGTACTTAGAGATCGAATGAAACCTGAATGACTAGAACTAGATGTTGAATAATTCTGACTACTTGTGTGAGGAGTTCACATGTTTATTCTCCTAGGTTAAGCACTTATTGAAGTGCATTGCAGTCACAGCACAGAAAGATCAATAGACAATATGCGAATAAGTCTACATGGCTGTATGCCAATAAAATTTTATTTATGGCCACTGAAATTTAAATTTCATATGATTTATACATGAACAAAATAGTATTCTTTTAGTCCTACCATTTAAAAATAGAAAATATTTTTTAGCTTGCCAGTTGCAAAGGACACCAACTCACGGCGACCCATGCATGTCGGAGTAGTACTATGTTTATAGGGCTTCTGTAGCTGATTTTTCAGAACTAGATTGCCAGGCTTTCCTTTCAAAGTGCCTCTGGGTAAATTCAAACCTTCAACTTTTCAGTCATCAGCCAAGCATG
Source organism: Heterohyrax brucei (assembly GCA_028571685.1). Lineage (NCBI taxonomy): Eukaryota > Metazoa > Chordata > Mammalia > Hyracoidea > Procaviidae > Heterohyrax > Heterohyrax brucei. Next base: position 35,569,037 of record CM053166.1, on the reverse strand, counting down.
TTAACTGTTTGCATCATGGAGGAACTCCTTTTTCCTTGCAGGGTATACAAAGAGATCTGAGTTGAACTTGGCGCACAAGCCTTGGTTTGTTGATCCCTATGCTAGGTCAGTACATCATAACTCTTACTGACTTATAGCAAGTCAAAAGTCAAGGGGACTTGAAAAAGGAAGAGAAAAGAGAGACGTAAAGCACAAGGGGGGATAGCCAGCCAAGCCAAGTGCCCCATTTTAAATAAATGGAGAGACTATTACAAAGGGTTGGGTGAACTTACTGCTCTTAGAAACAACCCATCTCCCATTTACAGATTGAACCAAGGCTTACTTATATGACATCTTTGTGATATTTAGAAAATTGCCCATCTTTTCAGATCCAAATATAGGTTGAAAAGCGAAGCTTAAATTGAATTTCAGCATCACTTGTTCCAATATCAGTTACTTTTGGTCAGTACACTTCTTGCACAACTGTTCATGGAAGCCATGATTTTCTTATTATTCCATCACTTTTTAAAATCTTTTTTTACCCTCTCATTTCCATTTGTAGATAAACTTCCATCTCACATAAAAAGTTTTCCATGAGCATAATATAAACATTAATTAGATGACATCTTTATTTTCTACCTATCAACAACCATTAGTAAGTGGTCCTCTCTTAATTTAAATAAATCAAATGCAGGAAATAGTAAGCAAAGAGAAGAAAAGAATGAACCTGATGGAGAAGGAAAAGAATTGAACATTATGTTTAGGGGTTGGAATATGCAGAGTTATGATGTATATGGTTACAGAGAGAGTGCAGATTGTCTTAATAAAGTCTCAGCCACAATTTATTAAAATAACTTTCAAGTATTGGACACTTGTTACACATAGCTTCCTCAATGCATTCATAAATTCCTCACATTCTATTTTGAAACAATTTGGGCCTAAGAAAATTAAACTATTTTATCTTTTACATATCTTTAGCAATTTTTATTTCTTTAACAAAGTTGATGTTTTGACGTTGCTTCTTCCATTCTTAAATTCCCGTGATTCTAAAAGAACAGTAACCTCGTGTTAATTTACAGGAAGCATCACAGAATGGTGGATTCCAACAGATCTACTTTCAGATATACTTTATACTGTGCAACTTTGGGCATGTTTCTTATGTTTATTGAGGTGTACATTCTTTATCTGTAAAATAGGAATCATATTGCCTACTTTGCAGCTGTGGAAGAGAATTAAAGGTATCGGAAACCCTGGTGGCATAGTGGTTAAGTGCTATGGCTGCTAACCAAAAGATTGCCAGTTCAAATCCACGAGGTACTCCTTGGAAATTCTATGGAGCAGTTCTATCCTGCCGTACAGGATTGCTATGAGTTGGAATTGACTTGACAGCACTGGGTTTGGGGTATAGTCAAGATAGGATTAAATTATAAGTATCATAATAAAGTTCCCAAAGAAAAAGAATAATTGTTACACAAATATACTATGAATTTTCAAATCATTATGAAAAGTTCAAGCATTTAATAGTATAAGTGAGACTTAGATGAGTCAGGGTGGACTTGACAGCAACAGGCTTCGTTTTTGATTTTATCCTGTACTTGGATTATTGATGATTATTTTTCCTGTTCTGAAATACAGCCCCATAACCTGTTGCTGTCAAGTCAGATTTCGACTCATAATGACCATATAGGACAGAGTGGAATTGCCCATAGGGTTTTCAAATTTTCAACCTTTCGATTAGCAGCTAAGTTCTTAACCACTACACTACCAAGGCTCCCTGAAATGTGACATACCTGATATTTACGTGCTTTGGGGATTCAAACACATTTCCGTTTATTTATGAAATCAGATAACCTTTCCTGAAGACCAAATAATTTATATAATTATGTAAGCTACAACAATAGATAGCGAATCTTCCATTCATGAATTTACAATTATTCCTTCTTAACCTATATTATAGCCTTACTTTAAGTATATGTAAACCAGATATACCATAGAACAATCTGATACAATATCCTATAACATACCTACGTTGTCCCTCTTAAGCTTGCTTAAGCTTATCATTATTTCAGTCCTAAAGTTTGGAAGTCATTGCCAAACCAAGTGCCGTCGAGTCAGAAGTCATTAGTCAAACCTAAAACCTGGAAGTTACATGAGATTCTTTCTGTACTCATAATTTCCACATCCAGTCAGTCATCATGTTTATGAATTCTAACTTTTAAATATCCCTTACATCAAGCTCTTTTTCTTCATATCCACTGTTATGGCTATAACTCTATTCAGCACTATTTCTTGTGTCAGTTTCCACAACTATCGTCTATCTACCTGGTCTGGCTCCCTTGACACTTGAATCTTTTCACTGGTAGCTGGCATGTAAGATGTCCCTGATATTCTGTCTTTATGCTTGCTCGTGTTGTTGCTTTGTTTGTTTTAATGACTAATAGAATACAGCCGAAGTGGTAGAGTGTGCACCATCCGACGCTAGATTTAAAGGGTATTGCAGCTTTTGACATCTTGCCAACAGGCTGTGTAGACAACAACACACTGCTGCAGAAAGACCTGTTTACAGAGGCACCTAGATTACTGGGCGACAGCCAGCCATACAAGACAGTTACCTTAAAAGTGAATCCTCTAGCCTCAGTCAAGTCTTGAGGTGACTTAACACCGGCCAACATTATGACCGCAACCACAAGAGGACCCTGAGTCAGGACCACTAAGCCAAATATGGTATTTTCAAGGTTCATCCATGTGTAGTTGGATTTTTGAAGACCTAGTTTCTGGAAACCCTGGTGGCATAGTGATTAAGTGCTACAGCTGGTAACCAAAAGCTTGGCAGTTCAAATCCACCAGGTACTCCTTGGAAACTGTATGGGGTAGTTCTATTTTGTCTATAGGGTTGTTATGAGTTGGAATCAACTTGATGTCACTGGGTTTGGGTTTCTTCTCTTTCCTTTGCTTTTTTGTTTTCCCTTGGTTTAGTTTCTGGTAAGAGATTTTACTGCAGTTAATATATATCTTTCAGTTTCTTCTTGGGAGGTGTTATCTACATCCTTCAATCACTGCTTCATTTTCAAGATTATGTGTCTCAATATGGGAGAAAATAATTACTTATGTGTTTTGGACAATGCTGAACAGTGGCCTTGACCTTGGCCTCATTAACCTTCAGGTTCTAGCGATTTTTCATTGGCCCAGATTGCATACAAATTTATGATTATGTTACAGTGTCACTTGATTTCTTTATAACATTACCATGGTTAGGAAGTTCTCATTAGCTCCCTACATTTGACTGTCCCTATGGAACTCAATTATTTTGATTTTGGCAGGGTTTTTATGAGGTTACACAGCTAATACTTGGCAGGCAATTTGAAAGCTTAAAAGGGGGAACGTTAGCCAGAATCTGGATCACTTTCATGTCATTACATATTAATGATTTAAAATATGTGGTGTTCTCTGATGTAAATAACTTGGAAAAGAATGTTATGATGATAATTAGGTTGAGATGAACAACAAACCTTAATATAATTATGAATTATGAAATATAAATTATGAAAGAGAAAACAAGAAAATGGACAATTACACTAATATCAAAAATTTTTTGTTAGAAAAGAAAAACTTTCCAAATTTAATTAAGATGAATGAGCCAGCTGTCAAGCTGTGTCTCTTGTACTAACTGAAGAGTGGTAGTTTGTTTCTGTTAATATATTGAAACATTTATAAATCTCTCACTTAAAATCACCACGCTACTTAAAAACTTTAACTCAGTAGATCATTATGAACACATTGCTGCTCACAAATAATGTGAACTAAAGTATTACAGGAATCAGAGTGTTTTCTCAAATAGGCAAAGGATATTATACTGGTTTTCAGCAAATACAAGCCATCCAAGTTCATCTACCTAAAGGAAGAGAAAAAAAAATTTCAGGGAAAGAAAGGCTTTATACCTATCATAGCAAAACCAGGATTTTCTTCAAAACACTGAAACACTGGTAGATATATCTTATGAGCTCTCAGAGCACTAATTAAATTCTAATGAATAACATATTGAAACAAAAATATTTTCTGCGAACACTTTTCAAAATCTATTTCAGATGTCTTCTTTTATATGTTTGTTAAAGTTCTTATTTTGCTAAGAGTTTTTAGCATGAATGGGTGTTGGACTTCATCAAATGCCTTTTCTGCATCAATGGACAAAATCAGGTGATTCTTGTCTTTTGTGTTATTTATGTGATTCATCACATTGTTTTTCTGCTGTTGAACCAGCCTTGCATCCCAGGTGTGAATCCCACTTGGTCATGATGGATTATTTTCTTTATATGTTGTTGTATCCTATTGGCAAGAATTTTGTTGAAGATTTTTGCTTCTAGATTCATTTTCATCTGCAAAATGCAGCCAGAGATCAATCCAGTACTCAGCCTCTCAAGCTGTACGGTTAAAAATGAAAGACTGATGAAAGTTATTACTAAAAAGTTAACATATACAGAAACAAGGTCATGGTTATGAACAAAAGACAAGAAAAATTCTGGAAAAACACATTTTGGAAATCCTAAAACATTACCAAATTAGCTCTTTTCAAGGTTTGGCAAAAGTGAGTAGCCATTCTTAGAATATCCAAAAATTAACTTTGAGAAGCTTTCACATTTTAGGACATTTAACAAGTTAGCTCCCTTAGCAAGTGAGGCAGAACAATAAACATTAAGCAAACAAAGCACAGCTGTTCTTAGAACACTTACATTAATCTGTATTTAGAGTACTCAATAAATAAAAGCAAAAACAAAAAACCAAACCCATCACCATGGAATCCATTTTGTCTGATAGCGACCCTAAAGGACAGAGTGGAACTGGACCATAAGGGTTTCCAAGAAGCGCCTCGTGGATCAGAACCACCAACCTTCCAGTCAAGAGGCATGGTTGTTAAACCACTACACCACCAGGGTTCACACTTAATAAACAGAACGTTGAAATAACATTAGTGTAGCAGCTCTGTTTCATTTAATTGTCTGCCCTTGGGGCTATTCGAGATGCTTGTAACTTGTCAAAAGTCAACTCCTGGTTGTAATCTTAGAGTAAGCCATGCATTACAAACATATGCATGTATGCTAGGATTCTACTTCATTACTACATACAAACAACCAAGGAACTTTGCTATCATGAGGTATAAATTTTAGCCATCTAAACCATGGGTAAAAATATGATCATTTGTAAAAACGTGAATTAAGCCATTCGTTGATCATGCTTTCATTTTCAGATTATTTGAAAAATACATTAAGTATTGTGAGAGAAATAGTTCTGCTTTGTTTACTTACATATTATAAGAGAGTTTTCAGTAAAGAATTGGTACTTAAATATTTGATGAATTAACTGGATTAGGAAGTGAGCAGGAAATTGCTTGTATCTGTTTCTTTATAGCATTAAGGATTATATGTGATAGTGATGATTAAAATGAGCAAATATTGACTAACAGATATATTTTTAAAAGTAAATATTCTTATAGTAAGAGAGAAGATTTTCACTTAAATTGGTTTATTTGGCAAAAAATAATTGAGTGCCTACTATGTGCCAGGCAAATCAACTACACTGTAATTTCTGGAAAGTAAGGCCCACATTCAAGTTTTCCTAATATTCCCAGAACTTTCCACAACCAGAGACTGGATAGGCTTAACTTTCTGGAAACGTTTAAATATATCCAGGGTTTTGAAATCAAGAGGAACACAACAGTCACAAGATGTGGTCATTTTCATATCCTCAGTCTGATTTAGAGAGTCCCTCGCTGGTTGGTGAAAATGGTTAATTGCTTGACTACCAGCTGAAAGTTTGGAGGTTTGAACTCACTGAGAGGCACCTCAGAAGAAAGGCCTGGCTATTTGGTGATGTATCAGTTAAGTGATAGGCTGCTTACCCAAAAGCAACAGTTCAAATCCAGAAGACACTTCATGGAAACTCTATGGGGGCAATTCTGTGTCCTATAGAGTCTCTATGAGTTGGAATTGACTTGATGGCAGCAGGTTTATATGTGTTTACATTTGACACATGTGTTTAAATATTGAGTTATTTACTGCATCTTTGCTATACCCTGTAGCCATAAATTTACTGAATTTATTTGTTGAAAATACTGAAAAGGAAAGAGGAATCAAGCATTAGTTCCAAGTTGTAAGACGGCTAACTGGAAGAAACAAGGTTCCATTCACTCAAAGAAAGAAGCTATAAGAAAGAGTACCTTTTGAAGGAACAATGATGAATGAAGTTTTATGTCAGTTAAATTTGAATTGGGGCATCTAACAGAGAGTTAAAACACTTTGATATCTAATTAGACTGTGCATCTCTATTAGTTATGCCTCATTTGTAAGTTTCTTACTTTAAACTCAAGCTTCAACAGGTGTTCTTTATTCTGATTCTTCACATCTAAAATGCGATCCTGCTTGGCAACTTCTTTTATCTGTGGACTTCATTTAATTTATCAATGATACTCTTGCTGCTAAATCCAGGGATCACTAATCATCTTACTAAAGTGCTAACCAGCAGACAACTATCACTGTTGATTAGAGATGACAGAAAAGCAAGCTAAGAGATATCTTTTAGTAAGATACCAAGCCAAGTTCATTCATACATGTGATCCAATGTTTTAAACAGCTTTACTGAGGTATGTTTTACATATCATAAAATCCACCTATTTCAACTGTACAATTCAACGGCTTTCAGTAACTTTATTGAGTGTTACATAACTCTGTTTCAGAAAATTTTCATCCCCCCGATAAGATCTCTCATACTTATTTACAATTAATCCTCACACCACCCCCAGGCCACACCTCCTCCCCACCACAAAACCAAACCCTATTCTGTCAAGTTGATTCCAACTCAAAGTGACTCGATTAGATAGAATCGAACTGCCCCACGGGGTTTCCAAGGAACACCTGGTAGATTCAAACTGCCAGCCTTCTGGTTAGCAGCCATACCTCTTAACCACTATGCCACCAGGGTTTCCCCCAGGCCTTAGGCAACCACTAATCTAGAATCTGTCTCTACGTTTGTCTGTACTGGACTGTTACATAAATGAAATAAAATAACATGTGGTCACTTATGTCTGGCTTGTTTCATTTTGCATATTGTGTTTCAAGTTCACCCATGAGGTAGCATGTGTCAATATTTTGTGACTTTCTGTTTTTGAATTATGTTCCTTTGTGTGAATACACTATATTTTGTCTATCTGATCACTGCTTGATGAACATTTGGGTTGTCTCTAGTGCTGGGCTTCTGTCATCCAATTTAATTCTCAAATCACTCTTTGAAGCAGACATTCTTAACTCTAATTTTATAGATAAGAAAACGAGGATCATTAAGAATCAACAGTACGTGAGGAAATGAGAATAATGACCAGTCATTTATTCAAATCAAATCATCTTTCATTATGAAATATTTGCCTAAGAACCATGAATTAGCTGTTTTGGAAATCTGATTGGTGAATGTGTATGCTGAACTCTGTAAGGACATGTATTACAGAAATGAATGCTTGAGCCAAGTCCCTTACATATCTAAATTCAGATACTGTTGGGACAAATTGCTGAAATTTAACTGCAGCCAAGCCAAGTGCCTTCGAGTTGGATCCGACTCATAGCAATCCTAGGGGCAAGGATAGAACTGACCCCCAGAGTATTCAAGGAGCACCTGATGGATTTGAATCTAACTGCAGTATCCTTCAAATGTTGTTGGAAAGGTATCACCGAAAGCTCATCCTGAGTCAAATAAAGGCCTTCTACCTACATGTACAGCAAGAAGAAATAAGACTAAGCAGACGTTATGCTGCATCAGCTTCTAGATGACTTAGTAACCAACCGTTTTGGAGCTCCCATCTCTCTGACTATACTTTAGAAGTCCCAAGAAGGAGCTACTCAAAGCTGCATGCACAGGACAGGGATGAAAAAAATACCAGTGTAGATTGGCTTGAACCCTTTTTCAGTTTGCCAAGAGAAGAGAGAACACTATTTACAAGGTATCAATTCCTCCAACCACTCTGTCTTCTAGGATCGTATCCAAAGGACCTAACCTGACCACCTATCTGTCTTTTTGGTAATTACCCTAATGGGGAATATCAATCATCCTTGTTTGCTTATCTGAGCAGAAGTGTTGAGTTACTTTCTCACAGGAACCACTAGAAAAATATAGCAATTACTATATTAGCTACATAAAGTTGGAGTCCCTGTAAACCTTATTAATTGACTGGGCCACTGACAGCCCCTTTGAACCGCAAAACCCTAGCTCAATTTCCGAAAAGAGTTTGACATTTCTCTAGACCGTGTTGATTAATTACACAACTTCTTCTTGTTGATTAATTACCAACTTCTAATTACCAGCTTCAAATAGACTCAAATATAGGCTCAACTCCAAAAGTGCTCTTACCTTCTGGCTTTGTTTGAAAGTGAAATTGGTGACACTACATTCTCTCTGACATTCCATTACTCTAGATAGTAGCTGCCGCCAAATCCTCAGTCTTGAGTCTAGGCTGCCTTTCCCACAGTCTAGTCTATCATCATCCTCATCAATATTTATTCTCTTTACTTGGCTTGGCTGGCTTACTGGCCTGGCTCTTTCAAGACTAGGATTATTCAAGATATTGTTCTCGAGGTAGACTTAGTTGAAAATGCAGCATTTGTTGAAACCATTTCAAATTAATATGAATATTTATATCAAGGAGCAATGAACCAGATAAGCTGTTTCTACTGCTGATTCATGAACAAAAATGTGCTTATATCTTCTATGTTTGAGACAGATATAAGAGAAGGAAAAAACTTAGATAAACTGTTACCCAAAACATGTCTATAAATGTACTTTATGTATGTTGTTATTGCTGTTAGTTGCTGTGGAGTAAATTCGAACTCATGGTGACCCAATGTGTGCAGAGTAGAACTGCTCTATACCTACATGTATAGTTACATATTTGGAGATGTTTTAAAGTCTTTTATAAAACAAATTAGACCGAAAACATTTTTGAAATTAATTTCATCCACAGACACAAATCTGCTTGCTCTTGTTTTCTTTTTATTATGATTGAGTGAAAATGTACAATCCCGTATAAATTTGCATGTCCACCTATTTGCAGCTCCCCGTGCTCTCCCTGCCCAGTGACAGCACACTCCTCCTCTCCATTCTATACATGTCATATCCTCCTAGCTATCTCCTATAACCTCCTCTCTACCCTTTCCCCCACCTATAGTAAGAGGTCAGCAGGATGACATCCTGTAGAAGCATGAAACCATGAAGTGCACACAAGATATGGTCACTCTGTGTTGCCAAGTCCAATCTGTTCCTGTCCGAAGAGTTGACCTCCATTATGATTTGTGGACAGGGGCAGCATCAGGGCCAGGGGCCATGCTCCCACAGGAACCCAAAGGCCCCTGGACCATCACTTGTGATCTTTTAGTGGAGATCTCAGTGTGCATCCCTTTTTGTCTTCATGTTGCCAGTGAGACTTAACTTTGTGAGTCCCATCACAACTATCACTTGTGGTGGCCAGGCACCACCTGATTATTCTGGTCACATGTCAATGTAGTCACCCACTCATGTGGGTCTCTTTGTCTGCTGGGTTCTCTTTCCCCCATGTCTCTTTAGTCCTTGGTGATATCCATTCCTGCTGAGTTGGGACCATTTGGTGTACCTTAGATGGCAGTTTGGCAGCTTTTTAAGACCCCAGACACCACGCACCAATGTGGGATGCAGAAGACTCTCTTAGCAAAATGCCAGTTGTGCCAATTGGCCTTGATGTCCCCTGAGAACATGGTCCCCAGACCCCTGCCCCAGCTACTCTGTCCTTGCAATATTGGGTTAAGATGAGAGGAGTAATCATGTAATGTTGAAGTCCAGTTAAAATTGATCTTCTTTCTAATGTGTGTTGTCACTGATTTCACCCATCCAAATTTCTATCAACTGTTTAATTTATACCCCACTCCACACTCCATTCCCCCACCCTTGCAGCCATCAAAGAACCTTTTCTTCTATGCATAGGTCTGTTTTTAAGTTCTTACTGTAGGGATCTCATACAAAGTTTGCCCTTTTGTCACTGACTACTTCACTCAACATAATATTCTCCAATTGAAACCAGGTTAAGAGATGCTTCCTAAAATTGTCATTGTTCTTTATCATTGCATAGTGTTCCATTGAGTATACATACCATAGTTTACCTATCCATTCCTCTGTTGTTGGGCATCTAGGTTAATTTCACCTTTTTGCTGTTGTGGACTGTGCTGCAATAAACATTCGTGTGCCTGTATCCGTTGGTATGAATTTCCTTGACTCTGCAGGATATATTCAAAGCAGTGGAATTATTGGGTAAAATGGTATATCTATTTCCAGCTTTTTAAGGAAGTACCGCATTGCTTTCCAGAGAGGTTGCACCATTTTGCAATCCTACCAGCAGTGTAGGAGAGTTCCGATTTCTCCACAGGCTCTACAGCATTTGCTATTTTGCGTTTACTGGATCATGGCCAACCTTGTTTGGGTGAGATGGTATCTCATTGTTGTTTTGATCTGAATTTCTTTAATAGTTAGTGATCATGAGCATTTCCTCATGTGTTTTCTATTTGCCTGGATATCCTCTTTAGAGAAGTGTCTGTCCATTTCCTTTGCCCATGCTTAATTGGATGATTTATCTTTTTCTGATTGGTATTTTGTATTACCTCATTGATTATGGAGATCTGATGTCAGTCTGACATATAGTTGCCAAATATCTTTCCCCATTCTGTCAGTGGTCCTTTAATTCTTTTGATAAAGTCTTTGAATGGGCAAAAGTGTTTGATTCTTAGTAGTTCCCATTTGTCTATGTTCTCTTATGTTTGTTGTGCTTTGTTTGTCAGATTTATAGATGTGTCATGTCTTTTGATCCAAGATGTAACTCTTTGTCTCTTTACTGGAACATTCAGTCCATTCACATTCAATGTAATTATTGATAGGTATGTGTCTAGTGCCGTCAATGTGATGTGTTTATTTTTGTGTTGATTTTTCTCTGTTGTTGCTATTCAGTTCTGGGACATTCTTCTTTATGAGTTGATTTTTCACCTTTTTCAGTGTTGGTTTTGTGGTTGGTGAGACTCCTGTATTATGTTTCTTGATTTGATATGTTGCATCTTTATTGCACTTTGCAGCTGCCCCCGTGATCCCCCTTAACAGTCTATATTTAAACCCAGTTTTAACTACAAGTCTTATTAACGTCCTCTCCATCTGGAAGGACTATAACAACTGTAGTACATCCCTCTTTTTAATATGATGACATGATAGTTTTCATGAGATGATCATTGGATCACTTCTTTTAATATTACAGCTTTGATTGAGTTTGGAGCCTTCCGTAACTGAGTAGATTTCTGGATGGTGAGTCCTGCATTTCCTCCTAAAATACAAAATTAATGGTTTTGTTCCTCTAAGCCAAGAGCTTCTTTCAGTATTTCTTATAGTTTTGGTTTGGTTTTTACAAAGTCTCTGAGTTTCTGTTTATCTACAAATGTCTTGAATTCATTTTCATATTTGAAGGATAGTTTTGCAGGATATATAGTTCTTGTTTGGAAGTTTTTCTCCTTCAAGGCTTTGAATGTGTCATCTCATTGCCTCTGTACCAGCATTGTTTCTGCTGAGAAGTCAGATGAAAGCCTGTAAGGCTTTCCTCTGAATGTTAGCTTTGCTTTGAGTCTTGCTGCCTTTAAGAGTTTTTGCTTATCTTTCATTTTGTTAGCCAAGCCAAGTGCCGTCGAGTTGGATGTGTCATGGAGTCTTTCTTTTGGGACCTATATTGAGTGGCATTCAATATGCATCTTGGATATCTATATTCTCTTCTTTCATAATTTCTGGGAAGTTTTCTGTAAGCAGCTCAGCCACAATATTCTCTGTGTTTTCAGGTGTCCCTCCCTGTTCAGAAACTCCAATTAATCATAGATTGTTCTTCTTAATAGAATCCCACATGCTTCTTAAAGCTTCTTCATTTTTCTTGTTTCTTTTTTCTGACTTCTCCTCATAGATGCTGGAGTCAGTAGCTCTGTCTACCAAGTCAGAAAGTCTATTTTCCATTTGTTCCGTTGTTTTCTTGGCTTTGAACCGAATTTTCTATCTCTTTGATTTTGTTCTTGATCTGTTGGATTTCAGAGTACTAGTGTTCCATCAGATTTAATAGCTTCCTTAATTTTTATTTTGCTCTGCTGCATTTTGTATAAGGTCTAGGAGGGCTCTATATATAATCCTTTTGTACTTGCCCTCTGACAGTTTCAGAAAGGCTCCTTCCTCTTGGAAGTTCTTTGGTTCTCTCTTTTGGGGGCCTTCTGGAGCCACAGGTGAATTTTTCTTTACGTTTCTGCCCAAAGTTTGTTGCTTTTGGGGCATCTGGAGGTTGTTTTGTTTCTCCATTGTTACCTTAATGGAATCTACAGCTTGGTCTGAAAAGGAGGGTGATCACTAATCACCTCTATGTACTTCAGTGACTGGGCCCAGTGGAATCTCTGGGATAGCAGGCTCCACCTCCTGATTGGCAAAGACGTGACCCTACTTACAGAGTCACTGGGGGACTATCACCTGACCCTATGATGTTAGTCAATAAATGCTGGAAGAGATGCCATCAGGATACACTGCTGGTATTTCTCTAGGCAGTCTTATATCGAAAGTTAAAAAGTATCTGACAGCTTCCAAGATCAGTCAGGCTTTCAGGTGTCCAAGTCCCTCTTCCAAGCTGGCAAAGTAAGCACCTCTATACCCAACCCTAGATGCTGTAAACTAGTTGAAAATACAGAAAGGCTGCTGTTCTGCTGTTATCTGCTGCCAGGCTCCACTCTTAGGGCCACACTGTGAAAAACACTGCTTTTCTGCCATAAAAGTGCTCCCCAAGCAGGCACTGTCTCTCAGCTTGGAAATTAAGTCCTGCTGGGGCATCCGTTTGGTTAACTCTGCCTCCAAGTCAACGAAGGTGGCATCTCACACAGGCTCTACTGCCCGCTTGAGAATAGCCTATTCAGTGGTGGAGGTTTGGAGAGAGAGGTCAGAGCTGCTGAGTTGCACAGAGTCTACAGCCGGGCCCTCAAAATGTGGCCATCTGCCCACTGATCCCATCAGCAGTGTGTCTGAGCTTTGCTGCCAGTTAAGCCCCAGCCCCACCTGCTGGCTAAGACAGAGAAGAAAAAAAGTTAAAATGATGAGTTACCTTCAAGCTACGAGAGCTGGCACTCAGCAAGGGTGGGGGTCAACAAAAGAGAAGAAGTTTCCCGTTTAGTGGTATGTAGTCCAAATTGACAGCCCTATGCCATGTCCTAGGGATCACCAGGTATCCAGAAGGCACCATTTAGTTACTAGTTCAGGGCTTGATTTCCAGAGGGAATTAAGGAGAGGTGTGTTTAGTCAGCCATCTTGACTCCACCTCTGCTTGCTCTCGTTTTAAACAATCTGCTAAACTGCCAGAAATTCTATCAGGATATTTTCCCAGAGCTAAATTGTTATGGAATCATAAATATTTATTGTTTCTTCTACACTTTGTAGACAAGTACATAGGACTTCACTAACACAACCAAAGAATCTGAGATATTGCTGCATTCAAAACATGAATGTGATCACCGATCTGAAGGATTGTTTTAAGCATTTGTTTTAGGAATGGGAAATCTCACTTGACAGTGTTTTGGAAACACCCTTTACCAGGCTGATATTCATAAGAGATAACACTGGAAAAAATTCAAACCCATACGTTCATATCTTCTCTTAAAAAAAAGATTTTCTACAAGGTTCTCTACTTTCCATTTCCACTTCCACAAAGACCTCAGTATAAGTACATTACATCTACTCATTCTTTTCAATATTTGTCTCCATGTTTTTGTTTACCAGTTTAGTTTAATTCACTTCAGTTATTTGGTAGCTGATCTATCACTAAAAGAAAAAAAAAAGAAGCCTTTCACTCATGAATAATTCAAGTATTTCCTAGTTATAAAATCACATCTTTGGCCCTCTTTATAGCCAACTGCTTCTTTCAAGTAGCAGATTCTCAGTCTGACTCTGTATCATAGGCCTGACATCTAGAGGAAAAAAAACAAAATTAAAGATTATTTTCAACAAACTTTCATTTTCTCTTCACAGGTACCAGGATTTTCTTTCTGTTGTTGTTCAACAGAAAATAGATTAGTGAATGTTTTCTCCAGATCCTGTGTTCTGGGCTTCTTTTTGTGTTCTGAAGTTTCAAGAGGAACTCAACAGTAATAGAGAGCTGTAAATAAATTACTTAGCACTGAGAACATCTGCATCATTTGGATGATAAGAATATCTGTATATTTTTGTCCCTTGTAAAGAAAACAACTTCCTATTTTCACAATATGGGGTTCTACAATTTCTGGAAATTTATTCTACAAATTAATTTGCACAGATAAGATGCATTTCTTCTTACTCTCAAGACACATTTTTTATTTTGTTCCAAAATATGTTGAAATGAGCATTATAACTCGGATAAGACTTTCAAAATTCAGATTTCAGTAGCCCCAAATTTATTTTACTTTTTTACTAACTAGAAAGACTATATACATAAGTAACTTTTTTAAATCAATGGTGTCAATATTTATCTGCTTTTCACTTGAATGAACAAAGAAGTCATTCCTTTTCTTTAATAAGATATATTAGACTTAAATTTTAATAAGATTCTTCTAAGGTTTACCTACTGTCTAATCCAGTTTCAATTTACTTAAAAAAGTAGATTGAAGGCTTTCTACTCACATAATCTACACATTCTACTGTTTCTTCTTTTTAATACTTCTTTGTCAGATAGACTAAAAGTTATTCCTAACACATGAGGGAGATCCAACAATAACTTGTGGTTCAAAGGAAGCATAGGATCACTTTATGTGAAACACTCTTAATTATTCTAATTTTACATTTAACTGTTCCTCAATAGTATATTAATGTTCCACTGAGGATAGGATATGTTTAGTAATGAGGTGCGAGCTATACTAATGTTTTATGCTGGAACTGATTGCTTCTGACTATTATTACAGGAGCTCTGATTAAAAGCTTGACTGCTAACCAAAAGGTCAGCAGTTTGAATCCACCAGGTGCTCCTTGGAAACCCTATGGGGCATTTTTACTTTGTTCCATAGGGTCACTATGAGTCAGAATCTATTGCTGTAACACATCTTGTTCAATTACGTCTTTAAAATGCAATATATTTCAATTATGGGCAATGCAAGCAGATGCCAAGAAGACATATAAGTTGGAAGGCAACTGCGGACAAAAGGTGCTTGAAAAGACATTATTTTCGGTCCAATTTTGAATAAGAAAGAGTGTTTTGGGTTTGCATTTTTAGTAGTTTATTTTCCAACTTGATCCCATTCTTCACTACAGTGTGGAAAGCAGAGCAGACTGACTTCCTCTTGATATAACCCAAATACTCTTCATTCTAGCATGCTATTCTTTTTTAAATTTTTTTTTTATTGTGATTAAGTTAAAGTTTATAATCCCAGTCAATTTGCCATTCAAAATCCCGAGTACCCGCTGTAGTGGCTAAGACTGTGTCAACTTGGCAACTCCATGTCTGCCTGCTGTACCAAGTGGCAGGGGCCGGGCCTGTGATGGCTTCTTGCCCCTCAGCTCTCATCTCTCCACCTTCCACTACCTACTTCCTGTCTGGTCACATTGCCAGCAGCTCCTGCTATCTTTTGTGTCTGGTTCCTGGACCTGAACTAAACAGCTGTTGGATTCATCAACCCTTACAGACTTGAGTGAGTCCTATTCCCTGACCTACCAATCCTGGGTTCACCAGCCTCTGAAGCTTTGTGAGTCAGCAGAGACCTCACAGTCTCACCACCAGCTTGGGATCCACTGACCTACACAGCCAGTGATCTAGAACTCTAGTCTCTGACCTGCTGACCTTGGGTTCATCAGCTCTCATGGCCATGTGAGGTTTGTGCCAGGAATTGGAATGTTCAGCTTCTACAGTTGCGTGAGCTGTTTTCTTTATATAAATCTTTCCTTGTATATATACATGTTACTAGTTTTGTTTCCCTAGAAAATCCAGCCTAAGACACCCACCTCTGTGCAACTCTAACTGCTCTCTTCACTCTCTGACGGCATATTCATCCCTTCCGCTCTTTCCTTCCAGTATTTACTCAACTGACACTTGTTCCTTCCTCTCTACCCTCTCCTCTTCCCTCTAAAAAGAGACCAATTGGACAGCCTCATATATATACTAAACCATAAGGTATGCACACCACCTGCATCACTCTGTGTCCCTCTGCCCAGACCAATCTTTGTCTGAAGTATCTAGTGTGTTACTCTTGATGAAAATAAAGCTTTTGTCACATACGCATATAAGGAGCCAAGTAAATCTTTCACGACAGTAAGAGGTAATTACTATTGCTGGTCTTCTTTTGAGACCCTCTAGACTAGCCCTGATAGGATTCAACATTAGGTGTTTATTTATTGGCTTACGTTGTGCTAAAATTATAAAATAATAGCAGTTCTGTAGAGTCAAGTCCACCTCCTGGTGACCCTTGTGTGTTAGAGTACAATTGTGCTCCATAGGGTCTTAAATGGCTGATTTTTTGGAAGTACATTGCCAAGACTTTATTCTAAGATATCGCTCAGTGGACTTAAACTGCCATTCTTTTGGTTAGTAGCCCAGTGCCTAACAATTTGCACCACGTAAGAACCTAAATAGTTGCTGTCTAATTGATTCTCACTCATTTTTGACATCAAGTATGTCAGAGTACAACTTTGCTACACAGAGTTTTCAGTAGCTGTGATCTTTTGTAATTAGATTGCCAGGGCTTTCCAGGCACCTTAGGTGAACTGAAACCTCCAGCTTTTCAGTTAGCAGCCAAGAGCTTATAATAAATACATGTGTGTATCTGTGGTTCCTGTGTGAGACAGCAAATGATCTATTTTCTCTGTGAAAAATAAGATAAAATAACACCATGTATCCTGAGCTGCCTATCATGAATTGGGTATTGTCTGACCAAAAATGTCACTGTGGCCCACCAGTCAAAGTTGGGGCATATAGAGGTCAGGTTATTAATGGAGTCTTGGCTCATGCTAGTCTCACAGTAGGTCCAGTGGGTCCCTGAACCATCCTGTAGTGATTTTCCCAGTTCCAAGAATACATAATTGGAATAGACACACTCAGCAATTGGCAGAACTCCCACATTAGATCCCTGACAAACACAGTGAGGGTTATGGTGAGAAGAGCCAAATGGAAGCTACTAGAACTGCCACTGCCTAGGAAAATAGTGAACCAAAAGCAATACTGCATTCCTGGAAGGATTGCTGAAATTATTTACCCCATTAAGAACTTAAAGGATGCTGGGGTGTGATTCCCACCACGTCCCCATTCAACTCACCTGTTTGGCCTGTGTGAAAAACAGATGGATATGAGAGAATGGAAGTAGATTATCCCAAACTTAATGAAGCGGTAGCCCCTTTTGCAGCTGCTGTTTCAGGTTTCTAGGGAAACAAAACCAGTAACATGTGCATGTACAAGGAAAGATTTATGTATATAAAGTACAAGGAAAGATTATATATACATACATACACAAAACAGATCACACAACTGCAGAAGCTGAACATCCCAAGTTCTGGCACAAGCTTCACATGGCCAAGGGAGCTGGTGAACCCAAGGTCAGCAGGTCAGAGACCAGAGTTCTAGATCACTAGTTATATGAGTCGGTGGACCCCAACGTGGCAGCAAGACGGAGTTGCAGAGGCTGGCGAACCCAGGATCGGTCAGGAAATAGGACTCTCAAGCACTGGCTTTAAGGGTTGATAAATCCAACAGCTGCTAGTTCAAATCCAGGAACCAGACACCGGAAGACAGCAGAAGCTGCTGGCTACTACCGGAGGTAGGTGGTGGAAAGCAGAGAGAAGAGAGCTGAGGGGCAGGAAGCCACCATAGGCCCCGCCCCGCCACTTAATACAGCAACCAAACATAGAGTAGCCAAGCTGACATAATCCTGACCACCACAATAACCAAACCAAACTAGCCAAAATGAAACAAAAATTGTATTCGCTTTTGACAAGGAGGTAGAGGTAAACTAAAGGAAAAATCTGTGTTGGTATTTTTCATACAATGTATTGGTGACTAAATTCCACTACTTGAGGAAGCAAAGAAAAATTTTAGGCGACAGCATCAGTTCTCTGAGGCAGTATTTAATGTGAGAAATAATTGTTATGTATGTTAGCATACATTTAACATATATGTACTACATTGCAAATGGAAACTCTAGTGGTATAGTGGTTAAGTGCTGTGGCTACTAACCAGAGATGTCAGCAATTCAAATCCTCCAGGCACTCCTTGGAAACTCTATGGGGCAGTTCTACTTCGTCTGTATGGTCGCGATGAGTCAGAACTGGCTTGAAGGCAGTGGGTTTGTTTGGTTTTATATTACAAAAAACTTTATGATGCCATTATATGGTATCATGGCGACCCTTACATGGTATCATCAGATAATTGTATAGGTGTGGTTTCTGTCAGACGGTGAGACCCTTTAATGATTGAACTAAATAATAATAACAGTAATAATTCTACTTCTTACTTCAAATAAATAGTATGGTGCTCTACCTTCTTTCACTTTTCCTATGATCAAAAAAGAAAATATCTGTCACCATTGAGTCAATTCTAACTTACAGTGACCCTATAGGAAACAGTAGAACTGCCCCATAGGGTTTCCAAGGAGCACCTTGTGTATTCAAAATGCTGACCTTTTGATTGACACCCATTACTCTAACCACTATGCAACTGGGTTTTCACTTCCTGTGAGAGTGTATCCCAGTTCATCCATGGTAGAATCAGTGGTTAAAAATGTGAGTTCTGGCATTAGATTTCTTGGGCTTGTGTTGATATAGATGTTGCATGAGCTACTGTGTGACACTGGTCAAGGTTCATAAACGCACTAAGCCTCAAACTTAGTGTGACATTGGTCAAGGTTCATAAGCGCACTAAGCCTCAACCTTAGTTGCTTTAGGCTATAAGAGAGTATTGTACTACTCATCTTGTGTTTGTTTTGTACCTCCAAGAATTAACTAAGAAAATGTATATAAAACATTGCTCGACAAAGCACAAGTGTGCTATTATTGACACCATTTTACACTATCATTTCAATGTTGCGTTGACTTGTCTAAAGAGGCTTCTTCTTCATATGCACTCGTGTTACATTAACTTTTTGTTTTTTGGAGGTAAAACTCAGTAAGCTAGTTGCTGTGGAGTCAGTTCCAATTTCTTGCAACCCATGTGTGTCAGAATACAACTTTGCTGCATAGAATTTTCAAGCTGGTTTTTTGGAAGTAAATTGCCAAATCTTTCTTCTGAGATATCTCTGAGTAGACTCAAAACTCAAATCTTTTGGTTAGCAATCGAGTGTCTCGACCATTTGTGCCACGGAGGGAGGCAAAAAGAGACTAAAATAATGGTAGCCTCTGTTAGTGGCAATGTTTTATATAAGGTTTAGTAAACGACAGGAGAGCTTGCGTTATCTGCTCTCTCCTGACAGAAACTAACTGGAAGTCTCAATAATTTTCTTGTTTGATTTGGACTGTTCACTAAAGTACTAGTTCATTTAGAAAGATAATTTAAGTATGTAGAATGGTCAAATTACGAAAACCTTCTTTCCTTCTAGTTGCTGCTCCCCCCCCCACAAAGTTTAATTATGTTGTTTATTTTGCATCTAGAGGGTCACTGCTTGGGGGTATATTAATCCCTCTCCTGCCAATAATTAGATGATTATAAACAAAGTAATTAGTGTTTGCCTTTGTTTCTACAGTATTGGAAGCAAAGTGACTAAAAAAAATAGAAAGATGTTCTGCTTTCATGTCCTTCACACATTGTAACTTTTGTAGAAAACTAGAGCAACTAGTAGTGTATTTAAAAACCAGTTTCAAAGAAGACTGAGCAGTGTAGTTTAATGCAAAATTTATGCCCAGCCTCTAGATAACTTAAATTTTAGATCTGCTGTTTGGTAAAAGTATATCGCCTATTTCCTTTCACTTCCTGTCAAGGTGAGCTGTATTTAAGAAGCCTCATTCTGCTCTCAGGAGTCAAGACACCCCTGGTCTAGCTGTCCTGGGTGGTAGGTCTTTATAATTCTGCAGTTCTGTATTTGGAAGCATACTTTCTCACCCCACATTCTTCAATAAGAGATTCATTTTTAATACAAAAAAAAAAAAAAAAAAAAAACACAGTAGCCTTCAAGTTGATTCTTACTCATGGTGACCCCATGTATGTTAGAATAGAACTCTGCTCCACGTGGTTTTCAGTGGCTGACTTCTTGAAAGATCACCAAACCTTTCTTCTGAGGTGCTTTGAGTAGACTAAAACCTCTAACCTTTTGGTTAGCAGTCAAGCACATTAACTCTTTGCACCATTCAGGGATTGCTGCCACTTGGTAGGTCCTCAATGTATATTTCTTTATATTGAATTTGATTGTGAGTGAAGGACATGAACCAAATGAATAAAATAAACATTTATTCAGTTTTCAGATGCAAATTTAGGACAAGAAATTTAACTCTGTGTTGTCTTGTCTTGTCTTGATAAATGGAAACAAGAGGGTAACTCAATCACTGCAAATAACTGTATTGGGTGAAAAGAAGTAGACAGCAGAATATCCTCTTTTTTTTCTCTCCAAAAGGTCATTTTTCAGAGGAATCACTTTACTCATTATTATGTAAAAAATGGTAGGCAAGTACTTTTAAGATTTTTCTGCTTCATTACACATAATCATAGCAAAGAGTAATAGGCCAAATAGAGGCTGTTTAGATTAGAAGATTAAGAAAGGGTTAATATATTTTTAGGAGTCCATGTGTAGAACAAACAGTTACCGTGTGGCATAAATAGATACTAACGATTGAAAAATGTTAAAGAAATATTCTCTTTCCTATGGGACCTCGCCATCTATCCAGGAGACACGTATTAAATGGCTAATTAATTGTGCCACAAGAATACCAGGACAAAGAAAGGGTCAAGCTTCAGTGATAATTTAGACAGAAGACTGGGATCCTTCACTCAGGTGGAAGAGGGAGTGGAACAGAAGAAAAATCCAGGTAAACTACAGTTTAAACATGATGATTCAACAATGTGTACACTATAAGGAAAATGGCTGGATGAAATGATGACTGGCAGCTAGATTGTTATAAGATTATAATGCCAAAATAAGGAGTTTGGGAACCCATCCTAATCCCCTATAATTAATAGTAACATTAATTGTATTTGAACAATATTTAACATAAGGGAGGAGCTCTGGTGGTGATGTTGTTAAGCACTCAACAGCTAACTGGAAGGTTAGCAGTTTGGCAGTTCAGTGGTTGAACCCACCAGCCACTGCACAGGAAAAAGATGTGGCAGTCTGCTTCCACAAAAATTTACAACCTTGGAAATCCTGTGGGATGATTCTATTATGTCCCATAGGGTGTCTATGATTTGAAATTGATTCAGTGGCAGAGGCTTTTTATATATAAGGCACTGAGCCATGCCTTAGGGATATGTGGGAAACAAGGCTCTAGCTTCCGTGAAGCTTATGTTGTTATTTATAAAAAATATTTTTAAAGTTATAATTGCTAACATTTATTGAAAAGCTACTGAATTTCTGTGCAATCAATCATCAATTGAATTGTAAAACAATGGAGGTTGTTTTTAGAACATGTCAGACATTATAAGACTGGGAGGGTAAATGCCATCCCAGAAAACCACATTGTTAAGACTGAACTAAAGAAACCAAACCAGTTGACATGTAGTCAGTTCTGACTCATTGCAACCCATATGTGTCAAAGAAGAACTGTACTCTGTAGGGTTTTCATGGCTGTGAACTTACCAAATCAGATCACTAGGCCTGTCTTCCAACGTACCTCTGGGCGGGTTCCAACCACCAGCCTTTCTGTTAGTAGCATTGCACCTAACCATGTGCACCACCCAGAGACTCCTTGCTGAGAATTGTTGTCTGCTGCAGTGTCAAACCCTACCTAACTCATGGTGATTTCATGTGTTACAGAGTAGAACTGATCCACTGGGTTATCTTGGAAGGAAAAAGTTTACCAAGCCTTTTTCCTACAGAGCTGCTGGGTGCCAACCTTTGAGTTAGCAGCCAATTGCAAATTTCTTGCTCTATTCATGTTTTGTTGCTGAGAATAAGTGACTAAATGCCCTGTTATTCCTGTTACACTGCGTTAACCACAGCAGATTGCTAATGAAGGTCACTAGTGGAATTGCAGTTTGTAAGCTATGATTCTGAGGCTCTCAGAAGTTTAGGGCTATAAATAGTAGAGCTGGTGAAAATTTTAAAAATTATCTCATCTAATTCTCTCATTATCTTCTCATGTCTGAGGGCCAGTGCTGTAAGGGCCTTGCTCCAGGTTTGGGTAGTACAATATTTTAACTTTTCAGTCAGAATTTTTTGGCCCATGCTTTATAATTCAAACAAACTCAGTTATTACAGCCCCTAGCTCTGATGCACCAGTAAACAAGGCAGGCATGATGCTTGTCCTCATGAAGCTTAGAGTCTAGTTGGGAAGCACAAACTAATTCTTAGAGTATAACAGTTTTGTATTTGCCTATGAAACCCACTAGCTGTCGTTTTGCCTTCTAACTGGGGGAGGATAAGATAACCCTTGAGGTAAGATAAATATTTTCCTCTTTAACCTACTTATTGCCAATGACCTTAAATACATAATTTTTTTTTTCCTGGTGGGGTTACCTTAGAGTCTGCTTTCCATAGAATCCACATAAAGTGGCCCATATTTTCTCCAGTCTCCTTTCTTCTTTCTGTTTTTTCATTTTCTTGTTTATAAAGAAAGCTTCAGTTTCAATTTCCATGGAAAAGATGGTTTTTGTTATGTTAATGGTATTAAAGTGGAAGCCTATATTCATTTTTAAATCGGTATTAATCTAATTCATGTACTATTTGTCAGGTTTAGACTTAGAATTCAGATACATTGGTATAAAAAAATAAGACTTTTCAGCATCGTTATATTTTACTAAAAATGAATAAAAGCCTGGTAAGTGATTTAAGTATTAAACTCCCCATAAAGCATTTTCTCAGTTTAAATGAGATAAGCATCTGTCTGAAAACAGATAGAGCAAACCTGTGTTCCGTTCTCCTTTTTCTTGTACAAGTACTATTGAGGAAGTGATTTCAGGCCTACAGTGAAGTAGAAAACCAAAGCATCTCACAGATTTTCTCCAGTCATAACTATGTTCAAAGGTCTAAAAGACTTGAGATTATTGAATTTCTCAGTGGTCCGCAGGTAACCTACTTTGACAGTCAGAATTTGCTGTGAAAAATGTGATGTGCCAAAGAATTAATGGGAGTCAGGTATATGGTCACAATTTTCAATCTCAAGGCAACAGTTGTCACATAGGTACCTCAGTATAAATAATTATGATGAAGATAACAAAGGGATTACTAGCGCATGGCTATGTCACGAAAATAACAAGGAAGATATCAAAGGTTTAAAGTTGGTACAGAAAAATGAGAGAGTCAAAATCTCTCAATCTATGTGAATTCAGATTAGAAGCAAACTTTTAGACTTGCAAAACCTGAGTGTGTTCAAAGGCAGATTTTCTGCTGCCTGGGCAGCATGCAAGTGACTGAGTGGTTGGCATTTTGCACATTATTGGTGTTTGTAGTATTGGTTAGTGCCCCTTAGAGTGGATAAAGAGTCATCGTTATTCATGTTTCTGCATTTTAAACCCCAAGAGCAAGTAAATTTAATTAGATTGCATGCTCTCTTTTAATATGGTAAAATGTACACTTCACTGTCAAATTTGACCCCGCCCCACACATATACAATACTTACAAATAAGAATGAATGCTTATGGTGTTGATAATACAAATATGTGTGTTATATTTTACGAATCTGGTGTGTTTTCATAATGCCATCAGTATAGTTCTTTAAAAATTTATGGATATTGCAGGTTTAGGTAACACTATTTACAACTTCATAAAGTTCTCTTTCTGATGACATTTTAGAATGTGTAATTATTTTTGTACCATTTTGTTCTTTGGGAGAGACATCCTCAGAAACTAGAAAACACAGCTAATCTTTGTGGTTTTCAGAATGGGAAATCCAATTATAAATATCATTATACATTCAAATAAGTATTTGCTCCTTAAAAATAATACACATGTACATGGATTTGCATCCTTTCAAAACATCAAGATTATGAGAAAGCTTCACTCAAGCTACTGTAAAGTAACATATTATCTTTTGCTGTGGTCAGTTTGGAAACTCTGGTGTCATAGTGGTTAACAGCTGCATGTTGATAACCAAAAGAGACATAATTTAAATCCAGTCTTTGGAAGTTCTGTGGGGCAGTTCTTCTCTGCCTATAGGGTCAGTATGAATTGAAATTGATTTGATGGCAATGAATTTGGTGTAGTTTGTTTCATTTTGTTTTTATAATCAATTTATCACAGTGTTAAAGCTACAGTACTTAACACAGTGACTGTAAGATGTTTGACACTTTAAAAAACATTTGTTGGATTAATGGATGGATAGATGGATGGAATACCAGTTTATTTAATCAATTCGACCCAATTTCATCAATACAGAGCAAAACTACAGAAGTGGGAAAAATATGAAACAATAGTTTTGAAACATCAGTCAATAGATGAGCAAAAGTGTTTGATTCTTAATAGTTCCCATTTATCTATTTTCTCTTCTGATGACTGTGGTTTGTTTGACAGATTTTGGAGTCTGTCCACACTGTGTATTAAAACTTCCATTGTTGTTCCTACCTTTTCCTGGATGAGCTTTATCATTTTAGGTTTGATATTTAGGTCTTTTATCCAGTTGGAGTTGGTTTTTGCATAAGGTGTAAGATATGGATCTTGTTTCAGTTTATTGCAGATGGATATCCAATTTTGCCAGCACCAATTGTTGAAGAGATTGTTTTTACCACAGTTTAATGTCTTAGGGCCTTTGCCGAATATCAACTGATCATAGGCAGATGGTGTCATCTTTGGGGTCTCAATTCTGTTCCATTGATCGATCTGTCTGTTCTTGTACCAGTACCAGGCTGTTTTGACCACTGTGGCAGTGTAGTATGTTCTAAAGTCGGGTAATGAGAGGCCTCCCAGTGTGTTCTTCTTCTTTAGTCATACTTTACTTATCCGGGGCTTCTTCCCTTTCCAAACAAAATTGGTGATTTGTTTCTCCATCTCATTAAAAAATGACACTGGAACTTGTATTGGAATTGCATTATCATCAGTCAATAGAAAACATAAATTCAGTAAACATTTTTGCTAGTGGCACTGTATTTGAAAGGATTCCTGGTAGTGCAATGGTTAAACATTCAATTGCTAATCAAAAGGTCAGCAGTTTGAACTCACCCAGTGGCTAGGTGGAAGGAAGACCTGGTGATCTGCTCCTATAAAGATTACAGTCTAGGAAAATCTATGGAACAGTTCTGTTCTGTCATATGAGGTTGCTATGAGTCAGAATTGACTTGGTAGCACACAAAAACAGTATTTATAATTTTCACAAATCCATACATTTATTTATAAGATCTGCATGAGTCGGATCTGACTCGACGGCACTTGGCTTTTTTGGCACGGTAAAATTACCACAGATAAACATTTTCAACTTTGGCTACAAAGCAAATTTCAACAGAGATTTTAAAATACCAAAGTCTAGGCCATACCCCAGAGCAACTGTCAGAAAATTCGAGTTAGGATCCAGTCAACAGTACTTTATAGAGCTCTCCAGGGAATTCCAACATTGTAGCCATGATTAAAATCCAGAATTTTAGGGACTATGAAAGACTTGACCTTAGCCTATGTTATGGATTGAATTGTGCCTTCCCCCACCCAAATGTGTGTAACTGTTTAGCTGGGCCATGATTTCCAGCATTTTGTGATTGCTCTCCATTTTGCGATTTTTCTATGCTGTGACTCCTAATTTCTGCCTGTGGTTAATAGAGTGGATTATGTTAAAGAAGATTAGGGTGTGACTGCACCACTCTTTCCAAGGTTGCCTCCCTGCTCCAATAAATGAGAGTTTCCTTGGAGCGTGACTTGTACCACCTTTTATCCTATGAAAGATAAAAGGAAATGGAAGCAAGCAGAGAGTGGGAACTTCATATTACCAAGAAAGTAGCACCAAGATCAGAGTACACCCTTCAGACCTGAAGTTCCTGTGCCAAGATGCTCTCAGACCAAAGAAAGACTGATGCAACACAAGAAAATTTCTCCAGAGCTAACAGAGAGTGCATGTTCCTCCAGAGCCCTCACACTGAATTTAGACTTCTTGCTGACTGGACTGTATGAAAATAAATTTTTCTTTGTTAAAGCCACCCACTTACGCTATTTCTGTTAGAGCAGCACTAGATGATCAAGACATCCTGAAAATAATTTATAATAAAAATTTTTCCTTTTACTTATCTCTCATAACACTTATAAATCTTTCCTTCTATACTTATCACATTGCATTGAAATTACTTTTTTTTATTTCTCAATCTCAACTTAGCAGGCTGGAAACTCACTCAAATTTGAGACAGTGTCTCATTAATCTGTGTATCTCCAGCATCTACTGTTCTTAAATATCTATTTAGGGAAATAAAGAACTAATACATTAGTTAAAAAGTAAATGGGAGAGAATGGATTTTACATCCAGGCATAGTGTAATAATTGGTACTTGGATAACCTTCCTAGAACAAACAACTATAAAACTGGGCAAAATGTACAGAACAACTGTTTACAGCCAGGTAGTGGGTAACACGTAGTACAAGACTGCCATACCTGAGAGAAGGGAAACAAATAGTTCCACTGCCTCAAGTTTCTGCCTGGAAGCATTTTCCAGAATGTCGCACAAGGTTGGAATCCAAACAAAATGTAAAGATCTCTTACCGAATTAGAGAAACAGAGGTATACTTTAGGGTTACTGAAGTAGTTGAAATTTGCGGGGCAGTGTATCAGAAAAGAAGAAACTGTAGAGAGAATAAGCCCCAAACATCTACATAGGGATCTGCTTGAGTCTTTGGGTGAATACAGGGAAAGAATACGATAGATCAGGAAAAGAAGCAGAAAATCAGGATCTGTAACTGGGCAAAAAATAATTCGGCTAATGTCAACTAGACGGCACTTGGCTGGCTCAGTGTCAAAACTGCAGAAATGGACATTTTAAAAGTGATTAGAAATACACGTAGTAATCTAAAGAAAAAATATGAACAGAATGAGGTGACAAACTGAGGGTCTTTTAGAGAAATGGGAATTATGAAAAAAGAACAATAAAATATCTGAAATGAAAAGCTATTGGTGTGACCTTAACACTGATCAGAAAAGATAAAAATATAAGCAAGACTCAACTATATGCTGTTTATAAAGCATGAGTATGAACTTCAAATAGATGCTGATATGCTACAAAAATAAAATGATGAACAAAGGTAAAACATGCAAATGATAATTATAAAACTGCTGGAAAATCCATTGATACCAGACAAAGTAGACTTCAGGAAAAGAGATAATACCTGAGATACAGAGGAGTATTTTATAATGATGAAAGGGTGACTCCAACAACAATGCATACTGATCTTGAATGAGAATGGCTGAATAAGAGAAATAATATATGAAGGAATCACTAACAGAACTAAAGGTATAAAAAGACAAATCCACTATTATAATTAAAGATTTAAACATGTATCTGGAAGCAGTTTATAGACCAAAACAGAAAATTAGTAAAAATATAAAACACTTGAATAATAATTGTTGTTAAGAGCCATCGAGTCAGTTCCAACTCCTAGCAATCCCACATACAACAGAACAAAACACTGCCTGGTCTTGCACCATCCTCGTAATCCTTGTTATGTTTCAGCCCATTGTTACAGCCCCTGTGTCAGTCTCTGAGGGTCTTCTTCCCTTTCACTGATTTCTACTCTACCAAGCATGATGTCCTTCTCCAGGGACTGATCCCTCCTGACAACATGTCCAAAGTACATAAGATGCAGTTTCACCATCTGTGATTCTAAGGAGCACTCTGGCTGTACTTCTTCCAGGACAGACTTGTTCTTTCTTCTGACAGTCCACAGTATACTCAATCTTCTTCACCAACGTCATAGTTCAAATGCATCAGTTCTTCTCAGTCTTCCTTATTTGTTGTCCAGCTTTAAGCACGTACATGAAATAATTGGAAAACACCATGGCTTGGATCAGGTGTACCTTAGTTTTCAAAGTGACATCTTTGCTTTTTATCACTTTAAAGAGGTCTTTTGCAATAGATTTGCCCAGTGAAATGCATCATTTGATTTTTTGACTGCTGGTTCCATGGATGTTGCCTTTGCATCCAAGTAAAATGAAATATTTGACAATTTCAATCTTGTCTCCATTTATCATAGTGTTAATTATTGGTTGCCAGGTCCTTCTTCCTAGGCTGTCTCAAGAAATGAGTATTCTCCC
Organism: Heterohyrax brucei; assembly: GCA_028571685.1. Classification (NCBI taxonomy): domain Eukaryota; kingdom Metazoa; phylum Chordata; class Mammalia; order Hyracoidea; family Procaviidae; genus Heterohyrax; species Heterohyrax brucei. The sequence goes on along the minus strand of CM053166.1, from coordinate 35,540,700 downwards.
CAAATCATTTTATGAGGTCCCCATAACTCTGATACCAAAACCAGATCATACTACCTATAATAAAGTATTAGCAAAATATTTCTGAAATATATAGTTTAATACAAATGAACAAAATGAGTTTTATTCCAGGAATTAATATTTACTTTATTATCTCCAAATCAAGCAATATGGTTTAACATATTAAAATTAAAATTACACAAAAATCACATAATTTTCTGAAAAGTTTTGGGAGGGACACAATTCAATCCATGACAGGAACCAAGAAAGGACATCACTACTCTTGTTCACTATGGCATTGCAGGTCAAGATACAGAAATAAAAATGGATGAAGATTGGGAATAAAAGAAATAAAAATGTCTTTATTCATGCTTATATATGTAAAACCCTAAGAGAATATAAATCTGTCTACCTACTTACCTAGCTATCACAACATATAAGTAAATTTAGCAAAGCCACAGAAGACAAGGTCAATATGCAAAGCTGTATATAATTGGAAAATAAAATTTAGAATATTATCATTACAATCACATCAACAGTAAAATATTTGGAGATTAAATTTAACAATTTATTTCTAAAGGTCTCTATATGGAAATAAACAAAGCATTAATAAGAGAAATTTTAGAAGAAACCTAAAAAATCAAACTTTTGTCACATTTGTGAAATGGACAACTCATTATTGTGAAGATGTGAGTCATTTCTAAATTGTTCTATAGTTTCAAGTCCTTCCCAAACAAAATCCTAGACAGCTTTTAGAAATAAAAAATTGACAAGTTAATTCTAAAATTTATATGTAAATCTAAAGGATCTATCATAATAAAATTGTTCATGAAAAGAACTAAGTGGAATAACTTTATTAGAAACTTACAACAATCCAGGCAGTATATTATTGGCATACAGATAGATAAATAGATGAATACAACACAATAGGTACTATAGAACTTAAACCATACTTAAAACAGTCAACTGATTTTTGACAATGGCATTTAAACAATGTAGTAGGAAAATAAGAATATTTCAACAAATGGTGCTGGAACAACTGAATAAAAGTAACAAAGTGAACATAAACATCTCTCAGACACCACCACACACTGAATTAATTTAAGATAGATCATAAATCTATGTGTCATATTTAAAAATACAAAACTCATCTAGAAGAGAAGACTATATTCGTGAACTTGAAATAGTCAAATATTTCTTAAAACCTAAGAATCACTAAACAGTAGAAAAATAATAAATTGACTGTAAAATTTTATTCTCATTGGAAGATATCATTTAAGAAAGTAAATGGGTGAAGTGTAGACTAGCCAGCCAAGTGCTGTCGAGTCAGATCCATGAAGAAAATATTTACAGTATATGGCTATGGCAAAAGAATAAAAAAAATTCTTGTAATTCAAAAATGAAATGGAAAACCACCCAGTAAAAAGAGGGAACAGACTTGCGCAGAACTTTACACACTATGTACACAAATGTAAAAGCCCAATATGCATGTTAAAAAGTGTACAGCATCTTTAGCCATTGGGATATTATAAACTAACACCACAATGAGAATCACTATTTAATGTACTACAATAGCTAAAATGAGTTAAGAACAGGTTTTAGTAAGGTTGTACATCAACCAAAAAACCTCATGTGTTCCTGGCAGTAATATAAAATGATAGGTTCAATTTATGACCAAGAAATTTTATCTGTAGGTATTTATTCAAGAGAAGGTATCCAGGTGGTGCAGTGGTTAAACACCACAACTGCTAACCCAAAGGTGGGCAGTTGGAAACCACTAGCTGCTTCTTAGAAACTTGATGGGCCAGTTCTATTCTGTTTTATAGGGTGGCTGTGAGTCAGAATCAACTCGACAGCAACGTTATTTTTTTTAACCAAAAGAAATAATAACCTATGACCCAAACATGTGTAATAATGTTCATAGCAGCATATTTATAGCAGCCCAAACTCGTATTCAAATGTTAGCTGATGGAAATAAGTATAAAACAAGTCATGGACAGCAATCAATGAGAATTTAGATCATGAGCATTTTTTTTATTATTATTATGATAGATCCTTAAATTTCCATATAAATTTTAGAATTAACTTGTCAATTTTCTTACTTCAAAAAGCCCTCTAGGATTTTGATTGGGAAGGCATTGAAACTATAGAACAATTTAGAAACAACTCACGTCTTAACAATGTTGAGTTGTCCATTTCACAAACATGGCAGAAGTTTAATTTTTTAGGTTTATTCTAAAATCTCTGTTATTGTTTTGTTTATTTCCATAAAGAGACCTGTAGAAATAAATATTTTAGGAATAAAATAAGCAAGTGTACTCAGCCATAAAAAAACAGAACTTATAAACAATGAAAATGAATTTAGATGAAAAGTGATATGTAACTATCTGAGCTGTCTATACCATTATCTTCTGTGCCCTACTTCTACAAATAGTCTCTTCATCTGCACTGAGTTGTTACAGGGATTTTAATTCCAGTTAAACCTGAGAAATCCAGAACCTGTGTAAGGTGAGAAGCCTGTTAGAGAAAGCCAGCCAGCCAACTGCCGTCGAGTCGGATTCGACTCATGGCGACCCTAGGGGCCTGTTAGAGAAGGAAAACTCAAATGTTTTCCACCAATACAGAGTGATAGAAAAATGGTAAGACTGTACTATGTTGAAAGTGGAAAACTTGTGAGACCTGGAAAAACAAGACAGTCTCATTGCATGCCTTCTCTCATAGGTTTCACTGCGTAAATGGAAACCTTGTATCTTGCCATAACCAATTCTTCCTAGAGAGTGCACAAATACGCATGTACTTTGCCCAAAGTTTCCACTTAATAAATTTGTGTTCATCATTGAAACAAGTGTTGCTGTTGTTAGGTACCACAAGTTGGTGATCATGCACGGCAGTACTATACAACAGAATGGAACACCGCATGGTCCTGTACCACCTTCACAATTATTGCTATGCTTGAACTCATCTTCTAGCACTATATCCTTCTAGCACTATCCATACAGTTTTTCACTGGCCAGTTATGTTCCAGAAGTAGATTGTCAGGCCTTTGTTACATGTCTGTCTTAATCTGGAAACTCTGCTGAAATCTGTCCACCATTGGCAACCCTGATGGTATATTCACTATTGGTGGCATAGCTTCCAGCATTACAGCAACATGTGAGCCACAATAGCAGGGCAAATTGCCAGACAAGTGGTGGGAACAAAATATTAACATAAACGTTTATATAGAATAACTTAATTAAATGTTTACTCAGGACAAAAGCAAAAGTAGATCTATGAGTAATGCTTCTAAACAATGAACACTCACATTACTGACAAAACCAGCCTACCATCCTTGAGTTGTCAATTAGTTTTTCAGTCTGGAAGATACAGATGTCAAGAAGGATGTAACTCATTCATTTTATTGTATAACACATTGTTCTGCTTTTCTTGGTGGTGCCTTATTTGGCTGGTTTGAATTTCATACATTTTGAGCAAATTTAGTGTGGATTGTCTTGGGAATAGGTAATAAAATTTGTATGTAACTATATAGAATGCCTACATATTTAGTGAAGAAAAACACCTGAATTGAGTTAGTGAACTTGATAGTGGTCAAGATTAAGTAAGTTAATGTCCAAGACGATTGAATTTTAGTTTCCATGTCTTTCTTGCACTTTAGGACTTGTGTGTATTCATACCTGTAGGTTGAAAGTGGTATTTAAGCTATTACCTATATAAGCAGAAATTTCTAAAGATGTCAAAATTGATTTTCTTGAGGAAGAATATCCATATGATAATTTGAGCTTAATGACAGTGTGTGTTTTTCATGTATTACTTAAGATACCGTGTCAATAAGATTATCACATATTGTTTGGATTCTTATCTGGCCACACCAAAAAATGGAGAGACTTCCCAAGCCTCTAGTTTCACAGTCAAAGGTGATTTTCACATATGAGCCTCTGTGTGTGTTTTTGTGTGTGTTTGCATGCATGCACATGTGTGTATCTGTACTTAGCAGGGATCTCTGCCTCTACAGACAGTTAAAAGCAGAAAGTTATAAGTCCTCAGTCTTCAAAAATTGAGGTGAAAGTCCATTTCAATTTAGGCCTGTTAACCCTTTGTGACCATTGTTGTAAGTAGAGACACACATTTAAACATTATATCCATAATCAAAGCACATTTTCATATTCATAGAATATGTATATTTTATACAAAGAATATACCATTTATTTCAGAGCAATTAACTTTCTTAAAAGTATTCCTTAGTCATTACTTTGCATATGTTATTCTCTTGCTTTGCATATATTATAGATTGCAAAATGACAACATCATATTTGAAAGTAGGAGCCAAATGAAGAAAAATAATGGTCTAGATAATAGCTACCTTACAGATTAGAATGCTGAACTGAAGAAATTGTCATGTACAGACTTTTCAGAGTATCATAGAGAAGGAATTGTGCCGAGGCCCATTACCCAGAAAGGCCTCTATCAGCAAAGCTACATGCCTATGTGATGACGAGTGGACACATTTCACCCTTGACATATTTTTTTTGGCTGAATTCTCACTAATGATGTTATGCACCCTAAATAAATCTTCCTCAAAAATACCATGTTATCTCCCAGCACTAGGACCAAAGAAGACACTTTCTGAGAAGGGTTTTGCAACCCCCTTGGCTTAATGAGTTCTAACACAGCATGTTCAGCCCGGGAACACTAAGGCTGGCCCGGCTCCACTGGCTTCCCCCAACTACATTTCCCCCCCTCCACATGTGAAACACAAGCTTGCAGAAAAGCCCCTGGAAGGCTTCCCAAGGACGATTCTCCACACAGCCCTTAAAGCTATACAAACATTCCACTCCCTACATCAGGAAGATGGACACACTCCCAAGTTTATTATAATTGGTATGACAAATGAATAAACACTAAAGTAACATCTTTCTTAGAACAGCTTAGGTTGGGGGATGGTGGGCGCTTACTATCCGCACAGGGAGAGATAAAATAAGAACTTAGAGAAGCAAATAGAGACAGCTAAATAATGAAGCTTTGAGGAGTCTACCCTTCTGTGCCCCTGAGCCTGAGGCATGAATAGAGCCATTAAGCTCATAGCATAACTTTGTATTCACTGCTAAACTTTGTTTTTACTGTTAAACTTTGTTTTTACTGTTAAACTTTGTTTTTACTGTTAAATGCACCTGCCTCGGGCCATTATCTAGAAGACCTTGACAATTAACATGAGAAAAAGAGAGACCACAAGGGGTCAGTTTCTTGCTAGCCAATAGCTTACATGATGAAAAACATGGGGTGAAAATCAAGTCACCTTAACTATAAAAAATAAAGAAAGACAGACCTTTTGGGGCTGCCATTCTTCAAAACTCTTTTCTGTCTCTGTCTCATTTTTCCCGCTGAAGCCGTTCATCCCTCTGTGGGCCCAAAAAATTTGTCGGGGCTGGCTCCCGGCAGAATTGAGCTTAAGATATCACACCACTCATACTTCTCCACACCCTATCTTCTACAGAGGCATTTTCTCCAGATTTTAACAGCCCTTGCTTCTTCATTTCCTTACCACTTTTTGCAATAATCTTTAAGTGAGGGCTTTCTTGGCCACTTAAAACACACACGCACATGCGCACGCATGCACGTGCACACACACACACACACACACACACACACACACATCCTCCAAATCCTCCGTAATACACCTAGTTCTTCCTTGAGTTACGGTCCTTCAGTTTTACTTAGTGACACCATCCAAATTTTCACTTATTTTTTTTTTAACGTCTCTTTTTCCACAATAGAATTGAACTCCACCAGAGTAGGTAATTAATATGTACTGAAGGTTTTTCTTTCTTTTAATTAGTACTATTATACTAGCACCTGAAACAGTGGGTCACAATGTAGGTCCTCAATAAGTACTCTTTCACAGACTAGTTGATTCACCTCAGTTGACAGAGTAGCCTACTTAGACTCTTTATTCTGTAATCTCTCTAGACTGATTCACTCCACACTGAGTCTTGGTGTGAAAATACAATGAAGTGAATTTAACTTACTGTGTTACTTTTAGACATTAATAAACTATATAGTACTCTGTAAGATAATGTAAACCGAGGAGACGTTGATTTGTAGAAATAAAAGCAATAATGATCCCAATACTGCAACAGACAGGAGTAGCAATTTACAGCTTGTATTTAACCAAATTCGTTTAAAAATGTGATCACAAACTGACAGCGTGATTCATCACAGGACAAATTGCTGTATCCATTTTTGTAAACCTCAAGCAAACAAAATTCTAACTATAAATATTGATAGCAACACCTTACCATAAGTGGCACCAATTGAACCACTGTGATAATCTCATTCACACTCAGCTCAGCAAACACATGAAGTAAAAATAATAATAGTGCATATTATTCATGACCTTTCAGAAGAGGCAGTTAAGGAACATTTTAAACTGTAAATCAGCATGTAAGATATTTCCCCTGTTTGCTTTTTCAACTATTAACACTAGGATCTTTGATGAATTCAGACACAATTGCAACTGAATACTATTCTTCTCATTAGTAGAATAATAAACGTGAAGGAGCTATAACATATAAACATTATGTATATATTCATAAAAACCCACTGCTGTCAAGTTGATTCCTACTCATAGCAACCCAATAGAACAGAATAGAACTGCCCCATAGGGTTTCCAAGGAGCAACTGACAGATTCGAACTGTCAAACTTTTTGTTAGCAGCCATAGCACTTAATCATCATGCCAATAGAGTTTTCTATATACTCAAAAATATATGTAAAATTTATCCATTTTAAAATATTGTTTAGTACTGTTCAAATAATTTAAGAAGCAGAATCAATATTAAGTTAGCAAACAAGAGTTCTAGATACTTAAAAAAAAAACTCTACCATTACTTTTGATGTTAAGCTGTTTTATTAATCAGAGCCCATCATGACCATCATGACATATCTTGTTTCCAGTCTTTTTAAACAGAAAATGACAGAAACATTCTGTATTTCACTGTTCAGTATGGTAGACAACAGCCACACATGGCTACTGTGATTAATATTACTGAGTAATTGAATTTTTTATTTTACTAAATTTTACCAAATTTGAATTTAATTAATCACATATGGAAGGAGCTGGGTAAATAGTCTAATTTATGTATTGGCAGTCAACAAGGCCATGCCGCATTATGATCTAAGGGATCATATTATACATGTGAAAAACAGAAAATCCACACATGAATCAGAGTTTATAGCAGCCAGTCATGTTTCCTTTGCATTCATACAGAGTTTTCCTTAAATAACATAAATTTGTAAATAGAAAGCGCAAGGAAGTTTCCACAGAGGTTAAAACTGGTTGCTGTTGAGTTGATTCCAAGTCACAGAGACCCTAAAGGACAGAGCAGAACTGCCTCATAGAGTTTCAAAGGAGCACCTGGTGGATTTGAACTGCCAGTCTTTTGTTTACCAGCTGTAGAACTTAACTACCATGTCAACAGGGTTCTCTCCATAGAGGTTAGAGGTAAACAAATGCTGCTAAAAGGTAAGAAGCCACCCTACTTGATCGTTAAACATATATTCACATATGAACTCCAGTGTTAGCTTATTGTCTTTCTTTTTTTGCTATTTTCAATACTCTTTATTTCAATAAATAGAGTTTTTCATTTAGAATAAAAAGAAAGTCAGTGAATAGAGGCCCTTTTCAGTGACTGTTAATTTTCCAAGGGGTACGTGAAGCACCTATTTCTTTAAGCTACTTGTAGCAAATCTGTTGGTTCCAAATTCCTTCTTTTTGATCTTTCTTTCTAACTCGTTCTACAATCACCCACCAGATCTGTCAAGAAAGGAAACATTAATAAGTAAGTTCCAAGCCAAGAATGAGATTAGATTCACACTCAAGCAAGGAAAGGTGGTGAGTTTTGAATTTTGAAAAGAAGCCCTTCAAGGGTCATATAATTACTAGGGTGTTATAAAAAAAATTATTACTGCTGCATAGTCCTCATTTGGGAAGCAGGTGTCACAATGCCACAGGGCAATGGAAAGTTATAAATGGTGACATGCAAATGAGTCAAGAAAGCACAGCCATTGGTGTTCTGCTGTCCCATTTGCTAACGGAAAGTGCAACATCAGAAAGCGTGCCTTTCATGGAAAATGACATATCTAGGACATTGGCTGGGATTTATAGTCAACCATCCTTCTGCTGCTTCATTGACTTTTACAATTCATTTCAGTTCCCATTTAGAAGAAAAAAAATCATGGTGCATAGATTAGCATATATCCCTTGTCGTGCTTCTTGTGGCTGCTTTTACCTGTGATTAATTTTTAAAATTCAGCTAATTTATTTATGTGATAGTTCCTGAAAATCATGACTTGAAAAATAATTTTGCCTTCATCAAAACTTTTCTCCATAACAGTACTCTTCCATGCCCACACTAAGCAATTACTCTGTTCTTCAAATTCTATTTTGGCTTAAACACACGCTCCCTCTCTGTCTCTGTTTTTTGTTGTTGTTTTTTTTTTTTCTTTTCTTTTTGTTTTTAATAAAAGAGCACAACATTGGGATATTTTATTGTCTAGAGAAAAGGAAAAAAATCCCAGAAAAAATTAGAAACTGACATTTTTCAGGGCTAATATACAAAAGAACTGGAAATTGCAAATCATTTTGGTGCTTCCTATATTCAAACACTAATTCTTAGGAAAATGCTTTTATTCCAATTTAATCAGTCCCTCAGGGATGTCATCTGAATCTTTGGAGATATTTGCAACCATTATTTCTGACCCAGTTTTTAAATGTTTCTGGTGTTAATCAACCACCACTTTCTGCCTATAAATAGAAATCAACTACCACTTGGGATAGATTATCTCTTGTTGTCCACTTGACTGGCATATTTAAACATTTTCCTTTTACCTGAAGTAATAATGATGCCACAGATTATATGCCCTAAGACCAAATCATTAAAAAGTAAAGAGACTTAAAAAAAAAAAGTAAAGAGACTAATTTCACTCATAAGACTTTTTTTTTTTTTTTTTTTAGCAAAGCCCTATGAACACGCATTATGTGAATATAAATTAACCGGTTGTTTGAGTTATTCATTATTACTCTATATTTCTGAACATAGCATCGCATGGTTCTCTTTTAATAATTATTTAAAATGTCATTTAATGCTAAGTATCATGTAAGACTTCATTAACAACTACAAGCCACTGACAGAGTAATTATTGTATTTTGTTGGCTGTTTTAACAAAAAATAAAAGCTGAAGTCGCACTTACTTTTATGCTCAGAAACACAATTCTTTCTTGGTTTGAAAACCTACTTAGCATCATTTTAGGATGAAAGGCCTGGCAATCTTCTTCCAACAATTATTCAGTGAAAACTATTGATCACAACACAACATTTTTCAGTATATGTTGGAAGGCACTCGAAATACACAGTGGCTACGACAATACACCTGAGCATACCAAGACGATCACAAAGATGTCGCAGGACTGAGCAACATTTTATTCTCTTGTACACAGTGTGGTCATGAAAACTTAGAAACCAAAACCATTGCCATCATGTCAGTTCTGACTCATAGTGACGCTACAGTGCAGAGTAGGACTGCCCCATAGAGTTTCCAAGAAGTGTCTGGTGGATTTGAACTGCCTTTCAGTTAGCAGCTATAGCACTTAACCACTATGCAACCAGGGCTCTCGTGTGGTCATTAGTTGGAACCGACTCAATAGCACCTCACTACAACAATAAGCATCATTTTATCTGTAGTTTTCTCTACAAATCTTACAACATCTTTTATTGCAATCATCAAACTTGTCATCTAGGACCAAACATAACTGGAGAGTATTTTCCTATGCCACAGAGGAGGTGGGGAGTCAGTACTTAATATTAAAGTCCATAGGATATCATCCTGCTGACCTCTCGCTGGAGGAAGGAGAGTGGGTGGAGAGGAGGGGAAAGGAGACTGTTGGGAGGATGAGACATGTATGGAGCAGAGAGGAATAGTGTGCTGTCAGTGGACAGGGAGAGCAGTGGAAGCTGCATATAGGTGGGCATGTAAATTTATTCGGGAATGTACATTTTCACTCAGTCATATTAAATAAAAAAATAAAAAATTTACAATTAAAAAAAAAAAGTCCATTTCTTTCTGTTTCCATTATTTGGCTGTTACGCTGAAGCATCAGGGTTCTTTTAAGGCAGTGGTTCACAGACTTCAGGTGGAGAGTTTCTTAGACACTAGGTTAATGGACCATATCCTCAGAGTTACAGAGTCAGTAGATCAGAATGGGATAGGGCCTGAGAATTTGCATTTCTAACAAAGTCCCCAGGTGATGCTGATGCTCAAGGTCCAGGAGGAACCACACTTTGAAACTGATAATTTGAAAACAACTAAAAAGTAGTTGTCATAGATTGAATTATGCCCACCCCCCAGCAATGTGTGTATCAATTTGACCAGGCCGTGATTCCCAGTATTAGGTGGTTGTCTTCAATACTGTGATTGTAATTTTCATATGTGTTGTAAATCTTAATCTATGTGTATGGTTAATGGGGAAAAATTAGATTATGTTAGAGAGGATTAAGATGGGACTGTAACACCCTCACTAAAACACATCCCTGATCCATGGTAAATGGAGTTTCCCTGGGGTGTGGCCTCTACCACCTTGTATCTCTCAAGAAATGCAAAGGAGAACTGAGGAATTCCCATCACCAAGAAAACAGTGCCAGGAGCAAAGTGTGCCCTTTGGATTTGAGGTTCCTTTGCTGAGATGTTCTCAAAGCAAGAGAAGACTAACGCATCACGAAGAACTTCCTCCAGAGCCAAGAGAAGGGAGAGAAAGCCTTACCCTGGAGTCAATGCCCTGAATTTAGAATTGTGTCTCCTAGACTGTAAGAGAATAAATTTATCTTTGTTAGAGCCATCCACTTGTGGTATTCTGTTACAACAGCTGACTAAGACAATAGTAGATAATGTAAAACCAAGAAAGACAATAACAAAAAATAAACAGTTGCAGTGCAGTTGCTCCCCACTCATGGCAACCCCATGCCTGTCAGAGTAGAAGTGTGTATAATGTGGTTTTCAGTAGCTGTCACCTTTCAGAAGTAGATAGCCAGGCCTTTCTTCCAAAGCATCTCTGAGTGAACTCAAGCCTCCAGCCTTCTGGTTACCAGCTAAGTGAGTAATTAACCATTTGTGCCACCAGAGGATTCAGATAAATGCAAAGACTTCCTGAATTGAAAGTTCAAATAGAACAAAAAGTGTTTCAGAAAACATTTTTTGATCCTTCCTAAGGTCGCCATGAGTCAGACCTGACTTGACGGCACTTGGCTGGCTAGCTAAGGTTTCTACCAAAAGTATCAAGAAAAGTTCGGTTAAACAGTTGGGAATTATGAAGAGGAAAGCTTGAATTACAACATGACAGAAGGTAAACAGAAATCTCACAATAGAGAGGAAAAACTTGACACCAATAGGCTTTTCTGTCTTACTTGCTCTGATTTCACTGACCTGCTAAGTGTGTATATTTGTGTGTGTGTTGTATCTTTTGTCCCTCTGTGTGTGTCTGTCTGTATCTTTGTGTTTGTCTATGCATGTGCGTGCTTGTGTCTATTTATTTTAATTATGTTTTCTAGGAAAATTCTCCCTTTTCAGATTGTTCAAAGGGAAGTAAATATTAAAAAGAACTAGAGTATTTAGTAGTATTATTCCCAATGACAATCCATTCAGTAACTATTCTGCTTCTAGTTTAATGGAGATTTAAGCAGCTTGAATTAGTTTTCCCAGCCCTGGAGAAAAATGGCTGGGATAGATCATCTGCAAAAGTGGCTGAAATCATTCCTTTCTCTGTATTTATTCCTTGAAAGGTGACTTTGCAGCTCCTCCTCTCCCTATCCCTCAAATCTGGACTGGCCTTGTGAATTGCCAGAAGACGAGGGATATCGTACCAGTTCTGAGCTTAGGCCTTAAGAGATCTTGTGCTGTTTTGCTAGTTGCTATGAAGCTCTGCTCAGCAGCCAGATGAGGAAGCCCAAACTGGTCTCCTGGATAATGAGAGACAAGACCCGTGGCTTAGTCACGCCCTTCACCACTGCTGACAGCCAGATAATGTAGCAGTAGCAAAACTCTTCTGTGACAGGCAGCTCCATCAAGCTACTAAATAAGCCCAGATAAAAACTGAAGAATTACCTAGCTGAGCAAATAAATTAGGGTGGCATAGTGGGTTAAGTGCTATGTCTGCTAACCAAGAGGTCAGCAGTTCAAATCCACTAGGTGCTCCTTGGAAACTCTGTGGGTTCGCTATGAGTCAAACATAAGTCGAAAGCAGTGAGTAGTTTTACGGTGGTTTCCTGTTGTTGTCGCTAGCTGCCATGGAGTCAGCCCTCAACTCTAGACTCCATGCACAACAGGATTTAACCATTCCACAGAGTTTTCACTGGTTGATGTTCAGAAGTGGATTTCCACACAGTTCTTCCTAGTCTGATTCAGTCTTGAAGTTCCACTGAAACTTGTTTAGCATCATAGCAACATGCAAGCTTCCACTGACAGATGGTGGTGACTGTGCCTTAAGTGCATTGGCCAGGAGTCTAACTTGAGTCTACTGTTTGGATGGTGAGAATTCTACCACTGAACTACCAATAACTTCCTGAGTGATTTTTTTTACCTATTGCTTTTGAGTCAATTTCGACTCACAGCTGCCCTGTAGCACAGAGTAGAACTACTCTATAGGCTTTTCAAGGAATGGTTGGAGGATTAGAACTACCTACCTTGGTGGCGTAATGGTTAAGTGCTATGGCTGCTAACCAAAAGGTCAGCAGTGCAAATACACCAGGCAGTCCATGGAAACTCTACGATGCAATTCTACTTTATCATGTAGGGTCACTATGAGTCAGAATTGACTCAATGCCAACAGGTTTGGGGTTTTTTGGGTACCTTTTGGTTATCTGCCGAGCTCTTGACCACTTCAGCACCAGGCTCCATTTGGTTGGTTTAGTAGGATGCAAAAGTAAATTGACCTAATGATCTCTAAAGGTTTATCTATCTTAAGGAGCTCTGGTGATACAGTAGTTAACAGCTTGGCAGCTAACTAAAAGATCTGTGGTTCAAACCCAGTGGCCACTCCCTGGGAGAAAGATGTGGCAGCCTGCTTCTGTAAAGATTACAGTTTTGGAAACTCCATGAGGCAGTTCTGCTCTGTCCTATGGGGTCACTATGAGTTGGTATCGACTCCACAGAAAAGGGCTTGTTTACTTGTTTGCTTTTAAAGGCAGCCAAGCCAGCCAAGTGCTGTTGAATCCAATATAAAATGCTGAGAGACGGTAAGAATGTAAGGATTTTTTTTAATTCACTTGCTGCTAATTACTACAGACTCCGCAAACTCTTTATTTCCATGCTAGAACTATGTAAAACAACTCAATGAGAAATATACAAAGTGAAATTATTTTCTAATTAGCAGCTTTCAATGTATCTGCTTCCATAAAAACACAAGTGAAAAAGTGCAAAATCATCATTGTTTAAACCTTTTATCTTCAGTCATGTACATCAGCTAAGAAAGACTACTAAAATAATAGTAGAAACCATAGACACAATGTGTTGCCTGGGAGCTTATTCCTATAGTAATATTTTACATATAACCCTATTACAGTAGCTGAATTTGAAATTATCACCAAGTTATAGATTATGAAACTGATATTTAGTTTAAGTAATCCTTTCAAGGTTCATATCTAGTAAGCAGCAGAAGGAGAAGCCAGCTTATGTATGTCTGTCTGACTCTACAGCCTACTCTCTTTATTACTATTTAATTTCAAGATCTCCAAGTTTACTTCAGAATGAAAATTCAGCCTGATTTAACATTTCTAAGAGTCTAACAGCTGTATCTCAAAGAATTAAAGATAGGATGTTTATCATATGATTTGCTAACAGTTATTCCCTTTTAGAGATATTAGACCAGCAGTATACCTTTTATGGAAGAAAGGCCTGGCAATCCACTTTCAAAAATCAGCCAATGAAAACTCCATGTATCACAGTCGTCCAATTCTGTTGTTCATGGGATCACCACGAGTTGAGGGCCAACTTCACAACAGCTAACAACAACAACAAACCTCTCAAAAAGAGATATATTTTCCAGAAAAAGTAACTGCTACCCAAGGCTTAAGGATGAGAATGGGACCTGAGTAACCGAAAAAAAGGATTTAAGAGGCCATTTCCAGTCTTCTAGAAAGCAACCTCCATTCTCAGTGTCAGTTTGGTCCAACAAATATCTGGTCTTGTATTTGATGGCTTAGGTCAAAACTTGGTCCTTCAATAGCTCCAATATCAAAGACATTTGTCTATAACTATTAATATGCTCAGATATCACCAGACCTGGAAATTTATTTTCAAGACACTTCCCCTATGTATTAAGCCAAAAAATAAAAATAAATTAAAATAATCATTGTTATCAAGTTGATTCTGACTCACAGTGACCCTACAAGACAGAGTAGAACTGCCCCATGGGGGTTTCAAGGTGCGACTGGTAGATTCTAACTGCTGATCTTTTGTTTAGCAGTCAGAGCTCTTACCCACTATACCACCAGAGATTCCCACCATGTATTGCCAAGCCAAGTGCCATCGAGTTAAATATCAGGTTCTTAAAAATAGTAATCTATTCTTGTCATTCATTCTTTACTATTGCAATTAGGGGCCCAAATCTCTGCAATCTTTCTCAGTAATCATTTCCTGAGTTCTGTCATCAACAGTACCAACTCACTGCATCCTAAGCTTCAAATCTTTGCTTTCCTGTTGCTATTGTCAATTTGATCTCACTAAAGACTTTTAAGACTGTCAACGAAAAATCCTTTTATTCTATGAGGATATTATATAATAAATACTTTTTAAATTACAGATGGACAGTTACAGCTAAAAATCACTATGCAACTCTCACATTTTTATTATTTAGAGAGAGCTTATTAAGAACAAAGTAAAATAGCATACAAAAACCTAATTTAGCTATTACCACAAAGAGACAAAGCCACTGCCGTTGAGTCAAATCTGACTCACAGTGAGCCTATAGGTCAGAGTAAGACAGTCCTATAGAGTTTCCAAAAAGTGGCTGGAGGATTTGAACTGCTGGTTAGCAGAAAAAGCTCTTAACCACTAGACAACCAGGGTAGCTATAACCACTTAGTGGTCAATCCAAGATGCAAACTAATAGAATCTTAACTCTAGTTTGATCTCGCTTTTCATCAAGATAGCTTTTATTTCTCTATCAATGCTTTGACGTAAATTATTCATACATATCTTTTCTCTTTTTAATTGAGCTCTAGGTGACAGTTTACAGAGGAAATTAGTTTCTCATTAAACAGTTAATACGCAAATTGTTTTGTGACATTGATTGCCAACATTGTGATGTGTCAGCAGTCTCCCTTGTCCACCCCAAGTTCCCTGTTTCTGTTTGTTCAGTTTTTCTGTCCTTTCCTGCATTTTTATCTTTGTTTTTGGACTGGTGTGCCCATTAGTCTTGTATATACGATTGAACTATATAGTAATTCCTCATGTGTAGATCCTGTCAAAAAAAAAAGGTGCCAAACCTATTGCAGTCAAGTTGATTCTAACTCATAACTCATAACAATACTACAGACCAGTCTGATCTTCGGCTGAAGGGTGAAACTCAGGCTTCACTTCAGTACTGGCTTTGGTACTTGGCTTCGGCCACTGCCATTGAGTTTATTCCGGCTCACAGTGAGTTGTAACACAGAATAGTGCTGCCCCACAGGATTTCCAAGGCCATACATCTTTATAGAAGCAGATTGATACATCTTTCTTTAGTGTTGCATTCAATACTAAATATATTAATGTAAATATTGTTATAAATACATAAATATAAGTATATTCAACACTATATTAATAAAAGGGTGTCATGGGGCCTTACTCTCAGGATTTCTGCAGTCTCCTGTGAGATCAGCACATCTATTGCCTCTCTCTCTCTCTCACTCTCTGTATGTGTGTGAATTTGAATTTTATTTTATATTTTTCTCTCTCTCTGGCCGGGACCATTTTTTGTGATCCATGCTAGAGCAATTGGTGGTGGTAAGTGGGCACCACCTAGTTGTTCTGAGTTTTGTCTAGTGGAGGTTGTGGTTCATTTGTCCTTTGAACTAAGCCTTCCCAGTGTCTTTGGTTTTCTTCATTCTCCTTTGCTCCAGCTGTAATGGGAACAGTTTCCTGCATATCTTAATCATGCTGTTCACCCATTACATTTATAAAGCACAAGGTTTTCTAGACAGTGATGTTTTTGATTTACACAACTATATTTTTCCAATCTGTAACTTAAGCTTTGATCAAAACTACCATGGCCAATTTTTTTTCAAATTGTATTGCTTCATTAATTGATTTTACATTTGCTCAACTCTTATTCTGACAACACCAATTCAAGGAGTAAGGCTTGAAGTTGATACCTCTGCAATACTATTTACCATTTATTACCCTTTTCTACTTAAATCCTTTCCTCTTTTGCTTTGTGCAACAGTACTCTCCACTAATTATACTCCTAAATGCCATACTCTCCTTGCCTAATGTCCTTCAATGCCCTGTTTTCTGATGAGAACACTTAAACTCCAGTGATTGTTCTCTAAGCACACTTTCACAGTTTTTGTTGGTGGTATTTTTAAGGCCTGGAATTTGTAGTAAAAAACAAAACAAAACAAAAAAATAGACATCATATCTGTCTACACTAACAATTGAGCTGCTTTGAAATAATCATTTAGACTTCTTAATATCAGTTTTCTCATTCAAAAATCTGAAATAATGCTAAACTATCTTCTAGAATGGCTGTGATCCTCAAAAAGACTAATGTCTGAGTACTTAGTAAACACTACACATCTATAAAAGTGCTATTGTTACTTTTTATGTACAATCTGCTTGGGTGATTAACAGATTCACCCCTTTAACTGTCTATTTAGTATCTGTTTTCACCTGAGGTACTCATAAGTTATCTCCACCAAAGTTTTTGTTGTTCTTTGTGCCATCAAGCTGATTCTGACTCATAGCAACCCTACAAGACAGAGTAGAACTGCCCCATGTGGTTTCAACCATAGGCATTTCAAGTTAGGAAACAAAGAAATAAATGAAGTATGATCATGATGGAAATGATGGTGAAACGAGATTTTGGACATGTAGGAGCTATCGAAGGAGCTCTGTCTCCTCAATGGTTAAGCCCTCAGCTGCTAACTAAAAAGATGGCATTTCAAATCCTTCAACCACTCAGTGGAAGAAAGATGTATCAGTCTGTTTCCATAAAGATTTATGGCCTTGGAGACCCTATAGGGCATCTCTACTCTGTGTTACAGCTCACTGTGAGCTGGAATAGTCAATGGCAGTAGGCTTAGGAGCGATGGGTGGGAAGAAGACATATAGTAGAAACCATTAAAAACTTTTAATAGTGGGGGTGGGGCCAAGATGGTGGACTAGACACACATCTCCTCAGTTCCTTGTGAGAACTAAGGCCTGGAATGATAACTGAATGGAGCAATGTGGATGTCTGGGGAGCCCTAGGATATGGCATAGGCTTGTCAGTTTTGACTAGGCACCTGTAACAGACTAAACTACCTCACTCAAAGTTGAGCCAGCATTTGCTAAGTCCTGCTCCTGCTAACTCACCATTTTGGAGGCCTGCAGGCAGTCATGCCTTCTTTGTTATCCAGGAGATAGGGACAGTGCATGAGTGGCAAATATGGCAAACTGCAGTGCTTAAGTAAGTAGCATATAGCACGGCAGAGACTGTGTGGATAGCCACATTTTAAGAGCCCAGCTGCTGACTGAAGGCACCACTGCCCCAGCAATCTCTTTTCTTAGCTGTGTCATAGATACTGCTGTTTCACTGCAAGAAGGGAATCTCAGCAGAGATACCATCTTGGTAGGCTGGGAGGCAGTGACCCAGCTGGAGGCTTTAGCTGTATCTGATTTTCAAACAAAGCAGCAACCTATCTGGCAAGTGCTTCTGCAGAACATAAGCAGAGTTTGAGATAATTCATGTCTCGATTTATGGGTGGGGCCTGGCAGAGGATGTCAGGAAGGCCTTAACTCTTCCCTACTTTGAACCACATCATAGCATTTGGGGACAGCCTGCAAGGTACTTTTGTTATCAGGTGGAAGGCAAGGCCTGCCACATCTGAGGGCTTGAGTGTTTTGTGCAGCTGTTGGGCAGCCCCCTGCTCAGCAATAAAATGCACTTTTAAAATAAGACCGCCCAGAAAACTGACTGCTGAGAGGCCACACAGCATATCCTCCACCCTTCACTGATTCGCATCATAGGGTGGGCTGATGTCCCCCCCCCCCAGTGATTCTGTAAGTAGGACACTATCTTTTCCAGGGAAGAGGTGGACCCAGCCACCCCAGAGACTCCACTTGGGGTGTGTCACAAGAGTACACAGAGACAGCAGGTGACCAACACCCTTCTTAGAATTATGCCTCAGCTCCTGTTGAGGTAAAACCAGAAAAATCAAACAGCTTCTAGATGTCACACAGACAACAGTCAATTGTTAACCATTTAAAGAGACAGTTCACCATGGCTCTGGAAAATTCCCAAAATAAAGAATCAAAAAACTCCCCAGATGAAAAAGCCTTTCTGAAACTATCAGAGGTCAAGTAAAAACGAATTATATAGAAAGCCCTCCTATAGATTAAACAAAATGCAGCAGAACAAAATGAAAAATTAAGAAAGACATTTGAACTGACAGAACATCCACAATTTGAAATCCAGCAGATCAATAACAAAATTACAGAATCAGACAATTCAGTCCAAATCAAAAAGGGCAGAACTGAAGAGATGAAAGTCAGACATAGTGACCTTGAGGATAAAGCCACTGACACCACCATTTATGAGGAGAAATCAGAGAAAAGAGCTAAGAAAAATGAGGAAACATGTGTGACTCTATTAAGAGGAATTATCTATGAATAATTGCAGTTCCAGAATGGGGGGGATAAATGAAAATACAGAGAGCATTGTTGTAGAGTTGCTGACAGAAAACTTCCCTGAAGTTATGAAAGAAGAAAACACTGATATCCAAGATGCATATTGAAAGCCACAAAAATCAGACCCCAAAAGAAAGACATCAGGACATATTACAATCAAGCTTAATAAAACAAAACATAAACAGATTCTCTTAAAGGTAGCAAGGTCCAAAGCAAAGCTAACATTCAGAGGGAAAACCTGCAGGCTTTCATCTGAATTCTCCACAGAAATGATGTTGGAAAGAAAGCAGTGGAATGGCATATTCAAAGCCCAGAAGGAGAAAAACTTCCAATCAAGAATACATATCCTGAAAACCTGTCTCTCAAATATGATGATGAAATGAAGACATTCACAGATAAACAGAAGCTTAGAGACTTTGTAAACACAAACCAAAACTACAAGAAATACAGAAAGAAGTTCTTTGCTTAGAAAAAACAAAATATTAAGTGTATACTCAAGGAGGCAATGCAGGACACAGCATCCAGAATCCTACTCACTTAGGGAAGTCAAAAAGCTTAATCAAAACTACATTATTAAAAGAAGGGAACCAGTGACCAAAACACAAAACTGTGACATCATGTCACTAGAAAGAGGGCTATATTACTATAGTTTTAACCTTTTCAGACAGAGAGAAAATTAAAAAGATATGCAGAAGTTCAAGTGTTCTTTAAACCTAGAATAGTAAGGGGGATCATAAGAGTAGCCACAAAGCAAAATAACAGTGAAACATATCAAAACAAGAAACATAAAATAGGAGTCTCAAAAAACAGAAAACAAACACTGAAAAAGATGAAAGGTCAACCCCTAAAGAAGAATGACCCCCAACAGAATGTTAACATAACATAGAAAACATCAACAACATAAAAATGAATGCATCAAAATTGACTTCAGTAAGCACACACCTATCAATAGTTACACTGGATGTAAATGGACTGAAGGCTCCAGTAAAGAGACAATGAGTGACATCATGGATCAAAAGATATGACCTGTCTATATGTTGCTTACAAGAAACACATCTAAGACTCAAAGACATGAAAAAACTGAAAATGAAAGGATGGAAAAATATATACTAAACTGACAACATACAAAGAAGAGCAGAAGTGGCAATACTAATCACAGATGAAACAGATTTTAATGTAAGTTCTGCCATCATGGACAAGAATGGTCACTATTTATTACTGAAAGGTTCAATTCATAAGCAGGGCATAATGATATTAAATATTTATGCACCCAATACCACAGCATCTGAATACATTGAACAAACAATGGCAACATTGAAAAATGTGCTAGATCACTCCGTGATAATAGTTGGAGACCTCAACACTCCACTTTCAGTAATGGACAGATCATCCAGAAAAAAAAAGCCCAGCAAAGATACAGAAGATGTTATTGGGACAGTTAACCAACTAGACATTATCAACATATACAGAACTTTTTATCCGTTAACAGATAGGTACACCGACTTCTCCAATGTACATGGAACATTTTCCAGAATAGACCATGTGTTAGCACATAAAGCAAGTTTCAACAAAATCCAAATCATTGAATTATTGCAAAGCATTTTCTTGGACCATAAAACCACAAAAGTTGATATGAATAGCAGAAAAAACATAGTTAGAAATCTGAACTCATGGAAACTGAACAACACCTTGCTCAAAAATCCGTGGGTTATAGAAGAAATCAAGGACAAAATAAAGAAATGTACGGAATAAAATGAGAATGAAAACACATCCTACCAGAACCCATGGAATACAGCAGAAGCAGTGCACAGAGGTCAGTTTAGCTCTATAAATGTACACGCCTGGAATGAGGAAAGACTCAGACTGCAGAATTAATTCTGCAAGTTGAACAAGTAGAAAGAGAGCAACACAGGAACCCCTCAGGCACCAGAAGAAAACAGAAAATAAAGATTAAAGCAGAACTAAATGAATTAGAGAACAGAAGAACAGTTGAAAAAAATTAACAAAACCAGAAGTTGATTCTTTGTAAAAAATCAAAAAAAATGATAAACCATTGACTAAACTTACAAAAGAAAAACAGGAGAGGAAATAAATAATTCAAATAAGAAATGAGATGGGAGATGCCACAATAGACTCAACTGAAATCAAAAGTATCATAACAGAATACTCCAACAGATTTGAAAACCTAGAGGAAATGGACAAATTTCTAGATTCATATCAACTACCAAAGTTATCACAAGGAGCAATAGAACAACTTAATAAACCCATCACATAGGAAGAGATTGAAAAAGTAATAATTAAAATAAATAAATAAAAAGTAACTACCAACCAAAAAAAGTCCTGGCTCAGATGGCTTCACCGGACAACTCTGCTAAACATTTAAAGAGTTAACTTCAATACTACTGAGGCTATTTCACAGCACAGAAAGGGATGGAATACTCCCAAATTCATTCTATGAAACCAGCATAACCCTGATATGAAAGCCAGGGAAAGATCCCACTAAAAAAGAAAATTACAGACCGTTATCACTCATGAACTAGATGCAAAAACCCTCAACAAAATCTTTGCCGATAGAATTCAAAATATCAAAAACATAATTCATCGAGACCAAGTTGGATTCATACCAGTGATGCAAGACCAGCTTAACATCTGAAAAACAACTGACGTGGTCAACCACATAAATAGCACAAAGGATAAGGATGACCTGATTTTGCCAACTGATGGAGAATAGGCATTTGACAAAGTCCAACGCCCATTCATGCTAAAAACTCTTAGCAAAATAGGAATAGTGGGGAAATTCCTTAATGCAATAAGGGGCACCTAGGCAAAGCCAACTGTCTACATCATCCTGAATGGAGAAAGACTGAAAGAATTCCCTTGGAGAATGGGAACTAGACAAGGATGCCCACTCTCACCACTTCCACTCAACATTATACTAGAGGTTTTAGCCAGAGCAATTAGATAAGAGAAAGAAATAAAGGACATCCACATCAGCAAAGAATTAAAATTCTCCTATTTGCAGATAATATGATTGTATACGCAGATAATCCTAAAGAATCCATGAGTAAACTATTAGAACTAATAGAAGAGTTCAGCAAAGTATCAGGATATAATATAAACATGAATAAATCAGTAGGATTCCTTTATACGAACAAATGGGTCATCAAAGAAGAAATCAAGAAATCAATACCATTTACTATAGCCCCAAGGAGATAAACTACCTAAGAATAAATCTAACTAGAGAAACAAGGAATCTATACAAAAAGAACTACAAGACCTTACTACAAGAAATGAAGAGAGACTTAACTAAGCAGAGAAAACTATCTTGATCATGCATAGGAAGACTTAACATTGTGAAAATGTCTACTTTACCCAAAGTGATCTACGTACACAACGCAACCCCAATACAAATTCCAGTGTCATTTTTTAATGAGATGGAGAAACAAATCACCAACTTTCTTTGGAAATGGAAGAAACCCTAGATAAGTAAAGCACTACTGAAGAAGGGGAACACAGTGGGAGGCCTCACACTATCCAACTTCAGAAACTATTAACTGGCACAGTAGTCAGAACAGCCTGGTACTGGTACAAAAAGAGATATATAGACCAATGGAACAGAGTTGAGACCCCAGAGATGCTACCATCCTCTTATGAGCAGTTGATATTCTACAAAGGCCCTAAGATTGTAGACTGGGATAAAAACAATCTCTTTTAATAAATGGTGTTGGCAAAATTGGATATCCTAGGGTTGCCTTGAGTCAGATCCGACTTGATGGCACTTGGCTTGGCTTGCTGTGTGAAACTGGTACAATACCCACATTTTACATCTTACACAAAAACTAACTCAAAATGGATCAAAGACCTAGCTATCAAACCTGAAATAATAAAGATCATGCAAGAAAAAAGAGAGTCAACAGTGGAAGTTCTAAGAGACAGCTTAGATAGACTTCAAAATCTGACAAACCACTATCAACAGAAGAGAAAATAGATAAATGGGAACTATGAAATATCAAACACTTTTCCTCATCCAGAAACTTTCTCAAAAAGTTAAAAGACCACCTACATACTGGGAA
Organism: Heterohyrax brucei; assembly: GCA_028571685.1. Taxonomy (NCBI): domain Eukaryota; kingdom Metazoa; phylum Chordata; class Mammalia; order Hyracoidea; family Procaviidae; genus Heterohyrax; species Heterohyrax brucei. Next base: position 35,517,719 of record CM053166.1, on the reverse strand, counting down.
AAAATATTTGGCAACTATATGTTGGACTGATGTCTGATCTCCATAATCTATAAGTTACTGCAAAATATCAACAATAAAAAAAGATAAATAACCCAATTAAGTGATGGGCAAAGGATATGGGCAGACACTTCACCAAAGAGGACATCCAGGCAGCCAAAGGACATGTGAGGAAATGCTCACAATTATTAGCTATCAGAGAAATCCAAATCAAAACTACAATGAGATACCCTCTCACCCCATCAAGACTGGCCATAATCCAAAAATGCAAAACAACAAATGCTGGAAAGGCTGCAGAGAGATCATAACTGTCCTACACTGCTGGTGGGATTGCAAAATGTTACAGTCTCTTCGGAAATCTGTCTGGCTCATCCTTAAAAACCTGGAAATAGATATACCATTTGATCCAGTAATCGCACTGAATGGAATTTATCCTACAGAACTAAATGTTATCACACCGACAGACACATGCACATGAATGTTCATTGCAACACAGTCACAATAGCCAAAAGATGGAACCAAGCTAGATGTCCATCAACAGATGAGCGGATAAACAAACTACGGTACATATACTCTTTGGAACACTATGCAGTGATAAAAACAATGATGATTCTAGGAAGCTACTCATAACCTGGTTTCAATGGGAAGACATTATGCTGAGTGAAATCAGTCAGCAGGAAAAGCACAAATATTTTATGAGACCCCTGGTATAAGGGCTTAAAAAATAGATTTATGTACAGAATAAAAGACTCTTTGATGGCTACAAGGATGGGGAGGGAGGGCAAGAGTTGGCCATAGATTAGACAGTCGATAGAAATTTGGTTAGGTGAAAGCATTAACAGAACACAGTAAAAGGTAGATCATCTTAACTGGATTTCATCGTAAACTGAAAGCTCTTCTAATCTCAGCCCCATATTGCAAGGATAGAGTAGCAGGGACAGGGTCTGGGGACCATGCTCTTGGGGGACATCGAGGTCAATTGGCATAATTAGCGTATTGCAAAGAGAGTCTTCTATACCCCATATTGGTAAGTGACATCTGGGGTCTTAAAAGCTAGCAAGCTGCCATCTGAGGTACATCAAATTGTCCAAAATGATTCAAAACAGATGATCACTGAGAGCACCAAAGACAAGGAAAAAAGAGCCCAGGAGACAGGACCCATGTGAATGGGACACTGTATCAACATACCACCAGAAGAACCAGATGGTGCCTGGCCACCACCAAAGATAGCTGTGATGGAACACACATGAGAAAAAAAGGGGTACAACTCAAGAACTCGACTAAAAGACCATAGTTGATGGTCTGACATCTTGGGGGATCCCATGGGAGCATGGCTTCTAGACCTCCTGCTTCTCCTGTCTAGAAAACACTACTGAGATAAACTCGGGAACACAATGGGACTATATGATGTGTACTTTATGGTACTTTGTGTTTATAGGATGCTGTCCTACTGGTCTCTTTCTAGGTGGGAGAGTAGAGGGTGGAGAGGAGGGGGCAGGAGCTTGTTAAGAGGATAAGACAAGTATGAAGTGAATAGGAAGAGTGTGCTGTCACGGGACAAAGAGAGCTGCAGATAGGCAGGCATGCAAAATTGATTTGGATTGTATATTTTCACATAATCACAACAAAAGAAAAAAAACAATTAACAGAGTTACATGATTAATTTGGCTTTAAGAAGATTTCTGGTGAAAGGGTAATAAGAAAGAGATGGGGATTTTAGACTCCAGGTAAGACAAAAAAATAAGACAATCTGTAACAGTGACAGAGCGTATAGAAAACAGAATTCAAGGGAGAATTCTTGCACTGTGCTGACATGATATGCCAAAAAAGTTTAAGAGGAAGCTCTGAATATAGAATGACTTTCAAGTACCACCCCCAACTGACAAGGTGTTAGTATCTTTGTTAAGCTAAATTGTAGGTGGATAACCTTCTTCTTGTTGTTAGGTACTGCCAATTCAGTTCCAATTCATAGCAATTCTATGCACAACAGAACAAAACACTGACCGGTCTTGTGCCATGTCCACAATCATTTTTATGCTTAAGTCTGTCATTGCAGCCACTTTGCCAGTCCATCCCATCAAGTGTCTTCCTTTTATCACTCATCCTCCACTCTAGCAAGTATGTTGTCTTTCTCCAAGGACTGATCCCTCCTGATAACATATCCAAAGTATGTGAGAGACAGCCTTGCCGTATTTACTTCCAAGGCCACTCTGGTTATACTTATTTCAGAACACATCTGTTCTTTTGGCAGTCCATGGTACATTCAACATTCTTCTCCAATACCACATTTCAAAGTAATCAGTTCTTCTGTCTTCCTTGTTTATTGTCCAGCTTTAGCATTCATATGACGCAATTCAGAATGCCATGGATTGGGTCAGGTGCACTTTAGTCTTCAAGGTGACATTCCTACTTTTCAATAGGTACTTTTAAAGAGGTCCTTTGTGGCATATTTTCCCAGTGCAATGTATCTTTTGATTTCTTGACTAGGCTACTTCTATGAGTGTTAATTGTAGACCCAAGTATAATGAAATCCTTGACAACCTCAATCCTTTCTCCATCTACAACGATGTTGTTTACTAGTCCAGTTGTGAGGATTTTTGTTGTCTTCATGTTGAGTTGCAATCCATACCAAAAGCTGTGATCCTTGATCTTCATCAGTAAGTGTTTCGTATCCTCTACTTCTAGCAAGTAAGATGGTGTCATTTGCATAATGCAGGTTGTTAATCAGTTGTCCTTTAATCCTGATGCCTTGTTCTTCTTCATATACCCAAGATTTTGGATTATTTGCTTGGCATATAGATTGAAAAAGTATGGTGAAAGTATACAGCCCTGACACACACCTTTGCTGATTTTAAACCATGCAGTGTCCCCTTGTTCTGTTCACACTACTGCCTCTTAATCCACATACAGATTCCTTAAGAGCACAATTAAGTTTCTGGAATTCCCATTCTCTGCAATGTTAGCCTTAACTTGTTATGATCCACACAGTCAAATTCATTTGCATAGTCAATGAATCACGGGTAAACATCTTTCTGGTGTTCTCTGCCTGTAGCTAAGTTCCATCTGCAAAAAGTGGAAATACCTGTATCTCACACCTTACACAAAAAGTAACTCAAAATGCATCACAGACCTAAATATCAAACCTAAAACAATAAAGGTCACACAAGAAAAAATAGGGACAGTGATGGAAGTTCTAATACACAGCTTAGACAGACAACAAAATCTGACCAATGATGCATAAACAACAGAAGAGAAAATAAATAAATGAGAACTACTAAAACTCAAACGCTTATGCTCATCCAAAGACTTTATCAAGAAAGTTAAAAGACCACCTACAGAATGAGAAAAAATACTTGGCAACTACACATCAGACCAGTGTTTGGTTTTCATAATCTACAAGGTACTGCAGATTATCACCAAGAAAAAGGTAAATAACCCAATTAAGAGATGGATAAAGGAGCTGGACACACACTTCACCAAAGAAGACACCCAGGCAGCCCAAAACACTTGAGGACATACTCACGATCATTAGCTATCAGAGAAATCCAAATCAAAACTACAATGAGATACCATCTCACCCCAACATGGTTGGCCATAATCCAAAAAGCAGAACATTACTGGAGAGGCTGTGGAGATATTGGAACTCTCCTACACTGCTGGTAGGAATGCAGAATGGTACAATGTCTTTGGAAAACAATTTGGCCTTTTCTTAAAAACCTGGAAATAGAAATGCCACATGATTCAGCAATCCCACTGCTTGGAATATATCCTACAGAAATAAAGGCTGTCACACAAACAGATATAGGAACATGAATGTTTATTGCAGCACTGTCCACAATAGCAAAAAGATGGAATCAACCTAGGTGCCTGTCTTAGGCTGGGTTTTCTAGGGAAACAAAACCAGTAACATGTGTAGGTACAAGGAAAGATCTATAATATATATATATATATATATAGACAGATAGATAGATACAAATATAGGAAACAGCTCACGTAATCACAGAAGCTGAATGTCCCAAGCTCTGGCACAAGCCTCACGTGTCCACGGAAGCTGAGGAACCCAAGGTCAGCAAGTCAGAGACCAGAGTTGCAGATCACCGGTTGTGTAGGTCAGTGGATCCCAAGCTGGTGGCGAGACGAAGCGACAGAGGTTGGAGGTCAGTGGATCCCAAGCTGGTGGCGAGACGAAGTGACAGAGGCTGGTGAACCCAGGATCGGCAGGTCAGGGAGCAGGACTGGGCAGAGGCTGGCGAGTGCAGGATTGGCAGGTCGGGGAGCAGGACTCTCAAGTGCCGACTGTAAGGACTGATGAGCCCAACAGCTGCTAGTTCAAGTCTCCGAACCAGATGCTCGAACAAGAGAGCAGGAGCTCCTGGCCACGTGAGCGATCAGCAGCCGTAGTCCAGGGTCATGAGATGGGAGCCGAGGGGCAGGGAGCCACCACAAACCCCGCCCTGCCACTTAATACAGCAGCCAAATAGGTAGTAGCCAAGTTGACATAATCCTGACCACCACAGTGCCCATCAACAGATGAATGGATAAACAAACTATAGTATATACACACAATGGATCTCTATACAATGATAAACATCAGTGATAATTTTAGGAAGTGTCTCATAACGTGGTTTCAACTAGAAGACATTATGCTAAGTGAAATCAGTTAGCTGCAAAAGGATGTGTTGTATGTGACCTCTGCTATAAGTACTTAAAAATGTATTTATGTACTAAAGAAAAGACTCTTTGAAAGCTACAAGGGTGTGGAGGGAGGGCGAGGGTTGGTTGCAGATTAGATAGTTGATAAGAATTCAGTTAGGTGAAGGGATTGACAGCATGCAGTAGAAGACAGGTCAACATAATTGGACTACGCCATAAACTGAAAGATTTTCTAAACTTAACCTGCCATTTCAAAGGATAGAGTAGCAGAGACAGGGGTCTGGGAACCATGTTTTCAGGATACATTGAGGTCAATTGGCATAACTTGTTTTTGCTAAGGGAGTCTTCTTCACCCCATATTGGTGAGTGACATCTGGTATCATAAAAGCTAGAAAGCTACCATCTGAGGAACACCAATTCGTCCCAACCCAACTGGAACAGGTGACATCTGAGAATATCAAAGACATGAAGATAAATAAGCCCAGGAGATGGAAGAACCCATATGAATGGGAGACTGTATCAGCACAAGACCGGAAGAACCAGATGGTGCCCAGCCACCACCAAAGGCAGCTGTGATGTGGGACACAAGGTAGAGTCCCTGATGTAGCATGAGAAAAAAGGGTGTGTGGTTCAAGAACTCTACTGAAATACCAGAATTGACAGTCTGAAAGCCTGGGTCCTGGGAACAAGGCCCCTAGACTTGCTGCTGTCCCAGACCTGAAACCAGTACTGAGGTCAACTCTTTAGACAAGAATGGACTTTACTCAGGGACACAGTGTGATCATGTGGTTTGTGTACTTTACGGTTTTATACATTTATAGGAGTCTGTCCTATTGGTTTCTTTATAGATGGGAGAGTAGAGGTTGGAGAGGAGGGGACAGGTGTTCATTAAGTGGATACTAGAAGTAAAGAGTGAAAAGGAAGAATGTGCTGTCACAGTCGAGGAGAGCTGGTGGAGCTGAAGACAGATGGGCACGGAAATCTGATCTGGATTGTATGCTTTCACTTAATCATAATAAAAAAAGTGTTTAAATTTTTGAAAAGCAAAGATGTCTCTTTGAGGACCATGACGTGCCTGACTCAAGCCGTGGGGTTTTCAGTTGCCTAAAATGCATGCAAAAGCTAGACAATGAATAAAGAAAAGTGAAGAGGAACAGATGCCTTCTAATTACATTGTTGGCAAAGAATATTGAATATACTGTGGACTGTTAAAAGAATGAACAAATCTATCTTGGAAAAAGTACAGCCAGTTGCTTCTTAGAAGTGTGAACGATGAGGCTTCATCTCGTATATGTTGTACATGTTGTCAGGAGGGACCAGTACCTGGAAAAGGATGTCACGCTTGACAGTGAGTCAATGACAAAGAGGAAGACCCTCAATAAGATGGATTGACATGGTGACTGCAACAATGGGCTCAAATATATCAACAATTGTGAGGATGGTACAGTACTAGGAAATATTTTGTTCTGTGGTATGTAGGGTTGCTATGAGTAGTATGAGGACTCAATGGCACTTAACAACAAGTTTATGGCTAAGTAAGGTTCCTAGGTGGGCAAATGGTTTTCACTAGACTCCTAACCCACAGGCTGATGATTGGAATCCGCCCATCAGTACCAAGGAAGAAAAGACCTAGCAACCTGCTACCATTAAAATTCCAGAAACAAAAACCCTATGGAACAATTCTACTCTGCACACATATGGTCACCATCGGTTGGAGTTGACTCAAAGGCTGCTAACAATATCTTACAGCTCCACCTCCTTAGAAGGCCTCCTCAGATCTTTCACTGGGTTCTCTGTATTCAGTAGTCCAAAGAGGATGGAGAACCGGATTATGTAAGCAATTTTATGAACCAAGCCTGTTCACATTCCACTAGTTAGAATCCATTCCCTTCCTCCAAACCCAGCTGAAAAGGAGGCTGGGAAATACAGTCTTTTTGTTTAATCAAAGGACAATCTCCTTAGATACTATCAAAAATGTGCATAGGAATAAAGGGTATGCAAGATGGAAAATGTACGTAATGCCTAAGGAAGTATAGACAAGGTTTTATTATGTTCAGAGACAAGAAAGAGAAAGATTGTATTTACCTATGTGAAAATCAGAAAGCAGGAAAATATTTGTGTAGGATTTGAAGAAACAACAGGATTTGGACAAATGGTGAAGGACGTAAAATGCCTTCAGGGAGAAGAAAATTGAACGGGCAGAGCCACAGAGGAGTGAATCCCAAGATTTCTTCTGCAAATAGCATTTGGCCAATTGGGTCCAGACATGTGACTCGGTATCCAGCTAAATCTAAGTAGGATCTTTCTGTATTTCTAGTTGAGTCCTACAGCAGAAGTAGACTCACCCTTTCACTTTACCTTTGCTAAGTGGATTTTAAAATTCTGCAGAGTCTAATTTAGTAAAATTTACTACTGTAATGAGAATGACAGTGATTTCTTTCCACTTCTCAGTATGGGACCACAGTTTTATTAGAATGCTTGCCCTCTGAGCTCAGCAAGGTACATGTTATAATTAGATGAGTATTACAATAGAGACTCTGTTAATGGGATTTTTGAGACAGAGTAAAAAAAAGAAAACCTAGACAAGTGTCTCCATTAGACACTGTATAAGGAAGGGAAACCTGTCTTAGGAGACCACTAAAGAAATCAGCAGGAGTTAGTTAACCGAAGGTCAAACAAAATGACATGATAAGCCTTGGGGAATACTGTTCAAGTAATCATTGCAGATAAGGGACTGACTGACTGTTGGAGATGCCCATGAATATTTCTAATAGGAAAATGAATACATGGAAATCGTACCAGTAGAGTTGGCCTCTTTATTTTTATATAAGCTTGAATACCTCCCATCATTAGACAACACTTAAATAGGTGTTATCTATACATGACACGTTCTATAATGGAGTGTATTAAAAACAATGCCCCCTTGAGATCATGTAACCTCTGTTTATTTTGTTAAGTGGATTATTTTTCTGAACATATATACATATATGAAGTACATGCTCCTTGTTTGAAAACTTAAAATAACACATAAAAAGAAAAGGTATATATAATCCCACAATTCTGGAAATCTCACTAAGCTTGCTTTAACGTTTCTTTCTATTTACTACTTATAAATCTTATATTAATTACCCATTATAATAACTATACTTATTTTTTTATCCAGTATTTTTTATTGCTTGAGGGGCTGTGGTTAAACATTCCTGTTGCTAAAAGAAAGATCAGTGGTTGGAACCTACTGGTCACTCGGTGGAAAAAAAGCCTGAAGGTCTGCTACCATAAAGATCACAGACTTATGACTTTATGGGGAAGCTCTATTCCATTCTATAGAGTCTATGAGTTGGAATACACTTCACAGCAACTAGTACTTTTAACTGCGTATTTCAGCTTGATCAAGTCTTTCCTTTTCCTTGTAAGTGATTTTTTTTTCCATTCTCTTGGAAAGACCATGTAAAACAGCCTTAGTGATAATTATGGAAATTTTCATCTAATCCGTCCAAACTTCATTTAAGGAAAGCTAAAAAAATAAATTCAATTATTTTTTCACTTAGCTCAAATCTGTATTTGTCCTTGTTAGGACAGAGAAAATAATAATCTTAAATAAACCCGTTTCTGTCAAGTCAATTTCCAACTAGTGAAAACCCATGTGTTACAGTGCATAACTGCTCTATAGGATTTTCTTGGCTGTAATCTTAATGAAAGCAGATATCTAGGCCTTTCTTCTGCAGCATCGCTGGGTGGGTTAGAACTGCTAACCTTTCTATTAGTAGCTGAGATCAAACTGTACCACCAAGGGACAGTATTCCTTAATGAGGGGAAGAAAAAGTAGAATTACGGAGAGGAGCACCTTAGTTGAAGCCGTCATTCTCAGTGGGCCAGATTTTGGCCTAGTTCCCTATAGCTAGGGAATCCTCTAAATGTCCTTCAGTTATACAAGAGCAAATAAGGAAGAGAGGGAAATAAATAGGGAATTTTTCACTTACTCACTTTGTGATTTCTGCCTCAGAAACAGGTCTAACTGGAGTGAGACTCTTATTGCAAAGCCACTGACCTTTCCACATAGTCAACTCGTGTTTCCAGGATAAAAGCGAAGCTTCAGGTTTCACATGAGTTTACCATTTCCCTAAATGTTTACCATTGAGAAACCACAGGCAATTGGTCCTTGTGTTCAAAATAATACAACTTTCAGGTTTTCAGTTTGTCCAGTGTTTGTCATAACTCACAGCATGAGGTAAAAATAAAGCAACAGTAACCTTGCAACTTATAAGTGCTGTTTCCTGTTTGATCTGACGTAAAGCTAGTGACCCAACCAAGAGAAAGGATAACTCAGTGTCATGAAGGTAAAAAAAAATGTTGTCCAATGCAGTAGTTTTTCCCAATAATAGGAAGATTGTAGGCTATTAGTCATGTTAGACTGTATCCTACGTTCAATAGTATTCCGTCCTCTGACCCACCAAAGATATGGATGTTAGGCAGAGGGTTGTTTGCATAGAACTAGTACACAAATGGTTAATACAGGCTGAAAACATATTTTCATACTGCTCAGTACTTTTGTAGACATAAAATAAAGTGTGTACAAAGCAAGTATTTTCTTCTGTGTTGCCTTGAAAATTAGAGTTTTAGTTTAGTTTCAAGGTGATTTTATTACCAGTTTTAGAAGTAAAACTTTAAGCAGTGAACTTAGAAACCCTACAGATATAATTTTGAATGCACAAATTCACCTGTGTTTATATAACCTGACTATAATCTTGCTGTGGGATTAAAACAAATGACTATACCATGTTGGTTCAAACTAGATGATGAAGTCTTTGTTATAAAAACTACACGATAATGTTATATGCTTGGATATGAACTAGATTTATAGTTAGAAACTACTTAGACATGTGCTGTCCATATATGATTCTTGGCACCTGACTGCACCAAACAAACAATTGTGTTTCAGCTGATCATGGTTTGAAATCTGACTGTTGTCAGATTGCAAATATTTTTTAATCCCAAATAGTCTTGTTGGCAAATATTATAATCTGTTTTTCTTTTCTGTTTTGGGGGATATGATCTTGGTTAATTAACAAATGAACAAGTTCTTTAGTACATAGTCAAATCGATTGCTTACTCCAAAGGAACATAATGAAGGAGAAGTAAGAGTATGAGAAGGGAGGAAGGATGGATAAGATAGAAAGGAATACTGGCACCTTACTAGAGGGGAGTGGAGAGGGTGGAGAAAAGGGGACAGGAGATTGTTCAGAAGATATGACACGTATAGAACAGAAAGGAGGAGTGTGCTGTCACCATGCAAGGAGAGCAGTAGGACATGCACATAGGCGTGCATTGCAAGTTTAAACTGGATTGTATACTTTCATTCAATCGCAATAAATAAAAAAAAAAGAAAGGAATATTAAAAAGAAAAATTTTCAGTTAACTTATTCCCCCCATCCCTTTTGTTGTCCTCCAGTGCTCCATAACTAAATGGCATTATATACTTTTCCTCACAATTTTTAGAGTTATACATCTTATTTTGTTTGTTTGTTTTCCTATTTTTACTTTATTTTTTTTTATTATGACTGAGTGAAAATGTACATTCCCATATAAATTTACATGCCCACCTATAGGCAACTTTCACTGATCTCCCTGTCGGTGACAGCACACTATTCCTCTCTGCTCCATACATGTCTCATCCTCCCAACAGTCTCCTTTCCCCTCCTCTCCACCCACTCTCCTTCCTCCAGCCAGAGCTTTTTAATACGGCCTCTTCATGAATAACCAAGACCATTTCTCCTTCAGCAGATTATAAGCTTTGCATTGCAAAAGACAGAGCAAAACTGGGTAGATTTAAAATGGATATATAACTACAGTTTGCTCTCAGTTACTAACCAAAAGATTGACAGTTTGAATACACCTAGCAGTGCCATTAAAAAAAGGCCTGAGGATCACCTTCTGTGAAGATCACACCCAAGAAAACCCTGCAGAAACCGTTCTATTCTGAAGCACATGGGGTCTCAATGAGCCCAAATCAGTGCAACAATGGTCACCATGAGTCGGATCCGACTCAACGGCACTTGGCTTAAGCAAAATATGTTTCTTTAAAAGAAATTCTATAATGTCTGGTGAAATAAGGGATCGTGGAATGTTCCTTGAAATCAGACATGTTGGGAACTACAAGCAGGAAGAGTGAATTTGCCAAGTCAAGCACATTTCTCTGGTCCATTGATGTCTTAATGAAATTACATATTAATAAATATTAGGGAAAAACAAAATAACTCTAATAGCATTCTTCTGAGCAGTGTTCTTACTGATTTTCAAATGTAATCATTTAAACACACGGGCTTCCTGTACTACTGGACTGCAAGAGGAGTTCCTGCACTCTTCTAGACTCCTCTTTTTTTAAAGTTCAGTCTTGTGTAATGATGAGAAGGAAACCCTGGTGGCGTAGTCGTTATGTATTACAACTGCTAACCAAAAGGTCAGCAGTTTGAATACACCAAGTGCTCCTTGGAAACTCTGTGGGGCAGTTCTACTCTGTCTTATAGGGGTCACTATGAGCTGGAATTGATTCAACCCCAATGGATTTGGACTTTTTAACGCTGACAAATCTTAAACCTCCCAGTGATTACCACAAGTAGAAACCCTCTTTGTAAGTAAGAGGAATACTTTTACCCGCTTCATAGGGTTTTTATGAAGGTTCCGAGGTGGTACAAGGAGTTTTCACTCAACTAATAATCTAAAGATTAGCAGTTTGAACCTACCGAGTGATGTCTCTGAGGAAAAGCCTGGTAACCTGCTTCTGTAAGGTTATAGCCAAGAAAACCCTATGGAATAGTTTTACTCTGAAACACATGAGGTCATCACGAATTGAAATTGCCTCAATGACAGTGGATGCATGGGTTTTTCATGAAGACGAAATAAGCTAAAATATAGATCCTTTGCAACAATATTTGGCTCATCATACACATTCAATGTATATTAACATGAGATATCGCAGAACAGTACCTCAACTTATTTTGTTTCCACTTGCCCCTATGTAGGTTTGGGTATCATTATCATACAGTCAGTTAGACAATGAGTCATGTTCATTTCCTTTATCTACCTCATCTTCTCATCCAGTCAGTCACAAAATACTATGAACATCTTCTCAAAATGCCGGTATCTAAATCTAAACCTCAGTGGCTCTTACCTAGAATTTGGCAGCAGTAATTATGATTATACATGGCATTGGGCAAGATGTTGGAAGACAGTGGAAACTAAGGTGGCAAATAAGAGTGGTTGTTCCCAAGTTTATTTATTTTATGCCTCAAGCAATCACATAAGTTAGGTCCCTTCCCTGCCCTATGCCCCACCCTCAACACACACATTCAAAAGAAGAAACATCTAAAGCTCAGGCAAGTCAATTACTTTAACCAGATAACATAGCAGATGAATACAGGTATTAAACTCACTGCCATCAAGTCAATTGCAGCTTGTAGGGACCCCATAGAATTTCAAATAAGTGCCTGGAGAATTTGAACTTCCGACCTTCTGGTTAGCAGCTGAAACACTTAACCACTACACCACCAGGGTTTCCAATACAAGTACTAGAATGCCACCAGGTTTTTCCAATATGAGTACTACAACTGGAATTTCCTGTACACACCAAGTTGTATGTGCCTTGTTTATCAAGCATTATGGCAACTGAAAGCCATTGCCAAGCCAAGTGCCGTCGATGGGAGTTATAAAAATAAAAAAAAAAAAACCTCTTAGAGGGCATTTTATCAGGAAAACTGGCATTAACAAATACATAAACATATACTGAAAGGACATAAGTATTGACATCTTACAAATCTGCTATCTCAGGAAGATTATGGTATCTGGATGGTGTAATGAGATTGTAAATGTCCCTCAGTTAAACTAGGCTTTATCTAAAACCTGTTCATTGCACACCAGCTCTTGAAAGCCTCTGGTTCTTATAAAGCATAATGTAGAATGATTTTGACTAATTTTCTTGCTAAATTTAATCAATAAAATTGTGCAAAGTAAATTGACTATCTTTTATGCAGCAGTAGACACAAATGACCAGCATGCATGGGCATACTTAACCTTGTGTGGACAGTGAAAAATTGTTATCTATCTGCCCTATTAATTGTGCCTAGGGTCACCATGAGTTGGATCTGACTCGATGGCACTTGGCTTTAAAGAAGGCACACAAAAAGTTGTCAAATTACTGAATACAGATGAGACCGAAACCTAAAACAGAGCCTTCATCCTCAACGAGATGGCATAACCCAAACTAAGGACTGACCTTAGATGTGCTTTTAATGTCAGTTGCGACCCTACTTCATAAAGAGTATTTCACGATATTACTTCTTGATTAGACTACTGCAGTTTTTTTCTCCCCCTTCAAGTAATTTTGTTAATAGTTAAAAGGAACTATTTTCAGACTCTCTTCCATGAAAAGCAAGAGAGATATAAAGACTCTTTTTGATCTGGTGTCTGGTATTAATTTAAATTGAATATTCACTATTTGAATTTATTGCAGCAGATGTCCTCAGCTACCCAATTATTTTTGCACAATTTGGCACATATATAATTTTAAAAGATCTTGTATCTAGGCGAAACATTTAATTTCCTACCAAATTAATCCCTTTGGAACATTACATTGGATGCCACGGTGATTTAAAAGAAAAAAAAAAAGACTTTCATAACAGCAAGACGTTCTAGTAAATACCCAGCATAAATGGAAGATCTGTGCTTATTTCCCCTGCTATATATGGTGCAGCTTTTCTTATAACTAATTATGTGCTTTTTCTCAGCTCAGACATTTTTAATAACAGCGTGTGCTATGCCCTTTCCTCCCTAATTCTGAGTTTATCTGTTTCAGTTTGAAGCAGAGGACATGCCGCTTTATTTTATTTTATTTTATTTATTTTTACCCCAAAAGGACAATGCAGATGGACTGACCCAGAATTCTTCTGCGGTGTGTGTTCAGGAATGGGGTGATCACCAAAGCAGCTCCTTCAAATGGCATATGCTACAGTACACACTTTTAGTAATTACTTCGGAAAAAAGTTAGTGTGTTCCATTTATTACAGCTGTGTAATAAACCAACCCCAAACTTCTCAGAGCATTTTACTGTTTGCACAGATTTTGTGGATCAGAAATTTAAACAGGATATAGTAGGGGTAGAAATACTGGTGGGGTAGTGGTTAAGTGCTACCTCTGCTAACCAAATGGTTAGCAGTTGAAATCTGCCAGGCACTATTTGGAAGCTCCACAGAGGTAGTTCTGCTGTGTTCTGTAGGGTCGCTATGAGTTGGAATTGACTCGATGACAATGAGTTTGATTTGGGTTCGGTATACAGGGGTAGTTTGACGTTGCTTCTTAGTGTCTCACTTCTCAGTTTAGAAACCTTCAAAGGCTGAGAGTGACTCAATGGCTGGGGCCAGGAATCACCTGAAGGCTCCTTCATGTACACGACTGGCACATAGGCGGGGACCAATCTAAGGCTGGAAGCCCAAGTGAGACTGTTGATTGGAGCATTTAAGAGTTCCCTGTCCTAATTTTTTTTTGATACAATTTTCTTTATTTTTAAATTTGTTTTTATTTTTTTTATTATGACTGAGTGAAAAGGTACATTCCCATATAAATTTACATGCCCACCTATATGCAACTTCCACTGCTCTCCCCGCCCGGTGACCACGCTATTCCTCTCTGCTCCATACATGTCTCATCCTCCCAACAGTCTCCTTTCCCCTGCTCTCCACCCACTCTCCTTCCTCCAGCCAGAGGTCAGCAGGATGATATCCTATAGATGCACAGAACCATAAAGTGCATCCAATATGTGGTCACTCTGCATTGCCAAGTTTCTCATAACATAACAATTAATTTTTGAAGGAAGCATCCAGAAAACAAGTGTTCTGAGAAAGCCAGGTGAAAGCTGTCACTTCTGCCAATTGATTATATGCAAATCATTAAGGCCAATCTAGCTTCAAGGTGAGAAGACTCAGACTCCACCTCTTAGTAAGAGAAGTGCCACCGAATATGTGGATATGTTTTATGACCACCACAAAAATCTCAGCTAATACATGCTTATTTATTTCATAGATGCTGAACACTGTTGCAGTCTATATACACCATTATGTGTCTCTTAGCTCTTAAGAGACACATTGACATTTAAGCAAATGCACCATAATCCCTCTTGAATTTCAACCTTGAACTTTGCTTTGGAAGGTCTTTTAATTTGAAAATTCAACTGAAATGAACAGATACCTAGAAAAATATAACATATTGAATGATTTGAATTTCACTTACTGAAAATAATTTCTGTCTCCCCCTCAAATGTAAGATTTTAGGTTTAAATCACATTAAATTCCAAGCCAAGCCAAGCTAAATGCTGTCAAGATGGATCCAAACAAAAAGAAAAGTATCTGTTTTTTAATTTTCTTGTTTCATTGTAATTACAAGTGATCTCCAAACATTTCATTGAGAAGAAGCCTTGATATCTTGAGAAAAAGGCACAGTATGCAACTCCGAAAATCGCCCCCAATTATCCCTGACTCCTGGCATTCACAGCCTGTTTAATCCCTTCCCCTTGTGTGAGCTGCACTAGTGACCGGCTTCTAACAAATAGAATATGGCAAAGGTGAGGGAATATTACTTCCAAGGTTGTATAAAATGCTGTAGTATAAAAGATACTGGCTTCTGCCTCACTCACACTCCTACTTGCTCTCCCTTTTGCTCTGAGGTAGCCAGCTGCCGTGTTGTGACTGGCCTTACATGAGGCCCACATGGCAAGGAACTGAGGGAGACCCCTGCCGACAGCCAGTGAGGGACAGATCCGTAACAACTGATCCTTCTTGTTTTGAGGCTTGAGATGACTGCAGCCTTATAAGAGATTCCCTGAACCAGAACCACCCAGATAAGCTGTGCCCATATGCCTGACTCACGGAAACTTTGAGATAAGAAACGTTTTGATAAAAGGGCTCTCTGCACCCCACATTGGTGAGTGGCATCTGGGATCTTAAAAGCTGCCAAGCTGCCATCCGAGGGCACAGCAAAGTGTCCCAACTCAGCAGGAACGGATACTCACCGAGGACCAAAATGACATGGGGTAAAGACAACCCAGAAGATAGAGAAACCCACATGAGTGGGTGCCTACGTTGACTTGGGACCAGAAGAACTGGATAGTGCCCGGCCACCACCAGTGATAGCCACAATGGAGCTCACTAAGTTGAGTCTCACTGGCAACACAGGAATAAAAAGGGGTGCATCCTGAGATCTCCACTAAAAGACCTCAATTGATGGTCCAGCGGCTTCAGGGTTCCCCTGAGAGCATGGTCCCTGGCCCTGATGCTGCCCTTGCCCATAAATCATAGCAAAGGTCCACTCTTCGGACACGAATGGATTGGGCTTGGCAATGCAGAGTGACCATATATTGGATGCACTTTATGGTTCCATGCATCTATGGGATATCATCCTGCTGACCTCTGGCTGGAGGAAGGAGAGTGGGTGGAGAGGAGGGGAAAGGAGGATGTTGGGAGGATGAGACATGCATGGAGCAGAGAGGAATAGTGTGCTGTCACCGGGCAGGGAGAGCAGTGGAAGTTGCATATAGGTGGGCATGTAAATTTATACGGGAATGTACATTTTCACCCAGTCATAAAAAAAAAAAAAGAAAAGTGGTTTTGAGGCATCAATGACCACTAATTTTTGAGCATTTTTTTTAAAGACAATAATAGATAACTAATTTAGGAGAGACATAAAACTTGTTGAAGGAGAGGCCCCTGAGCAGAACATGACTCCTAAATACCACAGAAGCAAGATATAGGTAGAATCAGGAGGCAACACAGAGAGTTTCTCAGGGAGGCTTCAGTGATTTTAGTAATTCCCACTCCACTGGTTGGTGATATGTGCCAGGAAGTATTGTCACTAAGTCCCTATGCATTATCAAATAGCAATGCCAAAACCAATTTTCTTAAGTCTTGCTGGGAAACTGATCCATGGAGATGAGCAACTGAAGCAGCAGCTGACACACCAACGTAACATGTAACAATCATAGATTGCTTGTCACGTTTTTAGCAAATAGCACATATAGCACAATGCCTATTGCTGGTAGTAAAGATAAAAGCATTCCTATCTTCTGGCGCACTTGGCTGGCTGGCTATCTTCTGGCTGAAGGGGTACAAAATTTATGCATAACCCTGGCAGTGTAGTGGTTAAGTGAGACATTTGCTAACCAAAAGGTCAGCAGTTTGAATCCACCAGGTACTCCTTGGAAACTGTATGGTTCAAGTCTATACTGTCCTATAGAGTCACTATGAATCACAAATGACTGGATCACAGTGGGTTTGGTTTTTAAGTTTGGATAAAATAATCAAACACAACACACACACTTACACGTATGTATATGTAAACACTAGAAGTCTGGTAAATGTCCTTCACCCATTTCTTCATATTTATACAAAGAATACACGCACATATACGAGTATGTATAGAAAGACAGAGAGGTGTAAGACATGTGTTTACATTGTATGCATATGCCTTGCATAAATATGGAGAAATGGATGAGGGATCTTTACAAAGAATACACACACACACACACATACAGATGCATGCGTTACACATCTCTACATGCACATGTGTTACATATACCCTAGTGATGTAGTGATGAAGAGCTATGTCTGCCAATCAAAAGGTTGGCAGTTCGAATCTGACAGGTGCTCCTTGGAAACTCTGTCTTATAGGGTCACTATGAATCGGCATTGTCTCAACAACAGCGGATTTGGTTTGAGATTGCATATATATGTGTATATATATATGCAATGTATAGATAGATGGAGGGATAGAGAGACAGAAACAGAGAGAGAGTCAGAGATATAGATATGAATTCTTTGTATTATAAATACAGAGAAATGGGTGAAGGACATTTACCAGACTGATAGTGTTTATTGCTAAAGAAGGAGAGTGAGAAGGAGGACGAGATTATTAAATCTTTTTGTTTATATCTCCACATGTTATAAGTGGTGGAATTTGTTGTTTACAAATACTAAAGATATGTATTTTCAAATATGAATAAAGATAAAATTACTGTGACTCTGAATATGTGGAGACTTTTCTTTATACTCTTTTTTGACATGGAATTTAAATAGTCTAGCTCCTTAAACACCCTCAACAAGTTAGACAAGTGGTAGATAAGGAGGGTAGCAAGCTTAGGAAGGTCCTGCAGTCAGCGTAATGTGACATTACACTTTACGGCATTATTGAGTGATTTTATTCTATTTGGAATTCCTGGATGACACAAATGGTTAAGTTCTCCACTACTAATCAGAAGGTTGGAGGTGTGAATTCACCCAGAGGAGACTTGTAAGAAAGCCTGGGTGATCTATTTCCAAAAGGTCAGAACCACTGAAAATCTTATTGAACAGTTCCATTCTGATACATAGGAAGTCACTGTGAGTTAGACTCATATTGATGGCCATTGTCTTTTTGCTTGACTTTTTTGTTTGATTTGAAATATCTAAATGCACCTTCCCTTAAACCATTTCTCCCAAACAATATTATTGAAGATCATGATAAAGAATCTGATGTTATTTATCCATTTTTCATTTAAATTTATTCACTGATGCAAGAGGTTAATTCAGCTTTTCCCCCTGCTTTCTCGCTTTTTTTTTTTTTTTTAAGGTTGTCCTGTGGCATTAAATAAAAAGCTATGCAATTGAGAGATTAGAAGAAACTACAAAGGGTACTGGGTTCTAATATGGAATTAAAGAGCCTGAAAGGAACTGTAGACAGTGGACATCAGAGTACTAATTACGGTGTTTCATTCAATTTTAAGAGATTGAAATGGAATATAATGAAACATAAAAAGAGGTCTAAAACGCTATGTATTTTTCTTGAGCATATTGATCCTAGGTTTTTGCTGGTGGTGGTGTTATTTCATTTACTTTTTTCTTTTGTTTGTTTTTTTTACTATTACTGAACACTTTAAATAATTCTGTTTGAAATAAATTTCATTAAAGGGAAAAGAAAAAAGAAAGAGAACCCCTTCAATAATTATTTGCAGAAGAATTTACGTTTATTAAGAAAAGATCTCTTCTTTTTCTCTAGTGTCATGTGTCTTAGAGTGCGTAACAAGAATTTTCTTAATGAGATTCTAGAGCAAAAGTATTTTTACTTCATCTCATGATGTTTCTGAGAGCTCTTTCCCCAAAAAACTTTTGCCATCTAGTCAATAATGACTAATAACAACCCTATAGGATAGAAGGTATCTGCTCCATAGGGTAGCCAAGGCTGCAAATCTACGAAAGCCAACTGCCACATCTTTCTCTCGTAGAGTGGTTGGTAGGTTAGAACTACCACCTTTTCGGGTAGCAGCGAAACACTTAACCAACATGCCACCACACAGACTTAGAGCTCTTTCAGTAAGCAACTAATATGTTGATAAGCTGTAGCAAGATTTATGCGATTTTAAAGACTTTGGTTTCAATAACTATGCTTACATAGTTTCATTGTTATCTACAGTTAAGAAATCTCTTCAGATTTTAGTGGATTAAAATAGCAAGTATTTATTGTCTGACAGTTTCTGAATACAGGAATTCAGGAGCAGCTTAGCTGTTTGGGTACCTGGAGGGCAACCGACGTCCCAGACCAGTGTGCCCAGACCAGTGTGCCACCTTTATCAGTCTAAGGATGGGCTGAAAAAGAAACAAGCCCAGGACAGTACTGTCTTTCGCCTTTCAAATCTTGAGTTCCTCCCTCAGCCTGACAAAGGTTAAAGTACTAATTATAATTATTATATAGGAAACAGCATGCCTGTAGAGTCAGGGCAACATAGCCTCAGAGAGGAACTCGATTTGTTGGCATAAGCGGCCTTTTCCAAAGGTGAAATTTTGGGTCCGTTGAATGCAGTTTAATAATAAAATAACAACAATAATAGTAAAATCATTTTCAGAGATGTCTATTTCCCTTGCAATTTTTGATTCAGGTCTTCATTCAATTTATTGTCTAAGAATCAAATAGCATCAGGATTTTCACACTGTAAGTGGGAGGTTTCTTTTTAATATTTTTATTGTGAAATAAGAAAAATTTTACAGTCTATATCATGTTTCCATACAACATCCAGAACTTTCAATACTGTTCTATTCTAGCTGCCCCACTGTTTTAGTCAGCTGGTGTTGCTGTGACAGAAATACCAGAAAGTGGATGGCTTTAACAAAGGAAAGTTTATTCTTACACTGTCCGGTAGCTTACAAGTCCGAATTCAAGGTGTCTCCTCCAGGGGAAGGCTTCCCCTCTATTAGCTCTGGAGGTGAGTCCTTGTGTTTTATCAGTCTGTGATCAGGGAGTATCTTGGCACGGGAACCTCAAGTCTGAAGGACGCGTTCTTCTCCTGGTGCTGTTTTCTTGATGATGTGAGGTTCCCAAATCTCTCTGCCAGATTTTTCCCTTTATAGCTCAAGAGACTGCCTCAAGACACAAAACAGACTTACACAGTGAATCTTGCTCTACCAACACAACTACTGCCCATCCACCCTTATTAACATTATAGAGGCAGGAATTCCAACATGGAAGAACACCACACAATACCACAACCGTGCTTTCATTGGTGGTAAGTGGGCACCATCCAGTTCTTCTGGTCTCATGCTGAAGCAGGCTATGTCTCCTATGGCCTCTTCCATCAGGTGGGCTCATCTTTTCCTCATGTCCTTGATATCCACTATTTACTTCAGGTCTAGGTAGATTAGGACCATTCGGTGCTATTCAGATGGCAGCTTGCTTTTAAAACCCCAGTCACCACAAACTCAGGTGCTGTGTGGAGTGAAATCTTGAGAGAGAGAAATAGAAAAACCTCGGATATGCCAATTATTCTGGATGTCCTCAGGGAGTGTGGTCCCCTGATCCCAGATCCTGTTTCTCTGTCTTTCCAAAGGGGTAGTCCACATTAAGAGGACAATTTGGTTTCGATCTTACTGTCCCACACTGGGCCATTGCTGCTGCCCGTGCAGCTCCCAGTGGAGGAGCTGTACCAGGTTCAACACCACCACCACCACGTGTGCCTCTGGGCTGGGGGCGGGGTCGCTTGTGCAGGCTTTGCGCTTTCACAGCCACCCCAAAGTGGGCAGGCCACAAGCGCCACAGCTGCAGCTGCCTTTGGGTTGGGCGGATTTCTCAGGAAGCCTCAGCCTTGGCTCTGAGGCCTGGGGGGAGGGCAGGATCGCGCGGCCTGAATGCCTTCTTCCCCGTGCCACAGCTGCAACAGCTGTAGCTGTTTCTATTGCCTCTGGGCTGGGCGGGGATCTCCAGGAACTTTGTTGGTCGCTCCCCCACAGGGGAAGGGTCGTGCAGCCCTTATTCACAGCTCCTTGGCCGTGTGCATGTCCTCCTTGTTACTGCCTATGCTGCCTCTGGCCTGGGCTGGTCACCCACGGAGCCTCAGTCGCAGCTGCAACTCACAGGTAGGGGAGGCATCGAGGAGACACCCTCGTCTCCTCTCCCAGTTCATATACTTCCATCGCATTACTGTCAGTACTTCCCCGGGATAGTGGGCATTCCCGAAACCACCCTTGTCTCCAGGCTGTGTGTGGTCTCACGCTGCTTCCCGGTCATCCGCACACATTCCCCTCTCTCTTCTCCCAGTATCCCAGGAGCTAATCCTCCTTGGCCTGGGCCACTCTAAGGCCTATAGGGCCACTGAGTCCTGATGTCCTCTGATCCTTGGATAGTCTTTTGCCCCTCTGACCTATGTAGAAGCCTTCTGTCCTGGGCTGCTTTCTTTAGACAGGTGTAGATCAGCTTTGCTCTCAGATCTGGTGGTGCCTCTCAGACCAGTGCTGCAAATTTGTTTCTGTAGGGGGAGTTGACTGTGCTCAGTTCACCTTCTATGCATAGGATCTTTTTGGAACCCCATTGCTTCCTCCATGGTAGTCTTGCATTCCTACAATCCTCCTGTCACCCAGTCCATTCTTATATGTTTCTACCAGGTATTCAGGCCTCCTGGAGTCCTCAGTTTGGTTGGGTTAATTGATTCTGCTGGTCTTTGCTTTTAGAGGATTCAGCAGGTTCATCTTGACTTTGCCTCCTCGTTTTTCCTGAAGATGTTTTGCAAGTTCTCAAATTTGCTGGTGCTTCTTTTTCTCCATTGCTTATATAATAGACAAAAAAAAAATACATTCTTGTCTTTTCATTTGCTTTTCTTGCCTTGTTCCAAACATACTAGGCACTTCATGAAGTTAGGACATTCTGTTGGTTTTCTTCAATACTGAGGTCCCTATGCTTAACACGGTATCTGACATGTTTTAGACACTGCTACTGTTCATTTCGCTGGGCTTAGCTGGGCAATTCATCTGCTCCATGTGGTATTCATTGCTGTCACTCATGTAGTTGCATTAAGCTGGATATTAAAGTGGGACTGGAATATATAAGATGGAGTTTCTGGAGTGGCTGTGGGATGGCAGAGCCTCTCCCCCCTGCTGTCTAGTTGTACTTCTCATATGGTGCCATATGCTACCTAGATGCTGTCCCCTTTAAATAAAATATAAGCCATAACATCATCTAATAAAGTCAGTGAGCATTATTCAAATTGAGCTTACAGAAAATTGATTAAATTATGGTTACATTTAAAATATGTGGAATGATTATTCTATTGTATAAGATACAATACTTTGCAGAAAACAAATACACAAATGTTACGTAGTGTTTTCCATAAAAGAAACCTGAGCTGAAATGGTGGGCTGAGATCTAAAAAATAAAATATTCCAGCTTTTCACTTAAACCTTAGAGTTGTGAATGACATATACTTATTATGTAATACAGTGCTTATTTTGAATTAATGGGATTAGCAAGTATACTTTCAGAAGCATTTTACTTTATTACACTATGTTTAAGTTTTTTTACATATTATTTTTAGAAGCCATTAGCACACAAGTGTTGACAATGAAAGAGTACCTTCTTAACACCTTTCCCCTCAATAAAGTATTTTGCTAAGCATATATTTTCCCCTTAGAACCTCTCAGTTGCAGAAGTGAAAAAACATTGATTCTAAATTGCAACAATTTGAGGACCAATCACTGTCTCTGGCAACAGAATAATTGGAACATAGCTCCTTTACCTGGGGGCTCCAAAACCAACTTTATCAGCTAATGTACTGATGAAATTGTGTGTCAGGGCACAGAGAAAATGAAGGAAATTGCAATGATTACTATTTCTCTCTTTATGAAATCATAGTAGTCAACAAAACAGAGTAAAACATCGCAAGGCTTAGGTTTGTTGACTTGTCCCCACATTTTGATTTCACATTTCTTATAAAAATGTTTAGTTTTGTTTTGTTTTTGTGAAACACTTGAGGTGTAGTGGTTAAGGTCGATAGCTGTTAACCAAAAGATTGGCAGTTTGAATCCACCAGCTGCTCTTCAGAAATGCTATGGAACAGTTTTACTTTGTACTATAAGGCCACCAACTTGATGGTAATGGGTTAGAAGGTTTGATAAATTATTCTCTTAACACTGACAATCCAAAGACAATAATAAAGTACTCAGCTGCTAACCAGAAAGTTGATGGTTCAAAACCATCCAGTGGCTCTTTGGGAGAAAGACCTGAAAGTCTGTTTCCATACATGTTATAGCCTAGAAAACCCAATAGGGAAGTTCTACTCTGTCGCATGCGGTCTCTGTGAACACTGAAGAACACTGAAATGGAAGAAACAACCGTCTTCCTTTTATTAAAAGCCAACACCTCATTTGTACTGTGTATCCCATCCAGTTGCTTTTCCTAAAATTCAGTTATCCCTTCTGTTTTCTCCATAGTCAGTTTTCTCATTACCACTGGAGGGAACATACACACATGCTGTGATATTTCCCCAGTTATAACTCCACCCTTGTCCCCCTACCCTCTCGCCTCCCCAAGCTGTTTACCATTTCTCTCTCTTCCTAGGAAAAAAGCTCCATCTTTGTCTACTCTCACTATCTCTATTTTTTTTTAATTTCCTATTCATAATTCATCATTTACATTTAAAAAATTAATTTATATGTCATTAGTATGTTGAACAAGAGTCCCTGGATGACACAAGTAGTTGATTGATTGCTAACAAAAAGAGTCTCTGTTCAAAACTACCCACTGGCACTTCAGGCCTGGTGATCTGCTTTTGAAAAGCCACAGCCTTGAAAACCCTGTGGAGCAGTTCTGCTCTGCACACATGGTGTGACCGTGAGTCAGAATCGACTTGACAGCAACTGGTAATTTGTGGGTTGAACAAGCACATTTCTTAAGATGAAATAAGATGTCAGTTTTATTTTTCTCTCCCAGTGTCTCCTGAAGTTTTGTTCAGTGGGTAAAATGTTTCTTTGTCTTTGAATTACAATTTAGCAGGCCCCATAATAGTTCTACTCAGTCTGAATTTAAAAACCAAAACCAAACAAACACAGAAAGCACCAAATCCTTTGCACTCAAGTCGATTCCAACTTGTAGCAACCAGGTAGACAGAGTAGAACCGCCTTATAGGATTTCCAAGGAACACCTTATGGATTTGAACTGTCAGTCTTTTTGGTTAGCGGCTGTAGCACTTAACCACCAGCATTTCCCAGTCTTAATTAACAATGCCTAAAAAGTAACACATCCAATCCAAGGTAGTAGTCAAAACTCTGGAGCTGATTTAACCATC
This sequence comes from Heterohyrax brucei, assembly GCA_028571685.1. Classification (NCBI taxonomy): domain Eukaryota; kingdom Metazoa; phylum Chordata; class Mammalia; order Hyracoidea; family Procaviidae; genus Heterohyrax; species Heterohyrax brucei. The sequence goes on along the minus strand of CM053166.1, from coordinate 35,493,448 downwards.
AGAATGTTCTTCCCTCCTCTGGGCAGAGTTTGATTTGGGTGCACAGCATGTAGTTGGAAAGGGGTTTGGGATTCTAATCCTCTTTTTCCTTACTTAACATTTAATTTCTGTCCCTAAGGCACCTTGGTGACACAGTGGTTAAGCGCTCGACTGCCAGCCAAAAGGCATTTCAAATCTACCCACCAGCCCTCTGTGAAAATCCTATTGGGCAGTTCTACTCTGTCTTAAAGGGTCTCTATGAATTGGAATCTACTCTAAAGCAATTTTTTGTTTTAATTTCCTAACAGTAAATATGTCTATGTATACATTTATCTTAAACCTTCATATTAAGGTCTAGGCAGAGACGCAATTGTATAAAGGAACATTTTATGACAGGTGAAGTTGTCATTTGCCGCCATCGCCCTCTCGTGGAACGATGTAAAACTGCTGACCATTTCTTTCACATTTCAGGGGCTCTCTATACAGGCTTCTCTGCCAAGCCCATGTGACAGCCTATCGCTTGCATCTGGCTGCCTCTACCTCTCTCAGTGTCTTTTTATCTAGGGGACTGTCTGCACAAGACTCTCCTTAGGTGTCCCAAGCAGGGGAAATATTGATTTATAATAAATCTAGCTAGAAGTTCATCCATTCTTTGCCCCAAATAACCTATCCTCTTTCTCCGCACTGCAGCTTGCAGCTAGCAGCCAAAAACTTTTGTCTGAAGATTCTCTAGGCCCTGCTACACACAAGTCCATAGTGTTTGCCAAGTGCAAGGAATACTTAAGGAACTTTCATAGAAGTTTGTTTCAAGTTCCCTCTCAATAGGTTCATAATTGGAAGGTGGCATCCTCGCACCTCCCCCTCTTAGACTCTGGACACAGGAGAAGCTCTATCTCAGGGAATCTCTTCAGGGATCACTACGAACTTCCTCTTTCTCCATCCTTACATATCCGACTTAGAAGTGAGGGGGGGTTATTTGCTGTTTCTGTGTTTGTTTTTTTAATTATTATTTTTATGTAATTTATTTTTGGATATTTGTAGAACTATATTAGACATTTTCTGAGACTTCTCTTGACAACTGCGTATCATCTGTCTTTCTGTCTCACAACTCATTTTGTTCTCTTGTAACTCTTATATCCCAACATATTTGACAATGCTTTCAAATTAGCATGAATATGAAATATTTTAAATGTACTGAAGACTTCAGAGAATAACAAAGCATCTAGGTAGCCATTAGTTAGAATGAACAATAAATAACGTTCTTGTCATAGCTTTGGCTTTAAATTTATTAGGAGCATTTTGTTCTAACCAGGGCTTTCATGCTGACTTCCTGGAAAGGTAGACAGAGCTTTTGAACTGCTGGCTCTTTGGTAAGCAGCCATAGCACTTAACTACTACACCATCAGGGATTCCTGCCTAAGGATGCAGCACTTCAATTCACCTGGTATATTTAAGACCATCTTTCTTAATTTCTAACCTCATTTAAAAAAAAGAAAGTTGTCATCTAGTCCATTGCAACTCACAGTGACCCCCACATAGGGTAGAACTGTGCTGTATAGGGTTTTCAATGGCTGATTTTTTTTTTTTTTTTTTTTTTTGGAATTAGATTGCCAGGCCTTTCTTCTGAGGGAACTTAGGGTGGACTTGAGTCTCCAATCCTCCAGTTAGCAGCTGCATTAATCATTTGCACCACCCAGAGACTTCAAACACATGTTAGAGCAATACATGTTTCCTACATCTTGGTAGGTTTTAAAACCCAAGTCAACCTCAAAATGAGTTCATGGGCTCTATCTCTAAAGCTTTCTCCCTAGTTCCCATCATTTCCATGTCAACTCATTCAGACACAGTGCCCTATCATTCTGTTTTGTCTTGATTTCTACAACTGGGGGATTTTTCTTCCTTTCTGACAAGTTCAGCAAAATATTTTGATCTCCTGAATTTCTAGGAGTTTATAACACAGCAGGAACTTTATGTTAATACAGGCTGCCTCGTGTCAGAACAAGAAATCGCCATTCACTCTTGAAATCCCTCTACATTCACTCTCAAAATATTATTTAGAACGTACTTTCCTAGGCCAGCAGCTTTTTTCGTATTAAGAAATACAATAGAAAATTACATGTCACCCTCTTGTTAGGCTACTTGGCCACCAAATGTATTTGGCCATACTCTTTGGCTTGAAAAACCTTGCGGCTTTGACCACCACAAGCTACCCTGCTTTTGCCTCATCTGTGATTCCTTCTTTTGTCAGCTTTTTTTTTTTTAATGCTTGACTTCCATGTTGGAGTATGCCAGGGTCAGTACTCTGCCCTTTTCTGGTCTGTCTTTTTATGACATCCTTGTATGATGCAAACTAAATAGTTCGCCCCAAAGTTCACTTCTCCTTTGCCTCTGAGAGGATTATTTATTGCTCACCAGTGTCATATGACTTCTAGTGCTACGCTGTAGGCAGAGTGTACCTTGCCATTCTATAAGGCCTGCCTTGAGTGAGGAAATGTGACTAGCAATGGCAAATGCCAGCTAGTAATACGCCAAGTGCCGTCGAGTCGGAATAGATGCACCAAAAGAATGATGGTTTCCACCAGGCCTCTGCTCATCTCCGTCTGCTCTCTGCTACTGGGATTTCCCATTATTAGCTGCGCCTTCAGCCTGATTCCGAGCATGAAGAAGACGTGTCGTGCAGGGCTAAGTAAAGCCTTGCAGAGTCACCATTGCCTCTCTTGCTATAAATAACATATGTAGGGAATATGAACTATTTTGTTGTAAGCTACTGAAATGTTGGGGTTGTTTGTAACTGTAGTATAATATAGTATAATAGAAACTGACTGATCGAAGAACCAATTCACCACTTAATATTTAAGTCTCCAGCAGGAAACTGTTGATTGAGTTGTGGCTTCAGACAAATAACTTCCTACTGTTGTTGCCATTTACTTAGCAAAAATGTGATTGGTGTTAGATAAAGATGAGTTCTTAAGGAAGAAGAAAAGAAGGAAGTTCTGTTTGAAAGCATGGTATCTGAAAAATGGTATCCAAAGAATACCTGAAATACTTTCAGGACGAAACAATTTTGTACACAAACCAAAAAAGAAACCCTGTTGCCATGGTGTTGATTCCAACTCATAGTAACTCTGTGGGACAGAGTAAAACCACTCCCATAGAGTTTCTAAGGAGCACCTGGTGGATTCAAACTGCTGTTCTGGTTATCAGGTAAGCTCTTGGCTGTTATGTCACCCATATATGAAAAAAAGAGAAATTTTAAGAACATCAATAGTAAATAACTGACATATTATGGCTTGTAAAATCACACTAAATAATAGCCATGATAAGTTTAATAATTGAAGTTTGAATTAAAATGCTCAGTGTTTTAAGTGTATATTAGTATTGATTTTACCTACACAGTTTAAGAAAAAAAGGATTGTGTTCTCAATAGCTAGCTCTTCTTTATTGCCTTTGGTATTCCAAGGGAGAGATTGAATGGTCCACTTATCTGTTTAATGAAGAGACTTCATTTTTTTTTTGTTTGTTTGTTTCACTTAATGTATATATACACTACCCGAGAACAAAAGTTTAATTATGTTATGAGAGAAAAAACTAAATTGAATGTTAAGGAATTAGAGGTAAGTTGATTTAAGCAACCTGTGCAAATATAGTTGGTCTTGATTTCAATGCTAGTTTTAAGTTCAGAATCAATAGCTACATTGTCATAACTGTTCTAAGAAAAGATTAGGCTTATAAATTTGACATACTATACATATAAATCATGATATATTCTAATTCAGATCTGAGTTTTACCCTTTCTAAACAGATCTAATAACATATATTACATAGGATTAATGTATATAAAAACAGTTCCAAAAAAATGTCACCCTGCTTCTGTGAACATAGACCAATAGCAGTTGAAGATATCAGCATTTACTCTAAAATGACTAATTTGGGCTTATAAATAGCTTTATTGAAATTTGTAAATGTCTGCTTGTTGTCAGGTGCCGTCAAGTCACTGTCGACCCATAGCTACCCTGTATACAACAGAATGAAACACTGCCCTGTGCTGTGCCGTGCCCACAGTCATTGTTTTGCTTGAGCCCATTGTTGTATCACTGTCTCAGTCCATTTTGTTGAGGGTCTTATTTTTTCACTGGCTCTCTACTTTACCAAGTATGAGGTCCTTCACCAGGGATTGATCCCTCCTTACAACATGTCCAAAGTATGTAAGAAGCAGTCTTGTCATCCTTGCCTCTAAGGAGCAGATTTCCAGGACAAATCTGTTTGTTATTTTGGCAGTCTATGGTACATTCAATATTCTTCTCCAACACCCCAATTCAAAGGCATTAATTCTTCTGTCTTCCTTAGTCATTCTCCAGAGTTTGCATGCATATGATGCAATTGAAAATATCAAGGATTGTGTCAGATGCACCTTAGTCTTCAAGGTGACAGCTTTACATTCAAAAGCTTTAAAGAAGTCTTTGGCAGCAGATTTGCCCAAAACAATGCTTTTGATGCCCCTTTCTTCTTCATGTAGCCTAGCTTCTCAGATGTATGATAAATGTATGATATATACATTTGAAGTTTATTGTAATAAAATAAAGTCAATTGTGTATTTTTTACCCAATTTTTTCTCAGGCAAGATAGATATATATCTTTAATTGAAATTAAGTTTTTCCTGGATATATGCTAGTAGGGACAGAATAAGAGCAAGATAGTTATGAATGTTTGAAAAGTGTGATTACAATGATAAAGCATGAAATTTAAGCTGATTAAGGGTGTAAGAGGTAAAGGGAGTAAGGAGGTAGTGAAAAAGATGTAGGGCCAACATAACGGAGTTTCAATTAAATAAAGAATTGTTTGAAAAAGGGATTTGTCAGGATAAATGATCAGGATGAATAACAGGTTGTGGCTAGATAATGGGATGTTTGCAAATGATACTTGTCAGATGATAGTTATCAATTATATGTTCGGGATATGAGCATGGCATTGGGTCATAAAATAAGGTATACATAAAGACTAAGTAAAAAGGTAAAGGAAATGGGGGAGTAGAAGCTTCAATGAGATATCTACTTTATAAGTTCAGGTTCTCTAATAAGGAGACACTGAGATGGAGTCTATTCTAGTTTTCTTGTCTGCTATAACAGAAATACTGTAAGTGGGTGGGTTCAAAGAAAAATGTATCTTTTCACAGATCTGGAGGCTAAAAGTCCAATTCATGGTCTCAGCCACATCAATTCCTTCCTTGTAGGCAGTCACTGGCATTTCTTCATTCCTTACTTTGTAGAAATTCCTCTCATGATGTCTCTCTTCTCTCCTGTGTGCACATGCACTTCTATGTCTATTCTGTTCTTTTTATAATTCAGAAGTGATTAGCTTTAGGATGCAACCTACAGTGTTACCCCCATATGGGCAACCAGTGGGACCTCAATGATTTGGCTGATTGCATTACATTAGATTACATTATGGATGATGATTATATTATATTACAGTAAACCAAAACCATGACCTTCAGTCAACATAGCCTGCTAATGTTTATATATTTGAGGACCCTAGTATCTTTTAATTATGAATAGTCTAGCTTTCTTTATACTCCACAAAAATGTGAAGTAGGGCATAAACTTTTAGAATCTGAAATTTTGAAAGAATCTTACCTGATGTCAGATTCTGTCCCCAACATCTGTAACAAATGATCTTTTAGACCTTTCTAGAAAAAATTTAAAAACTTAAGGACACACAATTAAATCCTTGCTAAGGCAGCCCTTGCATTATGTAGATGACACAACCATGCTTGCTGGAAGTGAAGAGGATTTGAAATACTTACCGATGAAGATCAACAACCAGAACCTTCAGTATAGATTGCACTTCAGCATCAAGAAACAAACAACTAGACCAGTAAGCAACATCATGATAAATGGAGAAAGCATTGAAGTTGTCAAGGATTTCATTGAGCTTGATTCCACAGTCAAAGCCTGTGGAAGCAGCAGTCAAGAAATCAAAAGACACATTGCACTGGGAAAATCTGCTGCAAAGGGTCCCTTCAAAGTGTTGAAAAGTAAAGATGTCACCTTGAATACTAAAGTCTGCCTCACCCAAGCCATGATATTTCCGATTGCATCGTGTGCATGCAAAAGCTGGGCAATGAATAAGGAAGACAAAAGAATTGATGCCTTTGAATTGTAGTGTCAGAGAAGAGTAGTGAATGTACTATGGACCACTTGAAAAACAAACAGATCTGTTCTGGAAGAAGTACAACCAGAGGGTTCCTCGGAAGCAAAGATAATGAGACTGTGTCCCACATACTTTGAACATGTTGTCAGGAGGGATCAATCAGTACAGAAGGACACCATGTTTGGAAGAGTGGAGGGTCAGCAAAAAAGAAGATCCTTAACAAGATAGATTGACACAATGGCTATAACGATGGGTTTAAGCATCAAAATGACTGTAGGCATGGTGCAGGACGGGCAACAGTATTTGGTTCTGTTGTGCTTACGGCAGCTATGACCTGGAGCCAACTTGACAGCACTTAACAACAATAACAACAACAAGGCAGCCCTCTCTGGAGATATGTAATAATAACAAATATTCTTCTAGTGTTTTGACCGCTTTCTCATGGCTTTTAATCAGACATCGTAATTATGTCCATACAGACCTAATCTATTGCTGTTGAACATGAAATTCTTTAGAAGATAGTTGTCCTCTAGATTAAGCATCCCTAATTCTTTGAATCATGAGTAATGGATGCATTGATCTTTTGAGGTAATAAACAATGTGTACTACATTTCTTTATCCAAAATTCATGCCAACATATACACAAACAATTACAATTTCTAAGGCCAATCCCAAGAAACTTAGTTAATTACATCAACTAAATAAAATCTAATCCACTTCAGAAGCTACTGGGCTGAAAAAACAAGATCAAAACCTTTTTCCTTTTTCTCTTTGCATGGCAAAAGCATGTCAAAGGCAAACAGCTAAACTAGCCGTTCCTTTAAAAATACAAATTTAAGATTAAAATAAAACCCTTACATCCTGTGAATTTGTGAGCCAAGTTTTATATGATGAATGATAATTATGGTTGAATTATGAATCCCTGAAAATAAAGCTTTACAAAAGAAATGCTTCATAACATTAATTGCAGTTCAAAATGTTGTCATTTTAATCTATGTAAATACTCTAATAATATTCTCTTTTCTTTGTATGTAAGCTGATGGAGCTTTTAGAGGTTTTGGTGTTTATATATTGTGGGTTTGTAGGACCTTTGTGAGAGAAACCCTTGACAGAACAAAATCATTCATTTGGGTTGACTTGATGAAAAGCAAGAGCAAACTAGTATTCTGATCCAGCTAGTTGTTCCCTAAGCATCTGATTGTATAAGTTTTATAAAGTCCAGTACCAAAGAGAGCTTGAAAAGCTCTTTCCAGAATTGCTAGTATTTAGATGTACTCACCAGTTCAGCTTCTGTGCCTAAAATCACTTTTATTTGCATTTTCTGTTAAAGCTTGTACTTAGCTCCTTGCATAGACATGCCACACAGTCTCACTGAATTCTGCTTTTATGTCTTTTCTTCATTAAAGCAGTGGTTTTGTTTACTCTCTTTCTTCAAAAGTAAATCCAAGAAATTGTATAATCCAAAGGATTAGCTAACATTTTGAGCTGTGGCCACTCTGGCATCAGACATTTAGAAATGGGGACTAAAAGTAATACAGGTTTCCAGTCTCTCTTGCATAATGAATAAACAAAACTTAATACAAATGAAATCATCCAGTACATGAACTTGTGGGATTAGCATTTTTCATTCCACATCATTTCTGGAGATTCACCCAGGTCGTGGCATGTATCAGTATATTGCATCTTTTAATCAATGAGTAGTATACCCACTGCTCACTTATGAACATGGTCAGTATGTGAAAATCGGCATTATGCGAAAATGGAGGATGACCACATCAATAGATAATTTCCAAATTACATCATTACATAGCTATCAAATTATATCATTACATAGCTGCCAGATTACATAGTTACATAACTATGAAATCACTGAGAAATGTCACCCATCCAAGTTGGCACATAACCTTAATCATCACAGCCAGCTTTACTCTCACCTTACAATTTGGTGTTTGTTACTGCCAGATGTGTGTCACTAATGTGTAAAATAGTTAGAAAGAAGACTTTTATTTTAACTATTGTTCTAAATGCAAAATGTTGGACAATGGGACAGAGGGTAAGTGAGGACTCAGTGTAGTCCTTACATGGGCCACAGTTTGTTTGATCACCTGTCAAAGGACATCAGGGCTATTTCCAGTTTGGCAAATAAAGAATTTCCAAACATTTATGTGCAACTTTTCATATGAACATAGTTTTCATTCCTCTGGGAGAGTTCTTGAGATGCAATCGCTTTGTTGTATGGTAATTGCATATTTGGTTTTATAAGAAACTGTTTTCTAGAGTTTAAAACTACTGTTTTTATTTTATATTATTTTTGATAACCCTTCAAGGCAATAAATACAGATACAATCTTTGTTGTTTCAAGTAGCTTCATAACCTTCCTTCCTGTGTTGTTATTGTTAGGTGCTGTCAAACTGATTTTGACTCATAGTGATTCCACGTACAACAGAGGGAAATGCTAGCTAGTTCTGTGCCACCCTCACAATCCTCATTATGTTTGATCCCATTGTTGCAGCCACTGTGTCTCTCCATCTAATTGAGGGCCTTCCTCTTTTGGCCATATACTTTGCCAGACTTAATTTTCTCCAGGGACTGGTCCCTCCTGATAACATGTCCAAAGTATTGCCATCCTTACTTTCAAGGAATATTCTGACTGTACTTCTCCCAAGACAGATTTGTTTATTCTTCTGGTACCCCATGGTATATCAAGTATATCATTATTCAAATTCATTTTTGGTCTTTCTTATGCATTGCTCAGTTTTGCATGCATAAGAGTGATTGAAAATGGCATGGCTTGGGTCAAGGGCACCTTAGTTATTAAAGTGACATCCTTGTTTTTTAACACTTTAAAGAGGCTTTTTGCAATAGATTTTACCGGTGCAATACATCATTTGATTTCTTAACAGCTGCTTCCATGGGCATTGATTGTGGATCCAAGTAAAATGAAATCCTTGATGATTACAGTCTTTTCTCCATTCATCATGATATTGCTTATTGATCAGGTTGTGAGGATTTTTGTTTTCTTGATATTGGGATGTAATCTATACTGAAGGCTGTAGCCTTTATGTTCATCAGTAAATGTTTCATGTTCTCTTCAATTTCAGCAGCCAGTGCTGTATCACTTGCATATTGTTGATGATCCTTCCTCCAATCCTGATGCTTTGTTCTTCATATGATCCAGTTTCTCTGAATACTTGCTCAGCATACCGATTGAATAAGTATGGTGAAAGGACACAACTCTGATGCACAACTTTACTGTCTTGGAACCACTCAGAGTCCCCTTGTTCTGTTCAAAAGACTGCCTCTTTGTCTTTGTACAAGTTCCTCATGAGCACAATTAAGTGTCCTGGAATTCCCATTCTCTGTAATGTTATCCATAATTTGTTATGATCCACACAGTTGAACACCTTGTCATAGTCAATAAAACATAGATAAACATCATTCTGGTAGTCACTGATTTCAGCCAAGATATCCATCTGACACTAGCAATGATATCCATGGTTCCACGTACTTGTCTGAATCCGATTTGAATTTCTGGAAGTTCTCTGTCAATGTACTGCTGAAATCATTTATTTATTTGTTTATTTATTTTTTATTTAACATGACTGAGTGAAAATGTACATTCCCATATAAATTTACATGCCCACCTATATGCAGCTTCCACTGCTCTCCCTGTCCGGTGACAACACACTATTCCTCTCTGCTCCATGCATGTCTCATCCTCCCAACAATCTCCTTTCCCCTCATGTCCATCCACTCTGCTTCCTCCAGCCAGAGGTCAGCAGGATGATATCCTATAGATGTATAGGACTATAAAGTGCATCCAATATATGGTCACTCTGCATTGCCAAGTCCAATCCATTCCTGTCGAAAGAGTGGACCTCCGTTATGATTTATGGGCAAGGGCAGCATCAGGGCCGGGGGCCATGCTCTCAGGGGAACCCCGAAGCTGCTGGACCATCAATTGAGGCCTCTTAGTGGAGATCTCAGGATGCACCCCTTTTTATTCTTGTGTTGCCAGTGAGACTCCTCTCTGTGAGCTCCATCATGGCTATCACTGGTGGTGGCCGGGCACCATCCGTTTCTTCTGGTCCCAAGTCGATGTAGGCACCCACTCTTGTGGGTGTCTCTGTCTTCTAGGTTGTCTTTACTGCATGTCATTTTGGTCCTCGGTGAGCATTCATTCCTGCTGAGTTGGGACCATTTGCTGTGTCCTAGGATAGCAGCTTGGCAGCTTTTAAGACCCCAGACGCCACTCACCAATGTGGGGTGCAGAGAGCTCTCTTAGCAAAATGCTAGTTGTGCCAATTGGCCTCGATTTCGCCTAAGAGCATGGTCCCCTGCCCCCTGCCCCAGCTACTCTATCCTTGCAGTATTGGGTTAAGAAGGAAGGAGTACTCAAGTTATACTGAAGTCCACTTAATGTTGTTCTTGTTTCTAATGTGTGCTATCCCCGCTTTCTCCCAACCAGATTTCTAGCAACTATCTAAACTAAACCCTCCCCTTTTCACCTTCCCTCCTTCCCCTCCCTTGCAGCTGTCAAAGAGTCTTTTCTTCTATACACAAGTCTGTTTTTGAGATTCTATCGTAGAGGTCTCATACAATATTTGTCCTTTTGTCGCTGACTACTTTCACTCAACATGATGTCTTCCAGTTGAAACCAGGTTAGATGTTTCCTGGAGTCATCGTTGTTCTTTATCATTGCATAGTGCTCCATTGAGTATATATGCCATAGTTTACCTATCCATTCTTCTGTTGTTGGGCATGTGGGTTGATGCCATCTTTTTGCTATCGTGGAATGTGCTGCGATAAACATTCTCGTGCATGTGTCCGTTGGTGTGAAAGGCCTTGATTCTGTAGGATATATGCCAAGTAGTGGAATTACTCGGTCAAATGGTATATCGATATACTTTTTTTAAGGAAGTGCCAGATTGCTTTCCAGAGAGGCTGGACCATTTTGCAACCCCACCAACAGTGTAGGAGGGTTCCACTTTCTCCACAGCCTCTCCAGTATTTGTTGTTTTGTGTTTTCTGGATCATGGCCAATCTTGTTGGGGTGAGATGGTATCTCATTGTCATCTTGATTTGAATTTCTTTAATAACTAAAGATTGTGAATATGTCCGCATGTGTTTTTTGGCTGCCTCGATCTCTTTAGTGAAATATCTGTCCATCTCTTTTGCCCACCGCTTAATTGGATGGTTTATCTTCTTATTATTGATATTTTGTATGAAATCATTTTTAAATGATCTTTGGCAAAATTTTACTTGCATGTGATACTAATAATATTGTTCAATAACTTTCATATTCAGTTGAATCAATTTTCTTTGGAATGGGGACCTATTTGGATTTCTGCCAGTCAACTGTCTGGGAAGCTGTCTACTAATTTCTTGACATAGATGAATAAGCACTTTCAATGCAGTATCCATTTGTTGAAACATCTCAGTTGGTATTCTCTCAATTCCTAAAGGCTTGTTTTCTGCCTGGTTGCACAGTGGTTAAGTGCTACAACTGCTAACCAAAAGATCAGCAGTTCAAACCCCCAAGGTGCTCCTTGGAAACTCTGTGGGGCATTTCTGCTCTGTCCTATGCAGTCCCTAGGAGTAGGAATTGACTTATGGCAGCAAGCTTGAACTTCTTCCCTCAGAACCATCAGTTCATTGGTGATATTTTGAGTGTGGATGAGAATACCTTAATGAAAAATCTTCTCATTCTCTAAATATTAGACACAAAACAATGTAATTTTTATGTATGAAGAAGTTGTTACAAATAAATGTTTGCTAGGTATGTGGGGGGAAACCATGGTGGCACAGTGGTTAAGTGCTGTGTCTACTAACCAAAACGTCAGCATTTCAAAACCACTAGGTGCTCCTTGGAAACTCTATGAGGCAGTTCTGCTTTGTCCCGTAGGGTCACTACGAGTTGAAATGAACAGTGGGTGTTTTGGTTAGGGATGTGAGTGTGTATATATTAAGGCTACTTCAAAAAACATTATTATCAAATTATCAGTTTTTATTGGTGTTCACAATTTTGTCCAAAACTAAATTGTCATTTTTGTGCTATTTATACAGGTTATGTGAAAAGAGATACATGCAATTTAAAAACAAAATGATTTTTATGTGCAAGTAAATGAATGAACATAAGCATACCCAACTCTTAAAGGTGAAGCAAACTATATTCTGAAAAGTGTCCAAAGTCTTATATTTAGTAGCAAATATAAAAGTATGTGTGTAATAAATGAATGTTTTATGAATAAACACATTATATGCCTCTGTACCTCTCACTCAGTGGTTCTCAATTGTTTTCCTCAGGGGACAGTTGACCATGCCTACAGACACTTTCAGATGCCATAACATGGGAGCACTATTGTCCTCCAGTATGCAGAAGCCAGGGATGCTGCTACACGTCCTGCAGTGTACAGAATAGTATTTCATAACAAAGAATTATCTGGTTCAAAATATCAGTAGTTCTGAGACTGAGAAGGAAACTTTGGTGGGGTAGTGGTTAAGAGCTACAGCTGCTAACCAAAAGGTTGACAGTTAAAATCTGCCAGGCACTTCTTAGAAACTCTATGGGGTAGTTCTACTCTGTCACATAGGGTTGCCATGAGTAAGAATCAACTTAACAGCCTTGGGTGGGAAGTTAGGAAACCCTGCCCTAACAAGAAGTATTAAGAGACAAAATTCCCCCCGTTACCTTCATTATGAATTTATAGACTTACATATAAAGATCAATGGTGAATAAATGATGGATTTAAAGACACTAAAAATATTAGTCATGGAAAAGATCATAAACCAAAAAACCCAAACCCAGTGCAGTCAAGTCAGTTCCAATTTACAGCAACCCTAGAAGACAGAGAAAAACTGTCTTATAATGTTTCTAAGGCTGTAACATTTACAGAAGCAGACTGCCACATCTTTTTCCCATGGAACAGCTGGTGGGTTAAAACTGCCAACCTTTTGGTTAGCAGTTGAGTACTGCACTATCAGAGCTCCTCAAAATAACAATCTTTCATGAAAGTATGAATACAAATTGTCAATAAATGTATGAAGAGTTTGCACTACTAATAAGAGCAATAAAAGGCAAAATAGAAAGTATCCTTTCTTTCCTTCTGAAACTAGTGAAAATTAAATAAAAATGGTGGTGCCCTTTAGAGACTCCAAAGTTATGATGCAGAGACCATCTCCTCTACTTCTGCCTGATAATGCATTGAGGCCACTTCTGAAAAGAGCGCAATGTGAGAAAATGTATCAGGAGTGATTCTACTTCTGTAGATTTGTCTAAGAAAAATAGAGATGTGAGCGAAGAGGGAAATACAGAGACGCTACTTATAATTATAGCAACTGAAGATAATACAAATGTGAAATTGGCAACTAAATAAATAATACTAGATGGCACTTGGCTCATTACAGATTTCCATACATTTGGATTGTAGAGTTCTAGGATATTTAATCATGTGGGAAAGTCTTACCAACACCAAACAAGTTGCTGTGAAGCAAGCTCTGACACATGGCAGCCCCATGCATGTCTGAGAGAACTGTGATTTATAGGGTTTTCAATAATTTATTTACAGAAGTAGATTATCAGGCCTTTCTTCTGAGGCACCTCAGGGTGGACTCAACTCTCCAACCTTTAGGTCAGCAACTAAGTGTGTTAACCATTTACACCATCCAGGAACTCTGGGAAAATGTTATTGATATAATTCTAAATGGGAAAATAGATTTACTTAAAAAGTCTGTGTTTATGTGTGAGTGTGCTTGCAGTTACTTGTGAATATTTGAAACATGATATCAATTTTGTCAGCATATATCTATATTAGCACTAAAATACTAGAAGTAATATGCCAAATTGCTAACAGTAATTATGGGGCACAGTGGTTAGGTGCTCGTTGCAGACCAAAAGGTTGGTGGTTCAAATCCACGAGCTGCTACTCAGAAGAAAGACTTGGCAGTCAGCTTCTCTAAGGATTTATAGTCTTGGAAACCCTATGGGCAGTTCTTCTGTCCTGTATAGTTGCTTGAGTTGAAACTGATTCCAGGGGGAAATGGGCTTAATTCAGTAATAGAATGGGTAATTTTTATTTTTTCTCTAAATTTTGAATTTTTTATAAGTTTTTCATTAAAAAGGGAGAGTTCTGAGTAATTTAATACAAATACTTAAAGTGTATTCAAATATCAATCATGCAACAACCACAAATTCAGAATTTATAAAGATTCTGGCTACAAATGAATTACAGTTACTTTTCACCATATCAGATAAGTTTTGTGATAACAAATATCTAAGCACAGTGTTAATGGATATATGTACCTATCCACAGTAATGATATATTTAAGAATCAGAAGCCTAGAGTTGATTTGAGATGATAGTGTAGTGTCAATAGCAAATTCATTTTTATAAAATGTATTACAGTTTTTGTCACAACAGTTTTATGTTACTCTTGAATGGTGGTGCAGTGGTTAAGAGCTTGGCTGCTAATCAAAAGTTCAAATACACAAACTACAGCTTAGAAACCCTATGGGGCAGTTCTACTGTGCATTACAGAGTTCCCAGGAGTCCGAATCAACTTGATGGCAACAGGATATACTGATACAGTGCTAGCAAAATTTAAAATGCAAATTCACTGATACATAAACATGTTGTTTATTACATCAGACTTCATGTGTCCAGAAGGTCAAGATTTATTAACGAGTTTTTAAATGTCCTAACCAGAGTCCCTGGGTGACACAAATGGTTCACAGGCTCAGTTATTAACTGAAAGGATGGAAGTTCAAGTCCACCCAGAGATACCTTGGAGGAAAGGCCTAGTGAACTAAGTCCAAAAAAATCAGCCACTGACAGCTCTGTGGAGCACAGTTCTGCTCTGATGCGTATGGGGCCACTATGAGTTTGTATGAACTCTAGGGCAGCTGGTAAATATCCTAATCAAATAAAAACAGGAAACAGGAATCTTCAAGAGGCCTTAATATTAATTTTAAAAAAAGGACAGATAAATTCTACCAAAGGCAGTAAATCACCTTCCACAAGTTCAGAGTAATTAACACTGAGCTGAAGATATGTGCATTTGAAATAAATGGTTGGCTGTCCTATTAAAAGTTTCACATCTCCTGTCATGTGGTTTAGGCTTGTGGATTTCAAATGAAAGTGCCATTCCAGAAAGGTTTGAAGATAGTACTAATTTGCAGCTCTTTTCAGCCTAAATAAAAGTCATCTCCTATGCCTTGTAGTGAATAATCTAAACTAAACTACCTGACATTTCCATTCAGTCCAAAGAACTGACTGAAAGTGCTGAATTGTCAGCAAAGCTTTGATGCAAATCAGGACTCACAGGAGACTGCCAAGAAGAACATAATGTAACCCTCATCTCATCAAAGGGAAGCTTTCTTCTTTTAAAGGAAAAAAAAAAGACAATCTGACATGCTTTCTCTGCTTCCTCTGATTTAGAGTCACTTGGCCTCATTATTTTAAGACAGAAATTCCTCTCCACTTAATACCAAGATAATTAACACCAAAAAGCAATTGTTGCTTCCCAATGATCTAACAGAGTTATAAAATTACAAATCAGACACGAACAGTTATTTGACTCCTGGATGAAAATAAATAAATAAATAGTGTTTAAACTTGTGGTTAACTCCCATGGATCAAAGGGAAAGAAAAGTAGAGAGGGGAAAACAAAACAAAACTTGCCTACACTTTCAAGTCATTTCTTTGGAAAAACGAAAAGTGTATTTTTCTTTCTCTCCTCTCACTGCTGAATACAGCTTCCAACAAACTATAAGTCTACATCTTTTCTAAAGGAGTCTTGGTGGTGTAACAGTTAAAAGAGCTCAGCCGGTACCTTAAAGGTTGGAGAGGTTTGAACCCACTGAGTGGCTCTGTGGGAGAAAGGCCTGACACTCTGCTCCTGTAGAGATGATAGCATAGGATACTGTATGAGGCAGTACTACTCTATCACTATGAATTCAGAATTGACTCGATGACAACCAGCAACATCTTTTATACACAAAACATGGTCTTCACATAGCAGCATTAACATTACGTTGGAACTTGCTACAAAGTGCAGATTCTCCTATCTCATTCCTTAGTAAACTGAATCAGATTCAGCATTTACACATGCTTCTCTGGTGGTCTGTATGCACCTTAAAGACTGAGGCATGCAAATCTACGTAATAACAACTGAAATTTTTCAGAAGCAGTGGTTGTACAGGTGGTCCCCGGGTTACAAACACCATCCATTCCCGACTTTAAGTCGAATTTGTAGGCAAATCAGAACAGGTGTCACCAGTTCTTATCTGACCTTATTTTAGTACAAGAAAAGGGCTAAAGCTCTATTTTCAATAATTTAAAAGCTGTTGCTGCAGCAAGTCCAGGTGATTGTGACAAAGAATATGTTTTGCATAGTGGTTGGTTCAGTCCTTTCAAAGAGGGAGCAACTTTACATAATATTAAAGGGCAAGAACAACTTGTCCGTAAGTCTGACATTCATAGTGTGTGGACTTATAGTATTTTAATAAGTTATTCAAACTGTTGCAGACCAAAGCATGGGCAAACAACTGTTTGAGAACTGGAACTACTTTGTATATAATCTTTCACTTCAATAGAACTATGTACCTGTTATCTTAGAACCTGAGAATTTTATATGCTATTTTTCTAGGTAGAAGGAGAAAAGTAAAAGTGACTCAGTTCAACTCTTAATACAAGGCAAGATAGTTTCCCAGAATGCAGATATGTCAGTAAAGGAGCATTTGGTGGTGACTTGGTCATCTAGTGTTGCTATTACAGAAATACTACAAGTCGATGGTTTTAACAAAGAGAAATTTATTCTCTCACAGTCCAGTAGGATACAAGTCTAGACCTAGGGCATCAGCTCCAGGTGAAGGCTTTGTTTCCCTGTCTGCTCTGGAGCCATCAATCTTCTCTTCATCTGGGAGCATCTTAGCACAGGAACCTCAGATTCAAACGATGCACTCTGCTCCTGGCACTGCTTTCTTGGTGGTATGAGGTCCCCAACTCTTTGCTTGCTTCCCTTTCCCCTTATCTTTTGTAGGATAAAAGGTGATACAAACCAGACCCCAGGGAGACTCCTTTTACGTTAGATCAGGAAAGTAACCTTTGTAAGGGTGCTATAAAAACCCCAAACCCACTATCGTGAAGTCAATTCTGACTCATAGTGACCCCACAGAACAGAGTAGAATCGGCCCATAGGGTTTCCAAGGAG
This sequence comes from Heterohyrax brucei, assembly GCA_028571685.1. Lineage (NCBI taxonomy): Eukaryota > Metazoa > Chordata > Mammalia > Hyracoidea > Procaviidae > Heterohyrax > Heterohyrax brucei. The sequence continues at coordinate 35,476,109 of CM053166.1, read as the reverse complement.
CAACTGGCAGATTTAAACTGTCAACTTTTTGGTTGGCAGCCACAGCACTTAACCACTATGTCACCAGGGTTTTCAGGGTGTGATAGTCCCACCCTAATCCTCTTTACATAATCCAGTCTTGCCATACTAACCACAGGCAGAGATTAGGATTTACAATATAGGAAAATCACAAAATCGAGGACATCCCCACAATACTGGGAATCACGGCCCAGCTAAATTGATATGCACATGTTTAGGGGGACACAATTCAATCATGGAGAGGTGGCAAATAATGAAGAACTCCAATAAGAATGTTTTAAATGAGTGGAAATTTATTATTTTAAACGAACCAAGTCTCGTGTTAGGAAGATCGCAGGTTGGCAAATTGTGTGGCTCAATATTGTCATTAAGAACCCAAGCTTATGTGATATAAACATGGCCTTGTCTTTAGACTAGCTCCCTTCGTTGTCACAAGATGGTTTCCATAGTCTTAAACAGGGCTGAACTAAGAGAAAACGAGACATCATAGAACTCTTCATGTTGGCTTTCCCTTATATTTCATTGATCAGATTAGAGTCACACATCCATGCCTGTGCCAATCATTGGCAAGAGAGAGGAATTATTACGATTGGCATCAGACTAATCAAAATTTATACATATATTGTATGGGGAGAGAGAGCTATGCTAGGAAGCTTCTAACATGGCTTCTATTGATTCCAACACTGGGCATCATGCCCTAATGTAATCCTCTGCCTTTTGCTTGGAGTCAAGTGGATAACAACTGATAGAGAGTGATGGTGTAAGACAGAGCAGAACTAACTGCTCCATAAGGTTTCCAAGGACACAGTCTTTACAGAAGCAGACTGCCTCATCTTTCTTCAATAGAGCAGATAGTGTGTTGTAAACACTAACTTTTCAGTAAGTAGCCAAACACTTAACAACCACTGTACCACCAGTGCTTCTAGAGTGTTAGCTAGACCTTGTGATTCACTGTTAACAAATAGAATAGGATAAATGGAATGGAATGTCACTTCCAAGATTGGGATACAAAAAGAAGTCTACTTTTGTATTGCTCGTTTCTGTCTTTCACACTCTTATTCTAATGAACACCAGCTGCTGTGTTTCGGATTGCCCTATGTGAGTGATTTTACGGCAAGAAGTTGAAGGAAGCTTGTAGTCAACAAACAGTAAGGAACTAAGGCCCTCAGTCCAACAGCCGGTAAGGAATTGAATGTTGTCAACAGCCCTGTCAGCGAGCTTGAAAGTAGATCCTTTTCCAGTTGAGCCTGGAAATGGCTGCACACCTATCAACATTTTGATTATAGGTTTATAAGAAACCATGAGCCAGAGAACTCAGCTAGAGTGCACCTGGATACTTGTCCCACAGAAACTGTGAGACAGTTTGCATTGTTTTAAGGCACTAAGCTTTCTTATAATTTGGCTATTTATAAATAGATAACTAACACAGAAGGACCCTTGACAAAAGTGGGGTTCTGACTGAAAAGAAGGGAAATTCAGTTGTGTTAGTGTGGCAGAAAAACTCTAAGAAGACCCCTGATTATTCCTGCCTCCTGGTATTTATGCCATTGTGTCATCCCTCTCTGCTTGAGTGTGGGTGGGACCTAAGACTTGCTTCTAACCAATAGAGTATGGTAAATATAATGGAATGTTACTCCTGTGACTATATTATATAAGACTCCATCCTGCTAACAGACTCACACTAGAGACTCTCCCCACTGACTTGCTGAAGTAAACTGCCACATTGGGAAAGGCCACATGGCAAGAAACTGTGGGTAGCATCTAGGAGCTGAGGGTGAACTCCAGCCAACAGTGAGCAATAAACCAGAACCCTTCAGTTCTACAGCCACAATGAAATGAAGTTAACCAACAACCTGAGTGTCATGGGTTGAATTGTGTCCCTCCAAAAATGTATGTATCAATTTGGCTGGCCTGTGATTCCCAGTATTGTGTGATGTTCCTATATATTGTAATTCCTACCTCTATGATGTTAATCCTGGCATGGTGTTAATGAGGGAGGGTTGGCAACAGTTTAGTTGGTGGGGTGGGACTCAATGTGTAAGACTGTGTTGTGGCTTGAGGTAATCTCTTGGGATATAAAGGAAAGGAAAGCGAGCAGAGAGTTGGTGATCTCATATGATCAGGAAAGAAGCAGTACGAGGAGAAGAGTGCCTCCTTTAGAAATGACTCAGGGTCCCTGGGCCTTAGAAGCTCCCACTTCAGGGGAATATTAACAAAGACGTTCCTCCAGAGCCAACAGAGGAAGCCTTGCCTTGGAGCTGACACCCTGAATTTGGACTTGCAGCCTACTGGACCATGACAGAATAAAATTTCTCTTTGTTAAAGCCATCTCCACTTGTGGTACTTCTGTTATAGCAGCACTAGATGACTAAAACACTGAGTGAACCTGAAAGTGGATTCTTTCCCAGCCAAGATTCCAGATGAGAACACAGCCTGGCTTACACCTTGATTACAGCCTTAAATGGAGGATCCAGTTAGGCATACCTGACTCCTAACCCATGGAAACTGTGAGATAATAAATGGATGCTGATGTGACTCCTATAGTTGTCTTAATTTGTTACACAGCAGTAGAAAGCTAACACAGGTAGGTAAATCAACAACACCTTCTACAAACACTAGCCTGTTTCTGTGCAACTATGTTCAGACATTAATAGTCTTCTACCCCTTCACTCTCACCATTTCAGAGTTGTGTTTCTTGACTTGGTGGAAAATTATTTCCAATTATGAGTTAATTATGCTACACAAAGAGAAAGTATTAACTTGGAAGTGTCTGTTTTTGGTTGGTGAAAAATGGGTTGACATTGGTCGTTTCCTATCATTCAACCTATGTATAATTTTGTTGTGGAAAGAGTTGTATTCAGTATTAACAACCTTCAAACTGTGACCTTGACTATAAACACACTGGCATTAAATGACAGTAATTTCTCCTTTGGTTGGACTAAGTTTTCCTGAAGTAATGGCAGAATTATTTACCTTGATTTTCAAATTCTACAAAGACCTCTTATTCTGCACATATGAATATATTACAAATACGTGTAGAATATTTTTTTCACCATTTTATGGAGTATTTTAATCTTACTAGTCTGTATTTTACTTTTAAATGTGTTTTGTTTCTCATTTGAATAGTAGTTCAAGCAGATAACAGTTATCTGTATCTCAGTGTAAAATATTTTTTGATCCTTTCTTAAGCTCTTTTAGCTCTTTAAAAAAAATTGTAAAAAATAAACCTTCTGTTGTAAAACTTGAGAGTTTGTTTACTGGTATAGCCACAAATATCAAAAACTTGTGATCTTTTAAAATATCAGTATGTTTAATGTGTAATATAACACACAACACATCTACAAAATAGAAACCCTAGTAGTATAGTGCTTCAGTGCTTCACCTGCTAACCAAAAGATAGGTAGTTCAAATCTGCTTCCTTGGAAACACTGTGGGCCATTTTTATTCAAGAAACCCTGGTGGCATAGTGGTTAAGTGCTACATCTGCTAACCAAAAGGTCTGCCAGACACTCCTTGGAAACTCTATGGAGAGGTTCTACCTTGATCTATAAGGTCACTATGAGTCAGAATCTACTTGACAGCAGTGGGTTTGGTTTGGGTTTGGGTGGCTACAAATCCTTAAATGACTCTTCTGGATTGGGAAAGTAAAAACTTTAAATTACTCCGGGATACTCTCTAATATTGGACATCCTTTCTGGAAACCATACTAAACTAAATAAACCAAAATCTGTTGATGTTGAGTCAATTCTAACTTGTAGTGACCTTCGGGACAGGATAAAACAGCCCCATGGGGCTTCCAAGAAGCAACTGGTGATCTCAAAATGTTGATGTTTTGGTTAGCAGGCACGACCTCAACCACTGAGCCACCAACTTACATTGAAATAAAGAAAGCATTCTGATAGTTGTTTTACCATATGCATTAAGCACTTTTAAATAGGTCCCTGGTTTTTCTGCATAGCAGATGTTATAACCACTTCTTTACAAGTCTCTTGATCATTACTGCAATGAAGGTATTATCAACATAATCATTAAAACTTCTGTAGAATTTAGAGAGCTATTTATTTTAAAGCAATATTTCCCAGCACAGAACTCATTGAACTCAAATATGGAAATGAATCTTTTAAAAAATCACAATAAACCCAATTTGCAAGAGACTCGATTTACTTCTCTGTAGACATACATTTACTCTAGATTCCTCTCACCTGCCCACCCGGTGTGCACTTGATGACCATTAAGTACTACAGTAGGGTGGGGATGTGCATGTTTGGAAAGAATGTGAACTCCTGCTTACCCTAACCTTGATTGTGTTCTGATAGGGACTTGTCTTGAGAACTGCAAAGCCTGGCAAAAGTCCTTGAGACAAATTTTGTGTCGATGGACTGGAAAACCAGGACATGCTGAAAACAGCATTTACTGAGACTAGTTCAAGGACTTTCCCTTCCCCCCTCCGTGGGAATGCCTCTTCTTCTTTTGAAGTAAGGAACACTGATAAGATGCATTTTCTCATTTTCTCAGCAGAAGCTTGTTTACTTTGCTCAGTAAAAGCTGGTGGGTTAAACAAACTGGTGTCAGCCTCTACTAGCAGGAGACTGTCCCTATACAGCCCACAGCAAACTAAAAGTTTAGTGTCAGTGTGATTTTTCAACCTTGGCCTCTCACACACATCACACCCATAAGTGGTGTCCCATTTCACACCTGTAAGTGGTGTCCCATCTCATGTCTGTAAGTGGTGTCCTGTGTGAATCACACCAACACAATAGAACAATGGAAATTCCCCAAAGTATCTTTATTAATTAAGGTAAAAAGTTTGCTGAAACAAAATGCTTGAAGAAATACTTCTTATTTATAAAGCTGTTAAGTGGTAAAATTAGCCCTAGGCAACAATCAAGATGGGAAAAGATTGACCACAGCACTTTGTGTCATGTGGTTGTGGGATTTTTCAATCTTAGCAGTCAATTTTCTGTCTTTAAGTTCCATCTCTGACCTGTCTTCTAAAGTTATGCAATACTACTTCATGCTCCTCCCCTGTAACTCAAATTCCTCTAAAAAAATTACTGATGTGTTATTTTTAAGGTCCACCCCTCCACATATAATCCAAAGATTAAGTTAAAGGAATGGAATATGAATATTAAGTTTTCAAGGATAAGAAGACAGTGCCACCTAGGCATGAGTTGCTCCTTCCTGGGTTTGTCTCTAAATCATAATTTGAATAGATTGAACTCTCTGTCTTAAATCCAACTGGTTAGGTAGATTCTAAGCTTTGGTCATGCCATCAGTGATCTAGATCTCATTGTCAAAAATGGTCTTTAGACTCCTCCAGAATGAGTCTTAAACAGAAGAGTTTAGCATACAGTTAGAGTTCCTAGGTGGCACAAACAGTTAAGAGCTTTTGAAAGTTGTAAAAAAGCAAGATGACTAAGACATGCCTGACTCAAGCCAAGGTTTTTCCTATTTCTCATATGCCTGCAAGAGTTGTACAGTGAAAAAGAAGACAGAAGAACTGATCCATTTGAATTGTGGTGTTGGCACAGAATATTGACTATACTGTGGACTACTAGAAAGACAAACAAGCCAGTTTTAGAAGAGATACAACCAGAATGCACCTTAGAATCAAAGATAGTGAGTCTTTAGCTCATTTACCTTGGAAATGTTGGTAGGAAAGACCAATCAGTAGAAAATGATGACATGTTTGGCAGATAGTGGGTCAGTGTAAAAGAAGGGAAACCCCCAATGAGATGGAGTGACACAATAGCCACAAGAACAGACTCAAATATATCAAAGATCATGAAGATGACACAGAACCAGGGAACATTTCACTCTACTGTACATAAAGTCATCATAAATCAGAGCCAACTCAACCAGCCACTAACAACAGCAAAGACAGTATCCATGCCTATCTATTTATCTATCTGTCTATCCATCTATCTATCATTATTCTCTACAGAAATGACCATTACTTTTATATTTTCTTAAGTTGGCAAAAATTAACTTGTCTGTTAACATAACCCAAAGGTGTAGCCTCTCTATAACAAGAAATTAGAACTGTATGCATGCATATGCATTGCTCGTGCACACACACACTTGACCAACTTGTAGTAGTCTGTTGCTTAGAAATCATCTATGTAAGATCTAATACATTCTTTTAAGTACTATCCAAATCTCTTAAAAGTAAAAACAAGTAGTATAAATTATGTTTAAGCAAATGTAGCACACAACTTAATTATTGTTAATATAAAAAGTATCAGAATTATAATTCAATTTAGTTGAGCATATAACTTAAAAATTTTAATAATCTTAAAGCAATCGGATCCAACTCGATGGCACTTGGCTTAGCAAAGCAGTTTATGAAAACAATATTGGTATAACTGATCTGTAGATCAGTATAAAAGGTTTATGAAGTTTAAACAAATTGGTTTCTTCAAAGCCAGTCAGCCAAGCGCTGTTGAGTCAGATCCGACTCATGGTTTCTTCAAAAGAAAAGAAACATAAATGTTATAAAAAATAAAATCTATGTATGTTTCTCATTTATGTAATTATTTTTCTCACTGATATGATTAGAGGAAGAAGTGTAACAGCTTTAACACAAATTTTCAAAATGTCTGATATACTCAGGAATTTCCCTGATTACATAAACTTAAATTCTTAAAGAAAAGTGCTTTTGAGCTAGTAGTTTTGGTGTAAATTTTTTTTTGTTTGTCTGTTTTCTTTAAAGGGTAGCACATTGTATCTGTGAATGTCCTGATTCCACTGTCTTATTTGAGAAACAGTTTTGAAGGGTCTATAATTCTTGATTGGCAGTCTTTTTTTTTTCCTTCAGGGCTTTATTTATGTCATCCTATTGTTTTCTTGCCAGCATGGTTTCTGCTGAATAATCTGAGCTCGGTCTTAATGATTTTCCTTTGTAGATTATTTTTTGTCTAAGCCTACCCCCCAAAAAACCCAGTGCCAGTGAGTAAATTCCATCTCATAGCAACCCTATAGAACTGCACTATAGAGTTTCCAAGGAGTGCCTGGCAGATTTGAACTGCCAACCTTTTGGTTAGCAGCCATAGCACTTAAACAGCACACCACCAGAGTTTCCATTTACTTAAGCCTAGCTGCCTTTAAAAGTATCTCCGTGTTATTAGTTTTATTATGTTTGACTTGGCGAATTTCTTTTGGGATGTATCTTGTGTGGGGTACAATGAGCATCTTGAACTTATATCTTCTCGTCTTTCATGATATCAGGGAGGTTTTCTGTCAGCAAGTCTTCTACAGTTCTCTCTGTATTTTCTGTTATCTCTGTTCTGGTACTCCAGTAATTCATAAATTATTCTTCTTGATAGAATCCCACTTAACTCCTAGTGATTCTTTATTTTTCTTTTTAAATCTTATGTCTGGTTTTTCCTCACACATGCTGGTGTCTGTTACTTTGTCTTCAAACTTGCTAATTCTGCATTTCATTTCATCAGTCTTGCTCCTTTGAAATTCTATTGTGTTATCTATTTCTATAACTTTATTGTTAATCTGTCAAATTTCAGATCATTGCTGCTCAAGCATTTCTTGCATCTTGTTTAATCTTTCGGTGTGCTCTGATGCACTTTGCCTGATCTCTTTCTTGATACCCTGGACCACCCTGCACATCATTCTTTTGTATTTTACCTCCAGTAATAGTAGAAAGTGTCTTCCTCATCTGGGAAATTTGTTGATTATTTGGGCAGTTTTCAAAAGTCATAGTAGTCTGCTTCTTTAGATGTTTAGAAATTTACTTTTGTATCTGTGCCAACAGAAAGTCATTGCAATTTACTTGTTTATTAGAGTGCTTGTCATGGATTGACTTGTGTCCCCCACAAAATAGGTGTAGTCATGTGGCTAGACCATGATTCCCAGTATCTTGTAACTATCCTCTATTTTGTTGTTTTCCTATGCTGTATGTTAAAGGATTAGGGTGGGGCTGTAAATCCCTTCATAGGATTACCTCCCTGCTCCACTGTAAAGGGAGTTTCTCTGGAGTATGGCTTGCCCCACCCTTAATCCTTTCATCCCACAAGAGATAAAAGGAAAAGAAAGCAGGCTGAGAATTGGGACACTCATACCATCAAGAAAACAGCACCAGGAGAAGAGCATGTCCTTCAGACCTGAGGTTCCTGCACCAAGATGCTCCCTGGACAAAGACTGATACAACACTGAACTTTCCTCCAGAGCCGACAAGGGGGAAAGTCTTCCCCTGGAGCAGACAGCCTGAATATGGACTTGCAGCCTACGAGACTATGTGACAATAAACCTTCCTTTGTTAAAGCCATCCACTCTGTGGTATTTCTGTTAGAGCAGCCCTAGCTGACTCAAATAGTGCTTTAAATTGTATCTATTGATACTCAAGTTGTTTGAGCTGGTTTGATTTTTGGAGCCTCAGAAATTTGGATGACCTGTCCAGCGTGGCTCTTTTGAGCTTGGACTGGTGTTTCTCCATGTGGTCTAGCAACCTTCTGCCTGATAATCTTACTTACCTGAACTGTGGTCACCTATCTGGTACAGCTGACATCAGCCCAGTCTACCATGGTCTCTCCCACCTGGTCAAGCACTAATCCTGCCCATGTGCCCCTTGTGCTGCCTCCCTGGCTCAGGCATGCCCCCTCTGTGCTGCTTCTCCAGCTCACACACACTCCCAGTGCTATTGTTCTGGTTTGCATGCACTGCCCTGCACTGCCACCCTGGTCCACTGGGTCCTAAGCCCCTCCAGCCATAGGGCCCTAAGCCCCACCAGCCCATCCTGTCTGAAGTCCCTCCAGTGGAGACCTTCAGCTTGGCAAAGTGATACTTAGCCTGGGGCCAATCTCCTTTGCCAGTTCCAAGGCTGCTCCAGACAGAGTGGTGTTCCTCAGCCCCATGCCACATCTTTGATTAGTCCAGGGAAGTGCTCCTGTGCAAAGCTCACTTCTGCCCCACATGGAGTCTCTCTGCCCCATGACACATTGTTTCATCTAGGGTGGCCCAGTGACCCTATGTCTGGCATGGTGCTGCCTTGTTTGGATCACTCCTGTTTTTTTCACTGGTCTAGACACTTGGTAGTGTTACTCCCCTTCCTGTCACCGAGTCTGTTCTTTGAATTTTCCACCTGCTGTTAAGGCCTTCTGGAATGCTCAGTTTAGTCTGTTTTGTTGATTTTCTAGTTATTAATTGTTAGAGGGATCAGCAAGGATGTTTGGCTACACTGTTACCTTGGCCTCCACTGCCCAAGTGTAGCACATTTTATATATTTGCATTTTTCTAAGAATTCTGAAAATATTAAATTTATGAAAGTGCTTATTAATCTTTCTCAGCCAATAAAACAGAGCTTGTTTCAAAAAGACTTTATCACATGTTTGTTGATTATGCCTGTTGTAGTGAGGTGTATTCTGACTCATGGTGACACCTAGTATTACAGAGTAAAGCTGCTCCACACGTTTTCTTAATTGTAATCTTTACAGAATCATACTGCCTGGTTTTTCTTCTGTGACACTGCTGTGTAGCTTCAAATTGCCATCAGGTTAGTGATCAAATGCAAACTATTTTTGCCACTGAGGGACCTTTAATATGTTGATGATACCTCAGAACTAGGTAAATATTTCACAATCACAAAATGAGGCATAAACATAGACACAGACATAATTAGTAACTACTCAGTTGTGAGTGAGAATAATCTCCATACCAAAAAAAATCTGTTACCATCAAGCCGATTTTGACTCGTAACAACCCTGTAGGACAGAGTAGAACTGCTCCATAGAGTTTCCAAGGAGCACCTGGTGTATTCAAACTGCTGACTTTTTGCTTAGTAGCTGTAGTTCTTAACCATTATACCAGTCAGGTTTCCAGAATCACCACTGTACTCCAAAATACACCATTTCTTATTTTATTTTAAATAAATGCTTTTTCTCAATTGAAATGAGATACATTCTTGCACAAAAATGAGGCAGTAAAAGAAGCCGACCAAACAAATTCTGTTATAGTAGCAATGAATGATTAAGACAATAACCTTTCTCAGATTGAGAAAGTTTATTGAGAGGTTCTTTTTTTTTTTTAATGAATGGATGTTGAATTTTTTAATGCTTTTTTCTATACTTGCTGATATAATCCTAAGCTTCTTCTCTTTCATTCTTTTGATATTGTAAATTATATCGATTGACTTCCAAATATTAACTCACCCTTACACTCCTTGGATAAACCTCAGTGGCCATATTAAATGCACCTTTTTACATATTGCTGATTTATTTAGTTGATAATCATTAAGAAAATAAATAATGAGAGATAATAGTCTGTAATTTTCTTCTTGTACCTTAGGTATTGGCATAATATGTATTTTTATCCTTAAAAGAAAATGCAACATCTCTCTCCTCTGAAATACATTATGTAACATTTTCTTTCTTCCTTAAATGTTTGTTTGAGTTACCCTGTCAAACTATATGGGTCTTTTTATCCAATTACTATCTGTACCTTGGAGCAATCAAGCTAATGAAAATTACTCTGAGTCAGAGACAGAAGGTTTATTAAGAGTTATGATACCAATGGACACATGACAGCAGCACAGATGCCCTGTTATGAAGTCTCAAAAGACAGTTTTTACAGCAAAGTTTGTATTTTATTTTGGCAAGGATTATCTAATATTTTTTAAGCATGTAGCCCACTGATAATCAGATACATTACAAAATAATCACAAGAAACTCGTTGTTGAAGTACAGATACACATTTTGGACACCTGAACTCTAATTTATACATTTATAACATGCTGGGAAAAAGAATTTATGTAAAAATCCTTTAATTAGTGGTACTGGCCTGCCAAGAGTACACTCTGAGATAAGGAAAAGGAAAGAAATTTGCATATCGAAAGTGCAGGCAGCCTCCATAACTGCTGTCTAACTATTGCCTCATAAGCTGAAGGCCATATATTAAGCGTTCAGAGATCAGAAAAGAGATCAAAGCTCCAAGCATCAAGAGAGCTATGCACCCCTCTGAAAGAGGGCAGTGCACCTCATGCCAAAAATATACATATACATAAAATGCTCATAAATGCTTCTGGTGTCATCATGGTTTTAGCTATGTCACCCTCTAAGTCACCCACTTTAAATAGAAAAAAAACATGTTGCAAGGTATTAGGGGTACAGTTCAGAGTTTTCTATGTGGAAATGTTTATGAAATTAAATTCAACTTTGATAAGGACTCCAAAAATGTTATTCAGATGTTCTACTTCTCTTGTACAAGTTTTGTGACCTTTGTTTTTCAAAGAATTTGTCCATTTTATTTGTGTTCTTGAATGTATTTGCATAAAGCTTTTCAAAATATCTCTATATTATCCTTTTTGCTGATTTTTATTACATAATGATTTTAGAATTTATGAAATTGTATCTATCTACCTATCTATTTGGAATCCCTGGATGACACAAACAGTTAAGTGCTCAACTACCAGCAGAAAGACTGGTATTTTAAAATCAACCAGAAATGCCTCAGATGCCACGCCTCATGATAGCTTCTTAAAGGTCACAGCTTTGAAAACCCTATGGAGCAGTTCTACTTTGCATACATCGGGTAGTCATGAGCCAAAGTCAAGTGAACAGCAACTAACAACCTGCTTATCTAATTTCTCTTCTACATTTAGACTTTTGGCTGTTCTATAGCCCTTTCCCATACAACAATCATTGCTTCCTAAACATGTATATACATCTATATTACCAAATAACCACATATTTATTCATCATTTAAAGTCTACTTTGTATCTATGTCTGAAGAATCTATACTGATGGTGACGTAAAGATGCAATCTATGAATGATTGCATTGTGTCTAAAACAATTGTTTGAATCCTAACCCTTATACTTGTGGGTGTAATCTCATTTTAGTAAAGGATTCTTGTTGTTATGTTAAAGAGGTTATGCCAGTGTAGGGTACATCATATATATATAATCACTTTGACACACTGAACACTAATGTCCACAGACCAGGTGAGTTTGGGGATGACATTAAGGACATCATACATAAAGAATACAAAAGATCATTAAAACAACAGAAAATAAAAGAAAACCAGAAAGACTCTGAAACTTTCTCTTAAACACTGAATAGCTAAAGCTAACCGAAAAAATATTGAAGTCAAAGAACCGAACAAAAGGGCAGCTCAAGAAGACCAAATGCACAAAAACCTAGAGTTAGAAATATAAAAAGGAAGAACATGCTAAGCATTTATCAAACTATAAGAACTAAAGAGAAAATTTAAGCTTCGAGTAGTGGTATTGAAGGATTCCATGTGCAAAAATTGAACTACACAGGAAGCATTGGAAAAAGATAGAAGTAACACACAGTTATTGTACGAAAAATAATTGGTCGATGTGCAACAACTTCAGGAAGTAGCAGATGATCAAGAGTCAGTGGTACTGAAGGACGAAGTCCAAGCTACGCTGAAGGCATTGGAGAAAAATAGGGCTTCAGAATCTAATGGAATACAAATTGACATGTTTCAGCAAATGAATGCAAGCTGGAAACACTAATCTATGCCAAGAAATCTGGAAGACAGCTACTTGGTTAGTCAACTAGAAGATATCCATATATAAAGGTAATCCAATGTAATACAGAAATTATCAAACACTATAATTAATTCCAAACACAAATAAAGCTATGCTGAAGACAACTCAAATATGGTTGCTGCAGTATGTCTATAGGAAACTGCCAGAAATTCAAGTCTTATTCAAAAGAGAACATAGAAAGATACATCATTGTTGATGTTAGATGGATCTTCGCTGAAAGCAGAAAATATCAGAAAGATGCTTAGCTGTGTTTTATTAAATATGCAAAGGCATTCAACTGTGTGGACAGTAACAGATACGGATAACATCATGAAGAACGGGAGCTCCACAACTGTTCTTATGAGTAACCTGTTCACAGACCATGAGGCATTTGTTCAAACAGAACAAGGGGGCATTACATGATTTAAAATCAGGAAAGGTATGCATCAGGATTTTATCCTTCCACTGTACTTGTTCAATCTGTATGCTGAGCAAATAATTCCAGAAGCTGTGCTTTATGAAAAAGAACTGGGCATCAGGATTGGAGGAAGGCTCATTAATAACCTGCAGTTTCCAAATGGCAGAGCTTCCCTTGCTGAAAGTGAAGAGATCTTGAAGTGTTTAATAATGAATACTGAAGACCACAGCCTTCTGTATGGATTGTACCTCAATATCAAGAAAACCAAAATCCTCACAAATGGACCAATAAACAATATCCTGATAAACAGACAAAAGTTTTAAGTTGCAATCATTTCCTTTTACTTGGATCCACAATCAGTGCCATGGAAACAGCAGTCAAGAAATCAAATGATGCATTGCACGGGGCAAATCTGCTGCAAAAGAAGTCGTTAATTTGTTCAAAAGTAAAGATTATCACCTTGAGGACTATATTATGCCTGACACAAGCCCTCATATTTTTAATCACCTCATATGAATATGAAATCAGGACAATGAATAAAGAAGACTAAAGAGGAATTGATGTCTTTGAATTACAGTGTTGTCCGAGAATACTGAATATACCATGAACTGCCGGAACAGACAAATCTGCAATGGAAGAACTAAAGCCAGAATGCTCCTTACAAACAGAGATTTCAGAAGTTTGTCTCATGTACTTTTGACATGCAATCAGGAAAGACAAGTCTCTGAAGAAGTACATCATGCTTGGTATAACAGAAGGTCAGTGAAAAAGAGGAAGACTCTCAGATGCATTGCTACCGTGACTTCAACAATAGGTTCAAGTACAGCAAGTATTATGAAGATGGCAAAGGACCAGACAGTGTTTCATTGTTATACATAGGCTCGCAGTGAGTTGGGACCAACTTGACAACACCTAACAACAGCAACAATAATCACTTCTGAGTTACAAAAAGAGGAGTTTAGAAACAGAAGAAAGCACAAAAAAGGGGGGAAATACAAGCTGTGTGAAGATCACCGAGGAAATAAGGAACTCAGGGGCTACAGTAGCTGAAAGAAACAGGAATCTTTTTTAAGAGCTCATACAGTGAGAACTTCCATATAGTTGGAACCTTGAATTCAGACTTCTAGCCTTCTAAACTGTGAGAATATAAATTTCTGATTGTTGACCTACCTAACTTGTGTTATTTCTGTTATAACAGCACTAGGAACGTAAGACAGAATTTCTCTTGACAAATCTAATAACAGATCATCTAAAATTTTAGGTTTTGGGTGATAGGATAATTGAATTTGCCTTTATTCCACAATGATAAAGTGGCTGAGTACATGCCTCTATTTTGGTGGACACTAATCTGTCACACCAATGAAAGATGTGAATGGGTACAAAGAAATAATACAAGTTCACTCTGCTGCATAACTTCTGTATACACATCCATCAACTCCATCCTCCCCTAACCTGCTTTGTGCTTGGGAGGCTGATCTATACGGACAGTATCTTTGGCCCTTTAGTTGGGAGTACTCTAATGTTCAGTGGCAAATCATAGTATTAATTTGTATTCTTCTACCACGTGACTTCCTTCTTCTGGGTTGTAGTAATAGCTTTCTCCTCACCTCTTGGACCCATTGCCATCAAGTCACTTCTGACTCAGGGCTACCCCATGTGTTACAGAGTAAGACTACTCTATATGATTTTCTTGGCTGTCAACTTTATAGGAGCCCTGCTGGCATACTGGTTAAGTGCTATGACTGTTAACTAAAAAGCTATCAGTTAAAATCCACCAGGCACTTCTTGGAAACTCTACAGAGCAGTTCTGTTCTGTCTGTAGGGTTGCTGTGAGTCGGAACTGACTTGATAGCAGTGAGTTTGGTTTTGTCATTTTTACGGTAGCAGATTTCCAGGCATCTCTTCTGTGATACTGCTGTGTTGGTTCAAACCACCAACCTTTAGATTAGTATTTGAGTTCAAACCATTTACACCATTCACCGACCTCTCACCTCTTAAGGTCTAAGTATCATGGTACCCAGCTATTAAGAGGAACTGCACTATTCCGTCTCTCTACTCTTTGCCCACATATTTGTACATAATTCTTTTATTAAACTCTCCACAAATTAACAAATTTTAAATACCATCTCTTTCCTGTTGGGACTACTATAGACACATACAGAAACAACAAAAACAATCACAGCAGCAATAGATGAATAGCCAGAAAAAATATAAATTAATGATAATGGGGAATCCTAGATATTATGGATTGAACTGTGTTCCCCTAAAACTTATATTGAAATCTTAACCCCAGTACCTATGAAAGTGACCCCACTTACAGAGGTCTGACAATTAGGTTCATGGGCTCATCCTAGAAAAAGTGCTATGTACCTCACTGCTGAATATCATTATGGTCACATTCGAAGTACTCCCCTTGGGAAGCTATACACCCATACCACCACCTACTCCACCCTTCAAAGCAATTTTTGAACTTGTATAACCCTTGATGTCCTGAATGTCAATAAAATATCTTCCTTTCAATATTTCCTTTGTCTTGGGGTAAAGAAAAAAGTCACTTAGGGCCAGATCAGATGAGTAGGTAGTGTTTTCAAACAGTTATTTGTATACTGGTCAAAAATTCCTTCACAAACAGTGCCGTGTGAGCTGGTGCATCATCGTGATGCTAGAGCCATGAATTATTGGCAAAAAGTTCAGGTCATTTTCATCTAACATATTCACGCAGCTTTTTCAGCACTTCTAAATAGTAAACTTGGTCAACTGTTTGTCCACTTAGTACAAATTCATAAGGAACCACCCCTCTGATATTAAAAAAGTTTAGCAACATCTTTGTAACTCTTGATTTGGACTGATGGGACTTTTTTGGTTGTGGAGAACTGGCTGACTTCCATTGTGTACTTTCATACTTTGTTTCAGGGTCGTATAGGTACACCCATGTTTCATCACTAGTGATAACACGGCCCAAAATATCGCCTTGCTTCTCCAAAACGTCTTCGCAAACTTCGACTCTCCACCACTATTGTTCACCAGTGACCTCTTTTGGGACCATATTTGCACACACCTTTCTCATACCAAGATTTTCAGTTAAGATTTTCCTGTTTCTTTATCGATGTTTACTTGGTCTGCTATGCATCTCACAGTCAGCCAACAATTTTGAAGTATAATTTGATGAATCTTTGTTCTGTTTTCATTAGTTATGCTCATTACTAGCCACTCTGACCTCTCTTCATCAGTGACATTTTCTCTCCCCTCAGAAAAACGGTCAATCCATTTGTGCACTTTGATTTTCTTCATGGCATTATCCCCGTAAACTTGGACTAACATGTTACTGACTTCACTTCTATTCTTGCCAAGTTCGACAAGAAATTTAATGTTTGTTTCTTTCTCTAATTCAAGCTCCAACACTCTCGTGACAGCACGCAGAGACATGCAACAGCAATAATGAATGTCACTCGGCAAGACACCACCACACATCAACACCAACAGAGCTGTGAAACACTGATACACCAAGATTATGAAATCTGACCGAGTTGTTTGTACCGTGTCGCCAATGTAAGTGCACGGTGGCAAGTTTGCAAACTTAATTGTCAGACCTTGTAGGAATAAGGATTTTCTTTAATTAATTTCTACCTGAGTATGGTAGGTCCTAAACGTAACAGCAGAACAGACACAGAGACACAGGTTAGGAGGAGGAAATTCGATGCTGTTGAGGATCATTTACAAGCAAATGAATGCCAACAATTCCACTGTCATCAGAAACGAGGAGAGAGATTCACAGAGGAAATCAACAGGAGTATGAGAGAGACTCTGACTTGGACTTTTAGCATCCATAAGTTTGAAAAACTGAATTTCTGTTCTTTAAAGCAACCCATTTGTGGTATTTCTGTGCAAGTGTGCATTGACTGGTAATCAAATACGGGTCTCTGACACAGAAGGTGAGAATTCCAATCTGTTCAATATGTAAAGGTGGGGTTAATAAGAGATATTTAGAATACAGATATACTATTTTTGTGACAAAAAGTGAAAGCAATTAGGAGATTCAGAAAAAATAAAACTTCTGTACAAGGCAGTCATGCTCTAAATACGTAGGAAATTAAAATTAAATATGATTTCAAGGATTTCTGGAATATTTGGTCAGTTGCCATCTAGTATATACATGTACATATATTTTGCAATATTACACACAAGGAAAATGTGTGAGTGTGTGTATGTATATACATACCCCCCAAAAAACCCACTGCCATCGAGCCGAGTCAATTCTGACTCATAGTGACCCTATAGGGCAGAGTAGAACTGCCCCATAGAGTTTCCAAGGAGTGCCTGGCAGATTTGAACTGCCCACCTTTTGGTTAACAGCCATAGCACTTAACCACTATGCCACCAGAGTATATATCTTACAAACAGTGGTGGCATAAGGTTAAGAGCTGAGACACCAACCAAAAGGTTAGCGGTTCAAATCCACCAGATGCTCTTTGAAATCTCATGAGGCAGTTGTATTCTGTCCTATAGGGTCACTGTGAGTCAGAATCAACTTGACAGCAACAGGTTTTGGTTTTATGTGTGTATGTGTATCAAAGAAAAAAAAAGAAAAGCCTTCCCCTAATGCCAACACCTTGACTTTAGGCTACATACTACATTCTGAGAAAATAAATTTCTCTTTGTTAAAGCCATCCGTATGTGGTATTTCTGTTACCTCAACACTAGATGAATATGACATTTACTATCATAAAGTTCTCCAACAGGACTAATTATGAGCATTGCCTATTTGGAGGCAGGTGAGTGTAGACAGTGTAATGAGTTAAAACTTAAAATTCCTTGCTGAGGAGGTAATAGATTGTGTTTTGTTTTGTTTTGTTTCTACAGTCAATCAATGAAGATACAGAATTACAAGCATATTCTTTTAAAATTTTGTAAAGTACTTCGATTAAGAGATATATTTGAAGTGGAATATGGGGTAGAGATAAATGATGAAGGAGACTAAAGATTTTCAGAATAAACCCTGTTATATTATTTGATTTTTAATGTTGACATAAATGTATATGCAAGAAATATTTAAACATTGAGTAGAAAGTTTGTTTACATGTTTGAAAAATCTAAATTTTTGTACTAAATACTGTTAAGAATGAAGTAGTATTAAAAATATCTAAGAATTTTAAAATAGTGTATTTAACAAACATAAAGTTTTGTTTCCATATCTGAAGGTTTCCTAGAACTGCCAGGATTTGTGCCATTTCAAATCCATTTAATATCCTAGACACAAAGAAGTAGTATACTGAGCCATCAGAAATTTTCGGCTATAAACTTTGACCAACTCTCACTATAAAATTGTAAGGTAATATTACATTTGATATAAAGCCTTATAAAAATACGAGTAACCTTATGGCCCTAAGTGCTTGAAAAATTTTGAGTGCTATGCTGAAATTGTCCTCAGCATGATGAGAAAGACAAAGTTATATAATATTTACATTCCTATAATTGTAGAGCAAAAGCACGTTCACACTATCTGCTTAGAGCCAAGTCTGAAGCAAGATAACACTGAATACAGGCTCTGTTCGCTTACAATTCCTTTCTCTACATTTAATTTCTATTATATTAAGGGTTTCCTAGAAAAGTAGTAATCTTTTAACCACAAGACTCATAATCATTTAACTCCTTAGGATAACAATAATTATTATAAATTGAGTGACCAGTCTCATGTAATTAATTTCACCATACAAATACTGGGTGACTTCTTTGTTGAGCAGAGAGCATTGCATTCTACTAAGTCTGACCCTCCTTCTATTGCTGCAAGACTTATATCAATTTAAAATGTAGAATCACAATGATTTTTCACTTTTTAGCCAATCTGTGAGAAGGTTAAGCTTTTGATTATTTTACCCATTTTATAATGTTAATATACTCCAGCAGAAATGGCTGTGGTCACATGCTTGACTGTTTTCCCACATTTGCTTCTTCAAAAATATACACCAAATAAAACTTTTCCTTTTGCTTTGCAAAAAAAAAAAAAAATGTGCTTTAGGTGAAAGTGTACAGTGCAAATTAGTTTCTCACTTAAAAATCTCATCCATGAGTTGTTTTGTGACATTGGTTACAATTCCTGCAATGTTTCAGTCAGCAGTGTGCCCCTTTCCCTTTACACCCTGAATTCTCCATTTCCATGAGTCCAGTTCTTCTGTTCCTTCCTGCCATCTCATCATTGCTTTCGAGCAGGACTTGCCCATTTAGTTTCGTATACTTGACTGAATTAAGAATCATGTTCCTCATGTGTTATTGTTTTATAGGCGTGTCTAATCTATAGGGTAGCTATGAGTCGAAATTGACTCCATGGCAACAGGTTTGGTGTTCGGTTAATGTGGCTGAAGGTGAACTTCAGAAGTGGTTTCGGTTCTGGGATGGCAAGATGTCCAGTGGCCATAGTCTCAGGGGCTCCTCCTGTCTCTCTCCAACCAGTAAGTTTGCTCTTTTTCTCTGAATTTGAATTTTGTTCTACATTTTTCTTCTGCTCTGTCTGGACCCTCTGTAGTCATCCTCATCAGAGCAGTCAGTGGTGGTAGCAAAGCACCATCTAGTTGTGCTAAACTGAGTCTGATAGAGGCTGTGGTAGCTGTCACCTCTTAGCCCTCTGGACTAGTATTTCTCTTGTGCCTTTGGTTTTATTCATTGTCCTTTGCTCCTCATGTGATAGGAACAATAGGTGTATCTTCGATGGCTGCTCACAAGCTTTTGAGATCCAAGACAATAGCAGAGAGAAAGAGTGTGCTGTCATGGGGCAAGGAGAGCTGTGGGAGCTTCATATAGGTGGGCATGTAAATTTCTATGGGAATGTACATGTTCATTCAATCATAATTTTAGAAAAAAGGAAAAAAGATCTAAGACAATGCTCATCAAAGTAGGATGCAGAACATTTTCTGTATGAACTATGTTATGCCAATTGACCTAAGTATCCCCTAGAGAACATGTATGGTCCACACCCCTCAGCCCCAATAACTAGATCCATCAAGGAGTTTGAATGTGTTTTGGAAGCCTTGATCAAGTTGTACTGGCTTCCCCCATATTGTGTGTTGTCAAAGTTAATCCTTGTCTACTATCTGGTTAATGATTTCTCCTCCCCAGCCCTCTACTTCCTCATAACCGTCAAAGATGTTTTTTTACTCTGTATAAACTGTTCTTGGATTTTTATAATAGTGAATCTCATACAATGTTTATCCTTTCATGATTAATTTATTTCATCCAGCATAATGTCTTTCAGATTCATCCGTGTTCTGTTTCTTTCATTCACCATTTTTCTTTATTGTTGCATAGTATTCTATTTTGTGTGTGTATCGTTATTTGTTTATCCATTCATCTGTTTATGGGCACTTAGGTTATTTCCATTATTTTGCTGTTGTGAACAATGCTTTAATGAACATGGGTATGCATATGTCTTGTATGATGACTCTTATTTTTCAAGGATATATTCATAGGAGTGAGATGGCTAGACAGTACGGTATTTCTAGCTTTTTTTTTAACAAAGAGACATTTATTACATTGATACATTTGCAAAGGAAATAGATCCACTCACCAGTGTATGTGTGTAAGACAGAGTGTTCATATGTGTTTGCATGAATTTTGACGTGCAAGTGCAACTGAGACCTGGGACCAGTTGATTTGAAGCTTCTTCAGCTGATGAAAACAGATGCCTTTTCACCACCAGCTAGCTCCAACACCAGCCAACTTCAGGTCCAGGTGAAGTAGTAGAGTAGGGATAGTGATGACACCAGCAGGCTCTATTTGTGAACTACCTCTGTGGTGAGGTAAGGTGACTCATTTGGCTCCTCAGTTTTCACGAGAAAATAGTATCTCTCTTCTTATTTCATTACGATTGCCAAGCCAAGCCAAGTGCCGTCGAGTCAGATCCAACTCATGGCAACCCTTGGGTTAAGTGAAAGTCATTCCTAGCTTTTCTAAAAGATGCTGTATTATTTTCCATCGTGATTGTACCATTTTACTTTCCTACCAGCAGTGTGTAAGAGTTCCAAACTCTCCAGTATTTGCTGTTTTCTGCTTTATTTATTTATTTTTTTAAATTAGTGCCAGTAATGTCAGGTAAGATGATACATCATTGCAGTTTTGATTTACATTTTTCTAATGGCTGATGATCTTGAGCTTTTCTTCATATGTCTGTTAGCTGTCTGGATGTTTTCTTTGGTGAAGTGTCTCTAATGGATTTCTTACAGATGCACTGCAAACTTTCTAGTTCACATTATGCTTTTGAAAAGAACTGTTCTGCTCTCTTAAAAGCACTTTTATTGACATAAGTCAACTGAGAGATATCTACCTTATATCTAGTCCTTATTTTAAGTAAGATCTCCCAAGCAGGGTTCAAGTAGCACCTCCATTTTAAGGTAAAATTAATGCTATGATGAATGGATGGGTCAGCTGTCCTTGTTCTCAGCACTTGAATTCTTTGACCTAGTTTTATCTCCTAGTATTCATCCTAATCAAGTTTTTCTTTCTATTTCTTTTCACATTTTACATTTATTTTCCTCTGTCACTTGTCAACTTCTTCCTTTCACAACTTACTCTCTTGGACCTAGCTCATCTGTCCCACTAGAACACAAACCATCTGGTAATCAACTATTGTGCAGCATAACCTAGCCAGTTCTAAGCATCTCCATTTACAAATCGTTTTCTTTACAGTTAACATATCCTTGCTAAGTTGGTATTTATTGTGTTGTGAAAAAAATTCAGTAAAATTAACAAAATGAACACATCAGATTAAGCCACACACTTTTTTTTTTAAGGGAATTATCAGACAGTGGGGGAAAATCTTTGACTTTTGAAGGAGTCATATGCTTATATTTTTTATAGCCCTTTAAACAAAATAAGGTGACGGATAGATGTAGAGTTTGCACGTTCTGTTTTTGCTATGTACTCTGTCTTAAC
This sequence comes from Heterohyrax brucei, assembly GCA_028571685.1. NCBI lineage: Eukaryota > Metazoa > Chordata > Mammalia > Hyracoidea > Procaviidae > Heterohyrax > Heterohyrax brucei. The sequence continues at coordinate 35,454,247 of CM053166.1, read as the reverse complement.
ACCACTCTAGATCTGGGTGTTCTGAATATGTTAAAGGCATTATGGAAGCATTCTAAATAACCAAAACTGAAAATTCTGTCTCTAATGCAAGGGAACTGAGTTAAGAGTAATAAACATGATTCAAAGTCTGAATTCAACTTTTTAATATGTCCTCTGCTCTGTGTTACTTAAAGCACATCTGAGCCTCTAGTTCTCATTTTACCAAATTAGCATACCAAAAATACTATTTTATCACTCCAAAATAGAATTTTAATTATATTCTATGTCCTCCAATTCAATGTTTCTAACAATTATTTGTTGCAAGATAGCCCTTAGAATTATTTGATTATCAGGAAATCACCAGGATAGGTCATAGTTTCCCCATAAAGATTAAAAGAAAAATGGGCCACTGTTTACAGAAATGCTTAATAACCTCTGTTGAGTCTTTTAGATTCATTTCAAACACCACTTCCTTTTAAATACCTAATTGGAAATTTTATATCCTCTTTAGAATTACTTTAGTATCCTGTCTCATTTTCTAGAACATATGCCAACCTCTACATTATTAAGAGATTATATTTTAAAATTATCATATTCCGTGATAAGAGGTCAGAATTTGTTTGAGAGTACAAATTATTTCTTCTTCATCTGTGTACCCAATCATCAGTCAACCAAATCTACAGTGTTAGATACAGGTGAATGGAATTTAAACCTTCACTTTTCTTCTTAACCTCATTAAAATACATTTTATGAGTAGCTTAATCAATGTCTTTCAGCTTCACTAACGTTTTTATTTGTTATTATTTGTTTTAGTATTGTCAATGACTAGTGTGATTCTTTGACTCATTCAATAAAATTACAGAATTAAGAATTAACTCAAGTCAGTCTGTATTTCTTGGTTGCAACAAACAGCTTTTGAAAGAGAGTGCCTAGTTAAGATTCTACAAATTTGTGTAAGAATATAAAGGAAAAGCATATTAGTGTGATTTTTACATTAAATTGCTTAGTTTGTGTCTCAGATTAGATTAGAAATGGTTAAAGATTCATCTGATAACCCATATAGTGCGAGTCACTTGGAAACTGGCAGAGTTCCAAAATAAGCTATTGTCATCTGAGTATTATGAATGAACTGTTCCTCAGTATATGATATAATTATATTTTAGTAGAAACCAACAACCAAATCAAACTGCAGACTCACTACTTACAACCTGAAATTAGTTTGATTTTTTTCAAGACTAAAATATTTAAGCTAAAGATATGTTATCTTAAATGATATTTATTCAAAACATAGTGTCTAATTCAAGATAATTCAAAATGTTAAATATGATATGGTGTCAAAACAGTTCACACAGTTTATTTATTAAACCATTTATTCACTCAGGAAAAACACTTTTGTAATCGTTTTGAATCATGAACATTTCTGACATAGTCCTTGCATTCATGCAGTCCAGAGCTCAGTGGGTAAAATGGATACAGAACAAGTAATAACAGCAGTTATCAGCACTAACAAAGGAGATTTTATTTTGCTAACTGCCGATGTAAGTGAACATGGATTATCTTTTATATCAGATTTAACATGTGTTGAAGCCATTTATGGGTTTTCTAAAGGCTCTAGTGCATTGTTTTGTGAATAGTACTTGTTCAATATATATGAAACAATGTAATGAGCATATAAATGTAATATCCATGTTGAGTGACCAAAGTATATCACAGTATATGAAAAATGGTATAAAAATGATTTTATATGAAAACTAGAATGCATATTCTCAAATTTCATCAGAAACAGAATTTTATTCAAAGAGCAAAATTAGATTTTCAAATAAAGTGTGGGGACTTAGAATAGATCGAAGGAAAGCTTTCAAAAGAGTGACAGTCATTAAATATTATAATTTATTTCCAAATGAAGTTGTCAATCCTTTTCACATGTAGTTGAAAATAAGATAGGAGATTCATCTGTTCAGTATGCTTTAGTTGTTTCTACCTTACGCCAAAACATCTGCTAGTTTCAGTCAATAGTAATAAACTCTATACTGTCAATTCAAAGAAAAAAATCAGCTCAATCATTTTTTCTTGCATCATGTAGCTCAAACAAACCTGTTGATTGACATTTTTCTTTTTCTTCAATTTATTTTAGCTTAATGGAAACTCCGTAGTCTTGTACTTCTAAGGGAGCAAGATTAATGAAAATTTCTAAACACTTTTCTCAGACTTTAGAAATGCATAAAACTTTTCTATTCACAATGCATTAGTAGGATATGCATGTAATTTCTACATAATTTGAAAGAAACATATTCTAAGTACACTAAGAAATATTTAAAATGGAAAATGCCAATAGTTAACACTTAATGTAGTTTTCCACAACCCAAGAAGTTGCACTTAACATTCAAACATAGATCTATTTTATTATACTTGACTTGTGTATGCATCACAAATGATGGCATGCAGAAAATAAAAATAAAACTGTGGATAAAATAGCATTTGTGGAGTAAGAAAGGTAAGGAGCAGGAAATTGCTTTGGTAAATTTTCAAGAGAAAATAAGAGCTTAGTTGATGTTCAATGAATACCTATTTGATAGATTAATTGGCTAGTTGTTTCCCTGGTGAGGCACTGAGCTGAGTTATATATGGTAAGAGGTAGTATGATTCATCTGTCAGTTCAATGTGCCTGATCTAATATTTAATCATAAATTTTTGGCTAAGGGAGTTTCCAGCAACATGAGTAAATTGAACAATAATGGTGCAAAATAGAGGGGAAAATTACCACTCGTTTCACATAATGCTTTAGTTTTTACTCTATGATTTTTCATATGAAGTGCTTATTTATAGTAAATCAAACTGGCTGCTTCTGTATGTGTATACATGTGTGTATAAATAAAAAATATTTAAAATTTTGCTCAATATTTATAATTTTCATAACAATAGGCCTTTATGAAAGTCTCCGTTATAAACATAGCGTTGTTGTTGTTAGGTGCCACGAGGTCAATTTGAGTTCATAGGTACTCCATGTGACAGAGTAGAATTGCTCCATAAGATTTTCTTGGCTATAGTCTTTACAGAAGTAGATCACCAGAACTTTCTCCTGCAGAGTCACTGGATGAGTTCGAACTGCTAACCTTTTAGTTAGCAGCTGAGGTCTTAACCATTTCCTCCACCAGGTCTCCTTGAACATAGAATTAGGCTAAGTGTTTTCTGTTTCTTTCTAATCTAGGCACCACTCTAGTGAGCCAGGTACCCATTTTACAGATGAGGTAAGTAAGTTAAGAAAAGGTCAATGGTTCCAAAAGTAAGCGTTTCAACAACTACCGCTTCTATGATCAATTACACTCCTTATTTTAACTCTCATAAAATAATATAGCATCCAATTTTGATTATGAGTATACACTTAATTTTATTTTTTAAGTCCATAAGTCAAGGTATCTGTAGTAGCTATAACAAATAAATCTTGAAATTTAACCTTACAAGAGTGTTATTCTTCATCCACATAAACTTCAAAATGAGTATTCCAAGTCTATAAATGATTCTTCTTTAAGTGACATTTAGGGACCCCCCTTTTTTTTTTTCTTTTTTTCTTTGTTTTCTTTCTTTTTTTTTAGTGGCTCTGCCATTTTAAAAATGACTTTGAAACCACTGTACTTATTGGCCTCAAGTCAGAGAGAAGAGAAGCATGTGAAAGATAATGAGTGCAGTTTCTAAAAGGCCAGAACTGGAAGATGCATCCCTAATTTGCACTGACATTCTGTTTTTAAGAATTCAGTCATACGAACACATATAATTGCAAGGCGCAGAAACAGCTGCTTAGCTGCTAAACCAGAGGTACTTCAGAAAAAAAACCCTGGTAATTCACTTCTGAAAAGTCAGTACTATGGAGCACAGTTCTACTCTAACAGACATGGAGTCACCATAAGTCAAAACTGACTCTGTCTCAACTGGTTAACTGGCTAACTGCTAGGGAGTTTGTGAAACACATTCTAGCTCTCCACCTAAGAATTGGATTTCATGGGCAGCTAACCAAACTCTGCCATAACTCACTCATCTGGCCATCAAATATCCCACTCCAGGAACATCCCAAAAGAGAAAAGTCAAAGGCTTCCCTAGTAACCCAAAGTGCAACATCTCCAGGAGGTATGCAGTAACTATTGTCAAGTTTAGATACGGCTCCCCTTCAACTGGAGGTCAGTGAACTCAAAGGTCAAATTTACCACTGTGGTAAATGCCCCATCCATCAGATGTTTTGAGTCCTAACTCCCTGAGTTGATGACCGTATTAGTTTATAAGGCAAATGAGAATTTACATTTGCTAGTAGAGTGACTTTGGAGCTCTGGTGATGCAGTGGCTGAAAGCTACAGCTGCTAACCAAAACATTGGTAGTTTGAATCTATCATGACTCCTTGGAAACTGTTTGGGACAGTGCTGCTCTGTGCTATAGAGTCAGAATAAACTGTACGTCAATGGATTTGGTTTGGTTTGAATTTAATCAGAAGACTTTAAGGTACAAAGAGACGAGATAAGGTAGGATAGAGTAAAATGAGACGACAGAAGACTAGATGAGATACGAGGATAAGGAGATTATCCTGTATTATCCAGGTGTGCAAATGTAATCAGAAAGGTCCGTAAAAGTGGCAGACAGGAATCAGGGTCAGAGAAGGAAATGTAATGAGGGGAAGAGGTCTGAGTGATGCAGTGTGAGAAAGACTCAAGCAGCTGATGCTGACTTTGAAGATGGGAAAACTGGGCCATGAGCCACAGAATGAGGGCAGCTTCTAAAAGCTGGAAAAGGTGAGAAAATGTATCTTCCCCTAGGGCCTCCAGAAAGAAGGCTGCCCTGCCAACTCTTTGATTTTAGTCCAGGGAGACTCATATTGAACATACAAGCTACACAACTGCAAGATAATACATTTATGTTGCTGTAAGTCATGAAATTCACAGTACTTTGTTACAAGACCAATAGAAAACTGATACAACCACCAACCTCCTCACTCCATAAATATCTAATACAGTGGTGCTGCACCAGCAACGCTGTAAAAAATTCTCTCAGTCAGGAAAATGAAAAAAAATGAGAGAGACTTAGTACTGTCACAAAGCAATGATCAAATCTTGAGGTGAAAGCGTCATGAACTATTCTGCCAGTCCGTGAATATAGCTGATTTTATTATTTGTGAGAAAATCCCTTGTTTCTCATTATCCAAGGTTCCCCATTCTAACTTCTACAGTATTCATCTTCTGACATTATTTTCCACCTGAAGTGGGCTTTGAGGATTATTCTGTCCTTAGGTACTGCAGGGTTTTGAAAATTTTCTTTCTGTTCATGCAAATCAGAGGCCGTGATATTTTTAGTAATGTAGTAACAGTGATAGCTACAAAGGCTGATTTGATTCCATGTAGTGCCAGTACCGATAACCACATCAAATTTATTTTCAAATCATAAATGTAGGATATGGTATATTCTTTGGTACCATGCTGGAGGTGTGTGTAACTAGCTTGTCAGTGGCTAGTGAGAGATGATTGCTAAATTTTCAGGAATTTGAGGAGCCAACTGATAGCATGTTGATAGCATGAAGTCAGTTATGGTCAGAATACTTACACTACAAGCACTGGCAAACACTGTATAAATCATGGCTCTTCATTCACTTATCGAGACTCAGTTGTTAAACATTTAAAAACATATCACTGCCTATGTCGCTGCTTATCAGCTTGTTAGGAATCTTCGAGTCTGTTCAGATTCGTATTGACCCCATGCACAAAGAACAAAACACTGTGCAGCCCTGCACCTTTCTCACAATTGTAGTTATACTTGAGCCCTTCATTGCAGACACTCCGTCAATCCACCTTGTTAAAAATATAGGGCTTGGGTAAGGCACACGTTAGTCCTCAAGGTGACATCTTTGCCTTTTAAAACTCAAGGAGGTCTTTTGCAAAGGTAATAAATTGTGTGGATCACAACAAATTATGGCTAACATTGTGTAAAATGGAAATTCCAGAACACTTAATTGTGCTCTTAAGGAATCTGTACATGGATCAAGAGGCAGTTGGACAAACAGAACAAGGGGACACTGCATGGTTTAAAGTCAGGAAAGGTGTGTATCAGGGTTGTATCCTTTCACCATACCTTTTCAATCCGTATGCCAAGCAAATAATCCTAGAAGCTGTATTATAGGAAGAACAAGGCCTCAGAATTGGAGGACAACTCATTAACAACCCACGTTACACAGATGACACCACCTTACTTGTGGAAAGTAAAGAAGATTCGAAATACTTACTGATGAAGATCAAGGACTACAACCTTCAAAAATCCTCACAACTGGGCCAGTAAGCAACATCATCATAAGTGGAGAAATGATTGAGGTTGTCGAGGATTTCATTTTACTTGGGTTCACCATCAACACCCATGGAAGCAGCAGTTAAGAAATCAAAAGGCATGCTGCATTTGGAAAATCTGCTGGAAAAGGTCTCTTTAAAGTACTGAAAAGTAAAGATGTCACCTTGAAAACTAAAGTGCACCTGACCCAAGCTATGGCATTTTCAATTGCATAATATGCATGCAAAAGCTGGACAATGAACAAAGAAGACAGAAGAAGGATTGATGTCTTTGAATTGTGGTGTTGAAGAGAAATGTTGAATGTGCCATGGACTGCCAAAAGAACAAACAGATCTATTCTGGAAGAAGTACAACTAGAGTGCTCCTTGGAAGCAAAGATGGCAAGACTGCATCTCACATGCTTTGAACATGTTGTCAGGAGGGATCAGTCCCTGGAGAAGGGCATCATGCTTGGTAGAGTAGAGGATCGGTGAAAAAGAGGAAGACCTTCAATGAGTTGGACTGACACAGTGGCCACAACAATGGGCTTAAAATTAAAACAATTGTGGACATGGCACAAGACTGGGCAGTGTTTCGTTCTGTTGCGCATAGGGTCACTGTGAGCCGACGGCATCTAACAATAACAGTATTCTCTGCTTCTAGCCAAGATTTATCTGACATTGCAATGATATCCGTCATACCACACCCTTTTCTGAATCTAGCTTGAATTTCAGAAGTTCTCTTTCAATGTACTACTGGAACCGTTTTTGAATACTGTTTTGCATAATTTTACTAGCCTGTGATAATAATGATATTGTTTGATAATTTTCACAATCTAGCTGATCACCTTTCTTACGATTGGGCACAATATGGATCTCTTCAGTCAGTTGACCAGTTAACCATCTTCCAAATTTCTTGGTATAGACAAGTGAGCATTTCCAATGCTGCATCAGTTTGTTGAAACACGTCAGTTGGTATTGCATCAAGTCCTGCAACTTTGTTTTTCACTATTTCCTTCAGTGCAACTTGGAACTCTTCCTTAAGTATCATTAGTTCTTGATCATATGCTATCTCCTGAAATAGTTGAATATTATTGATCAATTCTTCTTCGTATAGTGGCTCTGTGTATTCATCTTCTTTTGATACACCCTATGTTGTTCAATGTTTTCCTATAGAATATTTCAGTGTTGCAACTCAAAGCTTCAATTCTTCATTTCTTTCAGCTTGAAAAATGCTAAGCATGTGACTCAATGGCACTTGGCTTGGGTGGCATTCTTAGTTTTGGTTTTCTACTTCCAGGCATTTGCATTTCATTATAATACTTTATTTTGTTTCCTGAACTGCCCTTGGAGATCTTCTATTCAGCTCTTCACCACTTCTTCCATTTCCTTTATTTACTGTATATTCAAGAGCAAGTTGCAGAGTGTCTTCTGACATCCAATTTAGTCTTTTCTTTTTTGTCTTTGTAAGAATCTTTTGATTCTTCAAATAGGGTGTCCTTGATGTCGTCCCACAACTTGTCTGACCTTTAGTTATTAATGTTCAATGCATCAAGTCTATTTTTGTGATGGTCTCTAAATTCACACAGAATTCAGGTCATACTTTTACTCTCATGGACTTGTTTAATTTATCAAACACATCCATCAGCTCTTTTCAGAGACATAATTGATTTTATTCCTGTGTATTCCACCCACCTGGGTCCACGTGTATTGTCATCATGTATATTGTTGAAGAAAGGTATTTGCAATGAATAATTTGTTGGTCTTGCAAAACCTGATTGTGCGAACTCCAGTGTCATTTCTCAACCTGACTCTGAAGAATTCAGTGGGAATTGCTGCATGATTTTATTATTCCAAAACAGAGTTGTGTTGTCCACCTGGAAAGTCTTCCTGGGCCTTTCATTCAAAGTTTTGAGTGTTTAAAATAAGTCAGTTTTTCTGGCACTTCAAGTCCCAAAGTTTCTGAACATTCTGTACTTCCTAAATGTGCCTGCTTGCCTACCAGGCAATTATTTCCCAATCTTATTTCTTAATAATACCTTTCAAAAACTGCAGAAAATAGATGTCAACTCATTATTATTGCTGCCGTCAAGTTATTGCAGATGACATTTTCAACGAATATTTCCTCACTGCACCAGATATATCTCACTGCAATATTGATTCAGTTGCCAAACTGTCCAACAACTAAGCCTCTCCATATAGTGTAGGGATTCGTTAAAATAGCACTGTATTTCATGTGATTAATTTCTGTATTAGTTAGTGCCAGTAACATTAGTTACTATTCTTGATGAATCCCAGAATCAGTGTCATTAATATGTTGCTGTTGTTGTTTGATGCTGTTGGATCACCTCTGAGTCATATATTACAAACTTATGTACAACCGAACGAAAAGTTGGCTACTCCTGTACCACCCTCACAATTGTTGCCATGTTTGAGCCTATTGGTGCAGCCACTGTGTCAATCCATCCTGTTGACGTCCTTCCTTTTTCAATGGTCCACTTTACTAAGTATGATGTCCTTCTCCAGGGACTGGCCACTCCTTGATAACATGTCCAAAGCACATGAGACGAAGTCTCAACATCCTCCCTTCTAAGAAGCATTTTGCCTGTATTTCTTTTGAGACAGATTTGTTGGTTCTTTTGGTAGTCCATGGTATGTTCAATATTCATTGCTGAAACCATAATTCAAATGCATCAATAGCGGTGTCACTAGTGTTGGTGTCACCCAGTGTGGTAACTTGTGGAATCACACCTCATGCTGATTACCATAATATTGTAACTGAAACCATTCTCAACATTAAATATTTACTTTTAAGCTTCTAAAGAGATCTCTTGGAGCAGATTTGTCCAATGCAAAGGGATGTCCCTCCAGTTTCGATGCCAAGTTCTTCTTCATACAGTCCAACTCCTCAGATTATTTGCTCAACATACAAATTGAGTGTCTTAAAATAGGAGATTATTTACTCCAGAAATCTGTGATTGGAAGGTGATTCTTGTTTAAACTGTGTTTCAAGGACTCAGAGTCCTCCTATCTGTGCCTCCTCTATCATCAAGATGTTGCTTCCTAAAGTACTGTGCTCTTCTGCTACCACTTGACTGGAAGCAAAAGAGTATGGAGGACTATACACAGAGGATTTCTACAGACCAACCCTGGAAGTCATGTACTTCGTGTCTGCTCACATAGGGTAGGCTAAAAAGAATTCACAGGGACACATTTTACTGCAAGAGTGGTGCAAATGTGTACAGCCTAATTATGGGCAGAAAACGACAAAGAAAAAATTTTGGTGAAACTACTTTTCATTATTCCATTAAGTATTCTGTTAATGGTCAGTGTGGCCCTGTAATTTTTTTAACTTATTTTACAGAGTTTTACTATTTTGAATGAAAATGCTACAAACACCACTATGTCCACTGTGGCTGCTCATGGAATTTTCATTTCTGGGAATAACTACCTCCAAGGAAATTCATAAAATAAAATATATATAGTGTGCGATACACTGTGACAAGTTTACAAAGTAGCTTCAGAATAAGTTTTCCTCTCTCTGGAAGTAATATTGATGCATATTTAGATCAGAGGTGGTTAAGTTGTAATAGTTAGGCATATGAGCCATAGAATCCAAATTCCTGTGTTTAATTTCTGGCTCAGCATGGAATCATAGTGTAGTTACTAACTCTCTTTGAGTTACATTGGGCTCATCTGGAAAACAGGAATTAAAAACAGTAACTGCTTTATAGGATTACTTTGTCGATTAAACTAGAAAATATGCATGAATCACTCAGCTCGGGGCCTGGAAATCGTAAACACCAAATACATTTTAGCTTTCCTAATTACTGAGCACTCTTTCCGTTTGAATTACCAATACTGCAATTCATCTTTGCTGAAGATTCACTAATCCCTGTTCTACTTTGAATGTTGATGCTGCTGTACTCACTTTTAGAAACCCTGATGGAGTAGTGGTTAAGTGCTATAGCTGATAACCAAAAAGTTGACAGTTTGACTCCACCAGGAATTCTTTGGAAACACTGTGGGGGCAGTTCTACTCTGTTCTATAGTTAATATAAACTGGAATCGACTCCATGACTATGGTGTTTTGTTTTGTTTTGTTGTTTTAAATTCAGCATGTTTTGTGTGTACCAGGGGTGTGCATTTCAAAATGTAGTGTTTTTGAAGGACTCTAGGTCGCAAAAGTAGTTTGCGCTAGACTGGTAACCAAAAGGTTGTCAGTTTGAACTCACCCAGGGTAGAAACAGGCCTGGTAGTCTACTTCCATAAAGATTACAGCCAAGAAAACCTGTAGAACAGTTCTCCTCTGTAACACATGGGATCTCCCATGTTACCAATCAACAACAAAAATAAAACCAACAACAAAGTGCAGTGCTTCTGAACTTCTGAATGTAAACAAACATTCTTGATGTACTCATTTTCATCTTCAGAATAACACAAATATAGCATTCTTCCTGGAATCATTCTTCTTGGAATAGAAACTTTGCTTTACTCTTTCGTTCTTTTTCAAAACTTCATCTAGTAACACTAGCTGTTTTTCTCTGAAAGACTGCTTATTTTCTGAAGAGACATTCTGTCAAAAAATCCACATTGCATGATTGTAAAATCCTCTGGTTGCTTCTTAACTTAATTTGTAGAAATAAATAATAAATCTATTTTGAGTTTCTTCCTCACAGATTCTATTTGATCCGTCTTTCCAGCCATTGCAATTGCTAGTCCTATCTCCTGGTCAGATTTCTAAGGGAGCAGGTTAGTTAACTGCTCTGAACACCCATTTTATTATCTGTAAAATGATCATAATGATAGCATGTATGCCATAGGGTTGTTGTAAGAATTTGTCTTAGTTATCTGGTTTTGCTGTAACAGAAACACTACAACTGGATGGCTTTAAGGAACAGAAACATATTTTCTCACAGTTCAAGAGGATAGAAATTGAAGTTCAGAGTGCTGGCTCTAGGGGAAGGCTTTTTTTATGTGGGCTCTGGGGAAATGCCCTTGTCTCTTTCCATTTCTGTAGCCCAAGTGATCCTTAATCTCTTGGTGATCTTCATGTGGCATCAATCTTCTTCCAGTTTGTGCTTGTGCTTCTGTGACTGATGCACTTTTTTAACTTAGAAATGATTAGCTATAGAACCCATCTAATTAATATGACAAAGAAACAGTATTCCAAACAGGATTACATCCACAGGGAGAAGCATAAGGATTCTAGCAATATTTGGGGACACCAATTCCACCTGTAACGATAGATAGTGTGAGTAGACGAATACACGGGGAAGTAGGTTTGTAGATAGATACATGGAGAGATGGAAAGAGAGATGAGACAGTTTACATCCTGTCTGACTTATTGTGTTCTGTAATGTTCTGGATCTTGCTTTTGTCATTTAAAAATATGAGTTATTATCACTGTACATTAGTGTGGAGAGTTCTTCATTCCTGTTTATAGGTGCTTAGTACTGTGAAAGCAACTTTTAATATGTTTAATGACATTTTGCATTTGGGACACTATTTCTTTATATTTTCTCATGTTTTTATTGCCATGCTGGATTTTTTTATTTTTCCTTCATGATTTTTAGAAGGTTTTGGCATAATAGCAATATTAACACCCTATCTGTGAAAAAGTTGTAAATATTTTTCCAAGATTTGTATTTGATTTTTTACCTCACTTAAGTAGGTTTTGGAAACCTTGTTGGAGTAGTGGGTAAATGCTACGTACACTAACCAGAAGATCAGCAGTTCAGGACTACCAGGTGCTCCTTGGAAACTCTATAGGGAAGTTCTACTCTGACCTATAGGCTCACTATGAGTCAGAACTGACTAGATAGCAGTGGATTTTTTTGTTTATGTAGCTTCTTCTGCCATTTGAAAATTGAGTCAAAATCTGCTGTAACAATTACATGTAGTACTCCAAGAGTAAATTCAACAAAGTTCATTATATAGCAAATTCCCCATACATATTTTACTATATCGTGTTTATTTTCATTATTTCTCTGTAGGATTACACATTCTTTGGTGTGAATATTTCTTTTTTAAATAGATAAATCCTCTTCTTAAAATGGATTGTTCAACTGCTTTGCTCATTTTTCTATTGGGTTTTTCTTATTTGTTGTAGAATTTTTTAAAATATTTTATGAATGTGAGGCTTTTTTCAAATATGTGTACTGCAAACATCCTCTCTAGTCTGTTGTTTGCCTTTTCACCTTAAAACGTGTTTTCTTAATGAAAAAAAAGTCCTTAATTTTAATCAAGTCCAATTTATCAGACATTTATTTTTCTATTTACCTGGAACAATAGAGGAAGGAGAGTCAGGAATAGATAAAGAAAATGTAATGTGTAGCTAATTAGCTCTAGGAATAACTGCCTTCTTTGTCATGAGAATAGAAGAACTGAATGGTGCCCAGCTACCATTACTGACAATTTTGATCAAAGATTCTATAGAAGAATCTTTGATCAAAAGAGGGAAAAATGTGAAGTAGGATTTCAAATTGTCGTAGAATTCAGACTTAGGGGCCATGGAGGCTGTATAAACCTGCAAAACTAATGCCCTGAGATAACACTTAAAACTTAAACCAGAAACATCCCTTGAAGTCTTCTTCAAACCAAACAAGTTTAGCTTGGCTATAAAGAACGTCTTCCTTTAAGATTGTAGTTTTTTTTATATCTGTCTACTTGGAATCAAAATGACAGCAACAACTCAAAAGATTTGATAGGAAACTTAGGGACAGGAAGTTTATGTTAATGAGGGAGCAACTCAGAAAAGGAGGGCAAGAAGGTTGCTCCACTCAAAGAATGTCATCAATGTCACTGAACTGTACATAGAGAAATTGTTGAATTGGTGTATGCTTTGCTGTGTATATTCCCCACATCAATAAAGTAAACTTTTTAAAAGTTATTTTATGGTTAGTGCTCTTTATGTTACACTTATAACATCTTTGTGTGTTCCAGGTATACAAAGATATTCTCTGGTGCTTTCTTCTAAAGTGCTACTGTTTTGAGGTTTTTATTTCCCCCACCTACTTTTTGATTTAGATCTAAAATCCATCTATAATTGACTTTTTTTGCTTGTGGGCTGAAGTAAAGGTCATTAGTCACTATTTGTCTATATGCTATCAAATTAATCTAGCTTGATTTATTGAAAAGGTGAACATTTCCGCAGCAATATCACCTTTGTCGTAAGTCAAGTGACCATATATATATGTCAGTCTATTTCTGGATTCAATTTTACTCTATTAGTCTTGCACCATAACCACTAAATCTTAAGTACTACAGATTTATAATAGGTATTGGTAGTTTCACTCCACCAGTTTTTTTCTTCTTTAAGACTTCCTATGGCTATTCTTGGTCCTTTGAATGTCTACATAAATTTCACAATCAGTTGAGAGCTGATTCTTCAAAAAGCTTTATAAGATAGGCCTCTAGTAAGACTGAAAACAGGGTACAATTAAATCAAATGCGGACTAAGAAAGTGAGCATAACTATAGAGGTATATGAAAGTAAAAATAACATATTAAAAACAACTACACAGTCATACTTTCCTAAATTTCTTTTTTTCTTCAGATATGTGTTTACTTTCCTAAATGCTGTCTTTGAATAATCTATCCTTTCTAACTCATTTGAAAGTCCATCATTAAAATTGCTTTTCATTCAGGCATATATCTAGATTTTGTACTCTGTTACATTTAAACACTTACTGTTTGATGTTTTGAGAAAGGTATAGTAGGACAAGTCACTACTCATTCTTCTTTTGAGAAACATAAAGACTTTAGTGTTTTAACTTTTTCTTTTTCCAAAGGAAATCCAGTATGGAACTAAGACATTGATTTTCTTCCCTCCAAATCATAGTAAGATTTTAATTTGAATTAATTTGAGGATAACTGAAATTGTATTAAAAAACATAATTTATCTTTCAAAAACAGAGTTTATCTATTCTTTTTTAATGGATTCTTTTATGACTCTCATTTAGAGATTTGCAATTTTCTTAATGTAGACCTTTATGTTATATTTAGAGCACATTAATAGTTGTTTCACATATAAGTTCATTGCTATAGTGAATTTAAAAGATTTCTGTTATTTTAAATGAATTTTATGAAATTCCAATCACTCATGCAATATATGAAAATACATTCAATTTGATAAAAAATGACAACTGGTATTATAGATAAGGCTAAAATCATCTTTGAACTTCATTACTAATCTCTTCCCTTTCTCAGGCTGATGTGTATCAGCCAGATCTCTGCCATGAATTTACAGTTTTGTCTTTGCCATAAAATGTATATTTTTAAATATAACTTGTATTAATCATTCTGTTCTTGCTTTTCATTACTCAACAAATTACTTTGCTTGCATTGACAAATAAATAAACATATATAAACCACAAACACTAATTACTGCGGAGTATTCCATGATACACTGTAGTCTCTTTCAATACCTTATTGATGGACATTTAATCTATTTATGCATTCTATAGGTTTGGGGATTATGGAAAGTATTTTTGCTTGATTGTTTAACAAGGTTTATTTGGTTTGTTTCCTTGTTTATTTATAACCTACTGCCTTCGAGTCAGTTCTGACTCATAGAGATCCTATATGGCAGAGTAGAACTGTTCCATAGAGTTTCCAATGAGTGCCTAGCAGATTCAAACTGCCAACATTTTGGTTAGCAGTTGTATCACTTAAGCACTACATCACCAGAGTTCCTTTATAGTGTTTTTAAAATTCTCTGAGTAGCACATGTTCATTGTTGATTACATAAAATATATTCAAAATTATATTTTTAAGTTGTCCTATAATACATCTATCTAGAAAGCATCACTGCAAATATTATGATTTACTCTGCATGATTATGTGTGTAGTACATTCATACATGGTCACATATTCTTCAAAATTATATTTTATTGTAGTTCTGCATTCAAACACACACAGAGACAATCAAATGTGTATGCATATATACATTTGCATAAACCTAAATCAAACCCATTGCCATCAAGGCAATTCTGAATCATAGCGACCCTACCCGACAGAGTAGAACTGCCCCATACGGTTTCCATGGAGCACCTGGTGGGTTCAAACTGCCAACCTATTAGCTGGAATCTACTAGATGGCAATGGATGGTTAAGTGGAAAACAGTAGGATAGAACTGTTAACTGTAAGGCATATAAAAGCTTCAGTTTGACTCTTGCCTTGTTGTTTACTGGCTTTGTGAATTTAACAAACTCTATGGCGCAGTTCTACTCTGACCTCTAGGGTTACTATGAGTCAGACCTGACTTGACGGCAGTGTGTTTTAATCTCCATAATACAAAATTTCATGCAATTGTGTAATCAATATAAAATGATATTGGGGTTTAAACAGTACTAAATGGGTTAGGTATAAAATTGTTTTCCCTTTTACTTCTTGAATTTAGTGTTGGAGAAAATTATGCATCTACCAGGGTTTAGTATTTTGCTAAAGAAGGAAAAAAAGAGAGAAAGAGAAAGAAAGGAAAGGAGGGAGGGAGGGAGGGAGGGAAGAATTGTTTTCTTCCATTTTATTTTCTTGTATTGTCACATGAAGAATGTTTCTTCATCTTTGTTTTCAAACAGTTAATTGGCCGTATCAGGTTGTGTTTCTTTAATGAAATTTGCCTTGATTGATCTGCAAAATCAGAATTTTATGTCTTTTAGGGGAGGTTTTATCCTAATGTATTTATTGTCTGCTCCAGTTTTGTTTTTCCTTCAATGATACCGGGAATTTGTGATTTTTTGCGATACATACTCAATTCAACTTGTCCCTCCTTGTTTTCCTTTTTGTATGTTTCTTGTGACTTCAAATTTAGTGAATTTATTTCCTGTCCTGAAGTTGTTGCTATTCATTTCTAGTGTGGTTTATTTCTACTACTATGCTTTTATTTTTCTGCATTATTTTATTTTTTCTTATAATTCCCTTTTCAACTCCACGTTCATTTATTTCTGTTATATTTTATTTACTAATACATGATGCAATGGCTTTAATCCTGAAAGTAGCATAATGATATGAGTATTTTAATATTACCATGGCAATAGTTACAAAATCCAAAACCAAAATCAAATCCATTTCCAGTGAGTCGATTCTGACTCATAGCAAACCTTTAGGACAGAATATAACTGTTCCATAAGGTTTCCAAGGAGTGGCTGGTAGATATGAACAGCTGATCTTTTGGTTAGCATCTGAGCTCTTAAGCACCATGCCATCAGGGCTCCAGTTAGAGAACAGATAAGAGGAAAATAAGATTGAAAACAAGAAGTAAAGTGAGAAGCATACTGTAACAATTTAGAGAAATATTTAATTTAGAGAAGCTAAATTAGGCCTTGGTTGCATAGTGGTTAAGAGTTAAACTGCTAATCAAAATGCCAGCAGTTTGAATACACCAGCCACTTCTCAAAAACCCTGTGAGGCAGTTCTATTCTGTCCCATAGGGTCGCAATGAGTCAGAATCAACTCAACAGCAACAGGTTTGATTCTGGTTTAAACTAAAGCAAAAGAGTTCTGCTGTCACAAAAGGTTAAACACCGGGCTGCTAAACAAAAAAGTTGGTGGTTTGAACCCCTTCAACAGATCTTCAGGAGAAAGACTTGCCAATCAGCAACCAAGAGTCAAACCTGACTTGATGGCACTGAACAACAACAAGCTAAGGTAGTTATGTAGTTAGAAGTATGAGAATACTTAAGATAGGCAATGTCATGAATTTCTGGTAACTACTTGAATGTGGGAATCAAGACAGATGTTTCACAGGTTTTTGCTGATTGACTGAGACATTAATTGAGGTACAGAATAGAAAAAGTATGGCATTTAGATGATCAATTTAATAGAAGACACTTCAAGCCTAAGCACGTTATGGAATGTCTAGGAAAAGAATACGGATAGACATTTAATGATAAGAGTCAAAATTTGAAATATGGAAAAGTATTCTTGGCCTCCTAAAAGATAAGTCAATTTCCCCAGAAAAGATTTTTAACTATTATATTTAGTGAAGTAGCAAATGCATGATCAAAATTACTTATTTTCTCCTCACCCAATTCCCTGCCTCAGACAACATTCCACAGAAAATGAAATGTAAATGCTGGAAATATAAAAGAACATAAGTAAAATTACAACACAGAAAAGAACTATGTAAATTATAAAATATAATTCATGGCCTCACTTTTGGTCTGATAATATTTTTAAAAAACAAACTTGTTTTATCAACTTACAAAGTCAAAGCAAAAATTAAGAAAAAACTAAAGTAGCATTAGTAGGAAATTTATAGCTTTAGCTCTTTGTATTTTTTTTTAAGCCTAAAATCAGCAATCTGGAAAGGTAGAAAAAAAGGAAACCTAGCTCAAAGTAAGTAGAGGAAATTAAACTATAAAGGTAAGAGCAGAGTAGAATAATTTTTTAAAAAATAAGCAAAAGAGAAAACTGTTATCAATTTTTTGTTTGTTTGCCTGAAAAGATCCATCAAGAGGGGGTGGAGTCAAGATGGCAGACTAAGCACACGTCTCCTTATATCCTTCTGGAAACCAAGACCTGAACTGACAATCAAACAGAGCCTTCTGTTCACCTAATCAGCCTCACGACACGGCACAGAGCTGTTAATTGGGACTTCATACCACTCAGCGAAAAACCTCCTCTCTTTCACTGACTCCCCCTCCTGGCTCGCCCCGGCTCTCACTGACAGAAGGTAAACGCACCAGTTTGACTTTTTTTTCCTCTGTCTCAGCTGGTGGGCAGAGCTGGGTCTTGCCTGGCAGCTGGACTCAGACGCGCTGCTGGGGGGATAGGCAGGCGAAAATCCCGTATTCTGAGAGCCAGGGTCTGGACTCTGTTAATCTAGACACTTTGAGCGTTTTGTTTTGTAGCTGCCTCAGCAGAGTTTCTGCGGAGCTTCGC
Source organism: Heterohyrax brucei (assembly GCA_028571685.1). NCBI lineage: Eukaryota > Metazoa > Chordata > Mammalia > Hyracoidea > Procaviidae > Heterohyrax > Heterohyrax brucei. The sequence continues at coordinate 35,436,089 of CM053166.1, read as the reverse complement.
AGTCAGTATGCAGGATGCCATGTTGGTACCGAGATTTTAGCGGGACCTCGTTCTTGGCCTCGGAGCCAGCGCCTTCAAATGGGACAGTGTTTCTCTGACAGAAAAGTAGTGATTTTGCACAGTGCTGCCTACGTTGGGGGCCCTGCAACGGAAGCAGAGGAATCACTACCTCTTGGCACCTATAGCCCCTCTGTCTGCTGCCTGTGTGGAGGACGCCATCTTGGATACGGTGGCCGCAGCTGGACCTAATTCTTAGCTTGGGAGCCAGAGCCTGCCCACAGGAGAGCACTTTTATATCACAAAATCAGTACTTGACACAGTGTTGGATAAGGCTAGGCCTTGTCAGCAGAGGCCAACAGGGCAGTAGCACTGCTGTATTCTGAACTAGTTTGTTATCATCTGGGGTTGGATATAGTGGCATTTACTTTGTCAATTGAGAAGAGGGACCTCTACACCTGAAAACCTAACTGACTTGTGAACTGGTCAGATACCTTTTGCTTTACATTTGAAGACAGCCTAGAGAAACATTTGCAATCCATCCTCACAGTACCTCTTCCAGCCTCTATATACTCACATGGGACCCAAAAAGCAACAGACAATTGTGGCATACAAGCAATCACTCATGGCTTCAGAAGGCTCCCAAACAAAGCAACCAAGGAGTTTTCCAGATGAAGAAACTTTTATGAAAGCATTAGGAAGTGAATACAAATTGATTATATACAGAGCCCTTCTAGACCTATACAAAATGCAACAGAACAAAATGAAAAATTAAGCAAGTTGTTTTATCTGATGGAACACCAGTACTCTGAAATCCAACAGATCAAGAAGAAAATCAAAGACATAGAAACTTCCATGCAAAACCAAGAAAACAGAATGGAACAAATGGAAAAAAGAATTTCTGACTTGGAAGACAGAGCTACTGATGCCAGCGTCTATGAGCAGAAATCAGAAAAAGAAGCAAGAAAAATGAAGAAACATTAAGAAGCATGTGGGACTCTATTAAGAGGAACAAACTTCGATTAATTGGAGTCCCTGAACAGGGTGAGACATCTGAGAACACAGAGAGTATTGTTGCTGAGCTGCTGAAAGAAAACGTCCCAGAAATCATGAAGGAAGAGAATATAGACATCTCAGACGCATATCGTACACCACCCAATATAGATCTCAAAAGAAAGACTCCAAGACATATTATAATCAAGCTTAACAAAATGAAACATAAGCAGCAACTCTTAAAGGCAGCAAGACTCAAGGCAAAGCTAACATTCAGAGGGAAACCCTGTAGGCTCTCTTCAGATTTCTCAGCACAAACCATGCTGGCACGGAGACAGTGGCACGACACATTCAAAGTCTTGAAGGAGAAGAACTTTCAACCAAGAATTATAAATCCTGCAAAACTATCTTTCAAATACGAAAATGAAATTAAGACATTCCCAGATAAACAGAAACTGAGACTTTGTAAAAACCAAACCCAAACTACAAGAAATACTGAAAGAAGTTCTTGACTTTGTCTTAGAAGAATGAAACCACTAACTTTATATTTTAGAATGATACACTACTCAATACTCTACTCATTTAAGGAAGGCTCCAAAGTAAATCACAGCTTTGATTTGGAAAGAAGCAATCCAGTGATCATCATGAAAACTATGGTGTCATCATAATAAAAAGAGGGATGTACTACAGTTGTTATAGTCCTTCCAGATGGAGAGGAAGATGACAAGACTGGTAGTAATTAAAATTGGGTTTATAAATAGTTTATTAACGGGGTTCATAGGGGCAGCTGTAAAGCACAACAAAGATGCAACATTTCAAGAAATCTAACACACGAGTCTCAACAGCTATAAAACCAGCTCTGAAAAAGATGAAAAATCAACTCACAAAAAAGAGTGTCCCAGAACAGACTAATAAGAACAACAGAGAAAACATCAACATAAAAATAAACATATCACAATGGCAGCACTGAACACATAACTATGAATAATTACATTGAATGTGAATGTACTGAATGCTCCAGTAAAGAGACACCAAGTGTCATCTTGGATCAAAAGACACAACCCATCCATATGTTGTGTACAAGAAACTCACTTGACACCTAAAGACAGGAACAAACTGAAAATTAAAGGTTGGAAGAATATATATCAAGCTAACAATGAACAAAGAAGAGTAGGGGTGGCAATTCTAATCTCAGACAAAATCAATTTTAATGTCAAATCCACCATCGTGGACAAAGATGGGCACTATTTATTGCTGAAAGGTTCAGTACACAAGCAAGACTTAACTATATTAAATATTTATGCACCTAATGTCAGAGCATCTAAATATGTCGAAGAAACACTGACTACACTCAAAAGAGAGTTAGATGACTCCACAATAATAGTGGGAGACTTTAACTCTCCACTCTCATTACTAGACAGATCATCTAGAAAAAAGCTCAGTAAAGATACAGAAGACCTCATTGACACAATTAACCAACTAAACCTCATTGATATATACAGAACTTTCTACCCATCAGCAGACAACTACACCTTCTTCTGCAGTGCACATGGAACATTCTCCAGAATTGACCATGTGATAGGCCATAATGCAATGCTCAACAAAATCCATACCATTGAGTTACTGCAAAGCATTTTCTCAGATCATAAAGCCATAAAAGTTGAAATCAATAGCAGAAAAAACAGAGATAGAAAGTGGAACTCTTGGAAACTGAACAACATCTTGCTCAAAAAAACATGAGTTATAGAGGAAATCAAGAATGAATTAAAGAAATTCATGGCTTCCAATGAGAACGAAAACACTTCCTACCAGAACCTATGGGATACAGCCAAAGCAGTGCTCAGAGGTCTGTTTATCTCCATAAATGCACACATCTGGAAGGAAGAAAGAAACCAAATCAAGGAACTAACTCTACAGCTTGAACAAATAGAAAGAGAACAACAGAGGAAACCCTCGGTCACCAGAAGAAATGAGATCCTAAAGATTAGAGCAGAGCTAAATGAATTAGAGAATAGAAAAACAATTGAAAAACTTGAAAAGACCAAAAGCTGGTTTTTTGAAAATATCAACAAAATTGATAAACCACTGGATAAACTTACTAAAGAAAAGCAGGAAAGGAAACAAATCACCCAAATTAGAAATGAGAAGGGAGTTGTCACCACAGATGCAACAGAAATCAAAAACATCATAACACAATACTATGAAAGACTGTACTCTAACAAATTTGAAAACCTAGGGGAAATGGACCAATTCCTTGACTCATAGCACCTACCCAAATTATCACAACATTGAAGCAGAACAACTTAATAAACCCATCACAAAGGAAGAGATTGAAAAGGTCATCAAAACACTACCAACCAAAAAAAGTCCGGGCCCAGATGGCTTCAAGGCAGAATTCTACCAAGCATTTAGAGAAGAGTTATCCCCAATACTATTGAGACTATTTCACAGTATAGAAAGGGATGGGGTACTCCCAAACTCATTCTATGAAGCCAGCATAACCCTGATACCTAAGCCAGGGAAAGATCCAACAAAGACAGAGAACTACAGACCAATATCACTCATGAACCTAGATGCAAAAATCTTCAACAAAATTCTGGCTAACAGAATAAAACAACATATCAAGAAAATAATCCATCATGACCAAGTGGGATTCATACCAGGGATGCAAGGCTGGTTCAACATCAGGAAAACAATTAATGTGATAAACCACATAAATAACACAAAAGAAAAGGATCACCTGATTTTGTCCATTGATGCCGAAAAGGCATTTGATAAAGTCCAACACCCATTCCTGCTAAAAACTCTTAGCAAAATGGGCATGGACGGCAAATTCCTCAACACAGTAAGGGCCATTGATACAAAGCCAATTGTCCACATCATCCTGAATGGAGAGACACTGAAAGACTTTCCCTTGAGATCAGGAACTAGACAAGGATGCCCACTGTCACCTCTCCTATTCAACATTGTGCTAGAAGTTCTAGCCAGAGCAATTAGACAAGTCGAAGAAATAAAGGGCATCTGCATCGGCAAACAGGAAGTTAAAATCTCCCTGTTCGCAGATGATATGATTGTATATGCAGAGAACCCCAAGGAATGTATAAGTAAGCTACTCAAACTGATAGAATTCAGCAAAGTCTCAGGATACAAGATAAACACAAGTAAATCAGTAGGCTTCCTTTATACCAACAACGAGACTGTTAAGGAGGAAATTACTAAATCAATACCATTTACGATAGCCCCTAAGAAGATAAAGTACCTAGGAATTAATCTAACCAGAGAAACAACAGACCTTTACAAAGAGAACTACAAGCCCTTACTACAAGAAACTAAGAGAGACTTAGATAAATGGAAAAACCTACCCTGCTCGTGGATAGGAAGACTTAACATTGTGAAAATGTCTATTTTACCCAAAGCAATTTATTTATATAACGCAATCCCAATACAAGTTCCAGCATCATTTTTTAATGAGATCGAGAAACAAATCACCAATTTTGTTTGGAAAGGGAAGAAGCCCCGGATAAGTAAGGTACTACTAAAGAAGAAGAACACACTGGGAGGCCTCTCATTGCCCAACCTTAGAACATACTACACTGCCACAGTGGTCAAAACAGCCTGATACCCGTACAAGAACAGACAGATGGATCAATGGAACAGAATTGAGACCCCAGAGATGACACCATCTGCCTATGAACAGTTGATATTGGACAAAGGCCCTAAGATATTAAACTGGGGTAAAAACAGTATCTTCAACAAATGGTGCTGGCAAAATTGGTTATCCATCTGCAATAAACTGAATCAAGATCCATATCTTACACCCTATACAAAAACCAACTCCAACTGGATAAAAGACCCAAATATCAAACCTAAAACGATAAAGCTCATCCAAGAAAAGGTAGGAACAACAATGGAAGCTTTATTACACAATGAGGACAAACTCCAAAATCTGTCAAAGAAACCTCAATCAGCAGAACAGAAAATAGATAAATGGGAACTATTAAGAATCCAACACTTTTACTCATCCAAAGACTTTATTAATAGAATTAAAAGAACACCCACAGAATGGGAAAAAATATTTGGCAACTCCATGTCAGACTGATGCCCGATCTCCATAATCTATAAGATACTACAAAATATCAATAAGAAGAAGATAAACCATTCAATTAAGTGATGGGCAAAGGAGATGGACAGACACTTCACTAAAGAGGAGATCCAGGCAGCCAAAAAACACATGCAGACATGTTCACGATCTTTAGTTATTAAAGAAATTCAAATCAAGACCACAATGAGATACCATCTCACCCCAACAAGATTGTCCATGATCCAGAAAACACAAAACAACAAATGCTGGAGAGGCTGTGGAGAAAGTGGAACCCTCCTACACTGTTGGTGGGATTGCAAAATGGTCCAGCCTCTTTGGAAGGCAATCTGACGCTTCCTTAAAAAAATGGACATGGATATACCATTTGACCCAGTAATTCCACTACTGGGAATATATCCTACAGAATCAAGGCCTTTCACACCAACGGAGACATGCACCAGAATGTTTATCGCAGCACAGTCCACGATAGCAAAAAGATGGAATCAACCCAGATGCCCAACAATAGAAGAATGGATATGTAAACTGTGGTACATATACTCAATGGAGCTCTACGCAATGATAAAGAATAACGATGATTCCAGGAAACATTTCCTAACCTGGTTTCAACTGGAAGACATTATGTTGAGTGAAAGTAGTCAGCAACAAAAGGGCAAATACTGTATGAGACCTCTACGATAAGATCTCAAAAACAGACTTTTGTATAGAAGAAAAGACTCTTTGACAGCTGCAAGGGAGGGGAGGGAGGGAGTGGAGGGGAGGGTTTAGTTTAGATAGTTATTAGAAATCTAGTTGGGAGAAAGTGGTGATAGCACACATTAGAAACAAGAACAACATTAAGTGGACTTCAGTATAACTTGAGTACTCCTTCCATCTTAACTCAATACTGCAAGGATAGAATAGCTGGGGCAGGGGGCGGGGGACCATACTCTTAGGAGAATTCCAAGCCAATTGGCACAACTAGCGTTTTGCTAAGAGAGCTCTCTGCACCCTACATTGGTGAGTGGCGTCTGGGGTCTTAAAAGCTGCCAAGCTGCCATCCTAGGACACAGCAAATGGTCCCAACTCAGCAGGAACGGATGCTCACCGAGGACCAAAATGACATGCGGTGAGGACAACTGAGAAGACAGAGAGACCCACAAGAGTGGGTGCCTACATCGACTTGGGACCGGAAGAGCTGGATCGTGCCCGGCCACCACCAGCGATAGCCATGATGGAGCTCACAGAGAGGAGTCTCACTGGCAACACAAGATTAAAAAGAGGTGCATCATGAGATCTCCACTAAAAGACCTCAACTGATGGTCCAGCAGTTTTGGGGTCCCTCTGAGAGCATGGCCCCCTGCCCTGATGCTGCCCTTTCCCGTAAATTATAACAAAGGTCCACTCTTTGGACAGGAATGGATTGGACTTGGCAATGCAGAGTGACCATATATTGGAAGCACTTTATGGTTCTATACATCTATAGGATATCATCTTGCTGACCTCTGGCTGGAGGAAGGGAGTGGACGGAGAGGAGGGGAAAGGAGGCTGTTGGGAGCATGAGACATGTATGGAGCAGAGAGGAATAGTGTGCAGTCACCGGACAGGGAGTGCAGTGGAAGCTGCATATAGGTGGGCATGTAAATTTATATGTCAATGTACATTTTCACTCAGTTATGTTAAATAAAAATAAAAATTAAAAAAAAGATCCATCGAATCAATAAATCTCCAGATATAGAAATCAAGATTTCACCAAAAGATACCAGAAAGTATTTCACTGACAATCTTAGAGACATTATATCTGAAGCTTCTGAGAATCTAATAAATACAGACAGATGCTGATGAGAGCAAGCCATTCCTAACAACTTTATGACAAGAGGTATAATTGATGTTCACAGTTCAGACATAACCCATCAAACCCGGAGTATTTAAGACACTGACAGAATTATCCAGTAACTTTGTGTATTTATTGGTAAAGAGCAAATTTTGCCCTTTTCTTTTAAATATATTACTTTTAATGTGTGTTTTGGAGAGAATGAAAAAGAACAGAAGTTGTTAGTCACACTTCAGATTTAGAAAGAACAAAAACTAAAAGTAGAACTATTTCAAAACCTAGTCTGCAGAGACTAGGACTGACTGACAGTGACAAGGAAGTAGACATTTGGATTGGAAGAAGATAGCTGGGAATAAAGCCAATAGACGGGGTGCACATTTTGAACATGTATACTTGGTGAATAGACTCAGGATGCAAAAAACCAAGAAGACACAGAATTTCAAAAGTGTAAACACTAATCAGTAGTTTTGCTCAGTCTCTTCCACATGAGGATTCATTAAATCATATGAAGAGAACTAAGGAAATACTTTTGGCAAATTCTTAAGGGAAGAAATCAAGATTATACTTGTTAAATATTTGAGAGTTTTCTAGATGAGAAAAACATCTTTTAAATCACCCTTGAATATGATTTTCTAGACTAGTAGGTATATTTTTTTACATAAGAGTTTCAGTGGCTTAGGAAAAAATATATTAAAAAATTTTAGTTATAAAAATGGAAATAAAGGAAAACAATAATAAAATCTATTAATGAGTCACATAAAAGAAATAAAACACAAATAGAATAACAACAAAAGTATATTGGTACTTTTCTCTAATAGATACACAATTGGTAGAAGGATGATGTTTTCATATTTCAAAGTAACAATAACAGATTAATGTACACTATCTTTGAACACTCAAGGCCATGCTTTCACTCTCATGTACTTGTTCTAATTTTCTTCAGTATCAATTAGAACTTGCATGTGAGCAATTGGTGGTCTGTTCTGTAGTCAGCACCCGGTCCGACTGATAATATTGAGCTATTCCATCTCTCTTTCCATAAATGTAGTTGATTTGATTCCTGTGTATCCCATCTGGTGAGGTCCATGTGTATAGTTGCCGTTTATGTTGGCAATGAAGAAGTTACTGGTCTTGGAAAATTCTCTCATGCAATCTCTAGCATCATTCCTATCACCAAGGCCATATTTTCCAACTATTGATCCTTATTCTTTGTTTCCAACATTTGCATTCCAATCACCAGTAATTATTAATGCATCCTGATTGCATGTTCAATGAATTGTGGACTGACTGCAGAAGCTGGAGAAAATTAGAACAAGTCCACGAGAGCCAAATTACGACTTTTGTATATTCAAATTGGATATCAAAAAAGACTCTGAAATTTGCTCTTAAATGTCAAGTGGCTAAAGCAAAAGGACGAAATGATGAAGTAAAATAACTGAAGATTTGAAAGAGTGGCTCAAGAAAGCAAAGTATTATAACGACATGTGGAAAGAGCTGGAGATAGAAAACCAAAAGGGAAGAATGTGCTCTGAATTTCTCAAGCTGAAAGAAGTGAAGAAAAAAATTCAAGCCTCAAGTTGCAGTAGTGCAGGATTCTACAGGGAAAATATTAAATGACTCAGGAAGCATCAAAAGAAGATGGAAGGACTACACGGAGTCATTATATCAAAAAGAATTGGTCAATGTTCAACCATTTCAAGAAGTAGCATATGATCAGAAACTGATGATATTGAAGGAAGCTGCATTGAAGACACTGGCAAAAAACAAGGCTTCAGGAATTGTTGGAATATCAACTGAAATGTTTCAGCAAAGGAATGCAGCACTGCAAGTGCTCACTTACCTATGTCAAGAAATGTGAGAGGCAGTTATGCAGCCAACCGCCTGGAAGAGATCCATATTCATGTCTATTCCCAAAAAAGATGATCCAACAGAATGCAGAAATTATTGAACAAATATCGTATGCAAGTAAGATTTTGCTAAAAAGTCATTAAAGCAGACTGCAGAAGTACATCAGCAGGGAGCTCCACAAAACTTAAGCTGGATTCAGAAAAGTATGTGGAACCAGGGATATCATTGCGGATATCAGATGTATTGGGGGTGAAAGCAGAGAATACCAGAAGGATGTTTACCTGTGTTTTCTTAACTATGCAAATGCATGTGACTGTGTGGATCATACCAAATTACGGATAAAAATTTCAGAGAATGAAAGTTCCAGAAGACTTAATTGTTCTCATGAGGAATCTGTACAAGGATCAAGAAGTAGTCATTCAAACAGAACAGGGAATACTGCATGGTTTAAAGTCAGGAAATCTGTGTGTCAGTTTTGTATCTTTTGACTGTACCTTTTCAATCTGTAAACTGAGCAAATAATCTGAAAAATTGGACTATATGAAGAAGAATGAGGTATCAGCATTGGAGGAAGGCTCATTAACAACCTACATTATGCAGATGACACAAACTTGCTTGCTGAAAGTGAAGAGTATTTGAACACTTATGGCTGAAGATCAGAGACCACAACCTTCAGTATGGATTGCACCTCAGTATCAAGAAAACACAAATCCTCACAGTTAGACTAACAAGCAACATCATGATAAATTGAGAAAGTATTGAGGTTGTCAAGGATTTAATTTTACTTGGTCCCACAATCAATGCCCACGGAAGTAGCAGTCAAGAAATCAAAAGATGAATTGCATTGGGAAAATCTGTTATAAAGGACCTCTTTAAAGTGTTGAAAAGTAAAGATATCACCTTATAGACTGAGATGTGCCTGATCCAAGCTGTGGTATTTTCAGTTGCATCTTATGCATGCAAAAGCTGAACAATGAATAAGGAAGACAGAAGAAAAATTGATGCCTTTGAATTGTGGTGTTGGAGAAGAATATTGAATGTACCATGGACTGCCAAAAGAATAAATAGATCTGTTCTGGAAGAAGTACAACCAGAGTGCTCCTTGGAAGCAAGGATGATGAGACTGTGTTATATATACTTTGGACATGTTGTCAGGAGGGATCGATCCCTGGAAAAGGATATCATGCTTGATAAAGTACAGGGTCAGCAATAAAGAGGAAGACACTCAACAAGGTCGATTGACACAGTGGCTGCAACAGTGGGCTTAAACATAAAAATGGTTGTTGGTATGGTGCAGGACAGGGCAGTATTTCATTCTGTTGTGTACAAGGTTGCTATGAGTCAGAATCAACTCTAGGGCACTTAACAACAACAGCAACATCTTTGAATAGGTTAAAAACAATGAAAAAACAGCAACAAATAACCACTTTTATTTATTTATTTTTTTAATTGTATTTTGTTGTTTTGGTAAATGTTTACACAGCAGTTCGACGGCACTTGGCTGGCTTTGGCTTACACAGCAGTTAGGCTCCCACTCAATAATTTCTAAACAAGTTGTTCACCAACGTTGTTTACATTCTTCATGATGTATGAACATTCTCACCATTTCCAGTCTGGTTAGTGTGTTTTCATTAGTTTAGTTTTCCTGCCCCTTTACAGTCTCATCTTTATTCTAAAGTAATCGTTGACTTGATATGGCAGTCCATTTACCTTCCTGATCACGAGAAAATCTTGGTAGTTTTATTTAAAGTTTGTAATTCTAAAATTTATAACTCTAAATCTCTACTTGTATAGGAAATCCAGGTGGAGTAGTGGTTAACAGCTATGGCTGTTTCCCAAAGGTTGGCAGTTCAAATTCACTGGGCAGTCATCAGAAACCCTATGATTCAGTTCTACTGTGTCAGTGGGGTCACTACAAGTCAAATTCCACTCAACAGCAATGAGTTTGATTTGGGGTTTTATACATACATAAAGAATCACATAAAATTGTAGTAGTTTGTGCATAGACAAATGTAAACAAACAGAAAAACATAATCCTTGGCCTTTTCTGAAGGCTTTAGGTAAAGGAAAATGAAAAGATTAAACATATTTTCTTTGACTTTTAATTTTGTTTCTGATCAGATTTCTCATCTGAAGAAGACAGTTCTATGGTCCAGTATTCACTGATTCCTACATTACCAGTGAGAAGGATTTAACAGATACCAGAAAGTTCTAATCATTGGCTAGACTGGTAGTTTCAGTGTCTGCACACTGACAGTGAGGGAAAATGAAACAAAACAAAAACAAACTCATTGCCAATGAGTAGATTCCAACTCATAGAGACCCCGTAGGACTGAGTAGAGATGCCCCATGGAGTTTCCCAGGAGTGGCTGGTGGATTCGAACTGCCAACCTTTTGGTTAGCAGATGCCGCTCATAACCACCGTTCTACCAGGTTTCTGAAAGTGAGGGGAGAAACCATTATTCATTACTTCAGCATGAGGGGCTGAAAAATAAGCAAATGAGAGTACAGAAATGATGCTTTGTACCAAATGAATTTTTGCCAGTCCCTATCATTCCTTATAATTGGCAAAGGAAAACAATTTCCACAAAATCGCTTTTATCTATTTTCTTTCTTAATACAACCAACACAAAAGTACATGGCTGATAGAGTGGTTTTATGCAAGTCTGTGACAACATATGTTTAGATCTTAGCGAGCACACATTTGACCACATAAACTTGCCGTGATGATTTATTACTACTTTGTCCATTCTGCTTAAGAATTCATTATGTAAGGATGATATCTCTGAATGTAATGATAATGTAAGAGTTAATACAGGAGGAACAATTTTTTGAGTATGTAAAATAAACTTTAAGAAGAATCACCTTTATTTGAGTCAAAGAAGTCATAAATCAATTGACAGTTGATTTCAAGGAAGCATTCCCCAAAGAACCCATTGAAAAGTAAAATAAATCTACATCATGAACCTACACAAAATTAAGTCCCAAGTCCTCCTAACTAGTGGGAAAGAACCCCATTTTCTTCCAGCCCACTACACATCCTACTAAAGAGGTGATTTATCTCTACTAAGTACTTATGTGGTGAGGTACAGTTTGTTATTCACACTGCCTGCACCGTTGTGTTGAAATGTGATGCATTTATTACAGTTCTACATTTCTCTTAGTAGCTTCAAAAAAATCAAACCACATCCATGTCCATCGAGTTGATTCTGACTATAGTTACCCTGTACAACAGAGTAGAATGGTCCCGTAGAGTTTCCAAGGAATAATTATTGGATTCCCGCTGCCAACCTTTTGGTTAGCAGCTGTAGTTCTTAACCACTATGACACCAGGATTTCCCTTAGTAGGTCAATATAGTGAAAGTCCTTCACTCTATATTTCCTTTGTCAGTAACTCAATTAATTACATAATAAATACCTTAATTATGCTGTTGATGTATTCACCATTGTATAAGGAAAGTATCACAGTAGATTTTGTACAGTAACATATTGTCCTCATTAAATAAGTCCCCATAATTTGTATATTATTTGTTTATTTGTAAAATATCCTTCAGGGATGCATTCATTGTCCATGGTGATATTTTTAGCAGATACTTTTATTTTACAGTTAAAAACAACCACAACAAAAGCCTATTGCCATAAAATCAATTCTAATTCATAGTGACCCTATAAGACAGAACAGAACTGCCTCACATGGTCTCCATGGAGTGGCTGGGAGATTTAAACTGCCAGCCTTTAGTTTAGCAGCTGTTAGAGCAGCACTAGCTGACTAAAACAGAATAGGAATGTTATGGGTTGAATTGTGTCCCCCAGAAATATGTTTAGTAATTTGGATGGGCGAGAAATCCCTGTATTCTGTGTCTGCCCTCTGTTTTGTGATGTTCTGATGCTATATATCCTAATCTCTGTCTGTGGTTAACAGAGTGGATTATGTTACGGAGGATTAGGGTGGGACTGTAGCTCCTCTCGTAAGATCAACTCCCTGCTCCACTGTAAAGGGAGTTTCCATGGAGTATGGCTTGTACCACTCTTTATCCTTTCATCCTACAAGGGATAAAGGGAAAGAAAGGGAAGCAAGCAGTGATTTGAGAACCTCATACCACCAAGAAAGTAGCACTGAGAGAAGAGTGTGTCCTTCAGACCTGAGGTTCCTAAACCAATATGCTCCCTGACCAAAGACTGATGCATCACAAGAACTTTCTTCTAGATCTAAAAGGAGGGGAAAGCCTTCCCTTGGAGCAGACAATCGGAATTCAGACTTGTAGCCTACCGGACTAGGTAAGAATAAACTTGCCTTTGCTAAAGCCATCCACTCGTGGTATTTCTGTTAGAGCAGCATTCATTCATTCATTCATTAGGTGTCGTCGAGTCAGTTTCAACTCATAGTGACTCTATGAACAACAGATAAAAACACTGCCTGGTCTTGTGCCATGCCCACAATCGTTTTTATGCGTAAGCCCATCGTTACAGCCACTATGTCAATCCATCTCATCTAGGGTGTTCCTTGTTCTCGCTGACCCTCCACTCCACCAAGTGTGATGTCCTTCTCCAGGGATTTATCTTTCCTGACAACATGTCCAAAGTATGTAAGATTCAGTCTTGCCATCTTTGCTTCCCAGGAGCGCTCTGGTTGTACTTCTTTCAGAACAGATCTGTTTGTTCTTTTGGTGGTCATGGTACACTCAATATTCTTCTCCAACGCCACAATTCAAAGACATCAATTCTTTTTCTGTCTTCTTTGTTCATGGTCCAGCTTTCACATGCATATGACACAACTGAAAATACCACGGCTTGGGTCAGGCTCATTTTAGTCTTCAAGGTGACATTCTTACTTTTTAATAGTTTGAAGAGGTCCTATATGCAATACATCTTTTGATTTCTTGACTGCTGCTTCCAAGGGCGTTGATTGTGGACCTCAGTAAGATGAAATCCTTGACAATCTCAATCCTTTCTCAATTTGACAATGTTGCTTACTGTTCCAGTTGTAAGGATTTTTGTTTTCCTGATGCTGAGGTGCAATCCATACCAACAGCTGTGGTCTTTGCTCTTCATCAGTAGGTGTCTCAAATCTTCTTTATTTCCACTAAGTAAGGTGGTGCCACCTGCATAACACAGGTTATAAATGAGTCATCCTCCAATCCTGATGCTTCATTCTTCGTGTAATCCAGCTTCTTGGATTATTTGCTCAGCATACAGATTAAAAAAGTATGGTGAAAGGACACAACCCTGACACATACCTTTCCTGACTTTAAGCCATGCAGTGTCCCCTCGTTCCGTTCACACGTCTGTCTCTTGATGTATATACAGATTCCTTAAGGGCACAGCTATGTGTTCTGGAATTCCAATTCTCCGCAACATAAGCTATAATTTTGTATGATCCACACAGTTGAATGCTTTTGTGTAGCTGATGAAACACAAGTAAACTTCTTGCTGGTATTCTTTGCTTTCAGACAAGATCCATCTGACATCAGTGATGATATCCCTGGTTCCACATCTGCTTCTGAACTCTGCTTGCATTTCTTGCAGTTCCTTGTCAGTATATTGTTGCAGTCACTGTTGAATGATCTTGAGCATAATTTTACTTGCGTGTGATATCAGCCATATTTTTGGTAATTTCCACTTTCAGTTGGATCACCTTTCTTTGGAATGGGCATAAATATGGATCTCTCCCAGGCAGTTGGCCGGATAGCTGTCCTCCAAATTTACTTGCATAGACGAGTAAGCACTTTCAGGGTTTCATCTGTTTGCTGAAGTTTCTCAATTGTTAAATTCCATCAGTTCCTGGAGCCTTGTTTTTCACCAGTGCCTTCAATGCAGCTTTGACTCCTTCCTTCAGTACCACCAGTTTCTGATCATATGCTACCTTTTGAAATGGTTGAACACTGACCAATTCTTTTTGGTATTATGGCTCTGAGTATTCCTTCCATCTTGTTTTGATGCTCTCTGAGTCATTTAGTAGTTACCCTGTACAGCAGCATTAGCTGACTAAAATGGAATTTGGTACCAAGGGAGTAGGGTGCTGCTCTAACAAATACCTAAAATGTGGAAGTGGTTTTAAAATTAAAAGGACAGACGACTCAGAAGGAACCAAGGAGAAATGTTAACACTAATGAAGACACAGATAGTGAGAAACAAGCAGCAGAGGACCAGTGGCAGCAACAGCAGCAGCAGAACCAGACCAGAGTGAGACAGCACTGGAGCTAACCCACAGAGCATGAGAGCTGAGTGCTTGTGCACAGAGGTTTCGTGGCAGAGTGGGATGCCTACAGGCACTTGAATCAATGGAGCTAGACTTGCTGATCCATGGAATGAGAAAGCTGAGTGCCTGTATGCAGGAGGCTTCCTAGCAGAATGGGGTGCCTCTGGGCACTTGAATCAGTGGAGCAATACAGCTTTGGAATACTTTCCCCAGCAGGGCAGATGCAGTTCTGAGGCCCAGGTATGGGGGCATAGGAAGCAGAAGCTGAAGTGACAAAGAACATAAGAAGCTGAACTGTCTCAGTTTCAAAAGTTATAGCCATGATCTCAAAGGCTTGAAAGAGTGTAGCCAAGGCTTTCTGTGTTTGTAAGGATGGAATTGCCACTCAGTTGGGCTTAGGGTGCACCTAAAACCAAAGGGGGCAGTGTTGTCCAAGTGAGCCTAGAAGGCAATGTGTCATAGCACAGGACCAGGGATCTCCACTCAGAATCCAGAGAGTGTAGCCAATATCCAAGAGTCTGGAGGACAAAGCTAATGTGTAAAATGTCTCAGAGAGCTGACAATTATTTTCAAAGTTTTGAGGACCAATTGTAATGTGTTGTACTGATTTGCTTATTGCCTGTTAATGCCTTCTTTCCCTGCAATTTCTCCCATTTGTAATGGAAATGTCTCACTTGTGCCTGTTCTGCCATTGGACATTTGGAAGCAGAGAGCTTGTGTTCTAGGTTTCACAGATGTAGAAGAGTTTTTGTATGTTGGACTTGGAACTGATTCACTACTTCTATCATATGAGATGGATGTGTTTTTGCTATGACTTTTGCTGTGATGAGCTAATTGTGTTGCATGTTTCAAAAACATGATTTTTGGCATCCAAAGGGTAGAGTGTCATGGACTGAACTGTGTTCCCCCTAAAGTACATGTATCCATGCGGCTGGAACATGATTCCCGATATTTTATGATTGTCCTCCATTTTGTGATTTTCCTAGGCTGTATGTTAAAGAATTAGGGTTGGACTATAAATCCCTTCATAGGATCACCTCCCTGCTCCACTGTAAAGGGAGTTTCCCTGGAGCATGGCTTGCCCCACCATCTATCCTTTTATCTTACAAGAAATAAAAGGAGAGAGAAGCAAACAGAGAATTGGGAACTTTACACCCTCAAGAAAGAAGAATCAGGAGATCATGCCCTTCAGACTTCAGATGACTGTGCCAAGATGCACCCTGAACAAAGACTGGTGCAACATAAGGACTTTCCTCCAGAGCTGACAAGTAGGAAAAACTTCCCCTGTAGTGGTCATCTTGAATTTAGACTTGTAGCCTACCGGACTGTGTCAGAATAAACTTTCCCTTGTTAAAGCCATCCACTTTATGGTATTTCCGTTAGAACAGCACTAGATGACTAAAATAGCAACCAAACACTTAATTGCTGCATCACAAGACAATTTCAATTTAAAAATTGGAATTTCAATTTAAAAATTGGAATGCCTATAACTAGACATTCAATAAAAAAACAAAACACATTTTATTACCATTATGTCTCTCTCTCCTTATCCTATCATGAAACAATTGTTTTATGTTAGTAACAAGGTATGAATCAAGTTTCTGGCATAAGCTGTAGTCGCTTAATGATAATTAATCTAACAGATGCATGAAGTCTTTACGGAAAAAATGCAAAATGCTATTCAAAGACAGAGAAATGCTCTAAATGATTATAGGGCTATACCATGATCATTAACAGAAAATGATTTTGTGAAGATTACACCAAAAAAAACCCAAATTATTTCCATCAAGTAAATTCCAGCTCACAGTGCTCTACATACAGGACAAAGTAGAACTGCCCTATGGGATTTTCAAGGAGTGGCTGCTGGATTTAAGTTGCCAACCTTTTGTTTAGCAGCCAAACTCTTAACCACTGCACCACCAGGGATACATGAAGGTTCTAATTCTCTGCAAATAAATGTATTGATTTAAAACCACTCAAATGTTTACAAAATCCTGAACTTATCATTATTCCCTGTATTTCCCATTTCCCTGAGTGACAGAATTTACAGGCTACTAGGAAAAAGTGAGAAAACCTGGTGAAGTAGTGATTAAATGCTACATCTGCAAACTGAAAGCTCAGCAGTTCAAATCTGCCAGGTGATCCTTGGAAACTCTATGGAACAGTTGTACTCTGTCTATAGGGTTGCTATGAGTCAATGGCAATGGGTTTGGTCTGGGTTTGAGGGTGCTCAAAACCAAGAAAACAAGATAAATGGTCCAGCATTTTCCCTTCTCCCCAATCCCTTATGATCTAGGTTTACATCTGAAAAACCAGGAACAAAATAAAATGATCATTTATTTATACAGATAAACAAACGCCATAAAACAGAGGTGAAAATTATAGCAGAGAAGAAAATGAATGAAGTACTCGTTATTACAAATATTAGGATATAAAGTCATTGCATTCATTTCAATCTGGAAGTGTTTTACAGAAAACTGAATACCCAAAAATACTTAGAAAGTTACGTCTATTCCTTTTAATCCAAAAAGAAAGATATTTTCAATAAATGTCATAGGAAGCATCTCCATTTATGTTATTCAGCCACACCTTGGTTATATAACTGCCTCAGACACAAAGTATTACCCAACAACGGTTACTATTACTGCTTTAGGTGATCATCCACTGGGTTTGGGGTAGATTTTTCTTCTCCTTAAGCTGAAGACTCTTCTCTGCTTCTTTGATAAATTGAGTAAACTCTGAAAATGAATAAGGGTGGATATCAGATGGTCAATAGATCATATTTCTCACAATACAGAAAAAGACAAGCAGAGTAGGAAACAAGATAGAAAATATAAGAATGCATACTAATATTACTTAAGAGCATGATATATAATAAAACTTGTAGTTCAAGTCAGTAGGGGCAAAAAGGTGACTACTAAAGAATAGTGGAGACATAATCTGTAACTAACCTGGTATAAAATAAAAATGGGCCACCTTGCATCACAAATTATCCTTAAATCTAGATTTAAATATAAAAAGTAAAACAATAAAAATCTTAAAAAGAAATCTTGAAAGCCACATGTAAAACACAAGGGCAAAAGAGACTTAAATTATAACTCAAAGTCAAAAAACTGAGGAAGATAAGAACAGTTGAAAAATAGTTAATTACAGCAAGATAAATCACAAACAAAGCTGGTCCATAAGTAATAGAATAACAACATAAAAGTAATAATGTCAAATGCTCTTATACATTAACAAGAAAACCACATGCAATCGAATAGAAAAAGATGTTAATAGACATTTCACAGAGATGTAAATATGAAAAGTGAACAAATATACAAAAAGAAGCTGACATTCACTAGTAATGAAGGAAATGCTAATTATAGTAACATTGAAATACCACTCTTTACCTATATCTGAATGGCTAAAGTTAAAATGAGCTATAATGCCAGTCACTGTTAGTCACTGAGAAAAGAGGAACTCTCATAATAGCTAGTAAAAATACAATGCACTAAAACCTCTTTGGAAGGAATTTTGACAACTTACATTAAAACTAAAAAAATATATATCCATTCCTAGGAATCCATCCCATATAAATAAAATACGTAAGAACATATGCACAAAGATGTTTATTGGAACAATATTTGTTTTGACAAGAAAACTGAAAATAAAGTGAATCTCCAGTATTAGGGAGATGTCAGGATAAATTGTGGCACATTGACATCAATAATTATTCTATTGCTATTTAAATGAATGAATTAGAATGCTATCAGTCGAATTGGATGTTACTGAGTTGACAAAAGCAATGGCAGACATATGTAAAGTGAGATAGCGTAATAATAAAATCAACAGAGACAAAAATAAATCTTACCCTTATATACATAGATATGTGTATCTATTTACACAGAATACATAAAGACCCAAACTGCATTATACCAGGCATGCTGAAAGCAGAGACCAAACTCAAACTCAATGCTACTGAGTCAACTCTAACTGATAGCAACCATATAGGGCAGAGTAGAACTGCCCCATACGATGTCCAAAGTTGTAATCTTTACAGAACAGACTGCCACATCTTTCTCCCATGGAGCATCTAGTGGGTTCCAACTGCCATCAGCAGCCAAACACTTAACCACTGCAGCTCCAGGGATCCTTAAAAACAGAGAAGGGAGGAACACATATACTGGCATTATGGGAGACAGAAGTGAAGAGAACAGTGAAACAAGGAAATGTGAAAAAGGCTGCACTAAAAAATAAGGCACCTATTTTAATCATTTATTTAAAATTATGTATCTATGTATAATATATGTAATACAATACAATAAAAACACAGAAGAATAAAGATACTTGAATGTCAGTAACAAGGAAATCAATTTTTAAAATCTTATCTGAGTTTGTTCTTAGGTACATGATGTCATTGTTAGGTGCCATTGAGATGATTCCAACTCATAGTGATGCCATGTACAACAGAACAAAACAATGCCTGGTCCTGTGCCATCTTCACAATCGTTGTTATGCTTGAGCCCATGGTTGCAGCCACTGTGTCAATCCATCTTGCTGAAAGTCTTCCTCTTTATAGCTGACCCTCTGTCTTGCACGGTCAATATGAGAAGG
Organism: Heterohyrax brucei; assembly: GCA_028571685.1. Classification (NCBI taxonomy): domain Eukaryota; kingdom Metazoa; phylum Chordata; class Mammalia; order Hyracoidea; family Procaviidae; genus Heterohyrax; species Heterohyrax brucei. Next base: position 35,416,544 of record CM053166.1, on the reverse strand, counting down.
GATCAACTAGACAGTAAAAAAGGTTTCATGTACACATATAGCTTAAAAACACTGTATTAGCTCTCCCATTGAGAGTAGTAACTCATATAAAAGTAGCTGTTCTTAGAGAAATATCTAAAATAACATATATATACTTTTACTCTAAAATGTATCCCACAAATTTGTTTTGGAGTTATGAAAAATTTAAACATAAAAAAATGTAAATCTCTGATTAGTTGCTACCCCACAAATCACCACCAATATGAGAATGTATAACTCGTAATTGTTCTTACCTGTTCTTTTCATTTTGGGATAAAAAATATCTTGGAATTTTGATAGACTTCACATTGCCAGAGTTTGGACAAAGTAGTTTACATGCTACTTTCTTGCACCTTTTGAAACTAGATGTCTTCATTTAATATTTCAGATATCACAGATGCCTGTCCATTTAACTGCCCAAGCAATTTAGAAAATGATTAGTAACTAAACACAGTTTCTTTTGACAGTAGTAAAACTTGCAAAGGAGTAAAACAAAATGAGTACCGGATGAAATTTATATTTTAATAAATACACTTAAAAGGAGTGGAAGAAAGATAGTTAAAGTTTGATGAAAGGCAAAATTTATGCTAATGACATACTAAAAGATGTATCACCAGCTGTGTTGACTGATATTTCCATTAAATGTGGACAGTACCTTCAAAGAAAATCCCTTGAGGTTTTACATATAATAATTTCATCATAAGAAAGCCTTCTTAGTCAGTAAAGCTATTTCCTTTTAAAAAACAGTTAAAGAAAGAGAATAACAAAGAATGAATACAGAAAGAAAATCGTATGTACACGGTTTCTACTGTAGCAGTTGTCTCAAGACCTGAAGAACAACAGTCTAAAATCCATTCTTTGAGAATGACTACCTGTTATGAACTATATCATAGTTTATGTGATTGATGCTATCTATAATTGTAGAGTACACAACCTTTACAACTGTACATGTATTACTGGTTAAGGGTTTCAGTGTATCTGCTCAGTGTTATCATCTTAAAAGCATCTAGAGCTCCTGGATTTTCCCTTCTAATTCTCATGTACCTACTTCAAAATAATGGATATCTAACTAGGGCTTTGAAACCAAGCTGCTAAGGAACTTGTCTTCTTGCATTGCTTAAAACACACTCCACAGGTTTCCAAAGAAAATCAATGCATTCATCACTCTTTCTGGGCTATGTAATTATGGTTAAAATGTAAAATAATCCCTCCATTTCTAATTCTGCATAATATTTTTAAACCACTTATCTATACATTTGTTGTATCTATATCCAGAATGGGAAACCATGGTAGCTTAGTGGTTAAGCGTTCAGTTTCTAACCCAAAGGTGGGCAATTCGAATCCACCAGGCACGACTTGGAAACTCTACAGGGCAATTCTACTCTGTGCTATGGGATTGCTATAGAATCAACTTGATGCCAATGGGTTTTGGATTTTTATACTAAAAATGCCCTGGCAGCACAATGGTCAAGCATTTGACTACTAACCAAAAGGTGAAAGCAGATCAGCTCTTTAGAAACACTATGTGACAGTTTTACTCTGTCCTATAAGATCATTGTGAGTTGAAATCGACTGGCAACAGGGTATATGAAAAACCACTGCCTTATTAATCCACTAACGGTAAAACTGATGGAAAAACTATGAGTATTTTTTAAAATGTGCTCAATGATTGCTGTGTGCTTTAAATATTATTGTAGAAAAAAGTTTGTTCATTAATTTTTGTTTTATAGACCTTTAATTCAATGAGATGAAAAGGAATATTGAGAAGTAAAGATCATTCATAAGAACCTTCACTGTTTTAAATTCTAATATCTAAGTAATGATCTTTAGCAACACTGTTTTTCTTTAGGAAGAATGGTACACAAGCAAAATACTGACTTGGCAAATGTTGTTATCTATAATTTAACAACAAAACAACAACAAACAGGGCAATGGATTGAAGTCAATGAAAATGAGGAGTAGGGAATCCTAAAAGTCTATTGTTCCACAAAAACATCTAATCATTCATCAGAATCAACTTTGCCAGAATTCTGGAAACTAATCTAAGGATTACAGTGAACAGGATGTTTACCCCCAAAATGAGAAAGCTAAATTCCAGTGGGAGAGCTTTGTAGAATTTTAATTTACTCCTGTCCCTGGACCTTCAGCTTGGCAACAGGCTTGAGAATGGGAGCTCACGTTCTTCTTATGGGTTCCTAGTACCACAGGGGTCAGAGAAGAGCTTGTTTTTTAAGGAATTGTGGTTGTTTGTTTTGACTAGCCCCTGAGTGGTGCACATGTTTTATGCCGATCTGCTAACCTAAAGGTTGCAGATTGGAACTCACCTGGAACCTTAGCAGCAGCATGGAAGAAAGGACTGGTAATCTGCTTCCCTAAAAATCACATCCAAGAAAACCCTATGGAACACTTTTACACTGTAACACATGGGGTTTCCATGAAGTGAAATTGACTTGATGGCAATGAGTTTGGTTTGCCTTTAGTCTCTCTGGTGACTCCCTGAAGGACTGACTCAAAAAAAAACTTGTTTTATTTTGCCTAGAACAGAGGCACTGTGTGGGTGGAGGAGAGACAGTAGCCAAACACATTTGAAAGCAAATGTATTAGCCACTGCCACGTGGAACAGGGATAATAGATGAATGATAGATAAATCGAAACTCCTGAGAGGAAACACTGAGTGAGGTGTTTTAGGGAGTAAGGGTTTTGAAAATAACTGCATATGCTTAGGAATCTAGAAGGCCATGCACAGGACTGGGCACTGCTCACAAAAGACCTGAGAGGTCCTAAACACTCACATCTGGCTGACTTCCGGTGTCTCTTGCATTTGCCCAATTGAGTACTAAAGTTGTGATACAACACACACATATCCACAGACACACACGTTCATGCACAGTGCTGAACTTCAAACGATGGAAGGTGTTTTATTTTTACATTTAATTCCAGGCATTTAAGGAGATTACCGTCAAATAATCAGCTGATTTGGAACCTAGGAATGGCTGATGGGAAGGAAGAAGAAGAGAGGAAGATCTAAGTTATGGAGAAATCTTTACAAATGGACCCCAGAAGCAGAGAATGCTCTGGTGTCTAAACCCTCCTAACCTGTATAGAACTGTTGCTATGATGGGTGGGGAATGTTAAGGCGTGGATGAAGGTGGAATAGACAGGAATCAACTGCCAAGGGTAGGAGACCTCTCAGAGAAGAGCAGGTGATTCTGATTTGTCTTTCCCAGTGGGAGTAGGTTCTGTCCTTCAGTAGAGGGGATAGTCATGAGCTGGTCAGGACATCAAGATAGAGAACTGGACAGAAAGGCATACTGAGAAGTCTCAGGTGAAGGGTGCTATAATGTAGGATGGTGCTGACTTTAGAGAAAATGTGGCTACCTGCACAGTGTCAGCTTTTAAGGAACCCTGGTATTGAAACAGGAAGGCCCTGGGAAAATTACTCCCATAGACAATCCCCGATTGTTTTTTATTCACAATTTCTCTCTCCTCTTTAGGCGTGCTTTTATAATGCTAAACAAAGAGTTATTTTTATCTTATAAAAGACATTATGGAGTAGTAGGGAAAGCATGGAATGAAAGCATGCAAGATGGGTCTCAGGCAGAATGAATAGGGGCTATAAATGAATTAGGACAGTCCAACTTCTGTCACTTACTAGCTGTGTGATCCAAGGGAAATTTCTAAGTTCTCTGAGTATTAGGTTCCTCATCTGTAAAACAGCCTTCCTTGTGGGACTGTTGGGAAGATTAGAGATAATATATGCAAAGTACCTAGTCCACTTCCTGGTACATATTAGATCTTTAATAACTGAAAATCATTACTATTACCAGTGTGAATTGTAGACACTGCTATGTTCCCTCAGAATTTTGATCTTAGTTAAGTTTATATTGTTAACTATGGAGTTGTTCTAAGGGAATCTGAAGTAAATAAGACCCAGAATACAATAACAGTTACAACTTTTTTTTTTTTTTTTTTAAATAAAACTAAACACCTTTTCCATCTTCCCCAGAGAGGCTATTTTAATTTGGGCATGGGTCAGTGATTTTCACCTGGATACAACTCAAAGCTTCTAATAGATGGCAAACTAGACACATGTCTCCTAGATACCCTCTGAGAACTAAGGCGTAGAATAATAAGTGAACAGATCAGTGTGGACCTTCTGGGAGCCCCAGGATCTGGCAGAGGGCTGTGAGATTGGAGTGAACAGCAGGAAAGGGGAAATTACTTCTGCTGGAGGCAAGGCAGTGGCACACTGGGTCCTGATTCTGCTGCAGCATCATTTGAGGGGACTGCAGGTATATACCCCTTCTTTGTTATCCAGGAAGTGAGGACTGAATCTGCTGGGATTGTGTGCCTAGCACACCAATGCCAAACTTCAGTGCTTAAGTGAACAGCACATCCTGCAGCAGAGAGACTGTGCTTGGAATAGCCACATCTTGAGAGTCCAGCTGCTAACTGAGGGCACCAGTGCCCCTTACCCATCTCTTCCCTGTGCTGCACCACAGATTCTGCTGACTCTCTCCAGGAAGGGCAGTACAGGCAGGATGCCATCTTAGTCAGATGAGGGCTGGAGTCAGCAATGCCTGAGGTATCAGAAGGGGCTAATTCTCATGCAGAGCAACAATGCCTGTCTGGAAAATGCTACTCCAGTAGAACAGCTATTTTTGAGATGATCCTATCTAGGGATTGTGGTGGGCCTCGGCAGATGAAGGTGACAGTGCCCTAACTCCTCCTTTCTTTGAGCTACATCACAGCATCTGGGGACAGCCTATGAGGCAACATCATTATCAGATGGGAGGAAGGGCCTGGTACCCCTGAGGGCCTAGCTTCTCTCAGCAGTTGCTGGACGGCATCTCTCTCAGCAGTAAGGCAGTTTTTAAAATAAGGCCAGCTGGAGAACACAGTGTTGACAGGTGGCTGAGTGGGTGTGTTGGCAGCATTTCCACCACCCTATACTAATCCACACCACAGCATCAGGTGATGGCTCCTGAGAGATTCCATAAGTAGGGCTCCATCTCTGCCAGCCAGGAGGCAGGGCCTGCTAATCCTGAGTGTTGGGCTGCTCTTCACACCAGTTGAACTATACCCTTCTCAGCAAAAAAAAAAAAAAAAAAAAAAAACAGTTTTTAAGTTAAATACATCTAGAGAGCACAGCAATGCCAAGCAGCTGACTGTGGTGGCATCCTTCTCTCCACCCCTCCCCAAGCTACACCATAGGTTCAACTAACATAATGACAGAGAGTCACTACAAGTAACTTGCCACCTTTAGCAGCCACAATGTGGGGCCTGCCACCCCCGAGAGCTCAGCTGGGGCCAGTCACTAGACAATACGGAGGTGGCTGGTGACCAAACCTACTAGTGCCTGAATTCCCACCTTAGAACTACACCACAGTTCCCACTGGTCTAACACTAAAGAAACTGAACAGCTTATTGATGGCCTGAAGATGAAGACGTCAATCAATATCTAACCATTTAAAAAAGCAGACCACCATGGCTCTGGAAAATTCCCAAAATAAAGAATCAAAAGCCATCCCAGATGAAAAAGATTTTCTGAAATCATTGGAGGTAGAATACAAAATAATTATGTGTAGAATCCTCCTAGAGATTAAACAAAATACAGCAGAACAAAAGGAAAAATTAAGTAAGCTATATGAATGGCTGGAACATCAATAGTCCGAAATCGAGCAGATCAGTAGTAAACTTACAGATTTAGACAATTCAATGCAAATCCAAAACAGCTGGATTGAAGAGTTGAAAGGGAAAGTTAGTGAGCTTGAAGATAAGGCAACTGACTCCAGCATTTATGAGGAGAATTCAGAGAAGAGGAATAACAAAAATGAAAAGGTATTAAGAAATGTGTGGGATTCTATCAAGGGGAATAATTTACAAATAATTGGAGTTACTGAACAGGGAAGGATAGTCAAAAATGCAGAGAGAATTGTTGAAGAGTTGCTAACAGAAAACATCCCTGATATTACGAAAGAAGAGAATATAGATAGGCAAGGTTCTTATCAAATGTTACAAAAACTAGACCCCAAAAGAAAGACACGAAGACATGTTATAAACCCCAAAAAAAACCATTGGCATTGAGTCAGATCCAAATCATAACGACATATCATAATCAAGCTTAATAAAATGAAACATAAACAGAGGCTCTTAAATGCAGTAAGACTTAAAACTAATGTACACAGGGAAGACCAGTAGGCTTTCATCTGACTTCCCGGAAGAAACAATACTGGCAAAGAGGTGGTGGGAGGACACATTCAAAGCCTTGAAGGAGAAAAACTTCCAACCATGAATTATGTATTCTCCAAAACTATCCCTCAACTGTGAAGGAAAAATTAAGACATTTGCAGATAAACAGAAGCTTAGAGACTTGGTAAAAAAACAAACCAAAACTGCCAGAAATGCTGAAAGAAGCTCTTTATTTAGAAAAACAAAAACAACAAATGTATACTTAAGGAAGTAATGCAAGACACACCATCCAGAATCCTATTCAGCTAAGGGAGCCACAAAGCTCAATCAAAGCTAAAACATTAAGAGTAGGGAATCAGTAATATTAACAGGAAAATTATGACATCATTACAATCTAAAGAGGGGTATACTACAGTAGTTACAACCTTTTTAGACAGAAAGGAAATTAAGAAGACATACAGAAGTTAAACATTGGTTTAAACTTGGAATATTAAGGGGGATCAAAGGGGTAGCCACAAAGGAAACTAACAACGTGACATATAAAAACTAGAAACATAATAGAGGAGTCTCAACAAACACAAAACCAGCACTGAAAAAGATGAAAAGCAAACCCATAAAGAAAAACGACCCAAAACAGAATATTAAGAGAAACAAAGAAAGCATAAACAACTAAAATAAAGGCATCAAAATGGCATCACTGAACACATACCTGTCAACAATAACACTGCATGTAAGCAGGCTAAATGCTCCAATGAAGAGGCAGACAGTGACAGCCTGGATCAAAAGACACAATCCTTCTATATGTTGCTTTCATGAAACACAGCTTAGACTCAAAGATATGAACAAACTGAAAATCAAAGGATGGAAGAATACACACCAAGCTAACAACACACAAAGAAGAGCAGGATTGGCAATACTGATCTCAGATAAAATAGAATTTAATGCAAAATCTACCATCATAGACAAGGATGGTCACTATTACTGAAAGTTTCAATGTATAAACAGGGTATAACAATATTAAATATTAATGTACCCAACACCTGAACATTTAAATATATTGAACAAACACTGACAGCATTGAAAAGTGGGATAGAGCACTCCACAATAATAGGAGACTTCAACACTCCATTTTCAGTAATGGACAGATCATCCAGAAAAATCTCAGTAAAGATACAGATCTTGTTGCAACAATCAATCAACTAGACCTCATCAACATATACATAACCTTTTACCCAACAACAGATAAGAACACCTTCTTTTCCAATGCACATGGAACATTCTCCAGAATAAATGATATATTAGGAAATAAAGCAAGTCTTCACAAAATCCAAACCATTTGAATTATTGCAAAGCATCTTCTCAGACCATAAAGCCATGAAAGTTGAAATCAATAGCAAAAACAAAAAATATGAAGAAATCTTAACTAATGGTAACTAAACAAAACCTTGCTCAAAAATCCATGGGTTATGGAAGAAATCGAGGATGAAATAAAGAAATTTATGGAATCAAATGAGAATGAAAACACACACTACCAGAACCTACGGTGTACAACAAAAGCAGTACTCAGAGGTAAATTTACCTCTATGAATACACACATCTGGAATGAAGAAAAAGCCCAAACCAAGGAATTAACCCTACAGCTTGATCAAGCAGAAAGAGAGCAACAGAGGAACCACTCAGGCACAGGAAGAAAACACATAATAAAGATTAGAGCAGAACTAAATGAATTAGAGAATAGAAGAACAATAGAAAAAAATTAACAAAATCAAAAGCTGTTTGCTTAAAAGATCAACAAAATTAATAAACCATTGGTTAACTTACAAAGAAAAACAGGAGGGGAAACAAATAACCCAAATAAGAAATGAGAGCAGAGATGTCACAACAGACCCAACTGAAACCAAAAGTATCATAATAGAATGTTATGAAAGACTTTACTCTAATAGATTTGAAAACCTAGAGGAAATGGACATATTCCTAGCTTCATATCACCTTCCAAAATTATCACAAGCAGAAACAGAACAACTTAATAAACCCATCACAAAGGAAGAGATTGAAAAGTAATGAAAAAACCACCAACCAAAAAAAGGCTTGGCCCAGATGGTTTCACCCGAAAATTCTACCGAACTTTTTGAGAAGAATTAACTCCAATACTACTGAAGCTATTTCACAGCATAAAAAGAGATGGGATACTCTCAAATTCATTCAATGAAACCAGCATAACCCTGATACCGAAGCCAGGGAAAGATCCCACAAAAAAAGAAAATTATACACCTGTAGCATTCATGAACCAAGATACAAAACCCTTCAACAAAATCCTAGCCAATAGAATTCAATAAAATATTAAAAAAATAAATTCATCATAACCAAGTTGGATTCATACTAGATATGCAAGGCTGGTTCAGCATCAGAAAAACAGGGAATGTGATCAACCACATAATTAGCACACAGGTTAAGAATCACCAGATTTTGTCAACTGATGCAGAAAAGGCATTTGACAAAGTCCAACATCCATTCATGCTAAAAGCTCTCAGCAAAATAGGAGTAGAAGGCAAATTCCTCACTGCAATAAGGGGCATCTATGCAATGCCGACTGCTGACATCATTCTGAATGGAGAGAGACTGAAAGAATTCCCCTTGGGAACAGGAATTAGACAAGGATGGCCACTCTCACCATTTCTATTCAACATTATACTAGAGGTTGTAGCCAGAGCAATTAGACAAGACAAAGAAATAAAGGGCATCTACATCAGCAAAGAAGTCAAAATCTCTCCATTTGCAGATGATATGATTATATATACAGAGAATCCTATAGAATCCATACATAAACTACTCAAACTAATAGAAGAGTTCAGCAAAGTATCAGGACATAAGATAAACATAAGTAAATCAGTAGGATTCCTTTACACCAACAAAGGAAATAACCAAATCAGTGCCATTTACTATAGCCCCCCAAAAGATAAAATACCTTGGAATAAATCTAAAGAGAAAAACAAGAGACCTATACAGAGAAGATTACAAGACCTTACTGCAAGAAATCAAGAGACATAAGTGGAGAAACCTACCCTGCTCATGAATAGGAAAACTCAACATAGTGAAAATGTCTATTTTACCCAAAGCGATATACATACACAAAATCACTAACTTTGTTTTGAAAGGGAAGAAACACTGCATAAGTAAAGTACTACTGAAGATGAGGAACACAGTGGGAAGCCTCATGCTACCCAACCTTACAACCTACTACATTTCCACAGTAGTCAACACAGCCTGGTACTGGTACAAAAATAGACATAGACCAACAGAACAGAACTGACACCCCGTGAACATCAATCCTCTTATGAACAGTTGATACTCGACAAAGGCCCAAAGGTCATAAACTGAGGTAAAAACAATCTCTTTAACAAACGGTGTTGGCAAAATTGGATACTCATCTGCAAAAAGCTGAAACAGAACTCATGTCTCAAACGTTACCTGGGGGTTCCCCTGGGAGCATGGCCCCTAGATCTGATGCTGCCCCTGATCATAAATCTTTACTGAGGTCAGCTCCTGAGACAGGAGTGGATTGGACTCGGTAACAAAATGTTAAGAAGGTATAACTTGTATAGAACAGAAAGTAGAAGTGTGCTGTCACCAGGCAAGGAGAGCAGTAGGAGCTGCATGCGAATTTAAACCAAATTATACACTTTCATTCAATCACAATTTTAAAAAAATTAACTCAAAATGGATCAAATACCTAAATATCAAACCTAAAACAATAAAGATCATGAAAAAGAAAATAAGGTCAGCAATGGAAGTTCTCATACATGGCTTAGACAGACTTCAAAATTTGACAAACAAATCATGAACAACAGAAGAGAAAACAGATAAATGGGAACTACTGAGAATTAAACACTTATGTTCATCCAAAGTCTTTATAAAAAGAGTGAAAAGACTACCTACAGAACAGGAAAAAAAAAAAATTGGCAAAAGCATGTCAGTCAACCTCTGATTTGCATAATCCACAAGTTAGTGCAAAATGTCAACAAGAAAAAGACAAACAACCCAACTAAACAGTGGCAAAGAAGATGGACAGACACTTCACCAAATAAGGCATCCAAGTAGCCAAACAACACATGAGGAAAAGTTCATGATCATTAGCTGTTAGAGAATTCCAATCAGTACTACAATGAGATACCATCTCACCCCAACAAAGCTGGCCGCAATCCAAAAAAAACAGAAAACAACAAATGCTGGAGAGGCTGTGGAGAGATTGGAACTCTCTTACACTGCGGTAGGATTGCAAAATGGTGCAACCTCCTTGGAAAGCAATTTGATACTTCTTTTAAAAGCTAGAAATAGAAATACTATTTGATCCAGTAATCCCACTACTCAGAATATATCCTACAGAAATAAAGGCAGCCACACTAACAGATACATGCGCACAAATGTTTATTGCAGCACTGTTCAGAATAACAAAAAGATGGAATCAACCTAGACACCCATCAACAAATTAATGGATAAATAAACTACGGTACATATACTCAGTGGAACACTATGCAGTGATGAAGGACAATGGTGATTTCAGGAAGCATCTCATAACCTGATTTCAACTGGAAGACATTATGCTGAGTGAAATCAGTCAATGGCAAAAGGACAAATATTGTAAGATACCACTGCTTTAAGGCCTTAAAAACAGACTTTGGCACAGAAGAAAAGAGTCGTTGACCACTAGAAGGTTGGAGAGGGAGGGAGAGGGTTGGTCATGGATTAGATAGTTGATAGAAATTACGTTGGGTGAAAGCAGTGACAGCACACAGCAGAGAGTAGATCAACTTAGGTGGACTTCACCATAAACTGAAAGGTTTTTGAAACTGAACCTAATATTTCAAAGAATAAAATAGAAGGGATGGAGGTCTGGGGACCATGTATTCAGGGGACATTGAGGCCAATTGGCATAACTATTCTACTGCTAGAACAGTCTTCTACACTCCCTGTTGCTGGGTGGATCTGGGGTCTTAAAAGCTAGCAAGATGCCATCTGAGAACACTAAATTGTCACAACTCATCTAGAACAGATGATTACCAAGAACAACAAAGATAAGAGGAAAAAAGACCCCGTGTTACAGAAGGACCCATAGGAATAGGAGACTGTATAAACTTGAGACAGGAAGAACAAGACGGTGCCTGGCCACCACCAAAGACAGCCGTGACAGAGGACAGAACACAGAGTCCCTGAGGTGACGTGAGAAAAAGAGGTGCACAGCCCAAGAACTCTGCTAAAAGACCTGAACTGATGGTCTGGCAGACTGAAGGACCCGCTGGGAACATGGCCCCTAGACCTGCTGCTGTACCTGAATGGAAACCAGTAGTGAGACAACTCTTCAGACAAGAACGGGCTGGACTTGGGGACATAGAGTGACCATATGATGTGTGTACTTTATGGTTCTATGCATTCTTAGGAGTCCACCCTACTGGTTTCTTTCTACAAGGCAGAGAAGAGTGTGGAAAGGAGGGGACAGATGGTTGTTAAGAGGATATTGGAAATATAGAGTGAAAAGGAGTGTGCTGTCACCTGGTGGGGAGAACAGAAGGAGCTGCAGATAGGTGGGCATGCAAAATTGATTTGGAGTTTATGCTTTCACTTAATGATAATTAAAAAAAAAAAAAAAAAGCTTCTAATAGTTAAAGAACCAAATCTGTTTTCATGGAGTCAGTTACAACTCATGACAGTCCCATATGTTACAGAGTAGAACTGCTCCACAGGGCTTTCTCGGCTGTAATCTTTACGGAATCTGATCACCAAACTTTTCTTCTGTGGTGCTACTGGGTGGGTTGGAACCAGCCACTTAGGTTAGTGGTAGAATGCCAACTGTTTTTGCCATCCAGGGACCTTGTGTAAGGGACCAGATGCTCTACGTCCTCCTCCTTATTCCACTCCCAAACCATTCCCATTGCGACTCATTTCACTGCCACCAAAATCCAGTACTCCCCAAATGCCAATTGGCTTCGCAGGGTCAGCTCCAAAGAGTTTAACACTTGTTACTCAGCAACTCCTTGGCAATGATGCAGGTGAGGCAATGACTCTGCAAACTGTGCTTAAACATAATGGGAAAAGGGCCTAGAACTCCTATCTTGCCTTTGTCGGTAGAAATCTTCCCTCTAGTTGACCCAGAAATCAAGAGTAGCTGCTTAGGTTAATGGAAAGGTTAAATAGGAGCCTCAGGGGCAGTAACTTTATGCTAGTGAGGGAGAAAAGATTCAGAAAAAAAGGGTGAGAACAGTTGCACCTCATGAAGAATAATCAGTGTCAGTGAATTGTACAGGTTGAAATTGTTGAATTGCTGAATGCCTGGCTGTGTATATTGTCAACAACAACATAAATCAATAAAGAGTAACTGTTCAGAGCTGTTTTGCATAACTGATGTGAGTTTCTCAATTCTGAGGCACACTATGGGACGGGCTAGTCCCAGATCACCACTGGAGCAACTTTACCTCAGCCACCACACAGCTCAACTTAAACTGCAGTCACACTGAACAACTTGCACTTTCCTAAATGGACTTGCCTTGGGGGCATTAACACTGACTGTCACTCACTGTACTCATCTGGACCAAGCCTCTTCCATCCTACTTAATTGTCTCTCCGGTCTACAGTGATTATCTCACCATATTCCTTACAGTAGAGTCCTAGTACACAGTGGTTAGGACCTCAGCTCCTAGCCAAAAGATTATCTGTTATAATCCACCAGACACTCCTTGGAAAACTCATGGAGCAGTTCTGCTTTGCCCTCCAGGGTCGCTGTGATTAGTAATCAGTTTGACGGCAATGGGTTAGCTCTTTCTTGGTTACCTTACAAGATGATTGTCCCCAGACACAAAAATGCTAGCATCCACAGAAATAGCACGACATCTTCCAAAGAGCAGATGCTTAATCAATGGTAAGAAATTAATGAGTCAACAAGGATGGTAGTCAATGTATTTGGAGTTAATTTATCCTGTGTTCTAAGTGACTTAAGCAAATCTAGCTATGTACCATTTAATTTTACAGAACAACAGATTAACAGTAGTAGGGAAGAGAAGAAATAGACCAGTCACCTTTGGCTTCATTTCACTCGTTCCTAATAATTTAGTACTGAATTATCTCATGTTGCCCACAAAAATACCTAATCGACTGCCATGATATTCTGCTCCAGATCACAAAGGAAGATGGAAAGTTTCCCAATTTGGTTCATGAAATACAAAAACTCCTGCTTTTTAATGTCATAACCCAAAACCAAACCCACTGCTGTAAAGTTTAATGTCATACAGAAGAATAAATGATTAATCAAAGGGACTCAGAAACTTATACCCTATTCACAAGCTGTTTTAAACACCTACTAAAAGGGAGGAAATCCTGGTCAGATAATGGCTAAGTGCTACCGCTGCTAACCTAAAGTCTGCAGTTTGAGTCTGCCAGGTGCTCCTTGGAAATTCTATGGAGAAGTTCTACTCTGTCCAACAGGTTTTCTATGAATCAGAATTTATTCAACCAGAACTTTTTTTTATTTTTTATTAAAGAGAGCAACATTTGAAAAATAAGCACAGAAAGGAAAAAAAGATCTCTAGGTGTTAACATAAACAGGAATGCAAAGATGATACACATCCCTGGTGAAGGAAGCAACACCAGGGAGCTGGAGGGAGGACAGGAGATTCTGGGCTGTCTGTGACACTGAGGGCAGGTGTGTCCTTCGGAGGAAGAGGCAGGGAAGAGCTAGTCAGGTTCCAGAGATGGGCAGGAGGGCTCACTGAGGCAGGCCCAGGGACAGGTGGTGTAGTGTGGAATGGAGTGGGGCTGCACAAAAATATCAGCCCCTAGGCAGTTTTCCAGGAATCCTGGGGTAGAGGTAACAGAATTCTAAGCAAATGAACCTACAGATCACCCTTCTGATTTATTCTTAGATTCACATTGCTGCTATTGACCTGCTTTTATACATTCACTGCAACATGAACAAAAGCCGGTTGACACCGAGTCAATTCTGACTCATGGAGATCACATGTGTTGCAGAGTAGAACACTGCCCCATGGAGTTCTCAAGGCTGTGGCCTTTGGAAAGCAGATCACCAGCCCTTTCTTCCTATGCATCTCTGTGAGGGTTCAAACTGTTGATCTTTCATTTCATAGCTGAGTGCTTAAACATTTGTACTACCTGAGACTCCACTTTGGGGACAGATTCTTTTTATTTCCCTGAGACACAGTCTGTAGTGATGAGAAGAAAAGGGAATTAAGAGACATAAGGTCAGCCTCTGGCTGGGAGAGGAACAGTGTGAGCTCCAGAAGGTTTCAGAACAGGGTTCTAATCCAGTTCCATCATGTGTCCCTTACCACCTTGTGATTTGGGGCATTTAACAAGAGTTTCATTAGCCAATTTAAATGGGCAAACCCTATCTTATAGGAGTAATGGAAATAAATACTGGATAAAAAGCACCTGCAAGATGACTAACATGCATTAGGACTTTAATGAATGGTATTTGTCATTATGATGACTTCTTACCCAGACAAAACCACCCTCCTTCATGTAAACTTTCCTTCTCTGATATCCAGGAGATGTCAGAGAATATGACATATAGCTTAACCTAATGTTCTGGCACAAAGAACATCAATTCAGCTTAAAACTCCCCTCAGCAAGGAAAACTAAGTAGATATTTTCCCCATTGGAACATCAGTTACTTAATTTGGATGTAGCCTTCTCTTCCTCAGCTGGATGCAACTCAGAGCTCCAGGAATTAGTTTCAAGAAACAAATCATTCCATCCTTCCAGTTACACTTGTATCCAAATCTCTATTTTCATCCATTTAACAACCATCAACTACCCCGACTTAGAGTTTATGAGATTGCACTCAAAATACCGGTTGCCATCAGCATGATTTTGACTCTTGGCATCGCCCCGTGTGTCAGAGTAGAACTGTGCTCCGTAGGGTTTCCTGTGGCTGATTTTTCAGAAGTAGATTGCCAAAACTTTCTTCATAGGCATCTCTGACTGGGTGCAAACCTCCAATATTACAGTTAGCAGTGCAGTATTAAACCATTTTTATTACCTACTCAGAATAACCAAATCAAAATGACTTTACACGGACTGAGCCCTGGCTCTCCCAGTCCAAGACAGAGGGGATTCTTAGCATCTAACCTCAGAAAACTCCGGTGGCATAATGTGTTAAGCGCTACGCCTGCTAACCAAAACATAGTTCAAATTCACCAGGCATTCCTTGGAAAATCTATGGGGTAGTTCTACCCTGTCCTACAGAGTCACTGTGAGTTGGACCCGACTAGATGGCAGTGAGTTGGGGTATTTTTTAACCTCAAGAGAGTATCTCCCTTATTTTTCAGAAACTTCCTGGAGATGTTGCATAGAAAACACTTGTTTGTGCTCTGAGTTCAACTGCATGAGGACAAGAGTGAAGAACAACTTCCATTCCTGCCTAGGTAAAGAGTTCACTCTGGTTCACCTAGGATCCCAGAGTAATTCCTCAGAGCACATTCTAAGGGGTGGGCACCTAAGCATCATCTCCCCAACCTCACTGAACTTCCCAAACCCATGGAAAATCATAGCTGTCAAATTGCCTTGCATCAGGAAACATACATTTGAATGCTTTCATCTGGAACATCCTTCTTCTTACATATGCTCTCTACTTCAAATATAGAAGAGAGTGTTTCAACATCTTCCTTACATGAGTGAAGCCCATAAACTCTAAAACTCTTAGCATTTTGTTGTTGTTGTGTGCCGTCAATTAACTCTAAAAGTCACTATGAGTCCAAATCCACACAACAACAATTTGTTAGTATACCCAGGACTATCACAGAGTCTTACAAAAAGCAGATGTCAATGGCTGGGAAACATAATAGTCAGTGAGCATCTAGAGGTCAAATTTATTTAGATGTAATTTCTCCTACATTCTTGAAAAAGGTTAACACATTGAGAGAATGATCATTTACTTTTACAATAGAAAAGCTAAAAGGAATAAGAGAAATCAAGGACTGGTCATTTTATTATTTTTCTATTTTATTAAATTCATAGTTTGACTTTGGGTTCTTTCACATTTGCAGGCCAATCCCTACTGTGAGATTATGATAACTTCTCTAGATGGAAACAAATGCTCAGCGGTATTAGCTGTGTCTGCATATAGCCTTGGAATGTGCACTGGCCATGGCACTACTGCAAGCCCTGGCTGCATCTATGGATTGGGCTCTCTCACTGTCGTCTCAAAGCTTCTTCATATCAGAATGCAAAGGCACTGGGGTCAGTATCATTGATCTTGGCCAGAAACTCTACAACTTTCCACTTGGTTGTTTCAGCATGGGCTCTGAGATCCCATAGGAATTCATAGCTTGGAAGATCAGTGTTGGGCACCTACTGGTACTCCAGGTACTTCAGCTTCACCAAATCTTTGGTGATGAGCTTACTGGGCTCACCATAGATGAAGTGCTTCTTCCCAGCAAATACATGCATCATATTTAGGACTTTCCAGGTCTCCTCCTCAGTGGCCCAGTTGCCCTTCAGGAAGATCACACTCAGGAGACTCATCAATAGACCAGTCTTGAGACAACCATTTCTATGACACACTCGCCCATCATTGAGAATGCTCATCTTGCTTACAAGGGATTAGGGCTGAGTGATGGGGTCAACTTCCTTCACATCAACTGCAGACACAAATTGGATGGGCTCAGCAGCTCTTTGTACTTCTGTTTGACAGCCTACAGAATACTTGCTTTTGTAATGGATCCTTTCATTTTATACTAGTAGAGCAGAAACTACTCCAATCCTCCTGCACTCACGGTTGGAAGATCTTGGTGTAAGATCATCTTAGTGGAGGTTGGAGCCTGGGAGATGCTTGTATCTTCTGCATTTTGACTTCTGGCACCTTCAACAGATCTTGTGCCTGAAGAAACTGTGGTGGTAGATGGTGTTCTCAGAGGCTCCTGAGGTGTGCCACTTGACCCAGCAACAGGAGAACACTGGTTACTCTGGGAAGGAACCCCAAAAGGAAGAGAAGAAGACAAGACTTCTTCCTCTGCTAAGGTGGCCTGAGTGTTCTTGAGAACCTGGGTCTCATCTTGGGCCTTTTTGAGATATTCAAAATCTTGGGCAGGGATCATGGGTAGGAGGGCCAGGGAGGATCTTGGGCAGGAAGGCAAGTGATATCTACTCTTACAAAAGGGAAGGTTTACAGGGTGCATATCCCTTCAACAGATAGGTTCCACCTTGCCTTTAATGAAGGACACCTCTGTAGTTTTCTATGACGGCACTAATCTAGGAATACGCAACACTACTTCTGTCTTACTAAGCCTGTTCCTTGAAAATTCTGTGGAAGAATTTAGAGGGAGAGTTAGGTTGCAGTCTCCCAGCCTTGCCTGGGACTTTGTAGGGTAACTTCAGGGGCTGCCATTGGGAGCCCCCTTTCCTGATGGGAGATCTCTCAGTTCACCTTCAAGGCTGTTGATAAAGCCTGGTCCCCCTCACTTGTATTGCTCTGAATTTCACACCTGAGAGGTCCTGGAACTCATAACAGGGAGGTAAAGGGGTGATGTTTCCCACCTTTTACTCATAACTTGAGGTACTCAACACTGACAGCTCTGAGGTGCCCTCTGTATCCTGGGTTCCTTGAGTCCTCAGTCCTCATTCACGGTCCTCACTAGGCTCAACCTAGGGGCTGTGACACCTTTTGCAGACTGGCTTCTGGACCCTCAGATCAAAAATCGGCTTCTCTCAGTCCTGATAGAAATAAGTGAGGAAAAGCCTCAGGTGACAGCCCTGCCCTGAATCTTAGAGCCTGAAAGCAGGTGTAGTTTGACTTCATATTATCCCTTCTATTCAGTGGCAGCTGGTCCCCTCAGCCCTCAAGGTCCTTACCTTGGCTCATGGAAGATCCGAAAATTCTCCTAGAGTAGCTGGGGCAGGGGGCAGGGGACCATTCTCTTAGGCGAATTCCAGGCCAATTGGCACAACTAGCGTTTTGCTAAGAGACCTCTCTGCACCCCACATTGGTGAGTGGCGTCTGGGGTCTTAAAAGCTGCCAAGCTGCCATCCGACGACACAGCAAATGGCCCCAACTCAGCAGGAACGGATGCTCACCGAGGGCCAAAATGGCATGTGGTAAAGACAACCGAGAAGACAGAGAGACCCGCAAGAGTGGGTGCCTACATCGACTTGGGACCGGAAGAACCGGATGGTGCCCGGCCACCACCAGTGATAGCCATGACGGAGCTCACAGAGAGGAGCCTCACTGGCAACACAAGAATAAAAAGAGGTGCATCATGAGATCTCTGCTAAAAGACCTCAACTGATGGTCCAGCGGTTTTGGGGTTCCTCTGAGAGCATGGCCCCAGGCCCTGATGCTGCCCATTCCCATAAATTATAACAAAGGTCCACTCTTTGGACAGGAATGGAATGGACTTGGCAATGCAGAGTAACCATATGTTGGAAGTACTTTATGGTTCTATACATCTATAGGATATCATCTTGCTGACCTCTGGCTGGAGGAAGGGGAGTGGACGGAGAAGAGGGGAAAGGAGACTGTTGCGAGGATGAGACATGTATGGAGCAGAGAGGAATAGTGTGCAGTCACTGGACAGGGAGAGCAGTGGAAGCTGCATATAGGGGGGCATGTAAATTTACATGTGAATGTACATTTTCACTCAGTTATGTTAAATAAAAATTAAAAAAAATTAAAAAAAAAAAATTCTCCTGCTGCTAACCACAGGACATTCCCCTTAGACCAAGTCCCTGATCTCTCTGCGACACCATAGGAGGAAATACAGGTCTGACAATTAAGTCCTCAAATTTAATTGTTCTAAGTGCTACATAACTCGTTGCTGAATATCACTATGGTTACCTTTGAAGTATTCCCCTTGGAAAGCCTTACAGTAATACTAGTGCCTAGTCCACTCTTCAAAACAATTTTGGTACCCTTTTTCTGGAATGGTCATTGTGTGTGGTGGAAAGGTGGCAACTTCACGAACTTAATTGTATAGTTGTCTGTGAGGGAGTTTTTAGCCAGTGAAAAACTAACTGTGCTGAAAAACCCTACCTGCTCACCTGATCTTGTCCTCAATTAATTTTTTCTTTACCTGAAGATAAAGGAAATATGGAAAAAAGGACATTTTGATGACATTCAGGACATCAAGGGTAATTCAACAACGGCTCTGATGGCCATTCCAGAAAAGGAGTTTCAAAATTGCTTTGAAGGGTGGACTAGGGGCTGGTGTCAGTAGATAGCTTCCCAAGGTGAGTATTTCAAAGGTGACAATAGTGATGTTCAGCAATGAGGTATGTAGCATTTTTTCTAGGATGAGTGTGCAAATGTTATTGGCAGTCCTTTATGTAACATGCATAATGATAGCAAGCCCAGCTATCCTAGGAATGCCAGTCTTGGCTGAGATCTCTGTGGTCCCCACAGATTTGACACTGGGGTTTCACTGAATCTTCACTCAGGGTCCTGACCTTGACTCTGCCAGGCCTGGAACTCCCCTCTCTTTCATGTGTGAAGCCCCTCCTCTCACAACAAGTTCTTCCCCTCACTGAGACGTGCCTTGTTAAAGTCAGCCTGATAACCCTGCCCAGGGCCTCTGAGGTCTGAAAACAGGGTTGGACTCTGGTCACCTCACAATTCTGGAGTTTCATTACCACAGAACTCACTCAGCGTTCTGCCCTTGCTTCCTGAGAGGGTATTGGGTCTTCCCTCAGTGCTCTGTTCTTGATTCCATAAAGGGCCTGGGACTTTGCTCCCCACTGACCTGGGCCCCACAACCTCAGACTAAGGCCCTCATAACACTGCAGCCCAGAAGGAGGAAGTTGGGGACTGGTACATCTGACTTTCTCTGCCTGGGTCTTTCCTCAGTACCTGGGTAGAGGGGGCCATGGTCGTTATTCAGGGATCTTACCTTGACACCAAGCAGCCTCTGGGACCCCTGTTTTCTGATCTGAGGCCCATCCAGTTAGACTGAGGATCCCCAAGGAAGATCACACAGAGACCTGCCCTGCCTGCTGTCAAATATGGAAAGCACCAGGCTGGGCACGTCTCTGTGTGAGCCTTTATAATCTTGTCTGGTCAGTTTCTCACTCCTTATTCTTTGGGGTCCTCGTCTTGTCTCCTGTGTCTGTAATGAAGGCTTGCTCTGAAATGTCACATCCCGGTAACTCTTGGGCAGTTTACCTGTTGCACACCATGCAGAGAATGGATCCCTGTCCCAGAGGGATGTGAGGTGGCATGCTGCAACGCAGGCAGGAGGCCCAGGACAGGTGATGGGTTGTCAGATACTGAGAAATACACACATGCACGCATGCACACATACACGCGCGCGCGCGCACACACACACACACACACACACACACACACACACACACACACATCTATTCCTTCCCTTCACCGCTTAGAGTTAATTTTTTGTGTAACTTCTCAAGCATCTCACTCCCCTACAATAGAACCTGGACCAGATAACTACAAGCCCCTGATCTTCTGAGGTTAACTGACGTCATCTACGAAGATGACCATATAGACACTGATTGTGTTGATTCTCTTTCCTCATTCATCTCACTTCTTTTGATATGTATATTGCTCTGCTTATGTACTCTAATTCAGTACACTGTGTGCAAAGCCCTTCTTAACTCTTCTGATACAGTCTGGAGTACTGAGAAGGAAAGTAAAAAATATGATCTATCTGAGGATGAGAGGAGAGGAACAGTGTGGGCTCTAGAGGAACTGAAAGCAGAGGTGGAGTCCAGCTGTGCTGCTTACCACCTCATTAACTTGGGAACACTGTGGGTTCTTCATCCGCCTAGTGAGCTTCCTAAGCTCTGCCTTAAAGGACTTACAGAATATTAGTACAGAGCATAAAAAACCTAGCATGGTGACTCAAAAATAATGGGCCTTTAATGACTAATACAGGAGATGGACTGATAAACAAAAGCTGAGCAGTTCAAATCCATCAACCACTCCTTGGGAACCCTATGGAGTAGTTCTATTCTACCATTATGAAAATTTTAACCACAGAGTTCTGGGATTTTTTTTTTTACCTTAGTCTCTGGTATTATTATTACTGAGTCTAGGAGACATCAGAGTATATGCAGTGCTCTTAGACAAAGAACACTGTACCAGTCAAAAAATCTTCTGAGAAAGTACAGCTACATCAAATTGTTCCCATTATAGTAACTGTTATTTAATGTTGGAGTGGAGTTGACTTCTGTCCCAGAATGATATGAGATGGGACACAATAGCACAAGGCAGGAGGTTCAGGACAGGTGGTGGGCAGTCACAGAGGAAAACAAATTAAACTACATTGATGCTTTCCTTTTCTTTGCCTCCTGGACTCAAAACTCCAAGATTTTTGTCATGGTGCAACTACTCTCCCTCCCAGATGCCCTTTTATCCAAACTACTGTTATTTACATTAATTTCAACCTCACCAGAAGCCTAGCCTTCCCCTGGAGTTTGCTTATGTCACTCAAAATAACTTAATTAAAATGTATTGTAATGGAGGGGGCTGTGGCTGTCCCAGTTCAGGACAAAGAATGCCAACCCAGTGGAGTTTGGGCATCTCACTTCAGGGGACCATCTCCCTTAATTCTCAGAAATGCCCTTAAGACATTGGGCGTAAAACATCTCATTTGAGAACTGAATTCAAATACACTGAAACAATAACAAAATAAACCTTCTTTTCCAGCCAGTGTGGAGATTTCTTTCCTATCAATCTAGAATATCAGAATCAATCGTAAGAATAGTCTTCTATGCCACAGTTTTGTCTCTCTCTGCTCTGAAACACACAAGCTGAGGGTCTGGCTTCTGTTCACCGCTCCCACAGCCTCATCTAGCCCACCACCCAGCTAATTTGAAAATTCTATACCACTGATGGCTTTGCCAACCCCAAGTCCCACAGGGCCTCTCTCAGGAAACTGACACTTGAGTGCCTTCATCTGGGGCAGCCCTTCTCACCAACTTTTTACTTTTCATAGATAGCTCAGCATCTTATATGACTGCAGCTCCTCGATTCAAACTTTATAGGCAGGGCTGGATCTTAACATTCTCCTGCCCAGCTCTAGAGCTGAGCCTTACAAAGAGCAGATAATTCATGCTTAGGGAGTAAAAGAGCCAGTAATCAGGTAATCTACTTCATTAGGATCTCGTTTAACCACATTCTAGAATGAGCTAAGCATATCCAGGTACACACAGTTTGATTTTACAAAACAGTAGGTGATAAAGAAATAAGGAAAGCAAAGAATTGATCATGTTTTATTTTCCCTCCTGCTATTTCAGCATCCCAACAATTTAACTTTGGGGTTCTTTGGCACTTCCAAGAAAATTTCTACTCTTCTAGCAGATGATCTGAGCTAGATGGTGAGGAAATGTCATAAGCCAGTAGAGGGTGACAGAAGATGATGGACGTAGCCCTAGATAATGTACTGACCATGACCATTGGGTCAGCCTCCACTGCAAGTCTTGTTTGGGCTTTCTCTTTTTCTCCTCGCAGAGCTTCTTCATACACGGATAAGAGAACACTTGGAGTCACATTATTGACCTTGGCCACGAACTCAAGGATTTTAATCCTGGAAGTTTCATCATGGGCTTTGGGACCCCATAGGAATTCATAGCGTGGAGGCTCAGAGTTGGGCACCTGCTGGTACTCCAGGTACTTCAGCTTCACCAAATCTTTCGTGATGAGCTTCCTGGGCTCCCCATAGATGTAATGCTTCCTCCCAGCAAATACACGCATTGTATTCAGGAATTTCCAGATCTCCTCCTCTGTGGCACGGTTGCCCTTCAGCAGGATCATACCCAGGAGAGTCATCAGTAGGCTGGTCTTGGGAAATCCCCTTCCAGGACGTACTCTTCCCTTGTTGGGAAGGTTCAGTTTGCTGACAAGCGCATAGTTCTGAGTGGTGGAGTCAACTTCTTTCACCTCAACTGCAAACACAATCTCGATGAGCTCAGACGCTCTCTTGAGGATCTCGGAGAAATAGCCCTCGTACTTTTGGTTGACAACTTCCATGATATCTGCCTTTGTAATAGGCTGTTTCATTCTATACTTGTACAGCAGGATCTGTGCCAATAAACTTGCCTTCATTTCTAGAAGGTCTATATGTAAGCTCTCAGCATCTGAGAAATTTGGACCGTCTTCATCTTGGCTGTTAAAATCGTCATCTAAACTTGTGTCTACACAAAAAGTACTGGTAGAAGGGCTTCTCTCATACACTTCGGGGGTATTGTGTGACTCGTCTGCACAAGAACCTTCAGAAAGACCTTCAAAAATAGGGGAAGGGGTAGAGAGAGACTCTTCTTCCACGTCTGTTGTGGCCCGAGCACCGTCCAGATCCTGGCTCTCATCTCTGGCCTGGCGACGTTTCTTATGAGTTTTTCGGAGCTTCTTCTTCCTATGTCGAGGCATGATGAACCTGGTCAGGTACAGTAGGCAGGATAGTGGGCAGGAAGGCAGGTGATTCAGGCTCTCACGAAGAGGAAGGCATAGAGGGTGTGCACCCCTTTAGCAGGCAGGTTCTACTTTGGCTGTAACAAAGAATACCTCTGCAATCTTCTGTGAAGGCACTGATCTAGGAACACACAAGGCTACTTTACTCCTGACAGCCTCTCTTTGAGAATCTCTGGAGAAAGTTAGAGGAGACCTTAGGCTGCAGCCAGTCAGGTCTGCCTGGGGTTTTCCAGAGATGTCATCAGGGTCTTATGATGGGGAGTCTTCTACTCTGGAAATGGGGTCATTGCAGTTAACATATCAAATGTCATGTTAACTGTTGGCAGATCTTGGCCCCCTTAACTTCTGCAGCTTGAAACTGACACCTCAAATCAAGGCAGATGCCTCCCTGACACCAAAGGTACAAGTGAAGGAGCACTTCAGCCTACTGTACTGGTCCAGGGATACCAGGTGTTAACAGATCAGTGGAGCTTCTCTGTCCTAGTCTCACTTGCAGACTCCTCAGTTTTCTTTCAGAGTTCCCTTCACCTGGCCTCCATGTAGTACCTTGGACACTGCCATTTTGTTGACTTGTGGCTGTACCCTCAGACCAAGAATGTCACCTTCCTGAGATCTGATGTAAACAAATGAGACAAAACCACAGCCTGACATCCCTGGCCTGGACCTCCAAGAGTTGCAAGTAAGGGAGGGACTTGGATTTATTGTTATCCCTTCTATTTAATGGTAGGTGATCCCTTTAGTACTTGTCTTGAACCCTGGGATGGCCCAGGACACCTCCCTCCATTGTCCTGAGGTCTGTCCCCAACCATTAAGGCTAGTATCTCTGTGAAACATCCTAGGAGATTCAATAGTTACCTCATGTGACCACATCTGTCTGGATATCCCTAGGCTGACTGAGATAAGGGGATAGATTCTATGATTCTCCCATTGTTAGGGGTAGGATGGTACCTGGAACCCTGAGTATCTTCACCTCGACTCCAGGAAATCCAGGAAATTTTTACACTGCTGATCTTAGGTCATCCCCTTTACATCAGGTACCTCACCCACTGTGACATCATCAGAGGAAGTCATCAGAATTCATTATGTCAACAATGCCCAAGTATCCCAGGGGTGCCAGCAGGACAGGGCTCTTTGCAGTATCCTCAATTCTGATGGGGGAAGTTCCCTCCATCCACACTCAGGGTTCTTACCTTGATTCCTGGCCAGTCCTGGGGCTCCTTCTTTTGCTTACCTCAGGCTACCCTTCAGACGAAGACCCACACCAGGGCCTGCCAGGGCTGCCACCATGGGTGGGATCTGTCTCATCCCACCGTTCTGCAGTCAGTGGTCACCATACAACTTATTCAGGTTTCCATGTTGATTCTTGTCAGGTCCTGAGATGCTTCCCTCTACTGACTTGCTGTGTCCTACCACCTCAGATCTAGGCCCTTACCTCCCTGAGGCTCCAGAGGAATGTCACTTAAGTGTACCCATGTCTGAGTCCTCCTACAGATGACTTCATGATTCAGATTCCATTGAATCCTATATTTTGTGTGCTGACGTGTACCCTCAGTCCTCATTCAGGATTATCAGCTTGACTACTGGCAGGCCCTGGGTCTTTTATGTCTTCTGGTCTGAATTAATGCTATTAAAGCCACTGGTCTCACGGTCTTGGGAGCCCTGAATTATAAGCGAGGGTATTTTTACACTGACAGCCATGTCTGAGGCCTGTATGTCTGAGAGAAGACACAAGTCTGTCTCTCTGTGACCCCATATATTCTGGGGTGTCCTTATATTGGTTCCTATTTCTCTGATTAAAGGCTACCTGGAAACTGCTATATCCCTGCAAACTCTTGAGCAGTTTCCCCACTGCAACCATCAAGGAAACTGATTCCTGGTCTCAGAGTGAAGAGTGATATGAGATGGAAAAACTGCAGCACAAGGCAGGGGAACCAGACCAGATAACGAACTGTCAGAAAAAACAACACTGCTCGAGTCCCTCTACTTACCATCCAGACTTAGACCTTTACATAAATCTCTTCTAAAAGATTTAGTTCCACAGGGAAGGAAATGGACCTCATAATTTTGTGAGCCCTTGATCTTTTCCTGGGGCTGATCTTTTTTGAGGAGTCTCCAGGTGGTGTAAATGGTTAAGAGCTGGACTATTAACCACAAAGTTGCAGGCTGGGACCCACCCAGGGGTGCCTTGAGAGAAGGGTGTGGTGATCTAATTCCTAAGGGTCTTAGCCTTGAAAACCCTGTGGAGTACACTTCTATTCTGCAGCCCATGGGGTTACTAAAAATCAGCTCAATAGGAACTAGTTTTGTTTTGTTTGATCTTTTGAGGATAACCAGCATTGCATTTGCACATGGTAAGAGTCAGCGTGTATTATCTCTGGCTTTTCTTTATTCATATGGCAGATTTATTATGGTATCCTTATTGTACAAATGATGTATTCTAGAACAAGATTTTGGGCACGTGATCCTCTATGGCAATCTGGTAGAGTAAGAAGTGAATGAAGACGCACAAGGTCAGCCTCCAGCACGGAGGGCTGGGGCCCCAGAAAGGTTCAGACCAGGGGTCTAAGTTAAGTCTATCACTTACCAGCACTGTGAACCAGAGACTAATGCAAGATTTTCATCTGCCTACTGATTCTGATTGAACCCTACCAGGTATGACTGTAGACAGCTAAGGAATGTATGCCAACCACTTGCCATAGAGCTTGGGTCTTGAAACAATGGCAGTTATTGCTATCATTTCTTTGAGCCCACATGATGCCAATTTGCACTCAGAGAATTTTTTTTTCTGTTAAATATTCAATAGTAACTATCACTCTATGGCAAAGAAACCTATGTCATGAAAATGCCACTTAGCAAGTAAAACGAAGAACCATTCCCCATGAGAACATCTGTTGTTTCTTTTGTGTGTCAACCTCTCTTTTCTAGTTCTATGCAACTCAAAGCTCCTGTTGGTGTCAAGTATTAACAGTGCCCCTTCCTCCCAGCTGCCTTACCATCCCAACAACCTCTGTTTGAATTCACTTCATCATCACCTAAAATTTAGCCCTGCCTTACAATTTGCAAACTTACATTGAAGATGTTTTGGTGGTTGTCATCCAATCGATTCCAAGTTAAGGTGCCTTGATGTGTACAGAGGAGAACTGCTCCACACAGGTTTCATGGCCATGACCTTTAAGAAGCTGATCACCAAGACTGTTCTCTGCCATACCTCTAGATGGACTCTAGAGCACCAAGTTTCTGGCTAGTTGTCAAGTGATTAACCATTTGCAACGCCTACAACTTACATATTCGAGAGAACCTAATTCCAAAGTACCTTCAATGGAGTGAAAGAAAGTGCCAGAACAGGGGCTTCTTCACATCTCTGCTCCAGAGAATAACATTCTATTTCTGAGAAACTTCCTAGAAATGATGTGCATAACATATTCACTCAGTGCATGTGTTCAGTTGTATTGGGACAGAAACATGGGTCACCTTCTAGTCTTGCCCCACATGGGGATTTCTCCCTGGATTACCCCTAATCCCAGAAGAAATGGGAGGAACTGGGCTCCATTCCAGGTTGAGCCTCTCCATGCTAAGACACATTATGGGAGTATCTGGCCCTGTGGAGCTCTGCCACAAACTCTTAAGACTTTTCCACCTACCATCTAACCATCACCTCCACCGATTCCATATGCTTCCCAACCCACGCATCCCTCCTAACTAAGACATCGAAGTTTTCCAAGGTACCAGAATGCCAGGGCACATGGCGTTTGTGTGACAGGGAATCTCCAAATTGCTAACTTCTTTCTGCTAGTTCCTAGGTTTTGAAGAGTATGTCAACTTCCTTCTCATTTCATAGCTGCAATAGGACTCTTGCAGTCTTTTCACAGAAGCTATGACTCCTTTGCCTAAAGCTCTCAATACTAACATGAAGCCTTCCAAGGAGCAGATGCTCTACTGCTGTCTGGGGAAAATAAGAGCCGGTGAACCAGAGGCTGAATCATTACGATTTGTTTTCTCCCACATCCTTGAAGAAGTAAAATGAAATCCAGCCACATATATGCTTTACCTTTACTCAAACGAGTAAGAAAAACCTGGATTTAACCACCTTCTGGTTTTTCTGCCTCTATCTTTGGATCCCAACTAATGATTGTGGACTTCTTTAACATTCCTCAGGACATTCCTATTCCAATATGATGTTAACTTGTTCTGGATCACAAAAATAAGACAGATTCAAGGATTTTCCATTTGTTTTACACAATATAAAACTGTTACTCCTAAATCTGAAAAGCAGTAATAAATCTTGAGGGAGAATTTAGATTCCGAATCTAAATAAACCTTCAATTAAAAGAAACAACATTTGAAAAAGATCAAAAACAAACTAAATCTACAAGTTACTCAAATATAACTAGAACACAAGAATATGCTCGTGTGCTCCCTCCACCCACCCTACCTCCAGTGCTTAAGAGGTCAACAGCCATTTCCAATAACAGAGTGAAAAATCTATACTGGGTTACTGAGGAGACTTCAGTGTTCACTTTCAAGGCCATCAAATCAAGTGCTGCCAGGACCTAGGACCCTCCCCTATATTGCTCTGCAATGACACAACAAATCCCTCTGGGACCCATAAAAAAGAACTAAAGCAGCAGCTCAGTCAGCATTGCTGTCTCAGGGATGACAGCACAGTGGGGCCTGTTCTGTCTTGTGTTCCTTAGAGGCCTCAATCCTTCATTAGCGTCCTCACCATGGCTGCCCATTTTCACTGGGTCTCTCACCTCCCTGAGATGCCCTGGGAGTTAGTGAGCGCAAATCACTAAGTCACCATGCCAAAGTCCCCCAGGTCTGAATGCAGAGGTCGGGATCCCTGTATGTCCCCCTTTGTTTCTGGGAGGAGTTACCTCATCATTACTCAGTATCCTCTTCCTGACTCCTGTTAGGGACAATGTATCCTGTTTCTGCTGAGTAGGCCTCCTCATTAGTCCAAGGACTTCATGACCCTGAGACTACCTGTCCTCAGGAACAAATCAGGGAGCACCTTAGCCTGACACCTCTGACCTTGGCTCCCCTGAGACAGTAACAGCGGGGGGATTTTCTGTATCCTACCCTCTCCTTCAGAAGTAGGGGCATATGTGTGAAGAGGGGTTAATTCCCTTTTGATTTTTAAAGAATTTTTACTTTGGCTCTTGCCATGTTCTGATATTTGTCTCTGCTGACTTTGGGCTTAAATTAAGGCCCTCCTCTCCCAGAGGCATCCCAAGTAGGAGTCCAGAGTCACCTGAACTAGCCAAATTTATCCTGGGCTCTAAGAACCAATTGTAGTAGCAAGGCTTAATGCAGTCCTCCTCATTTGGGGTTGAGTGGCCCCAGTACCTCAACCACGTCTTCCCCTAGACTCTGCACCATGCCTGGGACCACACCCTCTGCTGATGTGAGGCCACACCCCTCGGACCAAGGGCCAATATATCCTTAGTCCTCCGAGGTGCACATCGGACTGTGCTGTGTTCTTTGCAGGCTGTTTTGGGAATACTGGGGCAGCCAAAGGCAGTGGGACTACCTGGCTCCAGATTTCTCAGTTTGATGATGCTCTCTTTCCTCACTCAGGCTTCTCAGCTTACTCCTGGGTAGGATCTGGGACTCCTCCCTCCACTAACTTGAGTCTGCATGATAGCCAGTGTGCTTTCTGCTTCAGACTAAGGCCCTCAGCTCCCTAACAGGAGTCAGGGTGCTGCCTACTTGGCAACCCCTGCCTGGGGACTCCCAGAACTAAGAGCAGAAGCAGGTTGGAATTCATCTTCTTTTGGAGAGAGGCCTTCTCATTAGCACTGAGTTCCTCGCCTGCCCCACAGTTAAATTCTAGGTCTTTTCCCTCTTCAGAACTGGCATGCTTCCTTGGACTAAGGCCCCTGCCTTTGCAAAATTTTGCAGGCAGGCCTAAGTCAGCTGGAGGCTTTGAGCTGAAGGTGGTGAGGGAGGATTTTCTGGAAGCGCCTCTGTTCTGGGCTAGGTTTGTCCTTTCGTCACATTTGCTGTCCTCACTTGGACTCCTGGTCTATCCTAGGATTTCACCCTCCTTTGGTTGTTGCCAGGATGTCTTAAAGGCCACAGATGTGTATGCGGTTCTTGGACCTCTCTGATCAAGAATGAACAAATGTGACACACAGAATCTCTCTATATGAGCAAAATTTTATTAAAGAGGCTTGCAAGTGGAGATGAGGAGTACCAAAGCAATACTTACCCCATCTCCCTGAACAAAGTTTTTGTCAAGACTTGTAAAGGCTTTGGGGAAGGAAGTGTCTCATGTTTTAGTCAAATTGGAGGTGGGAAATTCCAGGAAGTGGTGAGGCTAGGGAAATCAGCTTGCACACACTTTTTTTGTACAAAATAGAGTCTGCAGCAAAGGCTTCTGGGAGACACTGGCAGGACTTCTTATGGGATTTTGCACATGAGCACTCCTTTGAAATAGTGGCTCAAGTCTCAGCATTAGCTTTATGCTCTTGTGGGCATCTGCTGGAAGGTCACACAGTGCTCATACCTGGCACCACTGCACAAGCTCCTAGAATCAGCACATTCTGGTTCCTTCTGTGAAACAATTGAGGGAGTTCTTATTCTTTTGATATCTGTGGTATATTAGTCAGTACTTCTGGTGAGAACACCCTCATCCTATTCACAACGTAATCATCCTTGGGGGTTTCCAAACTACCAAAAGGGCCTTGTGTGCTTTTCCTATGTCATAATGATGAAAGACGATAGCCCTTCACACCGGAAGTCATGCCTACTGGCAATATCTAGATGGAAGTAGGGGCCACAAATATCAAGCCAAGATTGTTTGGGGTTCTGAGGGTCAAGGCTATTGCAGGGCCCACAAGGACCAACAGAAAATGTGGTGCTTTTTGTACCCCACTTTTCTGCAGTTCACCGTTCACCTCAGTGACCTTCAGTGTCCTCACCTTGAATCTTGACCAGTCCTAAGACTTCTTCCCTCTCTACTTAAGATAGATCACACGTACACCACACCCAGCAGAAGGCATGTCTTCCTAGCAGTTCCTAGATGGCCACCAAGACACATCACACCTGTGCAAGGGTGTAGGGCTGACTTTGGTGTTCAGGGTTGTTGGAGGTGAGCCTCCAAAGGGTAACAGTAAGGATGGGATCCTTGGGATCCTGCTGTTCTGGAGTGGGTGGCATTTTAATGTTCCCACAAGGTCCTCACCTTGATACCTATCAGAGCCTAAAAGTTCCACACATAAATATGGACTCACAGGCTCAGAACAGCTTCCTCCCCATGATCAGACCCTAAAGGGAGAGGTCAGGGTGAGCCTCACCATGCATTTGCCTGGGGTCTCACTGGAGTGAGAGCTGTGTCACTGCTCCATGTAGATCTTGTTTAGGGAGTAGATCACCCAGTTAGCACTCAGGGTCCACACCTTGCTCCAGTTATGGGCAAGACCCCTCCCTCTGCAGAGCTGGGGTGGTCCCTTTATATTGAACCCTCCATGTGGGAGACCACTCATGAAGAAACAAGGACCTCTCTGTCATATACCTTTCCGAGAGGCTTCTTGGGGCACAGAACAAAGGCAATTACATCTTTTCCTCCTTCTCTTGGTGGAGTTCCCACTCCTAACACTCAGGATCCTCATCCTAACTGCTTTGAGGGCCTGAGTCTCCTGTATCTGTAGTCCTGGGGCCTGCCACAAGACATGATACTCTCTAGGGATTACTGAGGGCACTCTGACAACTCTGCCCTTGGCTTCCCCAGGCTGACAGTACAGGATATTTTGTGTGACTTTTTCTGACTAGGTGTGGGAATGTTCCCTCAATCCTCATTTAAGATCCTAATCTTGAACCTGATCAGTCCTGGAAATCCACTCTCTGTTGGATATGAGGCTGGTCCACTCAGATCAAGGTCTTCACTGACCTTGAACCTCTGATTTGGAAGTGAGGGTGATTCACATGCAGCCAGGACTGTTTGAGAGCTCTGAGGGCCAACCTCAGGGCCAAAATTTGATGAAATCACTTTCTTCCTGGGAGAGCTCCCGATTATCTTCGTTCAAGGTCTTCACGTTGTTGTCTGTCAGAGTCTGAGTATCCTAGCTCTGCTAAGTTGTAAGGTGTTCTTATGCCAAGGTCTCAAGACCCTTAGAAACATGAATGATAACTTAGGTGATGCTAAATCTGGTGGCACTATTTGGGGCTCTCTAGGTTTGAGAGCAAGCCCTACTGGTCTTTGCGTAGTCCCTAAATTCGGGTGTCTTTTTCTTCTCTGTTCTCATTCATCAGGGACACCTTCTTACCTCCTCTTTGATTAAAGGCTTCCTGAGATATTCCACACTCTGGCAAACTGGAACAATTATGCTACTTCAAACCTTGTAGAGATTGGGTCCCAGAGTAAGGAGAAGCACAAGTTGGGGAAGCTTCAATCAAAGACAGGAAGCCCAACACAGGTGGTGGACTGTCAGAAAAATGTGCTAATTTAATCCTTTTCTTCTTCAGTCACACCTAGAGATCCATGTAACCTTTGTTCTAACACAAGTTCTGAAAATTAAGTCTGCAAACTTAATTGTTCTAAGTGCTACATGCCTCATTGCTTAATATCACTATGCACCAATGCCAGCACCTAGTCCACCCTTCAAAGCCATTTTAAAACTCTTTCTGGAGTGACTATAGCACACCATGGCATGGTGGCAAGTTCATACACTTAATTGTATGGTTTTCTGTGAGCAAGTTTTTAGCCAGTAAACAAATAACTGTATTGGAACACCCTACCTACTCACCTGATCTGGCCTCCAATGATTTTTTCTTTACCCAAAGATAAAGGAAATATGGAAAGGAAGACATTTTGATGACATTCAGGACATTAAGGGTAATACGATGACAGCTCTGATGGCCATTTTAGAAAAAGAGTTTCAAAATTGCTTTAAAGGGTGAACCAGGCACTGGCATCAGTGCACAGCCTCCCAAGGGGAAGGTAACCATAGTGATATTCAGCAATGAAGTATGTAGCTCGTTTTCTAGGATGAGTTTGCAAACTTAATTGGCAGTCTTATAGATCTACTTTCCACAGGCAGTGATATTTAAGTTTAACTCATTGCAGTCAATTCAACTCCAGTGAAATGCAAACTTATGTATTACAGATTAAAACTGGCCTATAAGACTTCCTTGGCTGTAATCTTTACAGAAACAAATTGCCAGGTGTTTCTTCTGTGGTCCTTCTGGATAGGATTACACTGCTAACCTTCATGTTAGAAATCAAAGACAAAGCTCCCCCCGCCCCCACTCATAAGTGGGTGTCATATTTATCTAGTGCTGCTATAGTCTAAATATCCAAATTCAGTGACCTGGCATTAGGGAAAGTCTTTCTCTGCTGGTTCCAGGGGAAGGCGCTGAACTTTCTGTAGCCTCTGACTCTTAGGCTCTTGGAGATATCTTGTGTGGTGACATCTATCTTTCCCAACTTGTGCTTTCTTGCTTAGTCTACGTGCCCCTTCCCATCTCAAAATATATTGACTTAAGACACCTAGTAGGGGTTTGAACAAGACAAAATACTGCTGTGAAGAATTTTCTGTTTCAGAGTGATGCAATAAGAGAGAACTGCCCCACATTGTTTCCAAGGCTGTAAATCTTTACAGAAGGTGACTGTCAATTTTTCTCCCTTAGAACAGCTGTTGGGTTGCCTTAAGACATACCTTACTGTTTTGTTAACATGACAGTACACATTTCCAAATGTGAATGTAGTCATAGATGTAAGTTAGGATTTATGACACTTAATTTGGGGGAGCATAAATTAATCCATAGCAAGGAGTTTATACTTGAATGTGGGTGTTGGATAGATTTCCCCACCTTAATTCAACACAAAGCACCTAGAATTGCTGTCGAGGACCAGATATTCAACTTCCTGGCTGCCCTTCCATCTCAATCCCTGCCTGAAGTTTAGGTTCACTTGGAGTTTGTAAAGTGACACCCAAGACAAAGTAGTTGTCACATCCTTTCAGTGGAGTGCACTCTGGCTCCCTCAGCCCAAGGCAAAAGGTACTAACAGTGGCTACCTGATGGGAATGGAGTACCTCCCTATTTCTCAAAAACTTCCTGTAAATGAGGTGTATAACAAACCCAGGCAGTGCTTATGTTCAAATACCGTGAACAAGAGCACAGCACACCATCCAGGTGGGGATGTCTTTCTGGTTTACCACAATCCCTGAGTCGCTATGAAGAGCTGGTCTCCAACCCAGGTTTATCCTCTAAAGGCTGACACACACATGGCAGGAATGTCTCACCTTGCCCCTCTACCTGCTATAGCCTCATCTGAACACCTGCTCTTCTCATTCACTACCTTTCCCTATGCTATGCTCCCTATGTTAAATTTCTCAGTATCCACTGACAGATTCAAGTTTCTTAAGGCCCCGTATAACCCTCCCTGAAGCCATTCACACTAGAAGGAACCCTAAAGTGCTCATTCTTTTCTTATTAGTCCCTAAGTCTTGGACAGTATTTCAATCTACTGGTTATTTCACAGCTGCTCTTAGACTTTACAATCTATGCACAAAGGCTGCAACACCTTGACTTAATGGGCTAGAATGAAGTTGTTCAGAGAATAATTGCTTAGTTACTGTTTGGTAAAAATAAGAGCCAGTGAGTAAGCCATCAAATCATCACGATTTATTTTCTCTCACATGCTTGAATAAGCTAAACAGATTCTAGCACGTGCAAGTTTTATTTTTACCAAAAGGAAAAGGGAAATGAAGGACTGTCCAACTGTTATCTTTTCCATATCTATCTTGTGATCCCAAATAATTTGTGGACTCCTTTAATATTCCCTTGCATATCCCTATTCTGACACCACATTAACTAGCTCTAGAAAAAAAAATAAAAGACTGCAGGACTTTCATTTTTACACAATGAAAAGTTATCATTCAATCTGAAAAACAGCAATAAATGCATTAGGGTGAATTCAGATTCTGAATCTAAATAACCTTCAGTGAAAAGGAAAACCAGTTGAGAAATTCGAAAAACCAGTTGCCATCAAGACAATTCTGACTCACTGAGATCCCCCTTGTTGCAAAGTAGTATGCTGCCTCATGGGGTGCTCAAGGCTGTGATCTTTGGAAAGCAGATCACTAGGTCTTTCTTCCCACACATCTCTGTGAGGGTTCAAACTGCCAACTTTTAGTTTTTTAGCTGAACAATTAACCATTTGTGCCAACTGTGACTCTACTTTGGTGGCAGTCCATTTATTTGCCTGAGAGACATTCTATAGAGATGAAAAGAAAATGGAATTCAGAGAAACAAGGTCAGCCTATGGCTGTGGATGGAACAGTGTGGGCTCCAGGAAATTCATACCAGGGTTCTAACCTAGCTTGGTCATGTACTATAACTGCAAATTCACACTCATTATCAACTTGTGATTTGCAACATTTTACAAGTCATTCATCACCTAATTAAGATAGGCAAACCTTGTCTTAGAGGAGTGATTAATATAAATACTGGCTTAGAAGAACCTGCAAGATGTCTGGCTACTACTAGGACTTCGATGAAAGGCATTTATCATTATGTTGCTTTCTTACCCAGACAATACCACCCTCCTCTGTGTAAACTTTCCTTCTCTTCTTATTTTTAATCTAGAAGCTGTCAGAGAATATGCAATGCTCTGAGACAAAGAACATCAATACAGCTGAAAATTCTCCTTATCAAGTAAAACTAAGTAGGTATTTTCCCCCACTAGTAAACCAGCTATTTAATTTGGATGTAGCCTTCTCTTTTCTAGATGGATGCATCTCAAAGCTCCTGGAAACAGTATCAAGGAACAAATTGTCCCATCCTCTCAGCTTCTCTTGCATCCAAATCTATCTTTTCATTCATTCCACCCCCATCAAAGCCCCTCCATTAGAGTTCATGAGATTGCACTCAAAACACCCTTTGTCACCAAGATGATTCTGACACTTCGTGACACCCTGTGTGTCAGAGTAGAACTGTGCTCCATAGAGTTGCTAGTGGCTGATTTTTCAGAAGTAGACTGCCTAGCCTTTCTTCCTAGGCACCTCTGAGTGGACTCACAATTCTAACATTTCAGTTAACAATGGAGTCCTTTACTTGTTTGTATTTCTCACTGAGAATAACGGAATTAGAGTACCCTTTAAGGGACTGGGCCCTGGCTGTCCAAACCCTAGGCAAAAAGTCGATTCTGTACATCTAACCTCTAGAAAGTATCCTCTTATTTTTCAGAAACTCCCTGGAGATGTGAAGAAAACACCTAGTTTGTGCTCTAAGTTCAGCTGCATGAGGAAAAGAGCAAAGAACAACGTCCATTTCTGCCCAGGTGAAGTGTTCACTCTGGATGAGGCCAAGATGGTAGAATAGACACATGTCTCCTCAATTCCCTCTGAGAACTAAGGCCTAGAAAAATAAGTGAATGGAGCAATACGGACATTCTTGGAGATCCAAGATCTAGTGTAGGGTTGTGAGATTGAACTGGGTGACATGAAGGGAGAAATTACCTCTGTTGGAGGCAAGGCAGCAGTGCACTGAGTCCTGATTCTGCTGGCACATTGTTTGAGAGACTTACAGGTATGGACACCTTCTTTGTTAGCTGGAAGACTGGGACTGGGACTACCAAGCCTGTGAGCCCGGCACGAGCCGGCTACTACACTGAACAGCAGTGCTTAAGTAAACAGTGTATTCCTCAGCATAAAGACTGTTCTTGGGACAGCAACATCTAGGGATCTCAGCTGCAGCTGCTGATCTAGGGTGCCAATGCCCATCTACCCTCCCATCTCTGAGCTGTGCCATATGTACTGTAGACTCAGTGCATAAAGGCAGCTCAGGTGGGATGACATCTTGGTCAGATGAGAGGTAGAGTTAACCATGTCTGAGGCTTCAGCTTTGGGCTAATTCCTATGCTGAGAAAAAGTGCCTGTCCAAATAGTGTTTCTCCCAGAAAGAAAGCTGTTTTTAAGATGCTCGTACCTAGGGATCACAGTGGGAGCAGGTGGGCAGTGCCCTAACTTCTCCACTCCTTAAGCCATGTCACATCATCTGGGGACAGTGTATGAGGTGCCATCTCTGTCAGCCAGGAGGCAGGGTCTGCCACCCCTGAGGTCTCAGTTTCTTTCATTTGCTGCTAGCCAACACCTCTATTGACAGAACGGCAGCTTTTATGTTAAGAGTAGCTGGAGAAAGCAACAGTGACTGGTTCCTGAGTATGG
This sequence comes from Heterohyrax brucei, assembly GCA_028571685.1. NCBI lineage: Eukaryota > Metazoa > Chordata > Mammalia > Hyracoidea > Procaviidae > Heterohyrax > Heterohyrax brucei. The sequence goes on along the minus strand of CM053166.1, from coordinate 35,379,734 downwards.
TTGTGCCATTTCTGCCACCCCTCACTGAGCAACATTGTAAGGATGGCTAACGGACCCCCAGAGTGTCCATAAGTAAGTTGCAGTCTTTGCTAGTCCAGAAGTGGGGCCTGTCACCTCTGAGGGCCTGGCTGCTTTCAGCAGCTGCTGGACAGAGCCCTTCTCAGTAGAAAAGCTGTTTTTAAGACAAACACATCTAGAGAACACAGTGGTCCCTGGCAGCTGAGTGTTGTGGCATCCTTCTGTCCTCCCATCCCTGAGCTACACCACAGTCTCAACAGGTGTGACAACAGAGAGTCGGAACAAGTAGCTCACCACCCCTAGCAGTCAGGAGGCAGAGCCTACTACCTTTCTGAGCCTGGCTGGGGCCAGCCACTAAGCCGAGCAGAATCACAGGGCTTGACAGTGTCTGTATTGCCAGAGAAGCTATACATAAGTGAGCTGAAACTAAAGAAGACAGTGGCTGCTGGCCCCCAAATCAAGTAGTGGCATTACTCACTCCCTTCTTAGAACTATGCCACAGCTCCCTCTGGTGTAACACTGGAGAAACTGAACAGCTTTTTGATATCGTGAAGAAGACAATCAATATCTGTTTAGAGAAACAGATCACCATGGATCCAGAAAACTCCCAAAATAAAGAATCAAAAAACTTCACAGATGAAGAAGACTTTCTCAGATTATTGAAGGTAGAATACAAAAGATTTATGTATAGAACCCTTCTATAGATTAAACAAAATGCAGAACAAAATGAAAAATTAAGTATGTTATATGAACTGCTAGAACATCAATGATCTGAAATCCAGATCAATAATATAATTACAGAATTAGACAATTCAATGCAAAGCCAAAGAGCAGGATAAAGGAAATGGAATACAAACTAGTGAGCTTGAAGATAAAGCAACTGACACCAGCATTCATGAGGAGAAATCAAATAAAAGAAACAAGAAAAATGAAGAAACATTAAGAAGCATGTGGGACTCTATCAAGAGGAATAATCTGTGAATATTTGGAGTTCCTAAACAGAGAGGGATAGCAGAAAATACAGAGAGGATTGTTGAAGCTGCTGACAGAAAACTTCCCTGACATCATGAAAGAAGAGAATATATTCCAGATGCTTATTGAACACTACAAAGATTAGACTCCCAAAGAAAGGCACCAAGACATATTATAACCAGGTTTAATACAGTGAAACATAAAGAGAGGCTCTTAAAGGCAACGAGGCTTAAAGCAAAGCTAACATACAAAGGGAAGCTCTGTAGGCTTTCATCTGACTTCTTGGGAGAAACTATGTTGGCAAGAAGACAGTAGGATGACACATACAAAGCCTTGAAGGAGAAAAACTTCCAACGAAGAATTATATATCCTGAAAAATTGTCTCTCAAATGTAACAGTGAAATTACGATACTCACAGATAAATTGAAGCTCAGGGACTGCAAGAACCAAACCAAAACTACAAGAAATACTGAAAATAGCTCTATGTTTAGAAATACACTAACATCAGATATATACTTAAGGATGCGATGCAAGACACATCATCCAGAGCACTATTCAGTTAGGGAAGTCACTAAGCTTAATCAAAGTTAAGACATTAAAAATAGGGAACTAGTGATCTTAACATGAAAACTATGACATCATTATACTATAAAAAGGGATATGCTACAGTAGATATAACCCTTTCTGATGGAGAGGAAATTAAGAAGATATACAGAAGTTAACGATTTGTTTAAATTTAGAACATTAAGGGGGATCAAAAGGGTAACACAAAACAACCTAACAATGTGACATATCAAAACAAGAAACATAATACAGGAGTCTCAACAAACACAAAAATAGCACTGAAAAAGATGAAAAGCAAGCCCATAAAGAAAAACGTCTGAGAACAGAATAGCCAAGCAATATCAAGAACAAAAAAATCAACAACACAAAAATAAAGGCACCAAAATGACAGCACTAAACACACGCCTATCAATAATTACACTGAATGTAAATGGATTGAACGCTTCATTAAAGAGGCAGAGATTGACAGCCTGAATCAAAAGACACATCCTTTATATGTTGCTTACAAGAAGCACATCTTAGACTCAAAGATATGAACAAACTGAAAATAAAAGGATAGAAAAAATTCATATGAAGCTAACAACACACAGAGAAAAGCAGGAGTGGCAATACTAACCTCAGGTAAAATAGATTTTAGTGTAAGCTCCACCATCGTGGACAAGGATGGACACTATTTATTACTCAAAGTTCCAGTGCATAAGCAGGATACAACAGTAATAAATATTTACGTACTCAATATCAGAGCACTTAAATGCATCAGACAAACACAACATTGAAAAATGAGATAGATCACTCCACAATGATAGCAGACTTCTACACTCCACTTTCAGTCATGGACAGATGATCCAGAAAAAAACTCAATAAAGATACAGAAGATCTTATCACAACAATCAATCAACTAGACCTCATGGACATATGCAGAACTTTTTACCTAACAACAAAGTAAGTGCACGTGGAACATTCTCTACAATAGACCATGTATTAAGACATAAAGCAAGTCTCAACAAAATCCACACCACTGAATTATTGCAAAGCGTCTTCTCAGAACATGAAGCCATAAAAGTTTAAATTAATAGCAGAAAGAAACAGGTGGAAATCTGAACTCATAGAAATGAACAATACCTTCTCAAAAATCCTTGGGTGATAGAATAGATCGAAGACACATTAAATAAATTTGTGGAATGAAATGGGAATGAAAATACAACCTACCAGAACCTATGGAATACAACAAAAGCAGTGCTCAGAAGTCAGTTTATCTCTATAAATGAACACATCGAGAATAAAGAAAGGGCTCCAACCAAAGAATTAACCTTACAACTTAAACAAGTAGAAAGAGAGCAACAAAGGAACCCCTCAGGCACCAGAATAGATAGTAATGATTAAAGTAGAACTAAATGAATTAGAGAATAGAAGAACAATTCAAAAACTTAACAAAACAGACAAATGCATAAACAAGCTATGGTGCACATACCCAATGGAACACTATGCAATGGTAAAAAACAATGATGATTTTAGGAAGCATCTCATAATCTGGTTTCACCTAGAAGACATTATGCTGAGTGAAATCAGTCAGCGGCAAAAGAACAAGCATTTTATGAGACCTATGCTAGAAGGACTGAAAAATAGACTTAGGTACAGAAGAAAAGACTCTTTTTGTGGCTACCAGGGTGGGGAGTGATGGAGAGGGTTGGTCATAGATTAAATAGTAGATAGGAATTTGGTTAGGTGAAAGCAGTGACAGCATGCAGTACAGAGCAGATCAACATAACTGGACTACACCATAAACAAAAAGATTGTCTAAACTCAATCCAATATGTCAAAGGATAGAGAAGCAGGAAAGGGGGTACGGAGACCATATTTTTAGGGGACATCAAGGCCAATTGGCACAGCTAGTCTTTTGCGAAGAGTTTTCTGCATCCCATGTTGGTGAGGGGCGTCTGGGGTTTTAAAAGCTAGCAAGTTGCCATCTTAGATACACTAAATGGTCCCAACTCGTTTGGAACACTTGATGACCAAGAACAACAAAGACAGTAGTGAAAATGAGCCCAGGAGACAGAAAGACCCATATGAATGGGAAACTGTATCAACAAGAGACCAGAAGAACCAGATTGCACCTGGCCATCACCAAAGGCAGCTGCAATGGAGGACACAGTGTACAGTCCCTGAAGTGACACGAGAAAAAGAGGGGTGCAGCTCAAGATCTCTACTAAAAGACCACACAGTTGACAGCCTGGTGGGCCCCCTGGGAACATGGTCCCTAGATCTGCTACTGGCCCTGACTGGAAACCAGTACTGAGTTCATCTCTTCAGACAAGAATGGACTGGACTCAGGGACACAGTTTCACAAGATGCTGTGTGTACTTTACGGTTCCATACATTTATAGTAGGCTACTCTATTGGTTTCTTTCTACTTGGGAAAGAAAAGGGTGGAGGAGACAGATGCACATTAAGAAGATACTAGAAACATAGAATGAAAAGGAGGATTATGCTGTCACTGGATGAGGAGAGCAAATGGAACTACAGATAGGCAGGCATGCAAAATTGATTTGGATTGTGTAAATTCACTTAATCACAATAAAAAAAGAGTTCACTGTGGTTCACCTAGGGTCCCAGGTTAATTCCTCAGAGAAAATTCTAAAGGGTGTGTGCCTTTTGATCATTTCCCCAGCCTCATTTAACTTCCCAACCCATGGAGAACCATAGTCCCCAAACTGCTTCACATCAGGAAGCTTATATTTGACTGCTCTCATCTGGAACATCCTCCTTTTTACTCATACTTTTGATTTTAAATGTATAAGACAGTGTTTCAGCATCTTCCTTACATTAGTGAAGCCCGTAGACAGTAACATTTTTAGTATGTTGTTATTGTTGTGAGCCATTAATTAACTCTAAAGACACTGTGAGTTCAAATTGACTCAGTGACACACAACAACAAAATTGTTAGTATACCCAGGACTATCATAGAGTCTTACAAAAGAGCACACGATCAACTAGTGCTCGGGAAACACAATAGCCAGTGAGCAAGAGGTCTAATTTGTTGAGATTGAATTTGTCCTATGATCCTGAAAAAGTTAAACATGTTGAGGGAAAGATCATTTACTTTTACAAAATGAAACACTAAAATTAATTAATAGAAACCAAGGATTGGATGAAATGACTGCATGCTTCAAACTGATTTCTCTGTGGGAGCTTTCCAGAATTGAAAGGGGCCAGCCTCTGGAAGGGAGGAAGGGAGGAAGGGAGTGATGAAAGAAGGGAAGGGAGTCAAGGCCCTAACCAGAATCCCTTGCCCCACCAAGGACAACTCACTTGGCTTAACTGGGCCTGCCCTCTTAGACAAAATCCCTCTCTTCCTGAGAGGCCCTGGGAGGAAATGAGTGCTTCTGCTCATCACCATTGAGGTGGTCTCTCAGGGATGCCAGCAGTTCCCTGGACCCCTCCTTTTGGAGTAGGTAATACCAGCAGTACTTCCAAAGGAATCTTGTTCCCCCTTATATTCCCCTGTACTGAAGTGGACCCTCAATCTTCCACCCCCTTAAACCAAGACACTCCCCTTCCTAAGACCTTCCTTACATAGGTCCCCTTGAAAGCTTCTCTGGGCCTCCTAGGGCTGATAGCAGGGGCAGGTGTTGTACCTTCTGGAGTCCGTGGTCAGTTCAGTCCTCACTCAAGGTTCTGCTTTTGATTCCTGGGGTGATCCGGGTTTCCTTCCCCTAGTGGCCTGGGCCTTTAAATCCCTGATATGCCGGTACTCCAGGTACTTTTGCTCCACAAATCTTTAGTGACAAGCTTCTTGGGATCCCCATGGATGAAGTGTTTCCTTTCAGCCTATACTTGCATTATATTCAGGAATGCCCAGATTTCCTCAATGGGACAGTCACCTTTCATTAAAGTCACTCCCAGGAAATTATGCAGATCTTAGGCAAACTCCTGTCACTCCTCTCAGACTTGCATCATTTGTGATATCCGGTTTGCTGACAAAGACATAGAAGTACTTGGTAAAGTCACCTTCCTTCAGTTTAAGGCCAAGGATCAGCTCCACAGGTTCAGAGGCTCTCCAGAACATCACAGAAAAGTGGTCTTTGAGCCTTTTTCCTGCTTTCACGATGGCAAAAGTAAACTGGACCAACTGAGCCACCTTCTGGCTTAGAGGCTCTCTGTGTGAATGCTCTTCAGCTGGTGGGACCCGGGAAGGGTGTGAACATTATTCGTTCTGGGTGTTGGCACTTTCATGAGATCTTGTGCCTGAAACAGCTGCAGGGCTATTAGTAGTTAATGAGGCATTCCAGGGGCCCTGGACAGAGCTAGGTGTCCTGACAGTGGGCAAAGTCTGTGGTATTCTTGAAAAGAAGAAAGAGGAGGCAATTAGAATATTCTTCTGAAAAATGCAGTGATTTATAACAAAATGCAGAGCTATACAAAGGCAGTGGGTTACGATAAACATTGAAGGAGAGACAAGGGTTAATTTCCCATCTATGATGGTGGAAAAGATAACCCAAACTGTGATTCCAACTCACAGTGACCCTATAGGACACAGTAGGACTGTCCAATGGCTTGCAAGTTGTGGCTGGTGGACTGAACCTGCTGACCTTTTGGTTAGAAATCTGAACTCTTAACTATTTCACCACTGGGATTTCCAAAAAGATAAAACAGCAGTCAAATATAAAATGCAGAGAAAACTAATCTGCTATGGGGAGAATATATATCAACTTCCTCTAACTACTAAATACAGAGCCAAAAAGCCATTGTCTTAGTTATCTAGTGCTGCTATTACATGCCACAAATGGATGACTTTAACAAAGAGAAATTTGTTCTCTCACTGCCCAGTAGGCTCAGAGTCCAAATTCAGGGTGTCAACGCCAGGGGAAGGTTTTCTGTCTGTCAGTTGTGGAAAAAGGCCCTTGCCATCATTCTTCTTTTGTATGGGAGTATCTAAAGACAGAACCTCAGATCCAAAGGACTAGCTCTGCCCTGGGCACAGCTTTCGTGGTGTTATCAGGTTCCTACATATGGTCAAGTTTCCCTTTCCATTTATCTCTTAAGAGGTAAAAGGTGTTGCAGGCCACACCCAGGAAAGCTTCTTTAAATTGGATAGAGGATATAATTTAGAAAGGGTGCCACAGTCCCACCTTAATCCTCTTTAACACAATCCAATCTGTCCCATTAACCACAGGCAGAGATTAGGATTTATAACATATACAAAAATTACAAACAAAATAGAGGACAACAATACTGGGAATCCTGGCCCAGACAAATTGCTACACACATTATGGTGGACATAATTCAATCCTTAACACCTGTCTTGCCTTGTTGGCAGTTTATCATCCTCTGTCAGCTGTCACTGAAGCAATATAGGCAACCTTCTTAGTAACACAAATCATGCCCACACCCCACAGTCACCTCCAGCAGTAAATGGTGATTTACGTTGTACTACAACTCCTGTGATAACTTTGCGAATGGCTGGTACAGAGTTTTGTTTTCTTTTTCTTTTTTTTTCCTTCAAGTCCATCTACTCAGAGTCATTACCAGGGCCAGATTGAGGAAGGTAGGTGAAGTCCCTGAACACCAGTAATCTGTGGTGCCACTTTTCTTGTTCACGCATTAAAACGGGATATGTGAGTTACATGTGTGTGACTGTGTGTTAACTACCTACGATGTAACTTTTTAAAAACGCAGCTGTATTAGTAATTGAATGACAAAGTGGCACATGCTGTATTAGTGGAAAGAGATGAACTAAATTATATAAAATTTTCAATGGATGCCAGGTACCAGGATTTTTACTACATGCGACATTTTCTCCAAAACAAGTCCTGGGGTCTTGTACCTTAAACAACTGTGTGTGGGGGCACCCTTGTGACCCCGCGTGAACTTTATTTCCAGCAGGCACATTGTCAAGCACTGGAGCTGGTATCAGTTTCATCTAGCATCCTGCCAGTTCCCTTCTTCTGAGGTGCCCACTTTCCTTGTGTCCTGTCTTCTTGGTGTTCATGGGTCTTTGTTTGGACTACTGGTGTCTACCCCTGTGCTGTTGATGCCTTAAGCAGGTGTTTACTAGGTAATCTGTCCCTGAATATTACAGTAATAAAGCTGGATCTTGGACTCCCAGAAATCTCTGTCCATTGCAGTCATGTTAACCACAAACTGTGCCATCCCCGTGAGCTCCCCATCTACTCCAAAAATGTCTGCACCTTAAGCCAAGACCATTGCTCAGGAAGTACCTGGGGGCAACATAAGGCCAACCAAATACAGTTTCCGGACATGCTCCTTTTGGTGTGCCAAGACCTTAGGAACTGTGGGAGGCAGGTTGAGCTTAGAGACAACATCTGGATCATTTTTTTAGGACAAGCCTGCACCTAGTACTTTGCGTGCAGTATCACTGAGGTAATTAGCTAGTACCAGGGTATTGTACCTCCAATTTTCTCTTCTTTGCTGCTTCCTTCCACTGTTCACTTTATTCCTGACTTATGTCAACTTTCATCAGTTACCAACCCCATCCACTCTGATAGTTAAACCTCAGTAGAGGTGGTTTATGTACACAGGTAGAAATGCCAGTTTTTACAGGTTTCAAAATGAATTCTTGGGTGGTGCAAATGGTTAATCACTTGGCTACTAACCAAAAGGTTGGTGGTTTGAATCTAACCAGAGGTGGCTCAGAAGAAAGGCCTGGTGATCTATCTGAAAGATCACAATCCTTGAAAAATCAATACAGCACAGCTCCACTGTGAAACACATGGGGTCACTATGAGTCTGAATTATCTCCATGGCAACTGTTTCACTGGCAAGGATGTACTGAACCACCAGAGTAGTCACAAGAGATAGCCCTCACAGAATCCATCAGTAACATAACTGGGTGATGTAAGGTAGTTCAACTCTGCTTGACACTATTCAAGGGAGATTATAAGGTAGGATGTCTGCCTTGCCTCTTGCTTTCCATCCAGTAGACTTGCCTACTGAAATCACTTTGCAACTTCTAGCTTCTGTTAGTAATTCAGAGATTTCCCAAGCACATTCATCTAAGTTGTCCTGGATCCTAAGTCCGGATCCCCATTGTTATGCAGTAAATTGTGTCTTTCTAAAATATGTGCTGCAGTCTTATATATATGGATACAATCTCTTTGAAGATGAAGTTTCCTTTGTTATGTTAATTAGGCTATATTTGTGCGGGATGTGTCTTAATTCAGTCACTCTTGAGATATAAGAAGAGTGGATCAGGGACAAATGCAAGAAAGCAGGAATGGAGGAAAGACAGATGCTACATGGAGAGCTCCAAAAAATGCTGAAAAGGAGCTGAGATGATTTTCTGCAGAATAGACAGAAAGAGAGCCTTCCCCTAGAGCTAGTGCCATAAATTCAGACCTAACATCTCATAAGTTGTGAGAAAGTCAATTTCTGTTTGTTGAAGCCACCCACTTTTGGTATTTCTATTATAGCAGCACTAGATAACTAAGTCACCCACCATCACTGCTTATGGCCACTTCTCTAGTATTGGCAAACATTAGATGCAGCACCCTGACTGCCAGCCTGTCCTGGGTTTTGCTGTGATCTCTCTCTTGGACTCTGACAATTATTTGGCCTTGAGAACCTCACTGGTCCCATTTCCTGGTATCTCATCATTCTGACTGAATCTTCTCTCAGTAAAGGGGACATGTCTTGTTCACATTTCAGAATGTGAACCTGGCTAGATGAGTCCTAGTAGTCAGGATTTTATAACAGGAATGAAGTGTATGTGGGTTAAGGATTAATTAAATCTCTGCTTCACCTAAGGTGAAATATGGGAAACATTAGTGAAAACAACAAAACAATATGTTGCCCTCCAAAATTTAACAGAACTTTAAAATATTTGTAAAATAAAACATCTAACAGAAAAAATAGTAAAACCAAAAGAAAGGGACAGAGCATTCCCAAATTGATTCTATGAAGCCATCATAACACTGATACTAAAGCCAGGGAATTATCTCACAAAAAAAGAAAATTATACACCAATATCACTCTCATGAGTGCAAAAATCTTCAACAAAATCCTTTCCAATAGAATTCAACAACATACCCAAAAAATTAATTCATTATGACCATGTTGGATTCATAGCAGGAATGCAAGGTTGGTTCAGCAACAGAAACACAACTAATGGTATCAACCACATGAATAATACAAAAGATATGAATCAGCTGATTTTGTCAACTGATGCAGAAAAGGCATTCAACAAAGTTCAACATCCGTTCATGCTAAAAGCTCTCAGCAAAATAAAAGTAGAAGGCAAATTCCTCAATACAATAAGTGGCATCTATGCAAATCTAACAGCTTATATCATCCTGAATGTAGAGAGACTGAAAGAATTCCCCTTGAGAACAGGAACTAGACAATGATGCCCACTCTCACCACTTCTGTTCAACATTGTACTAGAGGTTCTAGCCAGAGCAATTAGAAAACACAAAGAAAAATAGGAAATACACATGAGCAAAGAAGAAGTAAACATCTCCCTATTTGAAGATGATATGATTGTATATGCAGAGAATCCTAAAGAATCTATAAGCAAACTACTCAAACTGATAGAAGAGTTCAGCAAAGTATCAGGATATATGATAAACATAAGTAATTCAGTAAGATTCCTTTATACAAAGAAAGAGATCATCAAAGAAGAAATCACCAAATCTAAACCATTTACCATAGCTCACAAGAAGATAAAATATCTAGGAATAAATCTGACCAGAGATGTAACTGATCTATACAGAGAAAATTACAAGACCCTACTGCAAGAAACCTAAACAGACTTACATAAGTGGAGAAACCTACCTTACTCATGGATAGGAAGATTTAACATTGTGAAAATGTCTTTTCTACCCAAAGAGATCTACATATACAAAGGAATCCCAGTACAAATTACAAATCATTTTTTAATGAGATGGAGAAACGAATCACCAACTTTGTTTTGAAAGGGGAGAAACCCCAGGTAAATAAAACACCACTGGAAAAGAGAAAAACAGTGGGAGACCACACATTGTCCAACCTTAGAACCTAGTACACTGCCATGGTAGTTAAAATAGCCTAGTACTGGTATGAAAATAAATCTATAGACCAATGGAAGAGAGCAGAGAATCCAGAAATATCACCACCCTCCTATGCACAGCTGGTATTCAACAAAGGCCCAAAGGTTGTAAACTGGGGTAAAAACAGTCTCTTTAACAAGGGGTAAAAGCAGTCTCTTTAACAAATGGCATTGGAAAAATTGGATATCCATCTGCAAAAAACTGAAGCCAAAGCCAGCCAAGTGCCATTGAGTCAGATCCAACTCATGGCAAAAAATTGAAACAAGACCCATATCTGACACGTTACACAAGAACTAATTCAAAATGAATCAAAGATCTAAGTATCAAACCCAAAGAGATAAAGATTATGAAAGAAAAATAGGGACAACAATGGAAGTTCTGATACATCACTTAGACTACAAAGCCTTACCAACAATGCACAAACAACAGAAAAGAAAATAGATAAATGCGAACGACTGAAAATCAAACAATTATGCTCATCCAAAGACTTTGTTAAGAGAGTTAAAAGACTGCCTACAGAATGGGAAAAAAAAAATACTTGGCAACTCCATATCAAATTGATGTCTAATTTCCATAATCTACAGGTACTGCAAGATATCAACAAGGAAAAGACAAATAACCCAATTAAATAATGACAAAGGAGATGGACAGACACTTCATCAAAGATGACACTCAGGCAGCCGAAAGACACATGAGGAAAAGTCCACAATCATTAGCTATTAGAGAAATCTAAATCAAAACTACAAGGAGATGCCATTTCACTCCAACAAAGTTGTCAATAATCTCCAAAACACAAAACAACAAATGCTGGGAGACTGTGGAGAGATTAGAACTCTCCTACACAGCTGATGGGAATGCAAAATGGTACCACTTGTTTGGAAATCAATTTGTCACTTTCTTTAGAAAGGTAGAAATAGAAATACCATATGATCCAGCAATTCCACTGCCTGTAATACATCCTACAGAAATAAGTGCTGTCACACAAGCAGATACATGCACATGAATATTTATTGCAGCACAGTCCACAAGAGCAAACAGATGGATGCCCATGAACAGATGAATGGATAAACGAACTATGGTATATATATATACCGTGGAACACTACACAATGATAAAGAACAATGATGATTTTAGGAAGAATCTCATAACCAGGTATCAATCAGAAGCCATCATCCTGAATGAAATCAGTCAGCTGCAAATGGATAAGTACTGTATGAGACCACTATTATAAGGACTTATATCCGGAAGACTCTTTGATGGCTACAATGGTGGGGAGGGAGGGAGATGGCTGTTAATAGATTAGATAGTCAATACAAATTCAATTAGGTGAGGGAGTGACAGCACTCAGTAGAAAGCACGCCAGCATAACTGTACTACACTATAAACTAAGGTTTTCTAAATTTAACCCAACATTTCAAAGGATATAGTAGAAAGATCAGAGGTCTTGGCACCGTGTTTTCAGGGGACACATTGAGGTCAATTGGCATACCTGATCTTTTACTAAGAGAGTCTTCTGCACCCCATAATGGTGAGTGGTGTCTAGGATCTCAAAAGACAGCAAGCTGTCATCTGAGGAACATCAGTTGGTCCCAACCCACCTCAAACAGATGACGACCAAGAACATCAAAGACACAAGGAAAAATGAGCCCAGGAGACAGAAGGACCCATATGATTGGTAAACTACATCATCATAAGACCAGAAGAACCAGATGGTGCTTGACCACCACCAAAGACACCCTTGATAGGGGACACAATGTTGAGCCCCTGATGTAGCACGAGAAAAAAAAAGGTGTGCAGAACAAGAACTCTACCAAAGGACCAGAATTGATGGTCCAACAACCTGGAGTATCCCCTGGGAACATGGCCTCTAGACTTGCTGCTGGTCCACACCTGAAACCAGTACTAAGGTCAATACTTCAGACAAAGAATAGGCTGGATACGGGGGCACAGAATGAGTGTGTGGTGTGTATACTTTCTGGCTGTATACATTTATAGAAAGCTGTCCTACCAGTTTCTTTATAGAGTGGAGAGGAGAGGGTGGAGAGGAGGGAACAGGAGTTTGTTAAGAGGACACTAGAAGTAAAGAGTGAAAAGGAGGAATGAGGAGAGCACACAGAGTTGCAGAGAGGTGGACATGCAAAACTAACTTGGATATTGTATACTTTTACTTAATCATCATAATAAGAAAAAATACTAAAACTAAAAATCCAAACCAGTTGTCCTCTAGTTGATTCTGACTCATGGCAAGCCCATGTGTGCACAGTAGACCTGCTCCATAGGGTTTCAAGGCTGTGTCCTTTCAGCAGCAAGTTACCAGCCTGTCTTCTGAGGCACCTTTGGGTGGGTTTATACCACAGACCCTTAAGCTGGTAGCTGAACATTTAACAGGTTTTGCAACTACATAATTCCTAGCTAGCAACAGAGAGAATGTGGTATCTGTGCAGCTTAACACAGCAGAACTTCATTTCTCATGCACATAAAATTACGGTTGGCAGGGGCTTTTTGCTATCTGGTAACTCAGATACAATGCCACTTCCATCATGGGGTTCCACCATCACAGTACAAGCCTTTCATTTTTGCTACTGGTGGCAAGGACACGCATGAAGGAGGCAGAACTAGTTGCCAAGGAGTCTGTTCTGAGGCACGGAGTCCCCATGTTATAGTCCAAGGACCAATATATTCTGTGGAAAACCATCAGTGAGACTCTAATCACCATCCCATTTGGAATACACTTTGGGAGGGTTATAGAGATGTCTCTTTGGGGGAGGGATGATAATCACATGTGTTCTCTTCACTGTCAGGGGTTCCACTGATGCACAGATGGGTGGGAACTCCTTGGGACTTCTGCAGGCAATTGGAGGCCCAAAATCAGGGGGAGGGTGGGTGATTCTGGGCCATCATTTCCACTGACAGCAGATGCAGCCTCCAGAGGTAGAGGCGGTGATCCAGAGGTAGAGGCAGTGAACAGCTGGTCACATCCCAGAGATGTGCCAGGCAAACATCAGGTCCTTAATGAAAGGTAGTTAATACTGGGGTTATTTTTACTCCAGATGATTCCACCTTCCTCTGTTGGTTTTGTTGTTGTTGTTTATTCCAGAGAAATAAACCAGCAAGCTAACCTGTTAAAAGTGAATGAGAAATTTCCCATTGTTACATAAGATGGTAACTGTGGGTCAGAACTGACTGGATGGAACGCAACAGTAACAACCACACTTTTGCCCTTACCATTCGATGTAATGAGTCTACAAACCTGGCTGGTCCTGGGATACTGTTCAGGTACCTTAGGTTTGGACTATAGTTTCCCTTTGTATTCTTCAATTAAGGTTTTATATTTCTTCATGGAGCCCTTTAGTCACTTTTCATTGTACCATTGTGCCATTTCAATTGTTATAAAATTGAAATATGTATTTGTAATAAAAGTATGGTATAGAAATTCTCTAACATACACAACAGTACAGAGAAAAGAAAAATGAACGCAATAGATTTGGTTCTCAGTATTAACATTCTTCAGTAGTTACAGGTGACCCTTGTTCAGATTATGGTTTATTTGTTTCTTTATTGGCAAGAGCACCCTAGACATTACTCTGGGCACCTCTACTACATTAGGAAATACATGATGTCTGTTGTCTCCCTCTGTGATGATTTTTATAGTCATTGAGGGTCATCATCTTTCTTTATTAAACCATAAAAACTACCTCCAGAAACAAATCTGTTGCCATCATACCAATTCCTACTCATAGCAAGCCTATGTAACAGAGTAAAACTGCCCCATAGGGTTTCCAAGAGCTGGTGGATTTGAACTTCTGATCTTCTATTCAGTAGCCAAGCTCTTAACATACTGTGCCCCCAGTGGCCTGTCTACAGAATGGTAATTTTCAAATTCTGCCATTCTTTCTGAGATTATTAGCTGAAATACATCCAGAGGTAGAATGTTTTGCTATTTACCATTTGGTTTCTTGAGGGGAGCACTGTAACTGGCCCATCTTACTGCCTAGAGAGGAAGGTAGTAGGTAAACAACACTGAATCTCTCTTTGCATTTTGTGATATTTGTTAGTAACTACAATAACAAAAAGTCTCGCATGAAAATGAAACCAGAAGTTAGCTATAACTGGCTGAATAATTGATCTGTTAGCAATTATTGACTGGCAGTATTGTAATAATTGAGTGCTCAAGCCCTAATCTTTGTTCAACATACTTCTGCCTACAGATAGTGATAATTTTGGAATCCATGGAAGATTTTACTTTTCCATTACTTTATTTGAAAGGCTGTTATTTCTACATATCTAACTACCAGCAATGAAACCCTGGTGGCATAGTTATTAAAGTGCTATCACTGTTAATCAAAAGGTTAGCAGTTTGAACCCACCAGCTGCTCAGTGGGGGAAGATGTGGCAGTCTGCATCTGCAGAGGTTACAGCCTCGAAAAACCTACGGGGCAGTTCTACTCTCTTATAGGTTCACTATGAGGAAGAATGGACTCAAAAGCAACCACTGGTGAACCATCAGTGTGCCAGCTGAGTTTCATTTCTTAAAACTTACTGTAAAAAAAAAAAGCATATCGACGGCACTTGGCTGGCTTGGCATATGGAAAGTGGTATGTGTGCTGCTCTCCTACTTGTACACATGGGGACCTGAAAAGTAAACTGTGGCATTTTTTCCTCTGGGCCCACAAATTTATTCAACACAGGGCTGTTGTAATGGAATGTGTATCAAGACTTCAATAATATGGAGAATGTCAAACATCCAATTTGTTTGAATAAATATATTAATGTGTTGTTCTATTTTATTAAAAGAAATTCTTTAATTTCCAACTTCACTTCTTAATATATTAAACATGTCTATTTTTGAATGGATATTAATTTATCAAACAGGCAAAATTTTGGACATATAAAATGTCATACAGCAAAGAGAGCTCAAGTGTGTGTAAGTAATCTTATATGCATTTATCACCATTCAGCTGTTAGGACTAAATTTTGATTCATTTATTTACCACCGTCCCCTGCTCCTGTTCAATTCTCATCTGAATGGTATAACAACACCTTCTCATTCAACACAAGGCATTGAGAGTGATCCAGCCCCTGACAAAAAATTTACCCTTTCAGTGATTCAAGACCTTTCCACATTTACCCTGATTCTGCTGTAGTCCAACTTGGACTAACTATCCACTCTTACACCTGCTGCTTCTGATACTGTTTCATTGATCACAGTGGCAGTGAAAGACGAAAATGCTAATCGTCTCCTTCCTCATTCCCTAAGACATATGCTTTAGCTAAGATCAATACTATTGAAGACCAATATGATATATTAGTGCTCAAAGCCACTTTTGCACAATGGACCCTATACCTGTGACAGCACACTCAGAATTAACAGCTAGAAACCAAACCAATCTGATAGATCTGGAGAACCATATTTTTTGAAGACATAAACTTTCCACTTACCAGGCAACAAAAATCACTGAGTGGAGAGTTCATTTCAGGAATCAGAGAGCATATTTACATCCCCTACTGTAAGGAAGACAAGAGAGAGTGAAAGGGTACATGTTACTGAGTTAGGGGGTGTGGTGACTGAGACAGTAGGGTGTGATGAGTGGAGAAGAAAAGACCAACATTTTATATAAAGATACACTCTGACCCTGAACTTGCATAATCTTGAGAGTGAGGATCTTACTTTCCTGACCCTAACGTTGGCCCGTGGATTCTGTCTTTATTTAAATGTCAAATATTTTATTCATTCTGTATTTTTCCATATTTCATTATGAATTTTTTAGTGTCCCTCTCTGAAGTTTTGAGTTCAATGCACATGGCTCACTTCCCTCACCTTAGCTCCAGGCCTGCTCACTCTTCAGCTTTTAGTACCAACCTTGTCCCCACACTTCGATAGTTACTTAATTACTCTTTGTCTTGTTTTAAATTTTAGGCATTCTTTCAATACAATCTGACTCTGTGATCATCAGCAATAAGATGATACCGTATGCCTTTCGCTTATCAGTCAATACTGACTCATAATGATCCTGTATAAGTCTTTATAAATGGATATATAAAGGGTGGAAGATAGGTCTGTTCTTTTTATTGAGTTGGTAGAAGAATGAAATAAAAGTACATGTGCAAAAACACTTTGCAGCCTTTACAAAATACTAGTTGCTTCTAAGTACGTATTAGGTTGAAGCTTTGAGAAAGCCCTGAAAATCAGACCCATCCTTCGAGATACCTAGTTAGTTTCCTGCTGCTGCATAACAAATGATCACACATTTAGTATCTTACAATAATACTATCTCATAGTTGTGACGGTCTCATGTCCAGTTATAGCTCATTTGTATTCTATGCTCAGGTCCTCACTTTTACGGTGTCCTGTCAGCTGGGCTGTATTCTTAGCATGTGACATTTGGGAAGGATCCATGTCCAAGGTCATTCAGGTTGTCAGCTGAATTCAGATCTTGCAATTGTAGCACTGAGGTCTTGTTTCCTTGCTGTCTGTCATAAGCCACTCTATGTTCCTAGAAGTTGCTTTCTTTCCACGTTGAACCCAGGAAGCACCTCAAAACCCTTTCTCAGGAAACAGGCCTATAGGTTCTTTTAAAGCCTCATCTGGTTAGGTCAGGCCCAAGAAGGATAACTTCCCTTTGTCTAAGCCAACTGTACCATGTAACATAACCTAGTCATGGAACTGATGTGCTGTCACATTTACAGATCCCTCAGGAACTCAATGGGATGGGGTTACACAGGAGTATGAGTCATTGGGGGTCATCTAAAATACTGCTTTTCACACTTTGAGAAAGCAACTGATTGCAGAAATTTTCTGGAACTCACGTCTTGCATATTCTGTATTGAATTTAGAAGAAAAGGTTACAAAGTCTCTAATTTTATTGATTTTTTCCTCTCTTTCAAACAGTTGTGTCCAGTGGTTGCTAGCATTCATTAGGCAACAGCTTAAAAGAAATATCTGACCCCAGTAAGCAAAACTAAACTCTAATTTCCAAACTGAAAGACAACATTCAAACACTGAACTTCACAGAATATTCAGTCTTCATATTTCCCTCAATTCAGGAGCTATTTTCCTTCTGTTTTTCCTTTACTTAACAGACACACAAGGCCAACTCCTTACCAAGACTGAAGTAATAAATTAATGAATAAGTCTTTCTAGCTGCCTTTAATTTATGAAATGGAAATCAGAGTTTAAGCTCATTCATTCTTCTTTCCATTACAGTAAGTTTTTAAATGTAAGAAGCAATGAATTATTCTCACAACACTGTATTTTCAAAGGTTTAGCAAAAGCTGTGTACGATTATGAAGTGTGATGCAAGGAACACTAAAATGGAACCAGGACACCTGGGGTTTAGTAATGGCTCCAACAAGCCTCCGAACTTGACCCTGCTTTCTCATATCTAGGCCTCAGCCTCGGTCATAACAGATTGTTGGGCTCATCTATCGCATTTATTGTTTGTTACTGGTACTTACTCAAAGCAGAAAAATATTTTAGATTATTTACAAAATGCACAAGGAGAACAAGAAAATTCAGCTGACATTAATTCATTTGTACATTAGCCATTTTCCAAAAAATTGTAACATGTAAATAATAACAATATGGTGATTTGTGGATGCTTAGTTTCTGTAATTTTTCTGGATGATAAAAAGGAAAATTACAGGAATTTAAGGGGAAAAAAAGTTACTCACCTAACCAAGAGACAATTTGGTTCATTTCAGTACTAGAACCCCATATGCTTTGTTAGTAAAAGAAGTATTATTAAACATCTCTGAAAGACAGACTAGCGAAAACCCATGGCTCTGGCCCCAAGATACCCTCAGTAATGAAGTGATTCCTTAGGTCCACTCTTAAGCCAAAGATTAGGCCCATGAAACAAAGGTGTATTAAAGGGGCACACCAGCCCAAGGGCAAGGACAAGAAGGCAGGAAGGGACAGAAAACTTGGTAATAGAGCACTCAAGGTCAAGAGGGGTGTGTGTTTATATATTATGGGATTGGTAACCAATGACACAAAATAATATGTGTGCTAATTGTCTAATGAGAAACTAGTTTATTCTGCAAACCTTCACCTAACATGCAATAATAAAATGCTAGAAAAAAATCTGAAAGAAATTCTGAAAAAAAATTTAAAGGACATCTGTCTTACAAAGGGAGACTCTGATGGTGACATGGTTAAAAACTATGGCTGCTCATCACCAGATGAGAAGCAGTTTAAGTCTTCCTGGTGCTCCTCTTACTTGGCAGCTCTACTCTGTCTCACAGGGTCGCCAGAGTTAGAATTCTCTCGACAGCTACAGGTTAATCCTGCAAAGACAAAAGTTTGGTTAATTTAGGCACTAGGAGTTACTAATGTCAAATATATATAAATATATACATACCCACACACATATATATATATGTACATATAAAACATTTGTATATTTTACGTGTAAAGAAATTGTCTGAATGGACATGAGGCTATTTGGAAAATTTAAAATCTTACCTGCTGAGTGGTTTGGTTTGTTATTTATTTTCTTTGTATTTTCACTCTTGATATTAGTGCAATGATGGAACTAACCCTCTCAGTATATGTGTGTGCACCCATAGGGCAGTAAGAAGGGTTGAGAAGTCATTAGCAATGACCACACAACAACTGAGATGTGTCTGAAGAAAGAGGTGACTGCGACTAAAGTAGTTTAGTCAGATTTCCCAGACTGCTTTGTAGCTCTAAGGTGCTGCTTCATTATGGAATAGGACCTATAGGTAATCCCACCTCATTCTCTAAAACATCTGTCTGCTATTGGGCCACAAGAGTATGAGAGGAAATATAAAGACGGTAAGAAACACATTTGAAAAGTAATAACACCGTCTACTTATATATTGAGAACTCAAGCTGTTCTGGGAACCAGGCCATACACATTGTCATACTTAGCTTGAGATGTAAGTTTTAGTAACGGATTATACAGGCAAAGAAAACTAGGCTCATAAAACACTAAGTAACGTTCACTATTCCTTCATTTAATTTGTATTTTCTATTATTGTGAACTTGTGCAAAGTAACAAGGATAGCAATGGTTTAGTCTGTAGGAGAGACAGAGCACTGTAGTACTAGAAGATGCCTTTTTCTGATGAAAATTGGGGGTAGATTCCTTGACAGTATAAATGTCATTTATATAAATTCATGTATTTCAAGCAGCCTTTTAAAATATTTTTCTTTTTAGCCCCCCTCTCTCTCTCTCTCTGTCTCTGGTAATATTGCTCATAATTTTGGTTATCAAAATGTTGGTTAAAAAATGAGTCCCAATATAAACTTGATATTAAAGTCAATATAGAGAAAAACATCGTAACATGACATCGATGTAAGGACATTGTTCATGATAGTATCAACTGCATTTTAAGCATTTAATTGAAAAAGATCTTTAGGAAGTATGATCTCAGTTTAGCTCTTTTATATGAGAAACTGCCATGTCTTGGAAGCCCGATGGGGCAGATATACTTTGTCCTATAGGTTCCTGTGAGTAGGAAACTACTGGACAGCAAAGGGTTCAGTTTTGTTTTTCTATGATGTTTTCATCTGGTGGACAATGAGTGTTCAGATTTATACTTTCTTATTGCACAGCAACAAAATCTGATTCTAGTCACTTCCAAATGGCACTCAACATCATATATATCACTCTTATTTTAATATTTTTCTGAATATTAAATATTGTAATCCTTAATCTAGCCAGTATTTGTTGGTAATACACTTTGACTGTGCAGTGTGTTGAGAGGTAAGGATAAAACAGTGAGCAAAATATGGTCAGACCCTGCCTTCCTGGAGCTTATCATCCAGTGGAAGAAACAGGCATAACTCTAACAGGCACATACTCACATGATTACAGATTCATAAAGGCTTGAAGCCAGGGAGATGAAATATTGAGATGCTACAGGTCTAACGAGTTTGGGAAGGCTGTCCTGAAGAATTAGGACTTGAATCTAGAAAAAATAATGAATGTGAGTTTAACTGACAAGGGTAGGGTGAGATTTGAGGACTGTTTCTCAAGGGAACTGCCTGGGCAAAGGCCTGATTGAAGAATAAACCCAGTGCCTACCACAGACTGGGAGAAGACAATTTTGGCATGACTGTGAAGAAAAGTAAACGGGGGGAGAGTGGTAAGAACATTTTAAGTTTCCTCTTAGATGTTAAAAAAAAAAAAAAGAAAAGAAACACTGATGGCTTTAATGCAAGGTGGTGTCCTGATGAGACATGCATTTTTAAAAGATCACAATATAGAATATAGAAAATATAGAAAACAAGTTTACAAGAAACCAAAAATACAAAGTGGGCAAAAGAAGCTGAACACTCATACAGTGTTCCAGAATGGTGATGTTCTAAAAAAACAACAAATCAAACCCACTGAGTCAACTCCACTCAGAGACCCTATACAGAGATGAATAAATGTGAGTAGACTAGAAAGACATGTATGAGCATAACTTCAGGACTTACTTGCTGCTTTAGGAGTTCCTGGGTGATAAAAAAAGTTAAGCACATGGCTGCTAACTGCAAGTTTCAAACCTACTCAGAGGTGCCTCAGAAGAAAGGCCTGGCTGTCTGCTTCCAAAAGCTCACAGCCTTTCAAATCCTATAGAACACTTAGTTATACTTCTGTGACACATGGAGTCACCATAAGCTGAAACAGACGGAGTGACAACTGGTTCTGTTTTTTGTGCTAGTATGGATATGGGTGATGTGAAAAGGGAGAGTTTCAGAGATGTCCCTGCTTTATCCAGTTGCAGAATTCCCAAACTCAGCAGGCGAGGCAACTATACTGTCATTATACTCAATTACATATGTCAGAGAGAAACAGCTGCCAATTTTGTTACAAAGATAGCATTTGCCATCTGAATTTTTCTTTTTTCCCTGCACAATGAAAATTATTCTTTTTTTTTTTATTATGACTGAGTGAAAATGTACATTCCCATATAAATTTACACGCCCACCTATATGCAGCTTCCACTGCTCTCCCTGCCCGGTGACAGCACACTATTCCTCTCTGCTCCATACATGTCTCATCCTCCCAGAAGTCTCCTTTCCCTTCCTCTCCTTAATCAGTAATGCTGCTTTTGACTAGGTGAGCACATGGAGAACTGAGTGGGCCACATCATGAGAAAAAGACACACCTCAGGGGTGACACTTTGGGAGAAGGCTTCCTGCTGTCACTGGCCCAGTTCTGAAGAGTGAATAAAGAGCAAATAAATAACAAGTGTTCTTTGGTGCATTTGTCTCCATAATCACAAAATTTTTTATTATTTTTCTCTTTCTGATAAAAAAATATATGTAATAACATAACAAAGTAGATTATATATTTCTAATACAGACTTAGAAACACTAGTGGTATACTGGATAAGTGATGTGGCTGCTAACCAAAAGGTCAGCAGTTCAGTTCCACCAGTTGGAAACTCTATGGGGGCAATTCTACTCTGTTCCATAGAGTTGCTATGAGTTGGAATCCACCAGACGGCAATAGTTTTTTTCAAAACAGGTGTAAAACCAAGAACCCATTCTGACTCATGGCAACCCCACATGTTTCAAAGTAGAACTACTCCATATAGCTTTCATGGCTTTAATCTTTATGGAAGAAGATTTCCAGTCCTTTCTTTCACAGCACCACTGGATGAGTTCAAAACAACCACCTTTATGATAATGGCTGATCACAAACTGCTTGTGCCATCCAAGGACTTTAAATATACATACAAATCTTCCTCAGTGTTTATTTATTGGATGATTGAATCACATTTGTCTATAAATACAGGTAGTCTCTGTCTTATGATGTATCCAAATTGTGATTAACTTTACTTATTACCATCCATATTTTAACTTTTGTATTTTTATGTATATAGGTACGTATTAATATGTATCTGTAAGTTTTATACGTATCAACCTCCCAAAGACAAAAAATGATCAGATTTACAAAGATATTGCTAATAAAAGATAATAATTATGAACAACTAAAAATAAAATGAGACATTCAATTTTCATCAGAACCAACTCACGACGGAATTGGACAGCCCCATCATAACTTGTGGACTACCCGTAGTTCACACACGTATGTTCATGCACATATATATGTATGTGTGTATGAACATACTGAAGATTTCTAATCAGAATTATGCAATTTAATAGTTGAATGTATCCTGAAGTCATGACTGGTCAAATCATTTGGCAGGCCTAGGACGAAATCAAAATGCTGGGCCCCTTGTTCAAAATGTATTCAGCAGGACTTTCTATAAAGCTTGGAAGCCTTCTAGGTGCAGGGCGCTAGGTGACTGCACAGGTACCATGCCCATGAAACTGGTCCTGACTGAAGTGCTGCCTTTTGTGGATCTCTAGAATGATGTTCTTTCATACAATAAAACAATAAAGCATTATTTGGGGGACAGTGACCAGAATGAATATCTTTTAGCATATGTATGCACGCATATATATGAATATGTAATAAATGTAGTAAGAATATGTGCGTATATGCATTATATATTCATGTCGTATAAATACTGTATTTCAACACTGAGAGTCTATCACTTTTTTGAGTTTTATAATTAAGGCATGGAAACCGTGGTGGTGTAGTGGTTAAGTGCTATAGCTGCTAACCAAAACATCAGCAGTTCAAATCCACCAGGCGCTCCTTGGAAACTCTATGGGGGCAGTTCCACTCTGTCCCATAGGGTAGCTATAAGTCAGAATCGACTTGATAGCTGTGGGTTTCAGTTTAATCAAAGCATTTGATAGGGAGTCCATGTACACAGTCCATGCTTTTCCTCTCAGAAATCTTTTCTCATTCTTAAGTTGAAGGTAGATACAGATCAGCAACCTCTCTTTCACAGTCAGGATGAAGTTCTGAGCAAGTGTTCTGTCTTTAACTGTCTAAGATTTCCTCCAATTTAAGAGATTCCTGACATTAGGAAACTAGAACATCTCTCAGTCAATTGATGTCTCAAAAGTACACTCTAGTTTTTTTCCAGGCATTCTTTTCTCATTTTGAATAGAAATGATTTGACCCAGAAGTGAACAGGATAACATCCTAGAAAGCTATTCTCCATCTCTCATCTGAAAAACAACATGCCTGTTGACGTAGAGTCAATTCTGACTCATATCAACTCTATACAAAAGAGTACAACTGCCTTATAGGGTTTCTAAGGAACAGTTGGTGGCTTGTAACCGCTGACCTTTTGGTTAGCAGCTGAGTTCTTAACCACTGCACCATAACGGCTCCAGTAACAACAACAACAGCAAAACTTGACAAGCACCTGATGTAGCGTCAGTCACTTTATACATAGCTCTGATTCTTACAGCAACTCTCCGGGGTAGTAATATTATCCCATTCTCAGAGATTTGGAAACTGATTCTCAGATAGGCTGTCATTACAATGTATTACTTAACTAAGAAGTGGTAGGATCAAAATTCAGTCCCAGACCTGGTTGACTATAAATTCTCTCATTTCCTATACCTGCTTGTACCACGTTGCCAGGGCATGTACTTGAGATCACCATAACTAGTCTCTGGGGACAGAAGGAAGGTCAGCCTCGAACTATGACTAACCAAAATAGACATACAGTGCTCGGTTGTTCGAAGTTGACCACTATCAATTCTCTCCCATTGTGCATGTATTACCTACCTCAAGAAATGGAGTTAGTTTACCCTTTCCTTGAATAAACTGGCTTTCTAACTTACCTTAACCAATAAAATAGGGCAGGGGTGATGCAGCATGAGTCCCAGGATCAGCTTTCAAGAGGCAATTTTCAGGGATATTATTGCTGATATCAGATGGATCTTGGCTGAAAGCAGAAAATGCCAGAAAGATGTGTACCTGTGTTTCATTGACTATGCAAAGCCATTTGACTGGGTGGATCATAAAAATTTATGGCTAAGATTGTGTAAAATGGGAATTCCAGAACACATAATCGTGCTCTCAAGGAATCTGTATACGGATCAAGAGGCAATCGTGGGAACACAATACAGGGACACTGCATGGTTTAAAGTCAGGAAAGATATGCATCAGGGTTGTAACCTCTCACCGTAACTTTTCAATCTGTATGCTGGGCAAATCCAAGAAGCTGGATTATACAAAGAAGAATGAGGCATCAGGACTGGAGGACAACTCATTAACAACCTGCGTTACACAGACGACTTACTTGATGGAAGTGAAGAAGATTTGAAACACTGATGAAGATCAAGGACCACTGCCTTCAGTATGAATTGCACCTCAACATCAAGAAAACAAAAATCCTCATAAGTGAACCAGTAAGCAACATCGTCATAAATGGAGAAAGGATTGAGGTTGTCAAGGATTTCATTTTACCTGGATCCACAATCAACGCCCATGGAAAGAGCAATCAAGAAATCAAAAGATGTGTTGCTCTGGGAAAATCTGCTCCAAAGGGCCTCTTTTAAGTATTGAAAAGTAAAAATGTCACCTTGAAGACTAAAGCACGTCTGACCTAAGCTATGGTATTCTCAATCAAATTACATGCATGTGAAAGCTGAACAATGAACAAAGAAGACAGAAGAAGTGATGCCTTCGAATTGTATGGACCAGCAAAAGAACAATCAGATCTGTTCTGGAAGAAGTACACCCAGAATACTCCTTGGAAGCAAAGATGGCAAGGCTGAGTTTTACACTGTACACGATGTCAGGAAGGATCAGTCTCTGGAGCAGGACCTCATGCTTGGTAGAGCAGAGGGTCAGTGAAAAAGAGGAAGATCCTAAATGAGATGGATTCACACTGTGGCCGCAACAATGTGCATAAGCATAAAAATGATTGTGGACACGGCTCAAGACCAGGCAGTATTTTGTTGTTGTTCATAAGGTCACTATGAGTTGGAACTGACTCGATGGTCCCTAACAACAATCACAACTGGTTTCTAAGTCACGAATACAAGGAAACTAACTGATAAGTTAAAAAAAAAAAATTACACTATTTAACCTGTAGGGTGTATAAGAGAAGTTGTAAAAGGCAGTGCCTCTGATACATTTTAGTTGATAACCAAAATTTTCTCTAGTATGTATTTTTTTCTACTGAGGTAAAATTCATGTAACAAAATTAACCATTTTAACATGAATCATTAAGGGACACTCAGTACAGTGACAAGGTTGCATGCACAATTACAGTCTTTATCTAGATATAGAACATTTTCATGCCCCAAAGGGAAACCTCGTACCAATTAAGCGGTTATATCCTGTTTTCCCCTCTTCACAGTCCCAAACTCTTCTCTGCTGTACAGATTCACCTATTCTGGATGTTTCATATTAATGGGTTCTTACAATATGTGACCTTCTGTGTTTGGCTATTTTCACTTAACATCATGCTCATCAGGTTCATTCATACTGCAGCAAGCCTCAATACTTCATTTGTTTTTATGGCCAAGTAATATTCCATTGTATGGATAGACCACGATTTGCTTATCCATTCATCTCTACTAGACTTATGGGTTATCTCCACCTTTTGGCTACTGTGAATAATGCTGCCATAAATATGTGTGAACATGTTTGAGGGCCTGTTTTCAAATTTTTCAGGTATGTACTTAGGAAAGGCATTGATAGAGCATATGGTAACTGTGTGATTAAGTTTTTGAGAAGCCATCACACTTTTCATTAGGCACTGAATTATTGTATGTTTTACCAGCAGTGTACAATGATTTTAACATCTCCACACCCTCACTAACATTTGTTACTGTCTTTTTTATTACAACCATCTAAGTGAGTCTGCAGTGGTGTCTTATGGTCTTGATTTGCACTTTACTAATGGCTAGTGGTGTTGGGCATGTTTCCACAAGCTTATTATCCATCTGTACATCTTCTTTTGAGAAACATCTATGTTCTTTTCTAGTTTTCAAACCTGGTTATCTTTTATTATTATGACTTAAATTATCTATTATTTTAAGGAGGCAACTAGAAAAGTTTGCTTACAGAATAAAAGAGTCCCAAACAGAGTGGTATACGATGTAATTTAGGAGGAAGAGAATACTGCAGAGATATCAAAATTAAACAAAACTCTCTTACTTTTGAGTCAATTCCTATGCAAGGCAACCCAGTTCTCCTTAAATTATTTACAGATTTAGGATCTTACCTGAATGGGATCACCTCAGGTCAACAGAAGAGAGGTGGTTCGGCTCCTTACAGGGGTCAAGGTAACTGGCTGAGCGAGGACTGAGGGGTCCAGTCAACCAGAAGACGACCACAGAGCCCCACCGCACCGTCATAGAGCTCTAAACCCCAGAGCTCTGCCCCCTCAATGAACTGATCCCACAGTGCTTCTCTGCTCAGAGATCCACCTCTCAGAGCTCCATCCTTCAGAGTGCTGTCCTTCAGAGCACCACCACTCAGAGCTCTGCTCCTACTGTCACTCTTGGAAGGCACCATGCATTGCAGTCAGGTTCAGGTTCCCCCCTTACTTAGACCTACAAGGTTTTACCCATTGATCAGAAGCTGGCTAATTCCCCACATCACAGCTTGCCAGGAGCCAATCCAATGTCCCATGTAAGTTTTGTGGACCACATCCCTCCTTAGAATAACGGAAGTTTTATACAGCCCCCTATGAGCGCATTGGTAGCGCCAATACAGGGGTGACCGGAAGTGGTAACTCTCATTTCCTCCTCTGGAAGCTGTGCGGAAAGATATTGCGGTCTAAGAGCTCCAGCTTCAGGTCCGCAGAAGGAGGAGCCCTAGCACAGAGCAGGGGTCAAGGTAGGAGTCCTGGGACAGAGCAAGGGTTAAGGTGCCAGTCTCCAGTCAGAACTTAGAGAGCATACTTCTCCTCTGGACAAAGGAGTCCCGACAGAGCCCCACCTCACTCCACCCCTATTAAAGCTTCCGGGGAGGCTAGAGCGGCCGTTGTTAAGCCCAACATCCGCTGAGTAGGCCTTGGAATATTCTGGGGCAGGTGGGGAAGTCGGGTGGGTGGGATGAGACCCAGATGAGTCTCAGGACTGGTCAGGAGTCAAGGCGAGTATTCTGAGTTAAAACTGAGATGACAACCTCCCACAGAACAGAAAAGGCCTTACTGAGTGTTCCCCCCCTCCCCCCATTGACTTACTAGTTCCTAGAGTAGTCCTGGAAAGGTCCCCTGCAGAAGTAATCGTTCTTGGGGCCAAGGCAGAATCTCCCTGCTGAGATGCCATATACCATCTCCCCGCCTCTTGTCTAGGGTGACCTCTTCATCAACCCAGCTGTGTGCACTCTTGCTGCTATCCTTGATAAGATTATCATGCCTCGAGGTCAGAAGAGTAAGCTCCGATCCCGTGAGAAACGCCGCCAGGCCCGAGAGGAGACCAGAAGTCGGCAGGATGCTCAGGCTACTGCAGCAGCAGCAGAAGAGTCCCCTTCTTCTGTCTCCTCTGTTTTGGGGGACAGTTCCCAGAATTTGCCTACTGCTGGGACGGGAAACGCTCCAGATTCTCCTGAGAGAGCTGCAGGTGTTTCAGGTGCAGATTCAGATGAAGGTGCTATGGGCCCAAGTCAGGAAAGTCCAAGCTCCTCACAGGCCAGTGAGAGCTCATGGGAAGACCCATTAAATGAGCAGGTGATATCTTTGGTGTGGTTCTTACTGAGGAAGTATCATGAGAATTTGCCAATTAC
This sequence comes from Heterohyrax brucei, assembly GCA_028571685.1. Lineage (NCBI taxonomy): Eukaryota > Metazoa > Chordata > Mammalia > Hyracoidea > Procaviidae > Heterohyrax > Heterohyrax brucei. The sequence goes on along the minus strand of CM053166.1, from coordinate 35,351,564 downwards.
CAAGGGAGACATACTGAAGTTTGTTAATGAAAAGTACGAAAGTCACTTCCCTGAGATCCTCAAGAAAATTTCTGAGCACATGGAGCCAGTGTTTGGCGTGACTTTGACGGAAGTGGATCCCATCAGGCACTGGTATACCTTTGTCAGCAAATTGGATCTTACTGCGGCTAACACGGATGAAGATGGAGAAAATACCCCCGAGTCCAACCTTCTAATGGTTATACTGAGTGTGATCTTCATGAAGCGCAACTCTGCCACTGAGGAGAAAGTCTGGGAAGTGCTGAATATGATGCAGATATACGCTGGTATTAAGCACCACGTTTACGGAGAGCCCAAGAAATTCATCACTCAAGAGTTGGTGCAGAAGAAGTACTTGGAGTACCGGCAGGTGCCCAACAGTGATCCTCCACGCTATGAATTCCTGTGGGGTCCGAGAGCTCACTCTGAAATTGGCAAGATGAAAGTCCTGAAGTTTGTGGCCCAGGTCAACGATACCACACCCAGTGATTTCCCATCCTGGTATAAAGAAGCTTTGAAAGATGAAGAAGAGAAAGCTCTGGCCAGAATTGAAGCCAGAGTTCCCAGTAGTGCCAAGGTCGCTGTATGTTCTAAAGCCAAGCCCAGCAGCAGCTCCTGCACCAAATGAAGGCTAAAGAAGTTTCTTCTGTTTAGGTTTGGAGTTCTTTCAATGCCTTCCCTCCCTCTTTCCTTGTCTCCTTACTTTCCTACCTTTCTTTCATTATATTTCAAATGTAATTCCTTTTAATAGAAGGTTTAGTAACTTTAAATAACTTCAAATCTAGGTTTATGCATGACTTTGGTTAACACATTTATTTCTGTTAAATAGATATGAGTATAAATTTTGTTTATTTTGTAAAACAAATAGGTAAATCATCCTTCATGTTCAGTGATCCAAAATAAGATAACATGGCACTAGAGACAGCATTTCCTTGGAAATGTAAATTAGTCAGGCCAAAGAAATAGGGAACAAAAGAAAAAAAAGATGGTCAGTTCTTGGTTCCTCATACACATTCTAGTCTGGTGCTTGGTGAAATAAAAGATATACCCGAGTTTGCTTACTTTATTCAAGGATGTAGGAGAAATAAAACTTGTGTGAAATAGAACTCATACTTGATGGCTCATTCATTTCTCACGTGTTAATTGATGATCTGGTTCTTGAAAGTCACCTTGTTAGAATGTGGCAAGTGAGACATGAAACACCCAGCCCCTGCCCCTGAGAGGTTTACAGCGTAGGAGTATCAGTCTTATAGGGAAGATGATGGAATACTCTAGAAGAACTAAAGGAAAGATACGAGGACAGTGTAAGGAGGTAAGGAGGCTGGTGGTGGAGAATGAGAGCAGGGGAGGGTGGTCAGTGGAAAGCAGTGGAGTGCAAATGTACTGAGGCAAGGCAGGGTGGGGCTTTGGGACACTGCAAATCCCTCAGGGAGACGTACTTCTAAGTTAAACTGGGTGGTGGGCTGGATGAACTTGTGGTTGTGGTGAGCAGGGGCTAGATCCCAGACGGTGTATCTCAAGAGTTGAGAGACGAACTCCAGGAATAGAAAACTGCTCTTAACATTTATTTTTTGGTCATCAATAAATGGGAGGAAATTCTCCACTGAGAGGCAGGATTGGAAGCCATCCTGTGTGCTTGTCATAAGACCCTTGAACCTAGAGCACAAAGTAGTTTTAGGCACATCCTTTCCAAGGAGTTTCTGAGAAAGGTGATACTTTCCTGGGATGGGATGCCCAGAAGCTACCAGCCTTATACTCTTTTACCCTGGCCTGGGAGAGCTAGAGCCCCCTCCATTCAAAGGACATTTTATTATGTTACCTTGGGTGTAGTTTGGGAAGATGTAAGGGAGGGCTGGATTTTTGGTGAGAGTGAAACAGAGGGGGTTTGAAAGGCAAGTCAGCTAGGAGGGAGAGACTCTATTGGTCCTAGACATAAATTCTAGACTGTTAGCAACAAATGGAGAAAGATTCCCTCATACTCAAATCAAATAACATCTACTCTAATGGGGGAAATGTTACTTTGCTTTATTTCCTAAGCAGCGCTGTTGGCTGAGTTGGTGTTACTATACCTAGAAAACTACCTATCTTCTGAGAGTAAAAGAGAGAAAGGGAAGTAAATCTCTAGAGGAGAGGGTGGTATCTTCTGGGGCAAAAGTAATCCAATTATTAACTACCTTTTATTAAGGACCCAGTGTTAGCCTGGCACATCTCTGGCACCTGACCAGCACTTAAGTGCCTCCTCCTCTGGAGACTGCATCTGCTTGCAGTGCAAATGATAGCCCAGAATCACTTGGACTCCCTGTGACTTATGGCCTCCAGTTGCCTGGAGAATTCCCCAGGAGATGCCACCCCTCTCTCCCTGTCAGTGAAGCACCTGAGAGTGACGTGTAGACACATGATTATTGCCTCGTCTCCCACCAAATGTCTCCACCATGCTCCCAAAGTTCATTCCAAATATGCTGCTGATTTGAGTCTCATTGATGATTTTGTGCAGAATATACTGGTCCTTGGGCTGCAACATGGGGTCTCCATAAGTAGGAATGGACTCCATGCCAACTGCCTATACCAGCTTCGTGTGTTTCCTTGCCTTCAGCAGCAAACATGAAGGGCGCGTCCTGAGATGGTGGAATCACCTCATGGAAGCGGCCTTATATCTGAGTTACTTGACAGCAGAGGGGGCTGCCAACCACAGCAGACTATGTGTGCATGAAAAATAAAGTTCTAATGGGTTAACGTGTTCAGATTTCAGGTTTTCTCTGCTGGTAGTTAGGAATTAATTGGTGACAAAATCAAGTGTTCAGCTGTAGCTGAAGCTGGCTGGTAGGAACCCACCTGGAAGTACCTCAGAAGATCGCCCTGGCAATCTGCTTCAGAAAGATCACAACCTTGATAATTCTACAGAGCACTTCTACTGTCCACACATGGAGTTGCCATGAGTCATAATTAACTCAAGGACAACTGGTTTGGCTTTTTAGTTTTACTATTTTTGTTGTTAGGTTGTTGTTAGACATTTTATTTTATCAACCTCTTAAATTTTGGCCAAGCTGTGGAGGACAACATAATGTTTCTTCGTTGTTTTCTCTTCTATTTACATTTTACACATTAGGTGAAGCAGAGATCTATTTAAGCTTTCATCCATGTAAACTTTATTCCTGAAATCATATCCTGAGTACTAGCACTCTTCCAGGCAGGTTTTACATTCTAAAATACAACAGGACACGTCCACTTTCCTGAGAGAAGTAAGGACCCTGTAAAAATGACCAAATGCCAGGAAGTGAGACTAGTGAGGAAGCTGACAGAATAACTGCCCAAGTCCAGGAGAGAGACCAACAAAACCCAGAGCAAGCTGGCAATCAGGATTTTGCATCTAGAAATTAGCAGACGATAGGGAAGAGACCATAAACACAGGAGATGGGTACCTTAGTTATCTAGTGCTGGTATAACAGAACTACTACATGTGGGTGGCTTTAACAAACAAGTTGACTTTCTCACAGCTTATGAGGCATGAAGTCTGAATTTCTGATACTAGCCCCAGGGAAAGGCTCGTTTTGTCCATTCTGGGGAATATCTTTCTCTTAACTTCTTTTCAGCATTCTTTGGAGATCCACGTGGCATCTATCTTTCCTCCATTCCTGCTTTATTGCTTCTGCGCCTGATCTGCTATCTCAAGTGACTAACTTAAGACACACCCTACACCAATATCACCCATTAACATAACAAAGGAAACTCTACTCCCAAATGAGATTGCATCCAACTGTATAGGATTACAACGAATATTTTGAGGGCACATAATTCAGTGCATAACAGTGGGGATCGGAGTTCAAGTTTCAGGACAGCTTACACAAGTAGTCTTGTGAAATCCCTGAATTACTAACACCAGTCAGAAGTTGCAAGGAGATTTCAGTAGGCAGGTCTACTGGACAAAAGGACCAGAGGCATGCCAGACATCCTACCCTACCTTGGAGTCCACATTAAATACTGTCAAGCAGAGTAGAGCCTGCTTACATCACCCAGTGATGTTACTGACAGATTCTGGGAGAGCTACCTCTCGTGGTGGCTATTCTGATGGTTCAGTGTGTCCTTGCTGGTGAATCGGTTGCCATGGAGACAATTCAAACTCATGGTGACCCCATGTGTTTCAAAGTGAAGCTGTCCACCATAGGCTTTTCAATGGCTGTAATCTTTTGGAGGTAGATTACCAGGCCATTCTTCTGAGGCACCTTTGGGTAGATTCAAATCATCAAACGTTCGGGTAGTAGCTAAGTGCTTAACCATTTGCACCTCCAGGGATTCCTTTTGAAGCCTGCGAAGACTGATATTTCAACTCTGTGTACATGGTTCTCCTCTGCGGAGGGTGGAGTTATGTTAGTGGGTGGGTTTGGTGACTGCTGAAAGTTAAAGTTAGCCGGGAGTAAAAGTGAACAGTGGAAGAAAACTTCAAGGAGGAGAAAAATGGAGAGGGAATGCCCTGGTGCTGGCTAATGACCTCAGTGATTCTGCATACAAAGCACTCGGTGCAGACGTGTCCTGAAAAAGGATCCAGGTGTCCCCCACCTCAGCCTGCCTCCCAGAGTTCGTGGGGTCTTGGCACACCAGAGGGTGCCTGTCCTGAAACTGTATTTGGTTGTCGTTATGTTGCCATCAGTTACTTTCTGAGCTAAGGACTTAGCCTAAGGTGCAGACATTTTCAAAGCAGATGGAGAACTCATGGATATGGCCCAGTTCTTTGTTAACATGACTGTAATGGCTAGAGATGCCCAGGAGTCCAAGATCCATGTTTAGTTTTGTAGTAATTAGGGACACATTATCCAGTAAGTAATATAATAAGCACCCGCTTAGGGTATCAACAACGCAGAGGTGGGCACCAGTAGTCCAAACAAAGACCCGTGGATGCCAAGCAGACAGGACACAAGGAAAGTGGGCACCTCAGAGGAAGGGAACTGGAAAGCCACTAAGTGAAACTGATACTCCTGTGCCTGAGAATGTCCCTGCTGGAAATAAAGTTTATGCAGTGTCGCGAGGGTACCCCCACACAAGGTTTTTTTAAGGTATGAGGCCCCAGGATGCATTTTGGAGAAAATGTGATAAGTGGTAAAAAAAAATCTTAGTACTCTGCAGCCTTTGAAAATATTATATAACACTAAAACAGTGTATGCCACTTTTGCATTCAATTGCTAATATAGTTGCATTTAAAAAGAGTTACATTCCGGATAGCTAACACACATATAGACACACATCTAACTCACATGTCCCATTCAAATGCTTGGGTAAGCAGAGGAGTGGTTGCCACAGATTACCAATGTTCAGGGCCCTCACATGCCTTATCGGGCCACAAAGTGTTTGGTTGTATTTAGAAAACTTCTTATTTGGGGTTTAGTCCAGTTTGCTGACTGTTCCTCTACTGTGCGCTCTCCCTCCCTACACTTAAAATAATTCATGTCCAATATCTGGAAATACTATCCCTGCCCTTATAATACCTACCCTTATAATGCACAGCTCCCATGTTGCTAAGCAGTCCTCAGGGGCCTCAGAGAGCCCCTCCACCACGACCACTGCTGCAGGGACATCCTGATCAAGAGCTGCTGGAGGGGCCAAGGGCCAAGACGAGGGAGGTCAATGTACCTCTGAGGCCTTGCACTCCACAGAGAGGTCTCAGGGAGACCCTCTAGCTTGTGGTCCAGATATGATGATTTTGTTGCATGAGGATTATCACCTATATCCATTAATTCATTAGAAACTACAGAATGGTGATCCTCTAATTTGATCATGCTTTCGAGTATGAAGCAGTTCTGTAGCTAGAACCATGGGGACCCTGATGAATGATGGAGGCTTCCAAGGAACCCTAGAGAGAACGGGGCTTGCTGCACCGTCATCCCTGAGATAACACTGGTAGCCGAGATGCTCCTTCAAATCTTCCTTGTGGGTCTCAGAGGGATTTGAGGTGTCAAGTTCAAGTAGCAGAGGGGAGGTGCGGTAGCCTTGGAAAGACTGGATATAGCTGTGAAGGTCAACTTAGGAGACTCCCCAATAACCCAGTACAGACAGTCCCTAGTGGCAACTTCTGCTGTCACCGCAGTGAAGCCTAAGCAGGGTTAACAGCTTAGAATCAAAGCCTTCCTCTAATTTCCTCTACAGGGCTCTGACTGGGACTCTAAGAGCCTTGTGGGGTCCTAGGGTCCCTCGAGTATCCTACCAAAGCAGCCATTCTAACAGTTAAGGTGGCATCTCTCTGCTGCAAGAGGAGAACGCTTTCTCAGTCTTCCTCTTCTCTCAGCAAGCCCTTACTTTCACTCTCCTCCTTGCTGTCCTTAACCAGAGTCATCATGCCTTGTGGTCAGAAGTGTAAGCTCTGTTCCCATGAGAAATGTCACTAGGCCTGAGGTGTCCCCCAGAGTGTCGAAGGTGTTCAAGCCACTGCAACAGAAGAAGCGTTGTTCCTATCCCCTTCCTCTCCTCCTTTCGGGGATTCTCCTCGGAGTTCCCATGCTGCTAGCATTCCCCAGGGGACTCAGAGAGCCCCATCCACCACCACTGCTGCTGTAGGTGCTTTGCACTCAAGAGCCACTGGAAGGGCCAAGGGCCAAGATGAGGGAGATCTACCATCCTCTGAGGCCTCACACCCTCAGGGAGATCTCAGAAAGGTGCTCTGGTCTGCAGAGTAAGCATGTTGTTGCTGGTCCTTGCTGCACAAGTATAAGATGAAAGAATCCATTACAAAAGGAGAAATGATGAAGGTCATCAACAGAAATACAAGGGGCACTTCCCCAGGATTCTGAGGAGAGGCCTCTGAGCACATGGAGGTAGCCTTTAGCCTTGACCTGAAGAAAGCTTACTTTGAAGGTCAATGCTAAGCCCTTGTCAGCAATTTGGAAATCGCCAAGGAGGAAACTATGATTGGTGACAGGTGATTTCCCAAGAAGGGCATCCTCTTGCATCTCCTGGGTAATATCTACACCAATGGCAACCGGGTCACCTAGGAGGAGATGTGGGAGTTCCTAAATCTGCTGGGAGTCTATGATGGGAAGAGGCACTTCATCTTTGAAGATCCCAGAAAGTTCATTACCAACAATTTGGTGCAGTATCTGGAGTACCGGCATATACTCAACAGTGATCCTTCATGCTACAAAATCCTGTGGGACCCCAGAGGCCATGATGAAGCCAACAAGACAAGAGTTGTGGAGTATCTGGCCAAGATCCATAATGCCAACTCCAGTGCCTTCTGTGTCCTACATGAAGAAATCTGGGGAAAGGAGGAAGAGAGAGCCTCAGGGAGAGAATGTGGGGGTGCTAGTCCTAATGTCACAGCTAGGGTCTATTTCAGGGTGAAGTCCTGCAAGTCCTCCTCTGAGGTTGCTGACCTTTTAAGCAGTGGATCTCTGGTGGACTTGAGGGAGCACCTAAATGTCTTATTGTATTCCTGTTATACTTGGGCAACTTGTAGATTTAGCACATTTTTTTTGTATTTGCAAATGTTTCTTTCAGATGAAGGTTTCTTGAGATTCAGAATCAAAATACTCCTTATGTATCTATTTCTGTTTTTCAGATTCATGAGGAAAGGTTTTGTATTGTGTCAAGGAAAATGCAAATCCTTCAGTCTTTTAACTAGTTAGTATCACACTGGGATAGGGATATCCTTGAAATATCAAAGAAGTCTCTAACACTTTGTTGGGATCACAAGACTGAAGTAGAAAAAGATAAAACTTGGCCACTTCTTGGTTTTCCTTGTATACTTTGGTAAAAAGTAAAACATACATCTTCCTGGATTTGTTTAGCTTATTAAGGGTGTGAGAGAAAATAAATCATGATGATTTGACCTCTCATTCACTGGCTCTTATTTTTCCTAAAGACTAACTGAGCATGTCCTTTGGAAGGATTCATGCTGATACTGGGACATTTAGGCAAAGGCATCAGAGCCCCTGTGCATAGATCTTACAGTCTAAGAACAGCTATGAAACAAGCAGGAGGCTAAAATGTTCTCCAAGACCTAAGTCTAGTAGAGACAGTGAGCACTTCAGGGCTCCCTCTAGTGTAAATTCCATGAGGCAGGGAGGTTTGGGGCCTTGGGAAACTTTGCTCTCTCAGTGAGAGGGAATTTTAAGTCAGGATGCGTGGGGTGGGCAAAGGTAGGGGGCTGGTAGAGAGGATAAGGGTGAGGTAAAGGGAGTCCAGATGATGCTGTGGGAGGTGTGAGCAGAGTCAGAAACTCCCATTATGTGTCTCAGAGTAGGGAGGCTGAACCTGGAGTGGAAATCAGCTCTTCCCAGTTCCCTGATATTGGGGGTCATCCAGGGAGAAATCCCATCCGGGCAGGACTGGCAGGTGTCCTGTGCTCTTGCCTGGGTACACATGAACACATGCACTGAGTGTGTGTTATGCACAGCATGTTCACAGAGTTCCTCGGAAACAGGGACCCACTCCTTTGATATTAGGAAGACACTGTTACCAGCTTCTGGTGGTGGAAAAGGGGAGGCAGAGCCTGCTCCGTTAAAGTTAGAAGTAGGTCATCTTGAGTGTCATTTGGCAAACTCCAAATGAAGATTGGACTTTTGGCAGTGGTTATGTGAATCAAGACGGAGTCGCTTAGATAGACTTAAGAGCAGCTAGGAGAGTGAATGTTTGCTCCTTAACAGCAACTCTAGGAGTTTCGTGTTTTATTAAACCTGGGAAATCTTCCGGATACCACATTAGAAAATACACTTCCTTATTCAGACTGATTGCTGCTCCTCCTCCCCACCAAAAAGGTAGCTGCTGTAAATTTTAACCCAGTAGCTATGAGTATACTCTCACTGTAGAATGTGTGTTCTTATGTCAAAAAGAAATTATTGTAAGGTTTGTTTTAAGTCATCCCACCAGCTGTTCCAAGGGAGAAACATGTGACACTTAGCTTCTGTAAAGATTCCAGCCTTAGAAGTCCTATGGAGCAGTTCTGCTCTGTCCTATTTCATTCCTATGAGTGAGAATATTCCTGTCAGTAGGTTTTTTTGGGAGGGAGTGCTTTAGGTCAATCTCTTTTAGGATATAAAGGAACAGGTTGACCACGCAAGTAAACACAAGTGGGAGAAAGACAGGTATCACGTCACATGAGATCTCCAAAGATCCAGGAATCAAAATCTGAAGAAAAATAAGAACTTTATCCCAACAAAAAGAGAAAGCTTCCCATAATCCCATGGCCCAAAATTCATATTTCTAGTCTGCCAAACCAAAAGAAAATAAGTTATGTTTATTAAAGCTATCCTCTTTGGCATTTCTCTTATAGCAGCAGTAGGTAAGCACGATACTTACTAATTGATGGCAAATAGCCTTGTCTTTGACTAGTAACATCCGGCAACAATGCAGATGAAGTGCTTGGGAACCTTTCTGTAAAGATACTGGCCAAAGAGGCCCTATAAGTCATTTTAACTGAGTTAGACATGGGGCTGAATTTTCATGGAATTGAGTCAACAGCAACAGGTTAAACCTAAACATTATTTAGTTTTTCTTGTTAATCAACATTTTTTTCTGATATTGTTTTCCAGTACTATAGTGCTGGATGTTCTGATACATCCCCAAGAAAAAAAATTATCAGGAGTAAGCCAGTATTGTGGTGGGGCAAGATAATCATAGTAATAAGTGTAGCTCTTTAAAAACCACTGAAGCTGGCACTTTGCTAGTTGATTTACAAGCCTTGACCACAATGCACCAGCACAAGAAATCAGCGATCATCAAACTAATTTTACAAAAGAGGAACCTGGAGCTCATAGAGTTTGATAATGTGTGTGAGTTTGCAATTACAGTGCATGAATGAGCTGGATTAGACCTCTGATCTGAATCCATGTGCAACCCACACTGTTCCTTGTTACCAGTGAGAGGCTAACCTTGTGACTCTTAGGGCCATGTTCTTCTCTCCACTACAAAGTGTATCTCAGGCAAGGAAATGAATAATGTACTCACAGCAGTGATTTGGATTCTATAGCCAGAGCTATATGAATACTAACCCAAGTGAGAGGTGTTGGCAAGGAAAAGAAATTATAATATTCGGGGACAATATGATCATCCACAAATACAAGGCCACAAAGCCTGAAAAGATCTGGGGCTCATAAAATCGGCCTGGAGAACCCCTGACTGTGGAAAGTAGATCTGTTAGAACCAGAATTACACATATCTCTAGGTATGACTGAAGAAGAGAGGGATCAGACCAGCGTGTTTTTCTCACAGCCCACTACCTGTACTGGGCTTCTAGTCTTTGGCTGCAGCTTCTCTACCTCACGCATCTCCTTGCTCTGGGACAGGGACCTAATCTCTGCAAGGTGTGTAGTAACACGACTGCTCCAGTGTGCAACAGCATCTCATTTCTTAGGAAGGCTTTAATGAAGCAGGAACCAAGAAGACGACCCCGCTGAATAAGCATGGAGAATAAAACCAAACACACTCGAATATAAGAATCACACAAAGACAGCAGGGCTTACCTTCAGACACAGAGAGCCCCAGACAATGCTGTCAAATTAACATCTCCTTACTTATTCTTCAGGATTTCAGGGTCTTGAGACCTTGGCCTAACGGTACCCTTCAAGTTACTAGGGCAAGGATACACGGTGTCTGATAGATATCAAAGTGAAGACCCTGAATGAAGATGATAGAAGGATCTCTAAAGAAGAGAGTGGTCTCATCAAGTTCCGGCCTTGTAATTGGTCCTAGGAGATCTCAAACGTTCCTTGCTGGGTAGAAATCACACTGACTTCCAAATCAGAGGTCCCCGGTCAGTAAGAACCCTCATCTGAGAGGAACAGCCTCATATCTAGCAGGCAGTGAATTCTCAGGACTGGTAATTTTCATGATGATGACCCTGAATGAGGAATGAGGGAATCATCACCCACCCCAGATACAGGACAACCTACAAAATACTTCCTCTTAATCAGCCTTGTAGAAAGTAGATCTGTTAGAACCAGGGTTATACATGCCTCTAGGTATGACTGAAGAAGAGAGGGATTAGAAGAGCATGTTTTTCTGACAGTCCACCTCCTGTGTTGGGCTTCTTGTCCTTGGCTGCAGCTTTGCTGTCTCATCCCTCTCCTTGCTCTGGGACAGGGAACCAATCTCTGCAAGGTCTGCAGTAACAAAATTGCTTCAGGACAGAGTTGTCAGGATGAGGAGTCACCTCAGTTCTCCCTAGAGGGTATCAGGTCTTGTGGGCATGCCCCACATCTATAGAGACTGGAGATGCAGGCTTTCAAAGGGTCAAGCTGAGGACTCTGACAGTTATTTGTGGGAACCCCATCAACAGAAGGAGAAGAGATTATTGCCTCTCTTCTTAGCACTGGGAAATCTATCTCACAGAGTTGACTCTTTTCTTCTTAAGTGGTCTGGAGTAACTAGAGTCCTGTTTTCAGGGGAAGCCCCAGTTATACAGAGGGGAAAGTCTTGCCCCTACCTGGAATAAAGGGTGGAACCTGAGTGTTAATGGGGTGACCTACCACCTAAACAGGATTTGCCTGAAATGCTGAAATAACTGGAACTCTCCTATCAGGCTCCTGATGGGTGCAGAGTGCTTCACACCCTGACTTTCCCCTCTAGTATCTCTGTGTGGTAATTATCTTCTTCTGAGCCTGTGAGTCAGGTCTTCATGTCCAAGACTTCCAGGCTCTGACAGGTATCAAGGTGAGGACCCTGCATGCACCCAAAAGGACCCCTCACTCCAGAAAGGTGAGGTCCCAAGGATCCTGCCTTGGTTGTGGGCATTTGAGCCCACCTCTATGTCCAACATCCTTGAAACTTGGAGTTCACCCTACAACCTAATAACGATGTAAAGTATTCAGGATTCCGTCTAGTAAATGCTCGGTAAAAGACCCTTCTGGTGCAGCAGGGTGGGGTAGGGTGGAAGTTTGTGATTACTCATAAGTATAGGAGTGTGGAGTCTCAAGAGTGCCTAGCATTCAAGTTAAAGACACTGAATGAGGAATGAGGTGAGCAATTAACTCCAGAAAAGTGGGATCTGAAGAGTGTCATATTTGCTTTTGGTCCTCAGAACCACCCCCCAACAGCCTTGGCTAGATGTGACATGCCAGGCATTCATCCAGGAAGCCCTGGAAGGCATGGCCTCTGATCAAAGGGGCTGTGGTATTTCATCATCAGAGCAGGGTGGAATCAGAGGAGGGTGGAATCTCAGGACTGATCAGGAGAGTCCAGGAGAGGACAGTGAATGTGGCTAAGAGGACAGACCACCTAATTCACAAGAGATGAGGTTCCTCAAAGTCTGAGAGACTCCACAGAAATAAGGCAAGAACAGGATAGGAAAGATATTTACGCCTGATCTAGGAAAAACATTAAATATTTCAGTGTAAATCCAACCATATTCTGACATGCAGGAAGCTTGCTTTTTTTTATGATTGCCAATAACCTACACAAAGACTTCGGGAGAATTTAGAAAAAGCAGATAGTCTTTTGTGCAACAAAGAAGGTTTCTCTTCCTCTGGGCAGGTGCACCATGGTGCCAGTAGACACATACTGGCCAGCTGACTAGAGGCAGGGCTTCAGTCCCCACTTGCCTCCTGGGCTGAGTGACTTCACTGTGCATTCATAGATTAGATGGCATGCCTCTTTATTGGGCATAGCTAAGTGCACACATTCTAGTAAGGAATCTTAAAAGTGAGCAAAAACATATAGCTTTTCATCTGACACTCATATTTGTTTTAAGTATTATGAATTCTGCAGCATGGCTAATTGGGAGCTATAGGAACTCAAAAAACTCTTCCAAGTTCCCAGAAAGCCCTATTGTCAATTTTGTCAATGACTTTCTTTACACAAAGTTGTTCCCAATGTCCCAAAATGACCTCACCTATCTTGTCTGCCTGGATGATTTTTCAAGACTCCCAAGAACCAAAAGCCTTTTTAGAATTAGTTATATCTGCCCTACTCCTCTCATTCCAAAGGTGAAAAATGTTTCTAACCTGTGCTGCTCTAACTCTGTTGCTGTCTCCATGGAGGCACTCTGCCCAAGCATTGTATTTTGTTGTTGTTGTTATTTGCCATGGTACAACAGAAAAACTTTACCTGGATCCTGCACCATCTTCCAGTTGTTGGAAAGCTCAAGTCTATTGCTATACCCACAGTATTCTGAGTGCCTTCTAAGTCAGGGGGCTCATCTTTCAGCACTATATCCCAGGACAATATTCTCTTGTTACCTGTAAGATTGTCATGGGGCAGATAATTTTTAGGGGCAGATAATCAGGCCTTTCTTCCTCATCTATCCCTGTCCAGAAGCTCACTGAAACCTGTCCACTGTGGTTGGCCCTACTGGTGTCTGAAACACTGATGCCATAGCTTTTAGCATTATAGCAACACTCAAGCCACCTCAGTATAGCAAAGTTAATTTATTTCTATAGAGAGACTATTAACAATCCGAGGACTGGGAGAGCCTATTTCATCTCTATATATTCAGTGCTAATAATCATGTTGGGTAGGTTGAGGGCTCCATAATTATTTGATGACTGAAGGGCTAAATGAATTATAACTCCATGGGAGACACAATAGTCAAGGAAAGGTCTCAGGAATGTCAGGCTTGATCTGAAACCAACAGGTACATTGACATTGATATGGGGAGAGGCAACATTCCATGGAGAGGAAGGGGCATGACAACAGGCACAGAGCTGCCAGTAAACATGCTGCATTGACAGCATATGGAGACAGGAATATTAGGAGCTGAGGGATTATATTGAGAAGTAGAAGATTTCATAGGAGTCGGAATATGGAAGGCCTAAAATAGCAGATATGTCTCTAGGTGCACCAATTGTTTGCAGTCAACTGCTAATCCAAAGATTGTCAGTTTGAACCTACCCAGCAGCGCTGTACACGAAAGGCCTGGCAATCTGCTTCTGTTATATTTAGAGTCAACAAACCCCAATGGAAACCAGTTGTACTCTGTTACACATAACACATGGGGTCTCTTTGCATCTAAATCAGCTTAACAGTAATGAGTTTGCTTTTGTTTTAAACTGAAAGTATAGTATTTTGTTTTGATGCATAAATCAAAGGGAATATATTGCTATAATTATCAAAGGCCAAAATGGAGGTGATAATGTTTTCACCAAAGTTGCTTGTTTGAGTTTTTTGTTCTTTTGTTTTCCCTCATCTCCCCACCCTCTGGGAGTGCTGCGTTACTATTTCTTTCTAGTCTTTTTCTGCGCAACATGTTATGCATGATTTGGGATGAATTGTTAGCAACATCAAGTAACAATATTATCTATTCATTTTATTTATTACTCATTGCCTGGGTAAGTGCTGTACAAGCCTATGAAGCCAGAGACCTACTTTGGTAAATGCAAAAACCTTAGAAGACATGAGCATCAAACCACACTTTATGTCTCGGTATCACATAAAGATATTAAGTGGGAAAATCAAGTCTCAGTTGTTATTACTGCTAAATGGTATCTATTTACATGAATGGGCAGCTATTGTTCAAAAGACAAAAATATAATATGCTGTAGAAAAAGTCCTCCCATTTTCGGAGAGGTTTCATTGTTCACATTGATATTACTGAGTATGGGAGTACACTCACATGCATCTGTATATTTGGTTGTGGATAACTCTACATACATATTTGTATGTGCTGCATATATATTCATTATGTATTATAAACCACACAGGTGACACAGTCGTAGAAACAGCCTAGAAATAACCAATCATCTCACAGTAGTGGGTTACTCAGCTTGAAGGCCCTGGACCATAGTCTCAGGGGGCATCTAAGTCAACTGACATAACATAGTTCATAAGTAGGCTATAGCCTACTTTGGTAGGTAGCATCCGGGGTCTTAAAGCCATGCAAGCAACCATCTAATATACTTGGTGTCTTTCATCTGGAGTAAAGGAGAATGAAGAAAACCAATGACACAAGGAAACAACAAGTCCAAAGGAGTAATGGACAATAGGAACCACTCCTCCACCAGCCTCAGACCAGAAGAACCAGATGGTGCCTGGCTACCACTACTGGCCATTCTGGCCAGGATCACAATCAAAGATCCTGTTAAAATTCAGGAAAAATAAAGTAGAACACAATTCAAATTCAGAAAAAAAGGCCAAATTTACTGGGTGGAGAGAGAATGGAGGAACCCCCAGGACTCTGGTCCTTAGATACCCTTCTAACCTGGAACTGATGCCACTCCTAGAATTCACCTTGTAGCTGAATAATGGATAGTCCTATAAACAAGCAATAACACATGTGAGGTAAGTGCTCCGTAAGACAATCATCTGCATGAGACCAGAAAGACAACATATGCCCAAAAACAAAGATAAAAGGGCAAGAACGGATTTTGAAATTGGATGAATGGAAATGGGCAACTCAGGACAGTAATGGGGAGAGTTCACATACTTCAGTGATTAAAACCAATGTCATGGAACAAGTTGTGTATGAACCATTGAATGGGATTCTGATTTTCTCTGTAAACATTCACTTAACGCATAATAATAAAAAATATCATACCACGAATGATCACTCTCAACACTGCTATTTAATGTTGTACTGGGAGTTCTAGCCAGAGCAACTAGAAAATAAAAAATAAATGCCAAGCCAAGCCAAGTGCCATCGAGTCAGTATATCTGTTGGCAGATGACATGATTCTATGTGTGAACGTTCCAAAGAATACACACAGAGACACACAAACATACAATTACTAGAGCTACTAAACAAATTCAGGAAAGTTGGAGGGCACAAGATTGAAAAACATAAATCAACTGCATTCATATGCAGTAATAATTGTAAGTACATTCCACATTCATAATGTCATGGATTCATTTGTGTTCCCCAAAAATATGTGTACAAATTTGGCTGGGCCAGGATTCCTGATACTGTGTGATGTTCCTGCATGTTGGAGATCCTGTCTCTATGATGTTAATGAGGGTAGATGGGCAGCAGTTGTACTGGAGGGGCAAGGTTCAGTGTGTAAGATAGTTTTGTGCCTTGAGGCAACCTCTTGAAATACAAAGAAACAAGCTAGCAGAGAGATTTGGGGACCTCAAACCATCAAGAAGCAGTTCCAGGAGTTGAGTGTGTTCTTTATAAAGAACCAAAGTTCCCACACCTCTGAAGCTTCCAGTCCATGGTAAGGTTGACAAGGACCTTTCTTCAGAGTCATCAGGGAAAGCACTCCACTGGAGCTGACACCCTGAATGCGGACTTTTAGCCAAGTGGACTGTGACAAGATAAAACTTCTCTTTATAAAGCCATCCACTTGTGGTATTTATGTTAAACCAACACTAGCTGACTAAGACAGAATTTGGTACAAGAAGTGGGGTGCTGCTCTGACAGATACCTAAAATGTGGAAGAGGTTTTAAAGCTGTGCGTGGATAGAAGGCTCAGAAAGGACTCAGAAGAACTGTTGACACCAATGAACACACAGATGGTAAGAAACAAAAAGCGAAGGACAAGTGGCAGCAATAGCAGAACTGGACCAGTGCAAGCCACCACTGGAGCCAACCTCTGGAGTGAGAGAGCTGAGTGCCTGTACACAGGAGGCTTCCTCATGGAGTGGAGCATCCCCAGGTTCTTGAATCGGTAGAGCTAGGCTTGCAGACTCATAGCGCAAGACAGCTGAGTGCCTGTGTGCAGAAGGCTTCCCGGCATAGTGGAGTACCTTATGGTCCTTAAATTGGTGGAGCTACAGAGCTTTCGAACACTTGACCCAGCAGGGTAAATCCAGGCCTGAGGCTCCTGGCCATGAAGCCATAGGAAGCAGAAGCTGAAGAGACAAATCATGAGAAGCTAAGCTGCCTCCGTTTTAAAAGGTATTACCATGACCTCTGGGGTTTGAAAAGGTAGAACCATAGATTTTTGTGTTTCTGAGGATGGAATTGCCATTCAGTCATTCTTAAGGTGCACTTAAAACTGAGGAGGTAGAGTTGCTGTGTTAGTGGACCTAGAAGGCAGAGCTATAGCATGGGTCCGAGTGGTCTCCACTCAGAATGTAAAGAGTATAGCCTACACCTAGAGTCTTGATGGCAAGGCCAAGGTGTAAAATGTCTCAGAAGACAGATTATTTTCAAAGCCTTGAGAGCTAATGTAATGTGTTCTGCTGAGTTATTTGTTACTGTTTTGCCTTCTTTCTCCCATTTGTAAGAGAAATGTCTAACTTGTGCCTGCATGTTCTGCCATTGTATTTTGGAAGCAGATAATTTGTGTTCTTGATTTCACAGCTGAAGAGGAATTTCCGGATATTGAACTTGGACTTGAGACTTTTATGATAGGGTGAATATGTTTGGCATGTTGCAAGGATGTGAATTTTTAGGGAACACAGGGTGGAATGTCACGGACTGATTTGTGTTCCCCCCAAAATATGTGTACAAATTTGGCTGGGCTAGGATTCCTGCTATTGTATGATGTTCCTCCATGTTGGAAACCTTGCCGCTATGATACTAATGAGGGTAGATGGGCAGCAGGTGTTGGTGGGGCAGGACTCAATGTGCAAGATAGTTTTGTGTCTTGAAGCTGTCTCTCAAGGTAAAAAGGAAACAAGCTAACAGAGAGATTTGGGGACCTCAGACCACCAAGAAGCAGTTCCAGTAGCTGAATGTGTCCTTCGTAAAGGACTGGAGTCCCTGCAACTCAGAAGGTTCCACTCCATGGGAAGATTAACAACAGCCCTCCTCCAAGCCAACAGAGAAAGTCTTCCTCTGGAGCTGATACCCTGAATTTGGACTGGTAGCTTACTGGACTGTGACAAAAAAAAAAAAAAAAATCTCTTCTTAAAGGCACCCACTTGTGATATTTCTCTTAAAGGAGCACTAGTTGAGTAAGACACACAGATTAGAAAATTTAATATTTTGTAGGTGGCAATAAAATGCAGGCAAGTTACAGAATCAATTGAATCCTTGTAAAAATTCCAGTGGCTTTGTTGACAGAACTGGAAGTTAATCTTCACATTTATATGGAATTACAAGGGTCCTTGATTGGGCAAAATAAAATTAAACAAGAACAACAAAGTTGGAGAAGTCACAATTACTAATTTTAAAAATAGCTAAAAAACTACTATAACCAAAAGAGTGTGGTACAGTCAAAAGGATAGACATATAGACCAATGCAATAATACAGAGAATCAAAAAATAAACCCATACATCTATGGCCTATTGATTTTTGACATGGATGCTAACAGCATTCGATAAGGAAAGAATAATTTCTTCCACTGATAGTGCTGGGAAATTGGATATTCACAGGCAAAAGAATAAATTTAGACCCCCCATCTCACATCTTTAAAAAGCCCTTGTTGCACAATGGGTAAGTGATTGGCTGCTTAATGAAAGGTGGTGATTACGCCCTACCCTGAGCTCTGAAAGAGAAAGACCTGGTGATCTGCTTCAGTAAAAATTATAGCCAAGAAAACCCTACAAGGCATGGTAGTTCTACTCTATTATATGGGTTCACTATGTGTTGGAATCAACTCAGCAGCACACAAGGACAACAACAACCACACATCATTACAAAAATTAGCTCAAAATGGGTCAACAACCTAAATATTAGAACTAAAACCGTGAAACTGTTGGAAAACAATCTTAGAAGAAAACACAGAGGTAAACCTACAAGGCCTTGGAATTGCAAGTGACAAAAGAAAAAAAATAAATAAAATACTCAAATGGCAAATTTTGTGCTTCCAATGACACCACCGAAAATGAGATGAGACAATTGACAGAGTGGGAGAAAAACTCTCACACCACCCAAAGAAAACCCCTCTTGCCATCAAGTGGGTTCTGATTCATAGCAACCTTATAGGACAGAATTGAACTTTCTCATAGTGTTTCCAATGTGAATTCAAATTGCCAATGTTCTCTTTAGCAACTCCTGTGCCAAGAAATCTTACAACTCAATAATAAAAGACAATCCAACTTAAAAATGCTCAAAGGACATAGACATTTTTCAAAAGAACATATACAAATAACTAATAGGCTCATGAAAAGATTCTCAACACCACTAGCCATTAAAAAATGAAAACCAAACCCAGTGCCATTAAGTCAATTCCAGCTCTTAGTGACTCTATAGGTCACAGCAGAACTGCTCCATAGAGTTTCCAAGGAACACTTGTTGGATTCAAACTGCCAATCTTTTGATCAGCAGAAGTAGCACTTAACCACTGTGCTGCCGGTGTTTTCACCAGCCATTAGGAAAAAGAAAATCAGAACCACAAGACACCCCTATAGACTCACTTAAGTGACTATAATACAAAAGACAGACAATAACAAGTATTAGTGAGTGTATGGAGACATTGAAAGCCTTGTACATTGCCAATTGAAATGTAAAATGGCTAAGTGGTTACTAAGAAGTTTGGTGGCTCCTCAAAAAGTTGAAGATACAATTACCATCAATTTCATTCCTAAGTATATAAACCCAAAGAACTAAAACAGGTGCACAAACATGTTCACACATATTCATCACAGCGCTATACACAATAGCCCAGAGGTGGAAATAACCCATAAGTCTACTAACAGATGAATAGATTAACAAATTGTGGCCTATCCATACAATGGAATATTACTCAGCCATAAAAAGGAAAACAATTATCTATGCCTGCCATAATGTGAATAAACCTGAAAAGCATGCTGTTAAGCAAAAAAAGCCAGACACAAAAGGTCACATATTGCATGATTCCATTAGCATGAAAGGTACACAACAGGTAAATTCATAGAACAGAAAGGAGATTGGGGCTGTGGGGAGGGAAAAACAGGATTTAACTGCTTAATGGGGATGGGATTTCCTTTTGGGGCATGAAAATATATTACTGTTAGATAGCAGTAGCACTTGTGCGCGCACCATTGTTACCACACTAAATGTCACTGAAACATTCCCATCAAAATGGTTAATTTTTGTTATAGGACTTTTGCCTCAATAGAAAATAAAAGATACTAGTGACAGTTTTGGTCATCAACAAAAATACATCAGAGCCAAGGCTTTTTAGAACTTCTATTGTACATGTTAGCGTGTAGTTAGAGTAAAAAGTTCCCCCCCCTTAGTTTCCTTGGAATCAGGATTTAGAAACCTGGAGCTTCTAATTTGTATCTTTGTGGTTAGTTTAGCAACTTGATGTCACACAAATTGAATTCTACTGAAAAATGGATGATTTTTTGACAAGTGTGCCTTCTTCATGTAAGTCTACATCAAATGAAATTAATATGGTCCTTTTTTTCCCTTTTTTTGGCAAGATGATCTTATTGTGTAGTATATGTCAGGCACTGAGGCAATATTAAAATTCTCAAGTAAAGTGTCTTCCAACAGCGATGTCCTATTTTTGACAGCTCATGGCAGTAATATTTGTGAAGCTATAGTGGCCATATTTATTACTTTTTTTTATTAGTCTTCACAAATAGCCATGAAAAGTTGCATGATTACACAACATGTAGAAATTATTAAGGTTTATTATCAAAAAGGGTGGTCTGTTCACCAAAAATTTCATGCATTAACATGAAATTTGCAATGTGCATAATCATCTTTCTGAGAGAACAATTCAACGTTTAATCCAAAAAATTGAGACAAATGGGTCTGTTGCTAGACAATGCCTTTGCAACAAACCCCACATTCCTATGAAAACATTGTCACCATTCATCAGAGTGTACACGAAAATTAATCACAATCAATTTCTCCCCGAGATCTAGAACCAGACCTTTTGTCCACCACACTTTGGCAGATTTTGCATCTGGATGTGAAACTTTACCCTTACACAGTTGTTTTGACTCAAGAACTGAAGTCGCGCAACCATAGGCTGTGCCATACATTTCCTGAATGGGCTCTGGAGCAATTGGAAGTTGACCCTGCTTTTTGCCGAAAAATCATCTTCAACTACAAGACCCATTTTTGGATGAGTGGTTTTGTTTACAAACAAAACTGTCAGATTTGGAGCAATGAGAATCCAAATGAGATTCAAGAATATCCACTTCATCCCAAAGAAGTTACTGTTTGGTGGGAATTTGGGCCTGAACAGAATCATTGGCCTTCATTTTTCCAAGATGAATGAGGAGAGGCTGTGATTATCAATGGCAAAAGATACCAGGCTTTGATAACTGATTATTTTTGGCCCCATTTGGAAGGTGCCACTTACCCAAAGTTCTTTTCCACAAATAATGCCATCAAATGAACTTCAAAGTAATAAAACAATTAAAACTTTATCATTTACACAACTTGTTTTATTCATGTTCAAAGACAGGACACTCTTATTAGAAGACCCTTTACTAATTCCCAAGTGCTCTGTTGTAGATGGCAGGATATGGTCAAAAAAGACTAACAATAAAGTCAACGTAGAAATCAGAATGAGCCCTGAGTAGGGCTGAGTTTCTCAACTATCCTCCATAGAAACTTCTTTTTTCCCACATAACTTATTATAAATCCCCCTTTTGTTCTCACAAGAGCAGAAACTATAACACAGAGAGCAAGATACAGAGACTGAGGGCTTCTGTCATCTTGGGGAAGAAACAAAGGCAGTGTTTTTAGCTGCAAGGCAAATATCCCTCCCTAAGTATTTTATGTCTCCAACAAGAAAGGGAAGTCTTGTCAGTTCTGACCAAAAATACAAAGAACGTTATAACTTTTCCAGATAATTTTCTTCCAAAAGAGACCTGAGCAACTGTAGTGGAGCTCTCCTAAAGATTCAGAAGACATCTTTTCCCAGGCATGTTGGTGTTGTTCTGGGGTGCCATCGAGTCAGTTCCCTCTCACAGCAACCCTATGTACAACAGAATGAAACACTCCCTGGTCCTGCACTATGACCACCATCGTTGTTACGTTTCAGATCATTGTGGCAGCCACTGTGTCAATACTTCTCTTTGAAGGTCTCCTTATTTTCACTGACACTCTACTAACCATGATGTCCTTCTCTAGAGACTGAT
Source organism: Heterohyrax brucei (assembly GCA_028571685.1). Lineage (NCBI taxonomy): Eukaryota > Metazoa > Chordata > Mammalia > Hyracoidea > Procaviidae > Heterohyrax > Heterohyrax brucei. The sequence continues at coordinate 35,329,714 of CM053166.1, read as the reverse complement.
TCCTTCTGAAAACATGTCCAAAATATGTAAGATGCAGTCTCACCATCCTTGCTTCTAAGGAGCACTCTAGTTGTGCTCCTTTCAAGACAGATCTGTTTGTTCCTTTAGCAGTCCATAGTATGTTCAGTATTCTTCCCCAGTACCACCATTCAAAGACATCAATTCTTGTTCTGTTTTCCTTATTCACCGTTCAGTTTTCACATGAATGAGATGCTACAAAAAATGTTATGACTTGAGTCAGTCACACTTTACTATTAAAAGTGACATCTTTACTTCTCAATACTTTAAAGAGGTTCTTTGCTGCAGATTTTTGCAGTGCAATGCATCTTTTGATTTCTTGACTGCTGCTTCCGTGGGTGTTGATTGCAGATCCAAGTAAAATGAAATATTTGGCAACCTCAATCTTCTCCATTTATCACGATTTTGCCTACTGGTCCACTTTTGAGGATTTCATTTATTTTCTTTGTGTTGAGGTGCAATCCACAGTGTGGTCTTCGATCTTCATCAGTAAGTGTATCAAGTCCTCTTCACTTTCAGCAAGCAAGGTTGTGTCTTCTATGGAACATATTCTTAATGAGTCTTCCTCCAATACTGATGTCATGTTCCACTTCATACAGATCAGCTTTCAGATTATTTGCTCAGCATACAGGTTGAATAGGTATGGTGGAAGGATACGATCCTGACATACACCTTTCCTGATTTTAAACCATCCAATGTCCCCTTGGTCTATCTGAATGAACTATTGAACTATTTAAGGTTCTTCAGAAGCACAATTGAATGTTCTTTAATTGCTGTTCTCTGTAATGTTATCCATAATTTCTTGTGATCCACACAGTCAAATGTATTTGCGTAGTCAATATAACGTAGGTAATCATGTGTCTGGTATTTTATGCTTTCAGCCAAGATACATCTGACATAAACAATGATATCTCTGGTTTCATGTCCTCTTCTGAATCCATCCAGAATTTCTTGGAGTTCCCTGTCAATATACTGCTGAAGTTGCTTTTAAATGATCGTTAGCAAAAATTTACCTATGTGTGACATTAATGATATTGTTGATAATTTCTGAAATTAGTTGGATCACTTTTCTTGGAAATAGGCATAAATATGGATCTCTTCCAACCAGTTGGACTGGAGAGACAGAGACCAGGCAATAACCTTGACCTCTGGCCTGGCTGAGGACAACTCACTTGGCTGACCTGAGCTGCCCCTCTTAGACAAAGCCTTCAATTCCAAGAGATGTCCTTGGAGGAAGTGAGTGCTGGTCAGCTCATCACCAATGAGTAGGCCTCTCAGGGATGCCAGCAGGGGCAAAGCCCTCTGGTACTCTTCTGTCCTGGAGTTGGTGGTACCTTCAATATTCATTAAATTAAACAAAAAAAAAAATTGCTATGGAGTCATTTCCACTCACGGCAATCCCATGTATTTTAGGATATAACTGGCCTGTATAAAGTTTCAGTGGCTGTCATTTTTCAGAAGTCAATTGTCAGGCCTTTCTTCTGAGGTGCTTCTGTGTGGATTCAAACTGCCAGCCTTTCAGTTATTAGCCAAGCCCTTAACCATTTGCATTACCCAGAGATTCCTCAATATTAATACAGGACTCGTAAATTGACTTTGGCTAGCAGCTGAGATTCTTAAGTTCTGCTTCTCTTGGGACACTGTCTTTAGACCAAGACCCTCACTTGCCTCAGACTCTTTACAAGATTTAGCTCTACAGTCCTGACTTAGCTCTCCCAAGGCTGAAAACAGGTGAGGGAGTTGCCCCACTTCACTGTGTTGAGGTCATAGGTCAGTTTATTCTTCCCTCAGTGCTCTGTTCTTGATGCCTAAAAGGGCCTGAGACCTTGCTCCCTGTTGACCTGGGCCCCATGGCCTCAGACTAAGGCCCTCACAGCACTGCAGACCAACAGACGGAAATCAGGGGTAGCTACGACCTGTGATGACCTCTGGCAGCCTCTGCTTGGGTCTTCCATCAGGACTGGGGTGGAGGGGGCCACAGTCTTTATTCAGGGATCTTACTTTGACATCAAGCAGCCTCCGGGACCCATGTTATCTGATCTGAGGCCCATCCAGGTAGACCAAGGATCCCAAAGGAAGGTTACACAGAGACCTGCCAGCCTGCTGTCAGACCTGGAAAACCCCAGGCTGGGCAGGTCTCTGTGTGATCCCTTGTAATCTTGTCTAGTTAGTTTCTCAGTCCTCACTCATTGGAATTCTCGTCTTGGCTCCTGTCTCTTTAATTAAAGTCTCACTCTGGAATGTCACATTCCTGCAACCTTTGGGCAGTTTCTCTACTGTACACCACACAGACAATGGGTCCCTGTCTCAGAGGGATGTGAGATGGCATGCCACAGCCCAAGGCAGGAGGCCCAGGATAGGTGGTGGGCTGTTCGAGAGGGCGACAGACAGACAGACAAACACACACATATCCCTTCCCTTCACCATGTAGACTTAAATTTCTATGTAACTTCTCTATGTTTAGTTTCCACAGAATAGAAACTGGATGAGATAACTTTGCGATCTCTTGATACTCAGAGGTTACCGACGTTGTCTATGAAGATGACCGTACTGACACTAATTGCACTACTTCGTTTTCCTTATCCATATCATTTATTTTGACACGTATATTGCTCTGTCTACATACTTTAATCCAGTTCACTGTGGCAAAGCCCTCCTTGTATCATTGGAGATGTTCTGTAGCACCAAGAGGGAATGTAACAAAAATGATGTACCTGAGAATGGGAGGAGAGGAAAGTGTGGGCTCTAGAGGAACTGAGAGCAGAGGCAGAGTGCAGCTTTGTCACATACTTCCTTGTTAACTTGAGAACATTGTAGGTTCTTCATCTGCCCAGTGAGCTTCCTAGGCTCTGCCTTGAAAAACTGTTAGACTATGTATTTCATATGTAAAGCACCTAGAAAGATTAGTGAAGAGTAATGTGTTTTTAATGAATTACATGGGAGCTCAACTGCTAACCAAAACGTCAGCAGCTGGAAACCCTATGGTGAGTTCTATTCTACTCTTACAAAAACTTTGACCTAGATAGTTCTGGGATTTTTTTTTTTTATTATTATTATGACTGAGTGAAAATGTACATTCCCATATAAATTTACATGCCCACCTATATGCAGCTTCCACTGCTCTCCCTCCCTTGTGACAGCACACTATTCCTCTCTGCTCCATACATGTCTCACCCTCCCAACAGTCTCCTTTCCCCTCCTCTCCACCCACTCCCCTTCCTCCAGCCAGAGGTCAGCAGGATGATATCCTATAGATGCATAGAATCATAAAGTGCATCCAATATATGGTCACACTGCATCACCAAGTCCAATCCATTCGTGTCTGAAGAGTGGACCTTCGTTATGATTTATGGGCAAGGGCAGCATCAGGGCCAGGGGCCATGCTCCCAGGGGAACCCTGAAGCTGTTGGACCATCAATTGCGGTCTTTTAGTGGAGATCTCAGGTGCACCCCTTTTTATTCTTGTGTTGCCAGTGAGACTCAACTTAGTGAGCTCCATCGCGGCTATCACTGGTGGTGGCCGGGCACCATCTGGTTCTTCCAGTCCCAAGTTTATGTAGGCACACACTCATGTGGGTCTCTCTATCTTATGGGTTGTCTTTCCCCCATGTCATTTTGGTCCTCGTTGAGCATCCATTTCTGCTGAGTTGGGTCCATTTGCTGTGCCCTCGGATGGCAGCTTGGCAGCTTTTAAGACCCCCAAATACCAGTCACCCATATGGGGTGCAGGGAGCCCTCTTAACAAAATGCTAGTTGTACCAATTGGCTTCGATTTCGCAGAAGAGCGTGGTCCCCTGCCCCCTGAAAGTTCTGGGATTTTTTTTTTAACCCTCTTCTCTGGTATTGTTATCATTATTTTTAATCCAGAAGATAGAGAATATGGAATGCTCTTGGACAAAAACACCATAACAGGGTCCAGGGGCTTCGGGGTTCCCCTGGGAGCATGGCCCCTGGCTCTGATGCTGCCCCCGCCCATAAATCATAATGAAGGTCCAATCTTTGGACACGAATGGATTGGACTTGGAGACACAGAGTGACTATATCTTCGGTGCACTTTATGATTCTATGCATCTGTAGGATATGATCCTGCTGATCTCTTACTGGAGGAAAGGGAGTGGGTGGAAAAGAGGGGAAAGGACACTGTTGGGAGGATGGGACACCTACGGAGCAGAGAGGAAGTGTGTGCTGTCACCGGGCAGGAAGAGCAGTGGAAGCTGCATATAGGTGGACGTGAAAATTTATATGGGAATGTACACTTTCATTCAATCTTTAAAAAAAAAAAAAAAAGAAAAACCATAACAGCCAAAAGTTCTTCTTAGCAACTAAAATTGCAAAACGTATTCCCATTTTAATACTTGCTATTCAATTTGGGGGTGAGGTTGACTTCTGTCCCAGAACGATGTTCTATGGGACACTACAGTACAAGGCAGGAAGTCCAGGACAGGTGATAGGCTGTCACTGAGGGAAATAAACCACATTGATACATTCCTTCTCTTTGTCTCCTGGACTCAAAACTCCAAGATTTTTGTTCAGGGTGTAACCACTCTCCCTCCCAGATGCTGTTTTGTCCAAATTACCTTTATTTGCATTCATTTTACCCTCACCAAAAACTCTAGCTGTCCCTTGGAGTTTGCCTATGTCACTCAAGATAACTTAATTAAAATATTCTTTAATGAAGGTGCCTGTGGCTGTCCCAGTGCAGGACAAAGAGTGCCAGCCCAGTGGAGTTTTGACAACTCACTTCATGAGACCATGCTCCCTGTTTCTCAGAAACGCCCTTAAGACATTGTACTTAACACACCTCTTTTTAGGACTGTGTTCAAACACACTGGAACAAGAGCACAGGAAATCTTTCTTTCTAACTTGGCTTGGGGATTTCTTTCTCATCAATCTAGGATCCAGAGTCAATCATAAGAGCAGTTTTCTAGGCCATAGTTTTGTTTCTCAACTCTGATACCCTCGAGCTGAAAGCCTGGCTTCTGTCCACCACTTCTGCAGCCTCATCTAGCCCACCACCCAGCTTAATTTAAAACTCTATACCACTGAATACCTTGCCATTTCCCAAAGTTCCAAATGGCCTTGACTTGGGAATTTGACACTTAACTGCTTTCATCTGGAACAGTCCCTTCTCACCAACTCTTTTTACTTTTCCTGTAGGTCATAGATAACTGGGCATCTTCCTTACACAACTGCAGCTCCTAGACTCCAAAATTCTTTAATCAGAGCTGGATATTTACCTTCTCCTGCCCAGAGCTAGCTCTGAGCCTTTCAAAGAGCAGATGCTCAATTAATGCTTATGGAATAAAAGAGCCAGTGAGCAGGTGATCTAATTCATTAGGACCTCGTTTCCCCACATTCCAGAATGAGCTAAGCATATTCAGGTATACGTAATTTGATTTTACAGAAGACAAAAATAAATAAGGAAAACCAAGCTTTGATCGCATTATACTTCCCCTCTGTTATTTCAGTACCCCAACAATTTAACTTTGGGATTCTTTGGCACTTCCAAGAAAATCTCTACTGCTATATCAGATGAACTGAGCTAGATGATGAGAAAATCTCAGAATCCATAGGGGGTGAGAGAAGATGCTGCATGTGGCCCTAGAAAATGCACTGGTCATGGCCATCAGGACATCCTTGGCTGCAATTCTGGTTTGGGCTTCCCCCTTGTCACCTGGCACAGCCTCCTCATATAGGGAGAAAAGAGCACTGAGAACATTGTTATTGGCCTTGGCCACAAACTCAAGGATTTTACTCTTGGAAGTTTCAGCATGAGTTTTCATGTCTCTCAGGAAATCATAGCATGAAGCCACAGTGTTGGGCACCTGCCAGTACTCTAGGTACTTCAGCTTTCCCAAATCTTTGGTGATGAGCTTGCTGGGCTCCCCGTAGATGAAGTGCTTCCTCCCAGAAAATACATTATATTCATGAATTTTCCTGTCTTCTCAGTGGCCCATTTGCCCTTCAATAAGATCACACCAAGGAGAGCCATCACTAGACCACTCTTGGGCACCTCCCTGCCAGCATGCACCTTTCCACATTTGAGAGGCCCAGTTTGCTGACAAGTGCATAGTTCTGAGTGGTGGAGTCAACTTCTTTCACATCAACTGCAAACACAACCTTGATGTGCTCAGCGGCTCTCTTGAGGATCTCGGGGAAATTGTCCTTGTACTTTTGGTTGGCAATGGCTGTTACATTTTATACTTGCACAGCAGGAACTGCTCCAACAAACCTGCCTTAATGGATAGAGGGTCTGGACATGAGCTCTCAGTGGTGGAGAAATTAGAACCATCTTCATCTTGACTGCTGACATCTTCGTCAAATATTGTGCAAGTGTCTAGACAAATAGTGGTAGTGAAAGGGGTTCTCTGAAATGCTTGGGGAGTACTATGTGACTGAGCAGCACAAGGGGCTGGGGGAGGACGCTCAGAAATAGGAGAAGGGGATGAAAGGTACTGTGCTTCCACTTCTGCTGTGTCCTGAGCATCATCCTGATCCTGGCTGTCACCTCAGGCCTGGTGGCATTTGTCACTTTTTCAGAGCTTATTCTTCTGACATTGAGGCTGATGACTCTGGTCAGGGACACCGGGTAGGATCATGGACAGGTAGGCAGGTAATATGGGCTGTCAGAAAGATGAAAGTTTAGAGGGTGTCCACCTTTTCAACAGGCAAATTCCACTTTGGCTTTAATGAAGGACAACTCTTCAGTCTTCTGTGAAGGTACTGATATAGGAATACACAAGGCTACTTTACTCCTGACAGCTTCTGTGAAGGAAGTTAAAGGAGACCTTAGGCAGCAGCCTGTCAGGCCTTCCTGGGCTTTCCTGAGGCTGTCAGCAGGGTCTCATAATGGAGAAACTTCTACTCTGGAGATGGGATCATTTCTGTTAATATATAGAATGTCGTGGTAACTATTGATGTATCTTGGCCCTCCTCACTTCTGCTGCCTTGAAATTGATAACTCAAATCAAGGCAGACAGTTCCCTGAGACCCCAAAGGCATAAGTGAAGGAGCACGTCAGCCTTGTATTCTGGTCCAGGGACAACTGGTGCTGACAGCTCAGTGGGACTCCTCTATGCCTGGGTTCACCTTAGATTCCTCAGTTTTCATTCAGAGTCCTCACCTGGCCTCCATGCAGTCCGCTGGACATCTCTCTTTTGGCTGGTGGATATATCCTCAGACCAGGGATCTCACATTCTTGAGATCTTATCTAAAGAAGGTGGAACCACAAACTGACAGCCCTGACCTGGACTTCCAAGAGTTGAAAGTAGGGGAGGGACTTGGACTCATTGCTGTCCCTTCTGGGTGGTTTCCCCAGTCCTTGCCTTGACCCCTAGGATGGCCTGAAACTCCCCCCATGCTTCTCCTGAGGCCTATCCCCTGATATAAATGTCAGCACCTCTTTGGGACATCCTAGCAGATACGATGATTGCCTCCTGTGACCACACCTGTCTGTGGTCTCCCTGAGATAAGGGGATAGATTCTATGCTTCTCCCACTGTTATGGGTGGGGTGTTCCCCGTAGCCCTGAGTATCTTCACCTCTACTCCTGGAAAACCAGGAAATCCTCCCACTGCTCACCTTACTCATTCTCAGTATATCAGGTCCCTCAACCCCTGGAACAGCAATAGACGAAGTAACCAGGATTCATTGTGTCAACAATGCCCAAGTATCCCAGGGATGCTAATAGGACAGGGCTCTTAGCAGTTTCTCAAATCTGAGGGTGGAAGTTTCCCTCCATCCTCAGGGTCCTCAGCTTGATTCCTGTCCACTTCTGTGGTTCCTTCTTTTGGTGTCCTCAGGCCGTTCCTCAGACCAAGGCCCTCACCAGAACCTCCCAGGGCTGCCACTGGGAGGGGGGATCCGACTGTTTGGGGTCCAGTGATCACCATGGAACTCATTCAGGGTTCCATCATAAATTAATGGCAAGGCCTGAGGTGGATCCCTCTGCTGGCTTGTTGTGTCCTATAACCTCAGAACAAGGCTCCTACCTCCCTGAGGCCTCAGAGAAAGAAGTCAGGAAATGCCAGTTAAGGTTATCCATGTCAGAGCTCTCCTACAGATGACCTCTAGATTCAGACTCTGTGTGACACTATGTGTTGAGGGCTGAGGTGTACCCTCAGTCCTCATTCGGGATTCTCAGCTTGACTACTGGCAGGTCCTGGGCCTTCTATGTCATCTGACCTGAATTTACCTTGTCAAACCAGTGGTTTCATGTCCTTGAGAGCCCTTAATTTTAAGCAAGAGTATTTTCACCCTGACAGCCATGTGTGAGGCCTTTATGTCTGAGAGAAGACACAAGGCTGTCTCTCTGTGACCCCACATATTCTAGGGTGCCTTTACATTGGCTCTGTTTCTTTGATTGAAAGCTTTCTGGAAATTGCAATATCCCTGCAAACACTTAACAGTTTCCCCTCTATCACCAATGAGGAAACTGGGCCCCTGTCCCATAGTGAGGAGCAATGTGAGATGGAAAAACTGAAGAACAAGGCAGGAGAACCAGAACAGGTGGTGAGCTGTCAGAGAAGACAAAGACTGCTCTAGTCCCTCTCTTTACCACTCAGATATTTACATAAATCCCTTCAAAAAGATTTAACTTCTACAGGCAAGGAAAAGGACCTAATACTTTTGTGAGCCCCTGATCTTTTCCTGGAGCTAATCTTTTCTGAGGAGTATCCAGGTGGTGTTGTAAATGGTTAAGAGCTACACTATTAAGCACAAGGTTGCAGGCTGGTAACCACCTGGAGATGCCCCGAAAGAAGAGCCTGGTAATCTAATTCCTAAGGGTTGTAGCCTTAAAAACTCTATAAAGTCAATTTCTACTCTGCAGCCCATGGGGTTGCTAAGAATTGACTCAGCAGCAACTAGTTCGGTTTTGTTTGTTTGCTTTTTTGAGGTTAACTGACATTGCTCACATACATGATTAGAGTGTTGGTGTGTATTACCTCTTACTTTTCTTTGGGGATACTGCAGATTAATTATGGTATTCTTAAGGCTTATACAAGGTTTTCCAGACTAGTACTTTTGGCACATGATCTTCTGGCAATCTGGTGAGGTGAGAAGAGAAGTGAATGAAGAGACACAAGGTCAGAATCTGGCTGGGAGGGGTGAGTCTCCCAGGGGTCTAGGTTAAGTCTATCACTTACCAGCACTGTGAACTTGAGATTACTGCAAGATCTTCATCGGCTTGGTGATAGAACCCTATCACGTACAACTGTAGGCAATTAGGGGATATATGTCATACATTTGTCACAGAACTTGGATCTTGAACCTATGGCAGTTATTGATGTCATTTCTTTGAGCCCATGTGACACCAACTTGCCCTCAGAGAAATTTTTTTTCCAGGAAGTATTTGACAATAAGAATCACTCTGTGGCAAAGAAAACCTCATCACCAAAATGCCACTTAGCAAGTAAAACGAGGAGCTATTTCCCATGAGAACATCTGTTGTTCCCTTTGAATGTCAGTCTCTCTTCTCCAGCTCTGTGCAACTCAAAGCTCCTGTTTGTGTCAAGGATCAGCAATGCCCCTTCCTCACAGATGCCTTTCCATCCGAACAACCACTGTTTGGGTTCACTTCATCATCACCTAAAATTTAGCCCTCCCTTACAATTTGCAAGATCACATTCAAGATGTTGTGTTGTTGGTTGTCATCAAATCGATTCTGAGTCAAGGTACTTCCATGCCCACAGAGTAGAACTGCTCCACAAAGTTTTCATGGCTGTGACCTTTAAGAGGCAGATCACCAGGACTGTTCTTTACTGTACCTCTAGATGGATTCAAAGCAAGAAGCTTCTGGCTAGTTGTCAAGTGATTAATCATTTGGAACCACTACAAACTTACATATTCAAGGCGACCTAATTCCAAAATACCTTCAACAGAGTAGATCCTGGCTCCATTAGCCAAAGAAAGTGCTAGAACAGGGACTTCTTGACATCTGTCCTCCAGAAAATATCATTCTGTTTCTGAGAAACTTCCTGGAAATGATATGCATAACGCATCCAGTAGATACATATTTTAAATTGCACTGGGACAGGAGCACAGGTCACCTTCCAGTACTGTCCCACTTGAGAATTTCTCCCTGGACTTCCCCCAATCCCAAATGGAGTGGAAAGAGTTGATCTTCATTCCAGGCTAAGACCCTTCATGGGAATATCTGGCCTTGTGCAACTCCCCTACAAACTCCTAAGACCTTTCCGCCTGCCACCTGACCATCACCTCCATTGACTCCGTATGCTTCTCAACCCATGCATCTCCCCACTAAGAGATCAAAGTTTTCCAATATACTTGAATGCCAGGGCACGTGGCTTTTGTATGACAGGGAATTCCAAATTGCTAACTTCTTTCCACTGGTTCTCAGGCCTTGGGAAGTATCTCAACTTTCTGCTCATTTCATAGCTGCAATAGGACTCTTCAGTCTTTGCACAGAGGCTGTGATTCCTTTACCTAAAACTCCCAGTACTAGCATGAAGCCTTCCAAGGAGTAGATGCTCAATTGCTGTTTGGGGAAAATAAGAGCCAGTGAACAAGAGGCTGAATTATCACGATCAATTTTCTCCCACGTCCTTGAAGAAGCAAAACAAATTCAGGCATATATATGCTTTACTTTTATTCAAGGAAGTAAGAGAAACCTAGATTTAACCATCTTCTGTTGTTTTTTGTTTTTTAATCTCTACCTTGAGATCCCAACTAACAGTTTTGGACTTCTCTAATATTTCCCAGGATATCCCGACTCCAATAAGACATTAACTAGTTGTGGATCACAAAAATAAAAAGATTCAAGGGTTTTCCATTTGTTTTACACAATATAAAACTCTTACTCCCAAATCTGTAAAACAATAATAAATCTTTTAATCTTTTTTTATTTTATTATTATTTTTTATTTAATATGACTGAGTGAAAATGTACATTCCTGTATAAATTTACATGAGGGGAAAATTAGATTCTGAATCTGAATAAACCTTCAATTAAAAGAAACAACTTTTCAAAAATGTGAAAAACAACTAATCTACAAGTTTCTCAATTTTGACAGGAACACAAGAAGTTGTTCATGTGCTCCCTACACCCTACCCCGTCTTCATTACTTAGAAAGTCAACAGCCATTTCCAATAACAGAATGAAAAATTTACACTGGGTTATTGGGGAGTCTTCAGTGTTCATTTTCAGGGCCATCATATCAACTGCTGCCAGGGCCTGGGTCCCTCCCCTCTGCTACTGTATGTAACGGTAGCACAAATTCTTCTGGGAACAAAAGGAAGAATTGAAGGAGTAGCTTAGCCAGCACTGCTGTCTTGGGGATGACAGTGCGTTGGGACTTGTTGTGTCTTGAGTTCTTTGGAGGTCTCAGTTCTACCGCAGGGTCCTCAGCATGAATTAGCCCTTTCACGAGGCCCCTCACAGACCTGAGATGCCCTGAAAGTTAGTGAGTGAGACTTTTCAGTCCCCATACCAAAGCCCCCCAGGTCTGAATGCAGAAGTGGAGCTCCATGTTTCCCCTTCTTTCTGGGAGGAGTTATCTTAACATTACTCAGTAACCCCAACTTGAGTCCTACTAGGGACAATGTCTCCTGCCTCTGCTGAGTAGGCCTCCTCATTAGTGCAAGGACTTCATGTCCTTGAGACCACCTGTCCTTAGGAACAAACCAGGGGCACCTCATCCTGATGCCTCTGACTCTGGGTCCCCTAAGACAATAACAGTGAGGGGATTTTCTGTATCCTATCCTCTCCTTCAGAAGTAGGGGTATATGTGTAAAAAGTGCTTAATTCCATTTTGCTTTTTAAAGGATTTTTACTTTGGCTCTCATCAGGGTCTGGGATTCCTCTCTTTGCTGAATTGTGGCTTAAATTAAGGCCCTCTTTTCCCTCAGACATCACAGGAAGAAGTCCTGAGTCACTTGAACTGGCCAAATTTGTCCTGGGCTCTAAGAACCAATTACAGTAGCAAGGCTCAATGTAGTCCTCCTCATTTGGGTTTGAGCAGTCTCAGTACCCCAGTCGCATCTTCCTCTAGACTCTGCACCTGTCTGGGACCACACCCTCTGCTGACTTGAGGCCACACCCCTCAGACCAAGGGCCAGCACAACCTCAGACATCAGAATTGCAAGTTGGACGGTGCCATAGCCCTTGCCGGCTGTTTCAGGAAAACTAGGGCATGCAAGGGCAGTGGGGCTACCTGGCTCCAGATTTCTCAGTTTGGTGATGCTCTCTTTCCTCACTCAGGCTTCTCAACTTACTCCTGGGTAGGATCTGGGACTCCTCCCTCCACTAACTTGAGTCTGCATGATAGCCACTGTGCTTTCTGCTTCAGACTAAGGCCCTCAGCTCCCTAACAGGAGTCAGGGTGCTGTCCTTTTGGCTACCCATGCCCAGAGAGTCCCAGAGCTGAGAGCAGAAGCAGGTTGGAACTCATCCTCTTTTGGAGAGAGGCCCTCTCATTAACACTAAGGGTCTTTGCCCCCTTTGTAGTTAAGGTTTAGGTCTTTTCCCTCTTCAAAACTGGCATGCTTCCTTGGACTTAGGCCCTGCCTTTTCGTAATTTTGCAGGCCTAAGTCAGCTGAAGGCTTTGAGCAGCAGGGGGTGAGGGAGGATTTTCTAGAACTGCCTCCGTTCTGCACTAGGTTTGCTCTTTAGTCACATTCACTATCCTCACCTGGACTCCTGGTCTGTCCTAGGATTTCACCCTCTTTTGGTTGTTGCCAGGATGTCTTAAAGGCCACAGATGTGTGTAAGTGGTTCTTGGCCCTCGTTGATCAAAAATGAACAAATAGGGCACACAGAATTTTTCTCCAAGAGCAAAACTTTATTAAAGAGACTTGCAAGTGGAGACAAGGAGTGCCAAAGCAACACTTACCCCATCTCCCTGAACAAAGTTTTTGTCAAAGCTTATAAAGCATTTCTGAAATGAACTGTCTCATATTTCAGTCAAATTGGAGGTGGAAATTTCCAGGAAGTGGTGAGGCTAGGGAAATCAGGTTGTACACGCTTCTATATACAAAACGGAATCTGCAGCAAAGGCTTCTGGGAGGCACTGGTAGGGCTTCTTACTGGCTAGTGCAAATGCACAGCCCTTTGAGATCTTGATTCAAGTCTCAGCATTAGCTTTATGGTCTTGCATGCCTCCTGTGCTCACTCCTGCCACCACTGCCCGTGCTCCTAGAATCAGCACATTCTGGTTCCTTCTGTGAAACAACTTGAGGGAGTTCTTATTCTTTTGATATTTGTGGTATATTAATCAGTTCTTCTGGTGAGAGCACCCTCATGCTATTTACAACATAATCATCCTTGGGGGTTTCCAAACCACCAAAAGGGCCTCACAGGCTTTTCCTATGTCATAATGTGAAAGATCACAGTGCCTCACACTAGAAGCCATGCCTTGTGGCACTTGCTAGATGGAAGTCTGGGCACATCACCTCATGCCAAGACTGGGGTTCTGAGGGCCAAGGCTGCTGTGGGGCTTCCGAGGACCAGCAGCAAGTGTGGCTTTGGACTCCACTTTTCTGTAGTTCACTGATCACCTCAATTCCCATTCAGTGTCTTCACCTTGAATCCTGACCAGTCCTGAGACTTCATCCTTCTCTACTTAAGAGAGATCACACACACACATCACCCCTACCAGAAGACAAACCTTCCCAGCATGGTTTCCAAGACACAACACATTTGTGCAAGGTTGTAGGGCCAACTCCAAGGTTCAAGGATGTTGGGGGTGGGCTTCCAAAGGGTGACAGCGAGGACAGGATCCTTGGGACCTTGCTGGCGTGGAGTGAGTGGTATCTTAGTGCTCACACAAGGTCCTCACCTTGACCTATCAGAGCTTGGAAGTCCCGCATATAAAGACAGACTCACAGGCTCAGAACCAGATGCTCACCTCACTGGGATCACATAGTAAGAGGTCAGGGTGAGCCCCGCCATGCACTTGCCTGAGGCCTCACAGGAGTGAGATCTGTTTCACTGCTCTAGGCAGATCTGTTTAGGCGGTAGGTCACCCCATTAGCACTCAGGGTCCACACCTCATTCCAGTTAGGGACATGACTCCTCCTTGTACAGAGCTGGGGGTGCCCATTTATGTTTGACCCTCCCTATGTGACACCACACATGAAGAAACGTGGGACATCTCTGTTGTATACCTCTCCCAGAACCTTCCTAGGACTTCAAAATAGAATCAATGCTCTCTTCTGCTCCTTCTCTTGGTGGAGTTACCACTTATAATCCTCAGGATCCTCACCTTGACCGCTCTGATGGCCTGAGCCTTCCATCTTTGTAGCTCCCGAGCATGCCCACAAGACCTGATAGGCTACAGGGATTACTGAGGGATCTCCTTGTCCTGGCTACTCTGCCCTTGGCTTCCCAAGGCTGACAGTATAGGACATTTTGTGCGAACTTCTTTGTCGGCAGGGGTTAGGGGGACGCCCACTATTCCTCATTCAGGTCTTCATCTTGAAGTGACCAGTCCTGGGAATCCACTCCCTGCTAGTTATGAGGCTGGTCCTCTCATATCAAGGTCTTTGCTGGCCTGGGACCCCTGAATTGGAAGTTAGGGTGATTCATATGCAGCCAGGACAGTCTGAGATCTCTGAGGGCAAGCTGCAGTACCAGAACTTGATGAGACTACTCTCATCTTGAGAGATCTTTCCATCATCTTCATCCAAAGTTTTCATTTTGATTTCTATCAGAAGCTGAGTATCCTCATTTTCATAACTTGGAGGGTGTCATTAGGCCAATGTCTGAAGGCCCTGAGAAACCTGAATGATAAGTGAGGTGATGCTAAGCTTGACAGCACTATCTGGGGCTTTCTAGTTCTGTGAGCAAACCCTGTTAGTCTTTGTGTGATCCCTAAACTTGAGTGTATTTTTCTTCTCTGTTCTTATTCATCAGGGTCATCTTCTTGGCTCTTTGACTAAAGGCTTCCTGAGACATGCCACACACTTACAAACAGGAGAATTTTGTTACTGCAAACCATGCAGAGATTGGGTCCCCATCCCAGGATGAGGAGAGGCTTCTCTAGGGAAGCTGCAGCCAAAGACAGGAAGCCCAACACAGGTAGTGGGCTGTCAGAAAACTTGCTGATCTAATCTTTCTCTCCTTCAGTCACACCTGGATACACCTGTAACCCTGATTCTAATAGATATACTTTACACTGGAAGTGGCTTTCCAGGATAGTTTTACACGTGTCACTGAACATTATTTTTTTCTTGTATTAACACCTCTCAGTTATTTTAATATTCCTAAAGCTCTGGCTACAGAGTCCAAGTCAACGCTCTGGGCACTACCTTATTCATTTATTTGCCTGAGATACATTTTGTAGTAGAGAGAAGAACAGGGAGTTAAGAGACACAGGTCAACCTCTGGCTGGAAGGAGGGACTGGCATGGGCTCCAGATGGATTCAGACCAGAGACTTTATCCAGTTTGATCTTGTACTGTAATTGCAAGCTTACATACACTATCAAACTTTCTGTGTTTCCAGTTCTTCTGGTATAAAGTGAATTGATAAGCCCTGTCTTCCAGGGCTGCTGCATTGTGTGCCAGGCACATAAAGACACCAGCAAAGTGCAAGGTCAATGGTCTTTAAAGAATAACATTTATTACTGTCCCATTATTTTGAAATCACACAATACCACCTTCCTGTTGGGAAATTTTTGTTTTGTTTTCTGGAGAATGCGTCAGATTATGCAGTGATTCACAACAAATAAAACAAAATCAGAAAAATAGCTGATTAGCAAGAAAAACTAAGCAATATTTAAATTTAAGTCATTGCCATTGTCTCAATTCCATTGACATGTAATCGCATGTACTACAAATCAAAACTGGCCTATAGGACTTCCTTGGCTGTAATCTTTACAGAAGCAGATTACCAGGTCTTTCTTCTGTGGTCCCACTGGATAGTTTGCATTGCCAATCTCTATGCTAGTAGACAAAGAAAAAGCTTTTTTTTAAAAAAAAAATCATTAGGGAATGTCATATTTATTTAGTGCTGCTTTAACAGAAATACCACAAGTAGGTGGCTTTAACAAACAAGCAAGAAAATATTTTCTCACAGTTTAACCCACTATTGCTGTCCAGTCAATACCAACACATAGTGACCTACAGACAGAGTAGAATTGCCCGTTAGAATTTCCAAGGAGCATCTGGCAGATGTGAACAGCCAACCTTCTGGTTAGCAGTTGTAGCACTTAACCAATGTGCCAACAGGATTAGCAACCTAGAAATTCAAATGCAGTGACCTGGCATTAGGGGGAAATTTTCTCTCTTTGTTAGTTGTCAGGGAAGGACCTGAACTTTCTACAGCCTCTGATTCTTAAGTCCTTAGAGATACCTTGTGAGATGACATCTGTCTTTCCCCACTTATGCTTACTTGCTTATTCAACCTGCTCTTTTGCATCTCAAAAGAGATTGACTTAAGACATCTACTGGGGGTGGGGACAAGACAAAATACTTTTGTCAGGAATTTTGCAATAGGACAGCAAAGAACTGCCCCATAGGATTTCCAAGGCTGAAATGTTTACAAAAACTTAGCTGCCACTTTTTCTCCTGTAGAGCAGTTGCTGGGTTGACATTAAGACACACCTTGCAGTACTGTTTCTTTAACATGACAACACACATTCTCAAATGTGATTATAACCATAGGTAAAGGTCAGGATTGACAACACCTGCTTGGAGGGAGGGGACAGAAATTTATCCATATTAGGGAGTTTACACCTGAATGTGGAAGTTGGGTATATTTTCCCAGTTTAATGCAACGCAAAGCTTCTAGAATTTCTACCAGGGACCAAACATTCACCTTTCCAAGTGCGCTTCCATCCGTGTTACTCCAATTTTCATTCACATCACTCCCTGCCTAAAGCCTCGTCTTCATTTGGAGTTTGCCAAGTGACACTAAAGAGAAACTAGTTCTAACATTCTTTCAGTGGAGTGAACTCCGACTCCCTCAGCCCAAGGCAAAAGGCTACTAACAGTGGCTACCTGATGCCAATAGAGTATCTTCCTATTTCCCAAAAAAACTTCCTGGAAGTGAGGTGTATAACAAAGCCAGGCAGTGCTTGCATTCAAATATCGTGGGACAAGAGCACGGCACACCCTCAGGTGGGGATGTCTCTCTGATTTACCACAATCCTTGAGGCACTGTGAAGAGCTGGTCACCAGACCAGGTTCAGCCTCTA
This sequence comes from Heterohyrax brucei, assembly GCA_028571685.1. Taxonomy (NCBI): domain Eukaryota; kingdom Metazoa; phylum Chordata; class Mammalia; order Hyracoidea; family Procaviidae; genus Heterohyrax; species Heterohyrax brucei. The sequence goes on along the minus strand of CM053166.1, from coordinate 35,312,542 downwards.
AAGGCTGACACACACATGACAGGACTGTCTGGCCCTTTCCCTCCACCCCCTACAGCCTCATCTGGAGACCTGCTCTTCTCACTCCCTACCCTTCTCTATGCTATGCTCCCTAGGATAAATTTCCCAACACCCACTGATAGATCTAAGTTTCCCAAAACCCCATAGAGTCCTCACTCAAGCCATTCACACTAGAAGGATCCCTGAAGTGTTCAATTCTTTTCCTAGTAGTCCTTAGATCTTGGAAAGTATTTCAATCTACTGGTTATTTCATAGCTGCTTTTAGACTTTATAATCTATGCACAAAGGCTGAAACACCTTGACATAATGGTCTAGAACAAAGTTTTTCAGAGAGCAATTGCTCAGTTACTGTTTGGGAAAAATTAAAACCAAGGAGGAAGACATCAAATCATCAAGATTTATTTTCTTCCACATGTTTGAATAAGCTAACCAGATCCAGGCACATGTATACTTGTCCAACTTTTATGTTTGTCACCTGTACCTTGAGATCTCAAATAACTTGGGAACTTCTTTAGTATTTCCTAGGACATCCCTAATCTGATACCACACTAACTAGCTCTGGATCACAAAAAATAATAATAATAATAACTTCAGGATTTTCAGGGTTTTTGACACAATAAAAAACTATCTGAAAAACAGCAATAAAGGCATGAGTGTGAATTTATATTCTGAAACTCAATAGCTTTCAGTAAAAAGGAACTTCTGCAAACAAATGGAGGCCCTAAGTCAGGAGGGCAGCAGGTGATTCTGTGCTGTAATTTCAACTGAGAGCCGGAACAGCCTCTAGGGAGGAGGCAGTAAACAACTGACCAGGTTCCAGAGATGTTTCACGCACACATTAGGTCCTTAATGAAAGGTAGTTAATACCGTGATTATTTTTACCCCAGATGATACCACCTTTTCCTCTGGTGATTAAATTAATTATTTCAGAGGATACAAAGTGTTTTAGGTGACATTATACAAAGTTGGCTAATAATGCCACTCAGCAAGTGAAACAAAGTAAAATTTCCCCCATTGGAGTACCCTACTGCCGCCAAGTCAGGTTCAACTCATAGCGACCCATTAGAGTAGGTGTTATATAATTCAGTTGTGAAGGAATCCTCCCCTTTTGGATGCCAGCCCTTTAGAGTTTATGTCAAGGACCAATAGCTTCTCCCCCTGCTAGCTGCCTTGCTTTCAGACCCCCTTTATTTCACTCATTTCACTGTCAACAATAACATAGGTCTCCCTTAGGTTTTCTCAAACTGCTCTCAAAGTAATGTAATTAAATTGCCATTTGAATGCAGTGGGCTCTAGCTCTCCCAGGCCAGGGTAAAAGGATATCAGCTTGGTATCTTCTGGGCGTCACACTCCAGAGAGTATCATCTTTATTTCTCAGTAATTCCTTGGAAGCTATATACATAGAACTATTTTGTACTGTCAGCTCAAATGCCCTGGGACAAGAGCCCAGGGCACCTTCCAATCCTGCATCCAGTGGAGATTTTCCTGTGTTTTATCAATGACCAAAAAATAAATCTTAAGAGCAGTTTTCTACTTCTGGATTTTGTCTCTCGACCCTTGAGATACACAGTTCAGGATCCAGTCCCTGCTCACCACTCCAACAGCTTCCTCTAGCCCATCACCCAGTTTAACTTAAAAATATGTCCTGTTGAAGGACTTTCAGTGTCCCACCTCGCCTTGTCTCAGTGCATTTGCACTCCACTGCTTTCCACTGGACACCCTCCCCTGCTTCTCATTCTCCACCACCAGCCTCCTTACCTCCTTACACTATCCTCACACTTGTCCTTCTGGTCTTCTAAGGTATTCTGTCATCTTACCCAAACAATTGCTACGGTTAGGCTGTAAACCTCTCAGGGCAGGGATTGGGTATTTTTGTACTTGAGTTACCCTCTTTCTAACAAGGTGACTTTCAAAAAGCAGACAATCAATTAACATGTGAGGAGTGAATGAGCCATTGAGCATGAATTCTGGTTCATAAAAGTTGTATTTCTCCTATATTCTTGAATAAGGTAAGCAAATGCAGTTATGCCAAGCCAAGCCAAGTGCCGTCGAGTCGGATCCGACTCATGGCGATAGGTATCTTTTATTTTTAGCAGACAACAAACTAGAATGTACATGGGAAAGTAAGAATTGACTGTATTTTTCCTTTTGTTTCGTATTTCATGAGCCCGACTATTTTACTGCTGATTCCTTTCACATTTAGAAGGAATGCACCAGCTCCAGTGCCATGCTATCTTGTTACAGTTCACTAAATATGAAGGAAGCTTACCCAGTTTGTTTTACAAAGTAACAAAACTCCTACTTTCGTATCTATTAAACAGAAATAAATATTGTCGTGGGTTGAATTGTGTCCCCCCAAAAATGTGTGGTTTCACTACACTGTATGTTAAAGGTTTAGGGTGGGGCTGTAAATTCCTGCATAGGATTACTTCCCTGCTCTGCTGTAGGGGGAGTTTCCCTGGAGTGTGGCTTGCCCCACCCTGAATGCTTTCAGCCTGCAAGAGATAAAAGGAAAGAGAAACAAGGAAAATTGGGAACCTCGTTACCATAAAAAAATCTGCACCGGGAGAAGAGTGTGTCCTTCAGACCTGAGGTTCCTGCGCCAAGACACTCCCTAGACAAAGACTGATGCAGTACAGGACTTTTCTCCAGAGCCGACAAGGGGAAAGTCTTCCCCTGGAGTGGTCACCCTGAATATGGACTTGCAACCTACCAGACTGTGTAAGAATAAACCTTCCTTTGTCCGACTCGACGGCACTTGGCTTGGCTTGTTAAAGCCATCCACTCTGTGATATTTCTGTTAGATCAGCCCTAGCTGACTAAAACAGAATTTGATACCATGAGAGTGGGGTGCTGCTCTAGCAAATACCTAAAATGTGGAAGCCACTTTGAAACTGCAAATGGATAGAAGAGTCAGAAGGAACGAAGAAGGTGCAGATGGTGAGAAACAACAGAGGACTGGCAGCAGTGGCAGCGGCAGCGGCAGAATCAGAGGCAGCGCTGGAGCCGACCCATGGAGCGAGAGAGGTCAGTGCCTGTGCAGAGTTTCCTCGAGGAGTGGGGTGCCTCCAGGCACTTAAATCGGTGGAGCTGGCCTTGCTGACCCACAGATGGAGAGAGTTGAGTGCCTTTGGGCAGGACACTTTACAGCAAGAGTGGGGTGCCTCTGGGCACTTAAATCAGTGGAGCTACAGAGCTTCAGAACACTTGCCTGGCAGGGCAGATGTGGGCCTGAGGCCCGGGCCATGCGGCCACAGGAAGCTGAAGCTGAAGAGACAGACAGCGTGAGAAGCTGAGCTGCCTCAGTCTCAAAAGGTATGGCCACGACCTCAGGGATTTGAAAGGGTGGAACTATGGCATCCTGTGTTTATAAGAGTGGAATTGCCACTCAGTTGGGCTTAGGGTGCTCCTAAAGCCAATGGGGCAGAGTTTCTGTCCAGGTGGGCCTTGAAGGCAGAGCTGTAGCACGGGGCTGGAGGTCTCCACTCAAAATCCAGAGTGTGGTCAATACCTAGAGTCTGGAGAGCATTGCCGTTGTGTAGAATGTCTCAGAAAATGTAAGAGTATTTCCAAAGCTTTCAGGGCTAATGTAATGTGTTCTGTTGACTTACCTGTTGCCTGTTAACGCCTTCTTTCCCTGCAATTTCTCCCATTTGTAGTGGAATGTCTAACTTGTGCCTATTCTACCATTGTACCTTTAGAAGCAGATAGCTTACCTTCTAGGTTTCACAGATGTAGAAGAGTTTTTGTATTTTGGACTTGAAACTGATTTAAGACTTCTGTATGGGATGGACATGATTTTGCTATGGTGAGATGAATGTGTTAAATGTTTTCGTGATGTGATTTCTGGGTTGTCAAAGGGTGGGATGTCATGGGTTGAATTGTGTTCCCCCAAAAATGTGTGGTTTCACTAAACTGTATGTTAAAGGTTTAGTATGGGGCTGTAAATTCCTGCATAGGATTACTTCCATGCTCTGCTGTAGGGGGAGTTTCCCTGGAATGTGGCTTGCCCCACCCTTAATGCCTTCAGCCTGTAAGAGGTAAAGGGAAAGAAAAACCAGGAGAATTGGGAACCTTGTTACCATCAAGAAATCTGCACCGGGAGAAGAGCACATCCTTGAGACCTGAGGTTCCTGCACCAAGACACTCCCTGGACAAAGACTGATGCAGTACAGGACTTTTCTCCAGAGCCGACAAGGGGAAAGCCTTCCCCTGGAGCCGTCACCCTGAATATGGACTTGCAACCTACCGGACTGTGTAAGAATAAACCTTCCTTTGTTAAAGCCATCCACTCTGTGGTATTTCTGTTAGAGCAGCCCTAGCTGACTAAAACAAATACATAACCAAAATCGTGCATCAATCTATATTCTGAAGGTATTTAAACTTTCTAAGCCTTATCTTAAAAGAAATTGCATTTGAAATATGACAAGAGGAAGGAAAGGAAGCAGGGAGGGGAGCAGAGAAAGAACTACAAGTAACCCAATGCAGATCAGGAACACAAAGATGATAGACACTGTGTTTTCTCCAGCCCCATCCTAGCCCTACACTACTTAGAAAGCTGAGTGCCTTTTTTTCATAAAGAAAATAACTTGCTTCAGATGTCAATATTTGCAATATAACCTTAAAAACAAAAAAAAGACAGGTAAAACTCCAAGTTATCTGTATAGAACAGGAACACAAACACGATATGTATCTTATTGTCTCCTGCACTCATCTGGGCTTCTACTATTAGAAAGCTGAAAGCCCTTTTTAACCGAAAAGGGAAGAATCTTCCTTAGACTTCACTTAGGATAGGAGGAGCTGCTAAACTTGGCCTTGCAACCTCTATTGGCCTTGGCACTACTGTGAGCCCTGGCTTCAATTCTGGCTTGTACTCTCTCTTCCTCATCTTTCAAAGCCTCTTCATACTAGGATGGGAAGGCACTGGGCATGGTATTATGGATCTTGGCCACAAAGTCCAGGACTTTCATCTTGGTTGTTTCAGTGTGGGTGCTGGGACCCCAGAGAGATTCATAGGGTGGAGGATCACTGTTAGCCGCCTGCCAGTATATGCCAGGTACTGCATCTACACCAAATCTTAGGTGATGAGTTCCTTGGGCTCTCCATAAAAGGTGTGCTTCCTGCCTGCATATGCCCCCATTATATTCAGCACTTCCCAGACTTCTTCCTCAGTGGCACAGTTCCCCCTCTTGAAGATCACACCCAGCACAAGCATCAGAAATCCCATTTTGGGCATGTGTTCTTCCTTCATAAACATATTATCTGCAATGAGATCCAATTTGTTGAAAAAGACATAGCAATGCCTGATGGGGTCCGCTTCCTTGAAGTCAACACCAAGGGCCACCTCCAGGTGCACAGATGCTTTCTTGAGGATCTCAGGGATTGACATTTGCACTTTCTATTAACAGACTCGACGGCACTTGGCATTAACAGACTTCAGCATGTCTGCCCTGGTAATCAGCTCCTTCGCATAATACTTCTTCGGTAAGAACTCCACCATCTTTGTTACATTCTCGTCTAATGGGGTTTTCCATATGCTCGCAATGGTCTGTGAGAAACTTAGAGCTTCCTCATTTTGGCCCTTGGCAACTTCACATGAAACACCTGCAGCTCTCTTAGGAGACTTTGGAATGCTTCCTGTCCCAGCAGTAGGCAAGTTCTGGGAGCTGTCCTCTGAAAGAGGGGAGGCAGAGGAGGGTAAGTCTTCCTCTGCTGCAATACCCTGAGCATCTTCCAGGCTTTGGGTCTCACTTCAGGCCTGGCGGTGTTTCTCACCAGCTCTGAGCTTACCTTTCTGACCTTGAGGCATGATTTCTTATCAAGGATAGCAGGCAGGAGTACAGGCAGCTGGTCACCCTAGAGAAGAGAGGATGAGATGGTGTGTGTCCTCTCAATAGGGATATGCTGCCTTGGCCCCACAAAAGGCTGCTTCTGCAGGGGACCTTTCCAGTACTACTCTAGAAACAACAAGGTGGGGATGCGGCAGAACACTGTGAGACCATTTCTGTCCCATGGGAGGTTCTCAGGCCTTGACTGCTGACTAGTCGGGGTCTCATTTCTCCGGTGAAATGAAAATGGCTGCTTCACATCAAGGTCTCATCGACCACCCCCCTTACCACTGCCCCACAGCCCTCCAAGGCCAGCTCAGGACCTTGAGACTAACGACCATGCCTCTAGCCTCCCCGGAACTGGTAATGGGGGTGGGGAGAGGTAGGGCTCTGTTGGCTACCTTTGTTTCTGAAGAGGATTATGTCCCCCAAATCCTAACTCTAACGCACCTTGACACCTGCTCTGTCCTAGGACTCCTCATTCTGGGGACCTGAAGCCAGAGCTCTTAGACAGCAATGTCTTTCCGCACAGCTTCCAGAGATGGAAATAAGGTGATCACTTCCATTTACCCCTCTCTGGGGGCTACTGGGACTCTCACCTCTCTCCAGAGGCTCTATAAACCAAACCGAACCCACTGCCTTCAAGTCGATTCCAAGTCATAGCCACCTATAGGAGAGAGTAGAACTGCTCTATAGAGTTTACAAGGAGCATCTGGTGGATTCTAAGGAGGGCAGTGTTCCGCAAATTTTACATGGCAGCATTTGATTGGACCCCTGCAGGCTTGGATATGGGGAATGAGCCATCCTCAGATCAGGACCTTCTAAGCCCAAGTAATGGGGATCCTGAGCCAAACAGCCATGTATTCCTTCTCACAAAGGTGACAGTAGCAGCAGAGTTTTCAGGCGGGGGAACTCTGCAGGGAGGGACTCTGCAGGGAGGGGCTCTTAGGGACAGTGCACAGAAGGGTGGGGCTCTGAGAGAGAGTTCTGAAGGGCAGGGCTCTGAGGGAAAGTCCTCTGAAGGGCCAGGGCAGTGAGAGGCAGGGTAAAAAGCCAGTCGGGCTCTAAGGGGACAGAGCGTCAGGTGACAGAGCTCTAGGGACTTGGAGGTCTATAACAGTGAGGTTCTATGGGGCGGGGCTCTGTGGTCCTCTCTCTTCTGGTTAAATGGAGCCCTGAGTCCTCCCTCAGCATCTTAGCTTGATCCCTGCTAGAAGTCACTCCACCTTTTTGCTCCTGACCTGAGGCCATCCTATTCAGGGTATGGCACTAAATCTGTAAATGATTTAAAGAGAATTGGGTTGCACTGAGTATGAGTTACGTCACAGATGAGAAGATTGGTTTGGTTTTGACATCTTGATAATGTTCTTTTCAATAGTAAACATCGTTTATCGCTCTGTTTGGGACTTCTTTTACTTCATTCTGTCAGCAACTTTTTTATAGTTGCCCCCTTAAATGTCATGTATATTTTCATTAGTTTTCTTTTTAGATAAGTTTGGGATGCTGCTGCTGTTTCAAATGGTATATCTTCCATTATGTGTTCTAGTACGTTATTTTCTGTGGACAGACCCCTGATGTAGCTGTAGTCATCTTCTGTACTTGTTCTCTGAAGCTGTTTATATGTTTGAACATTTTGTGAGCTGCTTCCTTTGAGTTTTTTAATTAGACAATCATATCTCTTTCTTTTCACTATTCATAGTTTTGATTTATCTTAGTGTTCTTGTATATGGCTGCATACTAGCTATGCATTCCAGATCAGGTTTGAACAGAAGAGTTGGCACCATACCTCTATAACTTGTTCTGGATTTTATTGGGAATGTTCTTAATATCTAACATTTTAGTATGTTTCCTGTAGACTTTACAAAATGGAAATTCCTTTCCAATATAAGCTTGATAAAAGTTATTATGTACCATGAACTAGGTTGAATGTTCCCAAAAGTTTTTCTTTATCCATGTTAATGTAGTGAATTCCATCTCACAGGGTTGTTGTTGTTGTTGCTGCTGTTGTTGTTTTCCTTCTAATACCATGTGACTTTGGATTCTTTGGGCACAGTCAATTTTTTCATTTAATTCCCTTCTCTGGTCTGCTGTGAATTTATGTAGGATGTTTCTCTCTATGTGAGTAAGCTTGGCTCAAGTGTGCCTTTGTAACAGGGGAAGTTAGCCTGTTAAAAGTGAGTGAGTGGTTTCACATTGTTACATAAGATGAGAGCTGTGAGTCAGAATTGACTGGATGGCACACGACAATAAGGACAGTAGCAGCAATAGTTTTCCTCTTATGATTTGAAGTAACTAATGTAACAGTTCTATAAACCTTGCTGGTCTTGAAACACTTTGTAAGTACCTTAACTGCAGCTGCTAACCAAATGATTGGCAGTTCAAATCCACCAGTTGTTCCTTGAAAACCCTATGGGGCAGTTCTTCTACTCTGTCTATAGGGTCACTATGAGTTAGAATCAACTCCACAGCAGTATTTTTTTTTCTAGGTTCCTACTACAATTTCGGTTTGTATTGTTCATTGAAGTTTTTATTTATTCATGGACCGCTTTAGTCTTTTATGTTTTGTTTTAAAAAAATGTACTATTTCAGTTGAGTTCTGAAATTGAAAGACATGATATTTACAGTAAAATTATGTTATCATAGGTATCCTCGGTCATACACAACAGCACATAGAAAAGAAAACCAAACACAACAGATTAAGTTCTCAGCATCGACCACGCTCAGTAGTTATAGGTGATGCTTGTTCAGATTAAGGGATGCTTATTGACAAAAGCACCCCAGACATGATGATGTGCACCTCCACTACATTAGGAAACACGTAATGTCTGTTGTGTCCCCTTGTCATCATGTCGGTAGTCACTGAACTTCATCACTTTATTAACCAATAAGGACTACCAAACAAAAACCAAACATACTAGCCACAAGTCAGATCCAACTCATAACAACCATACAGGACAGAGTAGAACTACTCTATATAGCTTACAAGCAGTGGCTGGTAGATTCAAGTTGCTGACATTTTGGTCAGCAGCTGAGGTCTTAACCACTGAGACACTATGCCTCTGTAAATGCTATCAGACCCTCAGATTATTAGCTAAACTACGTCTATACGTAGAAAGCTTTGCCATTCACCATTTGGTTGTCTTGAGTGAGCCCTATAATTGACCCGTCTTACTGCCTAAAGAGTTAGGTAGCAGATAAAGAACACCAAGCCTCTGCTTGCCTAATCAATATAAGCAGCTCTTCATTCCAATTGCTTTTTGTATTTTTTGCTTATTTTTAGTAATTACAATAAGAAAACAAATCTTGTTTAAAAATGAAACTAGAAGTTAGTTATAATCGGTTCAATAAGTGATCTGTTATTAATGATTATTGATGGGCAGTATTGGAATTATCAGTGCCCAAGCCCTAGTCTTTGTTCAAGAATGAATTACTTGTGCTTATACATAGTGATAATTTTGGAACCCATGGAAAATTTTACTTCTCCAATGCTTTCTTACTTTGAAAGGATATAGTTTCAGTGATATTTCTACATAACTAACCTTTATTAAAGGAGTTTTATGGTTCAGCGGTTATAGCAATCACCTGGTGACCAGAGTGACCACAAAATGCTCTGCAGGAAGAAGATGTGGCAGCCTGCTTCCATGAAGGTTACGGCATTGGAAACTCTAAGGGGGGGCTGTGCTTCCCTATTCAGTTGCTATGAGTACAAATTGATTGGATAGCAATGAGTGGTGAACCATCAGTATGTCATTTGACTTATATTTTATTTCTTAAAATTTCTTGCATGTATGCGTGCTGCTCCTATCTTGTACACATGGAGACCTGAAAAATAACTTGTGGCACTCTTTCTGCTGGGCCCCAAATTCCAAGCAATACAGGGCAGTTGTAATGGACTTCATATCAAAACTCTTGTAATATGGAGGACTGCAAAATATCTGATTTGTTTGTGTAGATATGTTAATCATTTGTCCCATTTTTTTAAACAAAGTTCTCTAATTTCTCATTCCACTTTTTAATAAATTTAAAATTTAAGACTTTTGAGCAGACAAATTTTGGACATGGTTCTAGTTTAGCAATCTAACATTTTAGTATGTTATTCACAGAATTTGGAATGGTCTTTTAGTATGTGATGTACAGAATTTGGAACAGGAAAGACAGTCAAACTACAGGCAAGGAATCTTATTATATAAACTAAGGTTTATCACCACTCAGCTGTTAGAAGCAAATTTTGTTCTTTCTACCATCACCCTGTGCCCTTGCCCAAGTGTTCAAATGGTTAGTAACACCTTCTTGATGCTTTAGCTAAGATCCCTCATATTGAAGAGAAACAGGACATATTAGTGTTCAACATCACTTTTGCACAATGGACCCTATTCTGTGACATTGTGCTCAGTAACAGAACTGGAAGTCAATCTGTTAGATCCAGAGAACCATATTTTTGGAACACTTAACTTTGACACCTGCCAGGCAAAAACATCCTTGAATAGAGACTTCATTTCAGAAATCAGCATGTTCATACACCCTAGTGTAAGGAAGATAAGGGAGAGTGAAAGGGTATGTGTTACTGAGTTAGGACAGTGTGGTGACTGAGACAGTACGGTGTGGTGAGTGAGGAAGAAAACACCAACACCTTGTATAAAGACAGACTGTGACCTTGCACTTGCATGATCCTGAGACTGAGTGCCTCGCTGTCCTAACCCTAACCTCAGCCCACAGATTCTGTCTTTTTTTAAAAAATTTGAATATTTTACTCATCCTCTATTTTTGCATTAATTTTGATTTTTTTAAATATTGTAGTAAAACAATTTATTTGATTATGGATTTTCTGGGGCCTCCCTTACATACTGAGCTCAAGGAAAATACCTTGCTTTGTTCACGCTACCCCCAAGTCTGCTCAGACTTTAACATTTAATATTACTCTTGGCCCTACACTTGTATAGTTACTTAATGCTATGTGTCTTGTTTTAAATTTTAGAAATTCTTTCAACACTTTCTGACTCTGTAATAATCAGCAATAAAATTTTCCTGTATGTCTCTTACTGTTCAGTCAATTCTGACTCATAGTGACCCTATATAAGTTTGCATATTTTATCTATATGGAAGGTCACATGCTCAGGTGTAGCTCATCTCTGTTCTGTACTCAGGTCCTATCAGCTGGCCTGCATTCTTCTTGTTGGTGTTCAGTGTCATTGAGTCAGTTCTCTTAGTGATCCTATTGACAACAGAACAAAACACTGCCCAATCTTGTACCATGTCCATAATAGTTTTTATGCTTAAGGCAGTCGTTGCAGCCACTCTGTCAATCTATCTTATCAGGTGTCTTCCTTTATTTGATGACCATCCACCCTATCCTGCATGATGGCCTTCTCCAGGCAATGATCCTCCCTGGCAACATGTCCAAAGTATGTAAGATGCTGTCTTGCCATCTTTGCTTCCAAGGAGCACTCTGGTTGTACTTCTTCCAGAACGGATTTGTTTGTTCTTTCAGCAGTCCATGGTACACTCAATATTCTTGACCAACACCACAATTCAAAGGCACCAATTCTTCTATCTTAATTATTCATTGTCCACCTTTCGCATGCTTATGATGCAATTGAAAATACCGTGGCTTGGGTCAGGCACACTTTAGTTTTCAAGGTGACACCTTTACTTTTAATACTTTGCAGAAGATTTTCCCAATACAATGCATCTTTTCAGCAGATTTTCCCAATACAATGCATCTTTTGATTTCTTGAGTGCTGCTTCCGTGGGCATTGATTTTGGAACCAAGTAAAATGGAATGCTTCACAACCTCAGTCTTTTCTCCATTTATAATGATGTTGTTTACTGGTCCACTTGTGAGAATTTTTGTTTTCTTGATGTTGAGGTGCAATCCATACTGAAGGTTGTTGTCATTAATTTCCATCAGCAAGTGTTTCAAATCGTCTTCACTTCCAGCAAGCAAGGTTGTGTCATCTGCATAACACAGGTTGTTAAAGAGACTTCTTCCAATGATGAGGTCTTGTTTTTCTTCATATAGTCCAACTTCTCAGATTACTTGCTAGGCATACAGATTGAAAAGGCATAGTGAAGTGGTACAACACTGATAAACACCTCTCCCGACTTTCAACCATGCAGTGACTCCTTGTTCTGTTCTTACAGTTACTTTTTGATCCATGTACACATACATTAAGAGTACAATTAAATATTCTGGAATTTTCGTTCTCCACAATGTTAGCCATAGTTTATTTTGATCCACACAGCTGAATGTCTTTGCATACACAATGAAACACAGGTAAACATTTTTCCTGTATTTTCTGCTTTCAGCTAAGTTTCATCTGTCGTCAGCAATGATATCCCTGGTTTCACATCCTTTTCTGAATCTGGCTTCAATTTCTGGGAGTTCCTGGTCAATATACTGTTGCAACTGTTTTTGAATGATCTTGAGCAACATTTTACTCATGTGTGATATTGATGATACCGTTTGGTTATTTATGCATTCAGTTGGATCATCTTTCTTGGAAATAGGAATAAATATGGATCTCTTCCAGTTGGGTGGCCAGGTAGCTGTCCTCCAAATTTCCTGGCATAGATGAGTGAGCATTTTCAGTGCTGCATCTGTTTGTTGAAATATCTCAATTGATATTCCATCAATTTGTGGAATCTTGTTTTTTTTTCAGTGCCTTCAATGCAGCTTCAACTTCTTTCTTCAGTAGGATTGGTTTCTAATCATATACTACTTCAAATGGCTGAACATCTACCAGTTCTTTCTGGTATAATGACTCTGTGGGTTCTTTCCATCTTCTTTGATTCTTCCTGAGTCATTTAATGCTTTCCCTGTAGAATCCTTCACTATTGCAACTCAAGGCTTGAATTTATTCTTCAATTCATTTAGCTTGAGAAGTGCAGAATATGTTCTTCTTTTTTGGTTTTCTATTTCTAGTTCTTTGCACATGTCATCATAATACTTTATTTTGTCTACTGAAGCTGTCCTTTGAAATCTGTTCAGTTCTTTTACTTCATCATTCCTTCCTTCTGCTTTAGCTGCTTGATCTTTGAGAACAAGTTTCAGAGACTCTTCTGTTATCTAATTTGATCCTTTCTTTCTCTCCTGTCTTTTAAATGACCTCTTGCTTTCTTCATGGATGATGTCTTTGATGTCATTCCACAGGTTGTTTGGTCTTTGGTGATTGGTGTTCAAAACATCAAATTTGTTTCTGAGATGGTTTATAAACTCAGTTGGGATCTACTAAAGGTCATACTTTGTCTCTCTTGAACTTGTTCTAATTTTCTTCAGTTTCAATTTGAATTTTTTTTCTTTTATTGTTATGATTGAGTGAAAATGTACATTCCCATATAAATTTACATGTCGACCTATATGCATCTTCCACGGCTCTCCCTGACCAGTGACAGCAGACTATTCTTCTCCGCTTCATACATGTCTCATCCTCCCAACAGTTTCCTTTCCTCTCCTCTCCACCAACTCCTTTCCCTTCCTCTCCACCTACTCCCCTTACTCCAGCCAGAGGTCAGCAGGATGATATCCTATAGATGCATAGAACCACAAAGTGCATCCAATATATGGTCACTCTGCATCGCCAAGTCCAATCCATTCGTGTTTGAAGAGTGGAGCTTCGTTACAATTTATGGGCAAGGGCAGCATCAGGGCCAGGGTCCATGCTCCCAGGGGAACCCCAAAGCCACTGGAACATAAAATGTGGTATTTTAGTGGAGATCTCAGGGTGCACCACTTTTTTACTCTTGTGTTGCCAGTGAGACTCAACTTAGTGAGCTCCATCGTGGCTATCACTGATGGTGGCCAGGCACCATCCGGTTCCTCTGGTCCCAAGTCGATGTAGGCACCCACTCATGAGGGTCTCTCTATCTTCTGGGTTGTCTTTACCCCATGTCATTTTGGCCCTTGGTGAGCATCCTTTCCTGCTGAGTTGGGACCATTTGCTGTGCCCTCGAATGGCAGCTTGGCAGATTTGAAGACTCGAACCAATGTGGGGTGCAGAGATCCCTTTTAGCAAAATGCTAGTTGTGCCATTTGGCCTTGATTTCACCTAAGAGTATGGTCTCCTGTCCCCTGCCTCAGCTACTCTGTCCTTCAATTATTGGGTTAAGATGGAAGGAGTATTCAAGTTATGCTGAAGTCCACTTAATATTGTTCTTGTTTCTAATGTGTGCTATCATCGATTTCACCCAACCAAATTTCTACCAACTATCTAATATAAACCCTCCCCCCTTGACTTACCTTCCTCCCTTTCCTTGCAGCCATCAAAAAGTCTTTTCTTCTATACATAAGTCTGTTTATGAGATCTTATCACAGGGGTCTCATACAATATTTGTCGTTTTGTCGCTGACTACTTTCACTCAACATAATGTCTTCCAGTTGAAACCAGGTTATGAGATGTTTCCTGGAATCATCATTATTCTTTATCATTGCATAGTGCTCCATTGAGTATATATACCATAGGTTACCTATCCATTCCTCTGTTGTTGGGCATCTGAGTTGATTTCATCTTTTTGCTATCGTGGACTATGCTGCGATAAACATTCTTACGCATGTGTCAATTGGTGTGAAAGGCCTTGATTCTTTAGGATATATTCCAAGTAGTGGAATTACTGGGTCAAATGATATATCTATACCCATTTTTTTAAGGAAGCGCCAGATTGCTTTCCAAAGTGGCTGGACCATTTTGCAATCCCACCAACTATAGCAGAGTTCCACTTTCTCCAAAGCTTCTCCAGCATTTGTTGTTTTGTGTTTTTTGGATCATGGCCAACCTTGGTGGGGTGAGATGGTATCTCATAGAAGTCTTGATTTGAATTTCTTTAATTACTAAAGATCGTGAACATGTTCGCATGTATTTTTTGGCTGCCTGGATCTCCTCTTTAGAGGAATGTCTGTCCATCTCCTTTGCCCATTGCTTAATTGAATGATCTTCTTACTGATATTTTGAAGTATCTTATAGATTATGGAGATCAGGCATCAGTTTGACATAGAGTTGCCAAATATTTTTCCCATTCTGTAGGTGGCCTTTTAATTCTATTAATAAAGTCTTCGGATGAGCAAAAGCGTTTGATTCTTAATAGATCCCATTTATCTATTTTCTCTTCTGTTGATTGTGGTTTGTTTGACAGATTTTGAAGTCTGTCTACATTGTGTATTAAAACTTCCATTGTTCCTACCTTTTCTTGGATGAGATTTATCATTTTAGATTTAGTATTTAGGTATTTTATCCAGTTGGAGTTGGTTTTTGTGTAAGGTGTAAGATATGGATCTTGTTTCAGTTTATTGGAGATGGATATCCAATTTTGCCAGAACCATTTGTTGAAGAGATTGTTTTTACCTAAGTTTAATGTCTTAGGGCCTTTGCTGAATATCAACTGTTCATAGGCAGATGGTGTCATCTCTGGGATCTCGATTCTTTTGCATTGAGTGATCTGTCTGTTCTTGTACCAGTACCAGGCTGTTTTGACCACCGTGGCAGTGTAATAGGTTCTGAAGTCGGATAATGAGAGGCCTCCCAGTGTGTTCTTCTTCTTTAGCAGTACTTTACATATCCGGGGCTTCTTCCCTTTCCAGACAAAATTGGTAATTTGTTTCTCCATCTCATTAAAAAATAACACTGGAACTTATATTGGGATTGCATTATATAAGTAGATTGCTTTGGATAAAATAGACATTTTCACAATGTTAAGTCTTCCTATCCTGAGCAGGGTACATTTCTCCATTTATCTAAGTCTCTCTTAGTTTCTTGTAGCAAGGGCTTGTAGTTCTCTTTGTAAAGGTCTGTTATTTCTCTGGTTAGATTAATTCCTAGGTACCTTATCTTCTTGGGGGCTATAGGAAATGGTATTGTTTTAATGATTTCTTCATTAGCAGTCTCACTGTTGGTATAAAGGAATCCTACAGATTTACTTATGTTTATCTTGTATCCTGAGACTTTGCTGAACTCTTCTATCAGTTTGAGTAGTTTACTTATAGATTCTTTGGAATTCTCTGCATATACAATCATATCATCAGCAAACAGGGAGATTTTGACTTCTTCTTTGCTGATACAGATGCCCTTTATTTCTTGGTCTTGTCTAAATGTTCTGGATAGAACTTCTAGTACAATGTTGAATAGGAGACGTGAGAGTGGGCATCCTTGTCTAGTTTCTATTCTCAAGGGAAACTGTTTCAGTCTCTCTCCATTCAGGATGCCGTAGGCAGTTATCTTTGTATAAATGGCCCTTATTGCATTGAGGAATTTTCCGTCTATGCCTATTTTGCTAAGAATTTTTGTCATGAAGGGGTGTTGGACTTTATCAAATGCCTTCTCTGCATCAATGGACAAAATCAGGTGATTCTTGTCTTTTGTAATATTTATGTAGTTAATCACATTAATTGTTTTTCTGATGTTGAACCAGCCTTGCAGCCCTGGTATGAATCCAACTTGGTCATGATGGATTATGTTTTTGATATGTTGTTGTATTCTATTGGCAAGAATTTTGTTGAAGATTTTTGCATTTAGATTCATGAGTGATATCGGTCTGTAGTTCTCCTTTTTGGTTGGGTCTTTCCCTGGCTTAGGTATCAGGGTTATGCTGGCTTCATAGAATGAGTTTAGGAGTACTCCATCCCTTTCTATACTGTGAAATAGTCTCAGTAGTATTGGAGACACCTCTTCTCTAAAAGCTTGATAGAATTCTGCAGTGAAGCCGTCTGGGCCTGGGCTTTTTTTGGTTGGCAATTTTTTGATGACTTTTTCAATCTCTTCCTTTGTGATGGGTTTATTCAGTTGTTCTGCTTCATGTTGTGACAATTTGTGTACGTGGTATGAATCAAGGAATTTGTCCATGTCCTCTAGGTTTTCAAATTTGTTAGAGTACAGCCTTTCATAGTATTCTTTTATGATATTTTTTATTTCTGTTGGATCTGTGGTGACAACTCCCCTCTCATTTCTAATTTGGGTTATTTGATTCCTTTCCTGTTTTCCTTTAGTAAGTTTAGCCAGTGGTTTGTCAATTTTGTTAATCTTTTCAAACAACCAGCTTTTGGTCTTTTCAATTTTTTCAATTGTTTTTCTATTCTCTAATTCATGTAGCTCTGCTCTAATCTTTATGATCTCATTTCTTCTGTTGCCTGAGTGGTTCCTCTGTTGTTCTCTCTCTACTTGTTGAAGCTGTAGAGTTAGTTCCTTGATTTGATTTCTTTCTTCCTTCCAGATGTGTGCATTTATGGAGATAAACAGACCTCTGAGGACTTCTTTGGCTGCATCCGATAGGTTCTGGTAGGAAGCATTTTCATTCTCATTGGAATCCATGAATTTCTTTATTTCATCCTTGATTTCATCTATAACCCATGGTTTTTTGAGTAAAATGTTGTTCAGTTTCCAAGAGTTCCACTTTCTATCTATGTTTTTTCTGCTATTGAATTTTACTTTTATGGCTTTATGATCTGAGAAGATGCTTTGCAGTAATTCAATTATAGGGATTTTGCTGAGAACTGCGTTATGTCCTAACACACCATCAATTCTGGAGAATGTTCCATGTGCACTAGAGAAGAAGGTGTAATTGTCCGCTGATGGGTAGAAAGTTCTGTGTATATCGATGAGGTTCAATTGGTTAATTGTGGCAATAAGGTCTTCTCTATCTTTAATGAGCCTTTTTCTAGATGATATGTCCAATATTGAGAGTGGAGTGTTGAAGTCTCCCACTATTATTGTGGAGTAATCTCTTTTTTGAGTGTAGTCAGTGTTTCTTGGACGTATTTAGGTGCTCTGATATTAAGCCAAGCCAAGTGCGTCGAGTCGGATCCAATATTAGGTGCATAAATATTTAATATAGCTAAGTCACCGGGTACTGCTCTAACTAAACCTTTCAGCAATAAATAGTGTCCATCTTTGTCCACTACGGTGGATTTTACATTAAAATTGATTTCATCTGAGATTAGAATTGCCACCCCTGCTCTTCTTTGTTCATTGTTAGCTTGATATATATTCTTCCATCCTTTAATTTTCAGTTTGTTCCTATCTTTAGGTCTCAAGTGAGTTTCTTGTAGACAACATATGGATAGGTCATATCTTTTGATCCAAGATGTCACTCGATGTCTCTTCACTGGAGCATTCAGTCCATTTACATTCAATTATTAATAGATACGTGTTCACTCCTGCCATTGTGATATGTTTATTTTTGCATTGATGTTTTCTCTTTTGTTCTCATTAGTCTGTTCTGGGATATTCGTTTTTGTAAGTCGATGTTTCACCTTTTTCAGAGCTGTTTTTATAGCTGTTGAGACACTTGTGTTACATTTCTTAAAATGGTATGTTACAACTTTGTTGTGCTTTATAGCTGCCCCATGATCTTCCTTAATAAACTATATATAAACCCAGTTTTAATTACCACCAGTCTTGTCGACTTCCTCTCCACCTGGAAGGACTATAACAACTGTAGCACATCCCTCTGTTTAATATGACGGCACCATAGTTTTCATGATAATCACTGGATTATTTCTTTCAGTATTAAAGCTGTGACTGAGTTTGGAGCCTTTCCTGAGTAGAGTTCTGAATAATGTGTCGTTCAAAATATAAAGTTAGTGGCTTTGTTCTTTTCAGCCAAAGCCAAGAACTTCTTTCAGTATTTCTTGTAGTTTTGCTTTGGTTTTTACAAAGTCTCTGAGTTTCTGTTTATCTGGAAATGTCTTAATTTCATTTTCATATTTGAGAGATAGTTTGGCAAGATATATAATTCTTGGTTGGAAGTTCTTCTCCTTCAAGACTTTGAATGTGTCATACCACTGTCTCCGTGCTGAGAAATCGGACGAAAGCCTACAGGGTTTCCCTCTGAATGTTAGCTTTGCTTTGACTCTTGGTGCCTTTAACAGTTGCTGCTTATGTTTCAATTTGTTAAGCTTGATTATAATATATCTTAGAGTCTTTCTTTTAAGATCTATATTGGGTGGCATACGATATGCATCTGGGTTATCTATCTTCTCTTCGTTGATGATTTCTCAGAAGTTTTCTGTCAGCAGCTCAGCAGTGATACTCTCTGTGTTCTCAGGTGTCTCATCTTGTTCAGGGACTCCAATTAATTGAAGGTTGTTCCTCTTAATAGTGTCCCACATGCTTCTTAACGCTTCTTCATTTTTCTTGTTTCTTTTTTCTGATTTCTACTCATAGATGCTGACATCAGTAGCTCTGTCTTCCAAGTCAGAAATTTTTTTTTCCATTTGTTCAGTTCTGTTTTCTTGGCTTTGAATGGAAGTTTCTATGTCTTTGATTTTGTTCTCGATCTGTTGGATAACAGAGTACTGGTGTTCCATCAGATTGAACAGCTTGCTTAGTTTTTCCTTTTGTTCTGCTCCATTTTGTATAAAGTCTAGAAGGGCTCTGTATATAATCCTTTTGTATTCACCTTCTGATGATTTCAGAAAAGTTTCTTCATCTGGAAAACTCCTTGGTTGTTTTGTTTGTGAGCCTTCTGAAGCCATGGGTGATTTCTTGTATGCCACAAGTTTCTGTTGCTTTAGGGTCCCATGTGAGTAAGTAGAGGCTGGGAGAGATACTGTGAGAGTAGACTGCAGATGTTTCTCTAGGCTGTCTTAAAGTGTAAAACAAAAGATATCTGATCACTTCCCAAGTCAGTCAGGGTTTCAGGTGTAGAGGTCCCTCTTCCCAACTGGCAATGTAAGCACCTCTATATCCAACCCCAGATGATACAAACTAGTTCAAAATATAGCAATGCTACTGCCCTGTTCACCTCTGCTGACAGGGCCCAGCCTCAGGCAATACTGTGTAAACTACTGCTTTTCTGGTTGAGAAGCGCTCTCCTGTGGGCAGGCTCTAGCTCCCAAGCTAAGAAATAGGTCCAGCTGCGGCCACCATATCTAAGATGGCACCTTCCACATAGTCAGCAGATAGAGTGGCTAAAGGTGCCAAGAGGTAATGAGTCCTCCACTTCTGTTGCTGGGCCCCCACTGTAGGTGACACTGTGTAAACTACTGCTTTTCTGTCGGAGAAGCACTGTTCTGTTTGCAGACGCTGGCTCCCAGGCTAAGAATTAGATCCTGCTATAATCTCCATATTCAACATGGCGTCCCACACACATGCACTGTGGTTTCAAAGAGATCACGCTGTGGCAGTGATAAAAAGACAGACCCAAAGTGGCTAGATGAACAGAGTCCTAAGCCAGGCTCTCAAAATGTGGCAATTTCACCTGCGTATCCCACCAACAATGCGTCTGAGTCTAGCCGCTAGGCAAGACCCAGCTCTGCCCACTGGCCAAGGCAGTGGGAAAAAAAAAGGTCAAAATGGTATGTTTACCTTCAGTCCATGAGAGTCAGGGCTAACCAGGAGCAGAAGTCAGCGAAAGAGAAGAGGTTTTTCGGTCAGTGGTATGAAGTCCAAATTAACAGCCCTGTGCCATGTCCTGGGGGCTCACTAGATGACCAGAAGTCTCTGTTTGATTATCAATTCAGGTCTTGGTTTCCAGAGGGATATAAGGAGACGTGTGCTTAGTCCGCCATCTTGACCTCAATTTAAATTTTCATTTGAACAATTGATGGTCTCTGCTGCATTCAGCATTTGGTTCTGTTCTGACTGCTGAAATGGAGCTTATTCATTTTCTTTCTCCACAAATGCAGTTGATTTGATTCCTATGCATTCCATCTGGTGAGATCCATGTGTGTAGTCACCGTTTATGCTGGGGAAAAAAGGTATTTGCAATGAAGACATCATTGGTTTTCCAAAATGCTATCACAGAATCTCTGGCATCTTTTCTATCACCAAGCTTGTATTTTTTTTAACTACCTATCCTTCTTCTTTGTTTCCAACTTTTCCATTCCAGTCACCAGTAATTATCAATGCATCCTGATTGCATATTTGATCAATTTTGTACTGCAGAAGCTAGTGAAAATCTTCAGTTTCTCCATTGTTAGCCTTAGTGTTTGGTGCATAAATTTGCATGGCGGTCTTATTAATTGGCCTTCCTTGTAGGTGTACAGATATTATCCTATCACTGACAGCATTGTGCTTCCGGATAGATCTTGAAATGTTCTTGATGATAAGTGCAACACCATTCCTCTTCAAGTTTTCATTTCTGACATAGTAGATCGTATGATCATTTGATTCAAAATGGCCAATACTGGTCCATTTCATCTCACTAATGCCTAGAATATTGATATATTTGCATTCCACTTCATTTTTAATGATTTCCAATTTTCCTAGATTCATACTTTGTACATTCCATGTTCCAATTATTAATGGATGTTTGCAGCTGTTTCTTTTCATTTTGAATCACGGCATATCAGTAAATGAAGGTTCTGAATGCTTTACTCTATCCACATCATTGAGATAAACTCCACTTTGAGGAGGCAGCTCTTCCCCAGTCATATTCTGAGTGCCTTCTAACCTGGAGGGTCTCAAATTCCAGCACTATATCTGACAGTGTTCCACTGCTATTCATAAAGTTTTCACTGGTTGATTCTTTTCAGAAGTAGACTTCTGGGTCCTTTCTACGCTGTCTTAGTCTGGAGGGTCAGCTGAAACCTGTCCACTATGGGTGGTGACCCTGCTGGTATCTAAATACTGGTGGCATAGCTTCCAGCGTCACATCAATACATAAGCCACCACAGTATAACAAGCTGACAGATGAGTTGGGGGGGGCTGCATTCTTAGCAGGTGACATTTGGGAAGAGTTCATGTCCAAGGTCATTCAGGTTGTCAGCTGAATCCAGATCTTTACAATTTTAACATGAGGTTCTTGTTTCCTTGTTGTTTGTCAGGAGCCACTCTATGATCTTAAAAGTTGCCTGCATTCCATGTTGAAACCTGGAAGCTCTTCAAAACTCTTTTGCAAGAAAGACCCTTATCTCTTTTAATGTCTCACCTGATTAGGTCAGGCCTATCAAGGATAATTTCCCTTTCTTGAAGTCAACTGTGCCGTGTAACATAACTAGTCATGGGACTGATAGCTGATCATAGTCACAGATCCTTCTGGTGCTCAATGGGAAGGGGTTACAGAGGAGTGTGGGTCATTGGGGGTCATCTAAAATCCTGCCTTTCATACCTTGAAAAAACAACTGATTGCAGAAATTATTACCATAAGAAAGCTCATGTTCCCATGTTGCATAGTCTGTATTAAGAACACAAGGTTTCAAAATCTCTAATGCTATTCATTTTTTTAACCTCTTACTTTTTTATTGTAAGTGAAAGTTTATAGTCCAAGTCAGTTTTGCATAACTGCCTCTCTGCAACTCTATCTGTTCTTTTCAAACTGTGACAGCACACTCTTCTTTTTCACTCTTCACTTCCAATGTCCATTCAACCAACACTTGGCCCCACCTCTCCATTCTCTTCTCCACTCTGGAAGGAAACCAGTAGGATAGCCTCATATATATATATACATATATATATGTATATATATGCATATATACATATGCATATATATATATATAATTGTAAAGTATACACACCATATGCATCACTCTGTGTCCCTGAGTCCATTCCATTCTCTATCTGAAGTGTTGGCTTCAGTACTGGTTTCAAGTCTGAGCTAGCAGCAAGTCTAGAGTCCATGTTCTTATGGGACTCTCCAGGCTGTCTGATAATCAATTCTAGTCTTTTAAGAGTTCTTGATCTGTGCACTTATTTTTCTCATGCTATGTCAGAAACTGTACATTGTGTTTCCTGTCAGGGCTGTCCTTGGTGGTGGCATGGCACCATTTGGTTCTTTTGGTCTCGTGTTGATACAGTCTACCAATCACATGGGTACTTCTGTGTCCTGGGCTCATTTTTCCTGATGTGTTTGATGTTCTCGATTGTCATCTGTTCCAGGTGGGTTGGGAGCTATCGGTGTTCCTCAGATGGCAACTTGCTGGCTTTTAAGACCTCAGATGCCACTCACCAATATGGGGTACAGAAGGCTCTCTTAGAAAAAGACTAGTTATGCCAGTTGACGTTGATGTCCCCTAACAACATGGTCCCCAAACCTCCTGTCTCTGCTATTCTATCCCTTGAAATACTGAGTTGAATTTAGAAAACCTTTTAGCTTATGATGTAGTCCAGTTTTACTGACCTGCCTTCTACTGTGTGTTGTCACATCCTTCACCTAACCAAATTACTGTTGACTATCTAATCTATGAATAACCCTCTCCGTACCTTCCCATCCTTGTAGCCATCAAAGAGTATTTTCTCCAGTGCATAAGTCCTATCTTAAGTCCTTATAATAGTGGTCTCATACAATATTTGTCCTTTTGCCAGTTACTGATTTCACTTAGCATACTGCCTTCCAGTTAATGCCAGATTATGCTATGTTTCATAGAGTCATCTTTGTTTTTTATCATTGCAGCATTCTATTGTGTAGATGATCCACAGTTTGTTTATCCATTCATGTGTTGATGGGCACCTAGGTTGATTCCATCTTTTTGCTACAGTGGACAGTGGTGTAATAAACCTTCATGTCCATGTGTCCGTTCATGTGACAGTCCTTATTTCTCTAGGATAAATTCCAAGCAGTCGGACTGCTGGATCATATGGTATTTCTATTTCTAGCTTTTTAAGAAAGCAGCAAAGTGTTTTCCAAAGAGGTTGTACCATTTCATATTCCCACCAGCAGCACAGAAGAGTTTCAGTCTCTCCACAGCCTCCCCAGTATTAGCTGTTTTGTGTTTTTTGGATTAATGCCAACCTGGTTGGGGTGAGATGGTATCTCATTGTAGTTTTGATTTTGGTTTCTCTAATGGCTAATAATCGTGAGCATTTACTCATGTGTTCTTTGTCTGGATGTCTTCTTTAGAGAAGTGTCTGTCCATCTCCTTTGCCCATTGTTTAATTGGGTTATTTCTCTTTTTTTGTTGATATTTTACAATAGTTTGTAGATTATGGAAATTAGACATCAATCTAATATGTGGTTTTCAAATATTTTATCCCATTTTATAGGCAGTCTTTTTACTCTCTTGATAAAGTCTTTGGATGAGCTAAGTGTTTAGTTTTTAGTAGCTCCCATTTATCTATTTTCTTTTCTGCTGTTTGTGCACTGTTAGTAAGATTTTGTGGTGTGTTTAAGCCATGTATTAGGGCTTCTAATGTAGTCCCTATTTTTTCTTCCATAATTTTTGTTTTAGATTTGATACGTAGGTCTTTGATCCATTTTGTGTAAGGTGTGAGATATGGGTCTTGCTTCAGTTTTTTGCAGGTGGATATCAATTTCACCAATACCGTTTGTTAAAGAGACTGTTTTTCCCCACTTCACGACCTTCGTGCCTTTGTCAAATATCAGCTATTCATACATGGATGGTGTTATTTCTGGATCCTCTATTCTGTTCCATTTGCCTGTATATCTGGTTTTGTACCAGCACCAGGCTATTTTGACTACTGTGGCAGTGCAATAGTTTATAAGGTTGAGTAGTGTGAGTTCTGCCACTGTGTTCATCTTCTTTAGTAGGGCTTTACTTATCTTGAGTTTCTTCCCTTTCCAGACCAAGTTGGTCATTTGCTTCTCCATCTCGTTAAAAAATGACATTAAATTTGTATTGGGATTGCCTAGTATATATAGATCACTTCACAATGTTAAGTCTTCCTATTCATGAGTAGGGTGGGTTTCTCCACTTATGTGAGTCTCTTTTGGTTTTTTGCAGTAGGTTCTTGTAATTTTCTCCATATAGATCTCTTAAATCTTTGGTTAGACTTATTCTTAGATTTTTTATCTTCTTGGGGGCTATTGTATACGGCATTTATTTGGTGATTTCCTCTTTGATGATCTGTTTGTGTAGACGAATCCTTTTGAATTATTTATGTTTATCTTATATCCTGATACTTTACTGAACTCTTCTGTTAGTTCCAGTAATTTATGGATTCTTTAGGATTTACTGTGTACAAGATCATATCATTTTCAAATAGTGACAGTTATCTTCTTTGAAACAGTTGTGCCTGGTGGTTGCCAGCATTCATCAGATAACCTCTTAAATGGAACATCTGACACAGTAAATAAAACTCAGTCCTCTAATCTCCAAACTCAAAGACAACATTGTAACGTTAAACTTCACAGAATCTTCACTTTTCCCTCAACTCAGGGACTGTTTTCCTTCTGCTTTTTGTTTATTTAACAAATAAACACAAGGCCAACTTCATACCAAGACTGCATTAATACAATAATGAAGGAGTCTTCTTATCTAACTTTGATTTACTAAATGGAAATCAACAGTGATTTAAGCTCATTCATTCATCTTTCCATTACAGTAACAGCTTTTAAATGTAAAAAAGCAATGAATTACTCTCACATGCCAGTATTTTTAAAAGTTTAGCAGTGGCCATGTTATCACACTGAAGTGTGATGTAGAAAATACTAACTGGAACCAGGATACCTGGCTCAGCTCCAACAAACCTCTGAACTTGATCATATCTTCTCATATCTAGGCCTCAGCTTCTATCATAAAAGGTTGTTGGGCTTGTCTGCTATAGGCATTTATTGTTTGTCACTGGTGCTTAGTAAAATCAGGTTATCTACAAAATGCACAAGAAAAACAGAAGAAAATTCAAATGACAATTCAATTGGACTGAAGTGATCTGTCAAACAAGTACAATAGCATATAAATTATAGTAATTTGGTAATGTGTGCATACGTAATTCCTAAAATTTTTCTGCTCCAAGAAAAGAAAAATTACAAGAAATTAAGGGGTAAAAATATAACCACCAAAGGAAGTAACAAGTTTGGTTCGTTTATGCACTAGAGCTCTGTGTACTTTATCTGTAAAATAAATATTATTAAACATCTCTGAAAGACAGACTAGTTAAAACCCAAGCCTCTGGCCCCAAGATACCCTTTTAGCTCAGTAATGAAGTCACTCCTGAGATTCTCTCTTTAGCAAAAAATTAGACAGCTCCATAAAACAAATGGATGCTAAAGGGGCACACCAGCCTAAGAGCAAGGACAAGAATGCAGGAGGGGACAGGAAAACTGGTAATAAGGAACTCAAGGTCAAGAGAGGAGAGAGTGTTGACATATTGTGGGTTTGGTAACCGATTTCACAAAGGAGTATGTGTGCTAATTGCTTAACAAGAAGCTAGTTTGCTCTGTAAACCTTCATCTAATGTGCAATCATAAAATAAAATGTTAGGAAAAAAAAACTGAAAGAAACTACGAAAAAAATCAAAGGCCTTCTGCGTAGCAAAGTGAAACCCTAATGATACAGCATGTAAGAGCTATACCAGCAAACCACCAGGTCAAATCCACCAGATGCTCCTTGGAAACTCTTATGGGGCCGTCCTACATTGTCCTATAGGGTCACTAAGAGTGGGAATAGATTGAACAGGAATGGGTTAGTCTAGCAAAGAGACAATTTTCTTAATTTAAGTCACTAGGGGTTACTAATGTGAGATATACATATACATATTTAATGGTTGTTTATTTCTTTAGATAAAGTATTGTCTAAATGAGTATTTGGCTCTTCGAAGAATTTAAAATATTGCCTGGTAAGTGGTTTTGTCTTGTTGTTCCTTTGTTGTTTTGTTTTTGTTTTTTATCTTCACTCTTACTGTTAGTGGAATGTTGGAACTATCATGTGTGCACCCATGGAGCCAGTAAGAAGAGATGAGAAAACAAGCTAGCAATTGCTGCATGACAACTGAGATGCATTCTAAGAAAGAGATGATTGTCACTAGAGTAGTTTACTTAGTCTGATTTCCCAGACTACTTTGTAGCTGTAAGGTAAGGTGCTACATCATAATGGAATGGAAACTAAAGGTAACCCCTCCTCATTCTCTAAAACATCTGTCTGCTGTTGGACCACAAGAGTATGAAAGAGAAATGAGAAAGGAAATGCATTTGAAAAGTAACAACTGCTTACATATTAAGGACCCCAGCAGTACTGGGAAGCATGTTCTGTGCACTGTCATACTTAGCTTGAGGTGTCAGTTTTAGTAACTGGATTATACAGGCAAAGAAATTGGAGAACATGCAAATTTATGAAGCTTTCGTTAATCTTTTATTTAATGTATACTTTCTATTATCAGGCACTTGTGCAAAGTAATGAGGATAGCAAGGGTTTAGCCTGTAGAAGAGACAGAGAATAGGAGTATCATAAGATGTCTTATTTTGATTAGAAGTGAGGGTAGATTCCTTGAAAATGTAAAAGGCTACTTACTTAATTTCATGTATTATAAGCAACCCTTTTAAATATTTTTAACACTTTTGTTTTGCTTAACATTACTCATAATTCTGATAATCAAAATGATGTTTAAAAAATTAGTCACAACTATAAATTGATGCCAAGTGCCAAGTCAATATTAAGAAAAAATGGTAATATGACATTTATGCCAAGGACATTGTTCATGATAGCATCAACTAATTTTTATCAACTTTATTGAAAAAGACCCTTAGGAAATATGAACTCAGCTTAGCTCTTTTATATAAGAGAAAGGGCCACTCCTTGGAAACCCTGCACGGCAGTTTTACACTGTCCTATAGGGTTGCTTTGAGTCGTAATCAACTGAATGTCAATGGGATGGGTTTGGTTTTGGTATGTTAGTTTGATTTTGTGGACAACTAGCTGTCAGATTTATACTTTCTGGTTCCACATGAACAATGATTCTATGACCTTCAAACACACACCTGAGTTCGTATATTTCATTCCTATTCTAATATTTCTCTGAATATAAAATATCACAATCCTCAATCTAAGAAATACATTTTGACCGTAACAACATGTTGAGAGCTGAGGATAAAACAGTGAGGAAAATATGGTCAGAACCTGCCTTCACGGAGCTTATCATCTAGCATAAGAAACAGGCATAACTCCAGAAGACACACATATGTGTGATTTAAGGTTTTTTGTTTGTTTTAATTGTGATTAAGTGAAAGTGTACAGTCCAAATAAATTTGCATGCCTGCTTATCTGGAGCTCCTTCTGCTCTCCTTGCCCAGTAACAAAGCACTTCTCATTTTTGTTCTATATATGTCATATCCTCTTAACAATCTCCTGTCTCCTCCTCTCTACCCTCTCCTCTCCCTTCTCATAAGAGGCCAGTAGAACAGCATCATATAGATGCGTAGACCCATAAAGTACGCATACAATATGGCCACATTGTGTCCCTGAATCCACTTCATTCCTGTCCAAATACTTGACCTCAGTAATGTTTTCTGGTCAGGGGCAGCAGCAGGTTCAGGGCCATGCTTCCAGGAGAACCTCCAGGCTGCCAGACTACCAACTGCAGTCTTTTAGTGGAGTTCTTGAAGTGCACTACTCTTTTCCTCGTGTTGCCACAGGGACTCAGCATTGTGTGTCCCATCACAGCTGTCTTTGGTGGTGGCCAGGTACCATCTGGTACTTCTGATCACATGTTGACACAGTCATCCATTCATATGGATCCTTCTGTCTCCTGGGCTCTTTTTCCCTTGTGTCTTTGTTGTTCTTGGGGATTATCTGTTCTGAATGAGTTGGGACCATTTTTGTTTACCTCAGATGGCAGCTTGTTAGCTTTTAAGACCTCAGACGCCACTCACCAATATGGGGTGCAGAAGACTCTATTAGCAATGGGCTACTGATGCCAATTGGCCTTGATGTCCCTTGAGAGCATGGTCCCCAGACCCTCGCCTCTGCTATTCTATCCTTGAAATATTGGGTTAAGATTAGGAGAGTTTTCAGCTTATGTTGAAGTTCAGTTAAGTTGATCTACTTTCTACCATCTGCTGTCAATGCTTTCCTCTAACCGAATTTCTATCAACTATCTAATCTATAACCAGCCCTCTCCCTCCCTCCTCTACCATGCAGGCATGAAAGAGTCTTTTTTTCTGCAGATGACTCTGTTTTTTAAGTCCTTATAGTAGTAGGGGGTCTCATACAGTATTTGTCCTTGTGCAGCTGACTGATTTCACTCAGCATAATGTCTACCGGTTGATACCAAGTTATGAGATGCTTTCTAAAATCATCATTGTTCTTAATCATTGCATAATTGCATAGTGTTCCACTGAGTATATGTACAATAGTTTCTTTATCCATTCATCTGTTGTTGGGCATCTGGATTGATTCCATCATTTAACTATTGTGGACTGTGTTGCAATAAACATTCGTCTACATGTATCTGTTCGTGTGAATGCCCTTGATTCTGTAGGATGTATTCTGAGTAGTGGAATTACTAGGTCAAATGGTATATGTATTTCCACCTTTTTAAGGAATCGCCAGATTGCTTTACAAAGAGGTTGTATCATTTTGCAATCCCACCAGCAGTGTAGGAGAGTTCCAATTTTTCCACAGTCTCTCCAACATTTGTTGTTTTGCCTTTTTGGATCATGGCCAACTTTCTCGGGGTGAGATGGTATCTCGTTGTAGTTTGGATTTGGATTCTCTAATAGCTGATTATCATGTATCTTTTTGCTGCCTGTATGTCCTCTTTGGTGAAATGTCTGTCTGTCTTCTTTGCCCCTCACTTAATTTGGTTATTTACTGTTTTCTTGTTGATATTTTGCTGTACCTTGTAGATTACAGAGGTCAGACATCGGTCCAACATGTAGTTGGCAAATATTTTTTCCAATTCTGTAGGTAGTCTTTTACTCTTTTGATAGTCTTTGAATGAGCAAAAGTGTTTGATTCTTAGTAGTTCCCATTTATCTATTTTCTCTATTGCTGATCATGCTTTCTCAGATTTTGAAATCTGTCTATGCTATGTATTAAAACTTCCATTGTTGATCTTATTTTTCTTGCATGATTTTTATCATTTTAGGTTTAATATTTAGGATTTTTATCCAATTTGAGTTAGTTTTTGTGTAAGGTGTGAGATATAGGTCTTGGGCGTGGCTTTCAATTTTTTTGCAGATGGATATCCAATATTGCCAGCACCATTTGTTAAAGAGACTGTTTTTACTGCAGTGTACAATTTTAGGGCCTTTGTCAAATGTCAACTGTTCATAACAGGATGGTGGCATCTACAGGGTCTCAACGCTGTTCCATTGGTCTATATGTCTCCTTTTTTACCAGTACCAGGGTGTTCCAAGACTGTGGAAGTGCAGTAACTTCTAAGATCGGGTAGTGTGAGGCCTCCCACTGTGTTCCCCTTCTTCAGTAGTAGTTTGCTTATCTGAGATTTCTTCCATTTCTAAACAAAGTTGGTGATTAGTTTCTCCATCTCATTAAAATGTGTCACTGGAATTTGGACTGAAATTCCATTATATATGTAGATCGCTTTGGGTAAAATAGACATTTTCACAATGTTAAGTCTTCCTATCCATGAGCAGGGTAGGTTTCTCAGTTTATGTAAGTCTCTCTTGGTTTCTTGCAGTAAAGTCTTGTAGTTCTGTTTGGGTAGGTCTCTTATTTCTCTAGTTAGAAATACCCCTAGGTATTTTTGTCTTCTTGGAGGCAATAGTAAATAGTACTGATTTGGTGACTTCTTCTTTGATGATCTCTTAGAATAAAGGAATCCTAGTTATTTACTTGCCAGCCAAGCCAAGTGCCGTGTTTATTTTATATCCTGATAATTTGCTGAATTCTTCTATTACTTCTAGTTGTTTATTTATGGATTCTTTGGGATTCCCAGCACATACAATCTTATCATCTGCAAATAGGGAGATTTTTTACTTCTTTGCTGATGCAGAAGCCCTTTATTTCTTTGTCTAGGCAAATCAGTCTGGCCAGAATTTATAGTACAATGTTGAACAGAAGTGGTGAGAGTGGCCATCCTTGTCTAGTTCCCGTTCTCAAGGGCAATTGTTTCAGTCTCTCTCTATTCAGAATGATGTAGGTGGTTGGCTTTGTGTAGATGCTCCTTACTTCTCTGAGAAATTTGTCCGATAAGCCTGTTTTGCTGAGTTTTTAGCATGAATGGGAGTTGGACTTTGTCGAATGCCTTTTCTGCATCGATTGACAAAATCAGATGATTCTTATCGTTTGTATTATTTATGTGGTTCATCACATTAGTTGTTTTTCTGATGTTGAACCAGCCTTGCATCCCTGGTATGAATCCAACTTTATCATGATGAATTACTTTTTGATTTGTTGTTCAATTCCATCGGCAAGGATTTTGTGGAAGATTTTTGCATCTAGGTTCATGAGTGATACTGATCTGTAATTTCCTTTTTTGTGGGATCTTTCTCTGGCTTTGGCATCAGGGTTATGCTGGCTTCACAGAATGAATTTGAGTGTATTCTATCCCTTTCTATGCTGTGAAATAGTCTCAGTAGTATTGGAGTTAACTGTCCTCCAAAACTGTGGTAGAATTCTCCAGTGAAGCCATCTGGGCAAAGACTTTTTTTAGTTGGTAGTTCTTTTTGTGACTTTTTAAATCTCTTCTCTTGTGATGGGTTTATTACTTCTCCTTGTGATAATTTTGGTAGGTGATATGAATCAAGGAATTTGTCCATTTCGTCTAGGTTTTCAAATTTTTAGAGTACAGCCTTTTGTAATATTCTGTTATGATACTTTTGGTTTCTCTTGGTTCTGTTGTGACATTTGCCATCTAATTTCTTATGTTATTTGTTTCCCCTACTGTTTCTCTTTTGTAAGTTTAGCCAATGGTTCATCAGTTTTGCTATCTTTCCAAAAAACCAGCTTTTGGTTTGTTATTTTTTTCAAACTCTAATTCATTTAGTTCTGCTCTAATCTTTATAATCTGTTTTCTTCTGGTGCCTAACAGGTTCCTCTGTTGCTCTCTTTCTACTTGTCAAACTGTAGGGTTAATTCTTTGGTTTGGGTCCTTTCTTCCTTCCAGACGTGTGCATTCGTAGAGATAAATTGACTTTCAAGCACTGCTTTGGCTGTATCACATAGATTATGGTAGGATGTGTTTTCCTTCTCATTTGATTCCATAAATTTCTTTATTTCGTCTATTATTTCTTCTATAACTCGTGGTTTTTTGAGCAAAGTGTTGTTCAGTTTCCATGAGTTCCAATTTCTATGCTTTTTTCTGCTGTTGATTTCAACTTTCATCACTTTATGGTCTAAGAAGATGCTTTGCAGTAATTCAGTAGTTTGGATTTTGCTGAGATTTCCTTTATGTCTTAACACACAGTCTATTCTGCAAAATGTTCCATGTGCATTGGAGAAGATTGTGTACTTATCTCTTAATGGATAAAAAATTCTGTATGTGTTGATGAGGTCTACTTAGTTAATTGTCCCATTAAGATCTTTTGTATTTTTACTGAGTTTTATCCTGGATAATCTGTCTCTTTCTGAAAGCGGGGTGTTCAAGTCTCCGCTATTATCGTGGAGTGATCTATCTCATTTTTCAGTGTAGTCAGTGTTTGTTTGATGTATTTAGATACTCTAGTATTGGGTTCATAGATATTTAATCTACTTCTGTACTGAACCTTTCAGCAATAAATAGTGACCATCCTTCTCCATGATGGTGGATTTTACATTAAAATCGATTTTATCTGAGATTAGTATTGCCATGCCTGCTCTTCTTTGTATGTTAGCTTGGTATATATTATTCCATTCTTTAATTTTTATTTTGTTCACATCTTTAAGTCTAAGGTGGGTTTCTTGTAACATGTAGACAGGTTGTGGTTTTGATCCAAGATATCACTCGTCTCTTTAGTTGAGCCTTCAGTCCATTTATGTTCAGTGTAATTATTGATAGGTATGCATTTTGTGCTGTAATTTTGATGTATTTATTTTTATGTTGGTGTTTTCTATGTTGTTCTTAATATTCTGTTCTGGGTCATTCTTCTTTATGGGTTGACTTTTCATCTTTTTTTTATTGTGATTGAGTGAAAGTGTACAATTCAAAATAAATTTGCATGCCCAGCTATGTGCGGCTCCCACTGCTCCCCCTGCCTGGTAACAGCACAACGTCCTATCTGTTCTGTAGAGATCACATCCTTCTAACAATCTCCTGTCCCCTACTCTTCACCCTCTCCTCCCTCTCCAGTAAGGGGCCAGGAGGATGACATCATGTAGATGCATAGAACCATAAAGTGCACACACGATATAGTCACTCTGTGTCACTGAGTCCAATCCATGCCAGTCCAAATGGTTGACCTCAGTAATGATTTATGGACAGGAGCAGCATCAGGACCAGTGGCCATGCTCCCAGGGGAACCCCAAGGCCCCTGAACCATCAGTTGCAGTCTTTTAGTGGAGTTGTCAGGGTGCATCCCTTTTTAGTCTCATGTTGTCAGTGAGACTAAACTTTGTGAGCCCCATCACGGCTATCACTGGTGGTGGTTGGGCACTATCTGGTTCCTTCAGTCACATGTTGTTGCAGTCACACACTCACATGGGTCTGTCTGTCTTCTGGGTTCTCTTTCCCACATGTCATTTTGGTCCTTGGTGATCGTCAGTTCACGCTGAGTTGGGACCATTTGGTGTGCCTCAGATGGCAGCTTGCTAGCTTTTAAGACCCCAGACACCACTCACCAATATGGAGTACAGAAGACTCTCTTAGCAATAGGCTAGTCATGCCAATTGTGCCTTGAAGTCCCCTGAGAGCATGGTCCCTGGACCCCCATCCCTGTTACTCTGTCCTAGCAATATGTGGTTAAGATTGGAGGACTAATCATGTTATGTTAAAGTCCAGTTAAATTGATCTTCTTTCTAATGTGTGCTGTCACTGGTTTCACCCAACCAAATTTCTATCATCTATGTAATCTATAACCAGCACTCTCCCTCCCTCCCTCGCTCCCCACCCTTACAGCCATCAGGTAGTCTTTTCTTCTGTAGAGAGTCTGTTTTTAAGTCCTTATGGTAGTGGTGTCGTACAACATTTGTCCTTTTGCCGCTGACTACTTTCGTTCAACATAATGTCTCCCAGCTGAAACCAGGTAATGAGATGCTTCCTAAAATCATCATTGTTCTTTATCATTGCATAGTGTTCCACTGAGTACATGTACCATAGTTTGCTTATCCATTCATCTGTTGTTGGGAATCTTGAGTTGATTCCAACTTTTTGCTATTGTGGACTGTACTGCAATAAACATTAGTGTGCTTGTATCTGTTTGTGAGAATGCCCTTGCTTCTGTAGGATATATTCCAAGCAGTGGAATTACTGAGTCAAATGGTATATCTATTTCTCATCTATTTCTATCTTTTTAAGGGAGCACCAGATTGCTTTCCAAAGATACTGTACCATTTTGCAATCCCACCAACAGTGTAGGAGAGTTCTAATCTCTCCACAGTCTCTCCAGTATTTGCTGTTTTGAGTTTTTTGGATCATGGCCAAACTTGTTGGAGTGAGATGATATCTCATCATAGTTTTGATTTGCATTTCTTTAATAGCTAATGATTATCAGTAATTCCACATTTGTTTTTTTGGCTACCTCGATCTTGTCTTTAGAGAAATATCTGTTCATCTCCTTTGCCCATCACTTAATTGGATTGTTTATCTTTTTCTTATCTATATTTTGTAGCACCTTATTGATTATGGAGATTAGACATCAGTCTCACATACAATTGTGAAATATCTTTTCCCATTCTGTAGGTGGTCCTGTAATTCTTTTGATAAAGTCTGGATGAGCAAAAGTGTGATTGATTCTTAGCAGTTCCCATTTACCTATTTTCTCCTCTGTTGTTCATGCTTTGTTTCTCATATTTTTGAAGCCTGTCTGTGCTATGTATTAGAACTTCCATTGTTGACCCTATTTTTCTCCAGATGGGTGTTATCCTTTTAGTTTTTATATTTAGGTTACTTATCTAGTTTCGGTTGATTTTTCTATAAGGTGTGAGACATGGGTCTTGTTTCAATTTATTGCAGATGGATATCCAATCTTGCCAGCACCTCTCATTAAAGAGATTGCTTTTACCCCATTTTAAAGTCTTAGAGCTTTTGTCAAATATAACCTGTTCATAGGAAAATGGTGGCATCTCTGGTGTCTCAACTCTGTTCCATTGATCTATGTGTCTCTTTTTGTACCAGTTTCAGGGTGTTTTGATGACTGTGGCAGTGTAATAGGTTCTAAAGTCAAGTAGTGAGAGACCTCCCAGTGTGCTGTTCTTTTTCAGTAGTGCTTTACTGACCCAGGGCTTCTTCTCTTTCCAAACAAAGTTGGTGATTTGTTTCTGCAACTCATTAAAAAATGACACTGGAATTTGTATTGGGATTGCCTTATATAAATAAATTGCTTTGGGTAAAACAGACATTTCCACAATGTTAAGTCTTCCTACCCATGAGGAGGGTAGGTTTCTCCATTTATGTAAGTCTCTCTTAGTTTCTTGTAGTAAGGTCTTATATTTCTCTTTGTAAAAGTCTCTGATTTTTCTAGTTAGATTTATTCCTAGGTATTTTGTCTTCTTGGGGCCTATAGTAAGTGGTATTGGTTTGGTGATTTCTTCCTTAATAATCTCATTGTTGGTATAAAGGAATCCTACTGATTTATTTATGTTTATCTTGTATCCTGAGACTTTGCTGAACTCTTCTATCAGTCTGAGTAGTTTACTTATGGATTCTTTAGGAATTTCTGCATATACAATCATATCATCTGCAAATAAGATTTTTACTTCTTCTTTGCTGATGCAGATGCCCGTTATTTCTTGGTCTTGTCTAATTGCTCTGGCTAGAACTTCTAGTTCAATGTTGAATAGGAGAGGTGAGAGTGGGTGTCCCTGTCTAGTCCCTGTTCTGAAGGGGAATTTTTTTCAATGTCTCTCCATTCAGGATGATGTAGGCAGTTGGCTTTGCATAGATGCCCCTTATTGCATTAAAGGATTTTCCTTTTATTCCTGTTTTTCTGAGAGCTTTTAGCATGAATGGGTGCTGAACTTTGTCAGATGCCTTTTCTGCACCAGTTGACCAAATAAGGTGATTCTTAATGTGTGTGCTAATTATGTGATTGATCACATTAATTGTTTTTCTGATGTTCAACCAGTCTTTCACCCCTGGTGTGAATCCAACTTGGTTGTGATGAATTATTTTCTTGATATGTTGTTGAATTCTATTGACTAGTATTTTGTTGAAGATTTTTGCATGTAGGTTCACAAGTGATATTGGTCTGTAGTTCTGTTTTTTCCCCTGGCTTTGGTATCAGGATTGACTTTTCATCTTTTTCAGTGTTGGTTTTGTGGTTGTTGAGACTCTTGTGTTATGTTTCTTGTTTTGATATGTTGCATTGTTAGTTTTCTTTGTGGCTACTCCTACGATTCTCCCCTAACATGAACCCAATTTTTACTCCTGCATATCTCTTTAACTTCCTCTCCTTCTGAAAGGACTATAACTAATGTTGTGTATCCCTCTTTTTTGTGTGCTATGGTCATAGTTTTCATGATATGATCACTGGTTCCTGTCTTCTAATGTTATAAATTTATCAAGCATTGTGACTTCTATAACTGTGTAGAATTCTGGATACTGTGCCTTGCATTGCCTCCTTTAATATACACTTAATGGTTTTGTTTCTCTAAGCAAAGAGCTTCTTCCACTATTTCTTGTCATTTCAGTTTGGTTTTAAAAATGTCTCTAAGATTCCATTTATATGCGAAAGTCTTAATTTCGTCTTCGTATTTGAGAGACAATTTTGCAGTATATGTAGTTCTTGGTTGGAAGTTTTTCTCCTTCAGTGCTTTGACTGTGTCATCCCTCTGTCTCCTTGCTAACATCATTTCTGCTGAGAAGTCTGATGAAAGCCTACAGGGTTTCCCTTTGAATGTTAGCTTTACTTTGAGCCTCACTGCCTTTAGAAGAATCTGTTTCTGTTTCATTTTATTAATCTTGATTAAAATATGTCTTAGTGTCTTTCTTTTAGGGT
Organism: Heterohyrax brucei; assembly: GCA_028571685.1. NCBI lineage: Eukaryota > Metazoa > Chordata > Mammalia > Hyracoidea > Procaviidae > Heterohyrax > Heterohyrax brucei. The sequence continues at coordinate 35,276,063 of CM053166.1, read as the reverse complement.
CTAGTTTTTGGGACATTCAATACACATCTTGGATATACATGTTCTCTTCTTTCATAACTTCAGGGAAGTTTTGTGTCAGCAACTAAATAACAATACTCTGTGTTTTCAGGTATTACTCCATGTTTGGTGACTCCAATTAATCATAGATTATTCCTCTTAATAGAGTCCCTCATGTTTCTTACTGCTTCTTCCTTTTTTCATTTCTTTTCTCTGATTTCTCCTCATAATTGATGGTGTTGGTTGCTCTGTCTTCAAGGTCACTAAGTATGACATCCATCTCCCTCAATTCTGCTCTTTTAACTTTGGATTGAATTGTCTAATTCTGTAATTTTGTTTTTGATCTATCAACGACACTTGGCTTGGCTACTGAATTTAAGATCGCTGATGTTACAGTAGTTCAAATAGTTTGCTTAATTTTTTCATTTTGCTCTGCTGCATTTTGCTTAATCTCTATGAGGGTTCTCTATATGATTCTTTTTATTTGACCTCCAATAGTTTCAGAAAGCATTCTTCATCTGGGAAGTTTTTTGATTATTTTGGGAATTTTCCGGAGCCATGGTGGGTTGTTTCTTGAATGGTTAGAGATGGATTGTTGCCTTTGGAGCATCTAGAGGCTGTTTAGTTTCTCTGGTGTTACCTCAACAGGAGCTGAGAGGGATGTTGGTCACCAGCCACCTTTGTGTACACTAGTGACTGGCTCCAGTGGACTCTCTGATGTGGCAGGCTCCACCTCCCTTATGGAAAAAAAAACACCCTACATATGGAGTTACTGGGTGTCCATCAACCGACACTATGATGTAGGTCAGTAAAGGCTGGAAGAGATGCCACCAGGTCACTCAGGAGTTATTTCTCCAGGTAGTCTTATTTTAAAAATTTTGGAGCTATCACATAGCTACCAAAATCAGTCAGGTCGTCAGGTGCGGCAGGTTCCACCTTCAAGCATCTGACAACAGAAGCACCTCTTTGGCCATCCCCAGATGCTATGACATAGTTCAAAGTAACGAGAGGTTAAGGCCTTGCTGCCATCCTCAGTCTGCTCTAACCATATGGTAACACTGTGCTACTACACACAGCATTTCTGCTCACAAAAACTTTCTTGCCTGACACTGCTTGGGAATTATCACATGGTGAGGCCTCCGGTTGGGTGACTCCGCCTCCCAGACAACCAAGGTGGTGTGCTGGCCAAGCTGCCCTTCCCACCACAAAACAGAAGAATCTATGGTGGAACTCAGAAAAGAGAGTGTGAGGGGCAATGGTTTCCATCTGTCAGGAGCCAAGCTCTCAAATTGTGTCTATCCCATACACTGTTTCTCTGCTGCACTATACACTGTTTACTTTAACACTCCAGTTCAGCATATTTGCTGGCTCATGCCATCCCACACTTACTGGATAAGAAAAAAGAAAGATAAAAGAACACCAGTATCTGCAGTCTACCTAAGCAGTGAGTCAGCAGGAGCAGGGTTCAGTGCACTCTGCCTCATCAGAGAGAGATAGTTTCACATTTAGTGGTGTGTAGTCCAGTTTGACAACCTTATGGCGTATCTTAGGGCTCCCTGGGTGTCCAGTGTGTTCCTTTCAAATATCAATCCAGGCCTTAGTTTTCAGAGGGAATTGAGGAGATGTGTGTCTAGTCTGCCATATTGGCTCCGCCCTTCTTGATTAGAGATTTTTAAAGGCTTAAGGACAGGGAGATAAAATATTGGGATGCTGTAGGATATAATGAGTTTGGGAAGGCTGTCCTGAAGAATGAATACTTTAAACTGGAAAAAAGGATGAATGTGAGTTCAGTTGACAAGGATAGGGTAAGGTTTGAGGACCATTCCTGAAGGGAATTTTCTGTGCAAAGGTCTTACTGACAAATAAGCCTTGTGCATGCCACAGACTGGGAGAAGAGCATATTGGCATGAAGTGTAAATCAAGGTAAAAGTAGGAGTGTGGTAAGGAAATTTATAAGGTTTTTGTTAGTTGCAAAATAAAACCACTGACAGCTTTGAAGTAGGGGAGTGACCTAATGAGACATGAATTTTTAAAAGACCACTATGGCAGCAGTGTAAAAAACGGGTTTAAGAGAAAGAGGGAAGGGGGAGAGGGAGGGAGAGAAAAGAAGCTGGATGCTCTTACTGTGTTCCTGGTTGGTGAAATTCAGAGAACAGCAAACCAAACCCATTGCCACTGAGTAACTTCCACTCACAGACACCCCACAGGAGATGAATAAATGTGAATAGACTAGAAAGCCATATATGGGTAGAATTTCAGGGCCTATGTGCTAGTTTATGAGTTCCTGGGTGCTACAAATGTTTAAGCATTCGGTGGCTAAATGAAAGGTTAGTAATTCCAATCCACTTAGAGGTGCCTCAGAGGAAAGGTCTGGAAATCCACGTCCAAAGATCACAGCCATTGAAATCCTATGGGGAGCAGTTCTACTTCTGGAATGCGTGGTGTCACCAACAGTTGAAACTGACTCAGTGACAACTGATTCTACTTTATGTGCTAGTCTGGATATGGGTGATGTGAGAGAGGACAGTGTCAGAGATGTCTGCTTTATCCACTTGCAGTATTCCCAAGCTCAACAGGTGAGGCAACTGTACTACTGCTATGCTTATGTGTGTACAAAGGGAGAACAGCTGCTGATTTTGTCATGAAGACTGCTTTTGTCAGCTGAATCAAGTTTTTTCTGCATCATGAAAATGATTCTTTCATGAGTAAAGGTCCTACTTTTGACTGGGTGACCTCACGGAGAAGGGAGTGGACCACATCATGAGAAAAAGATACACCCCAGGGTTGCAATTAGGGAGAAGGCTTTTACAAGTTGAGTTAATAAAGAGCATTCAAGCAACTATAAAACATCTTGATCCTTTCCTCTTTTTGATTAAAAATGTATGTAATAACATGATAATAAAGTAGATTATATAATGTGCATTTTTAGTACAGATATAGAAACCCTAGTGGTATAGTTGTTACATGTTATGGCTGCTAGCCAAAAGTCAGCAGTTCAGTTCTGCCACTTTTTGAAAATACTATGGGGCAGTTCTGTGTTGTCTTATAGGGTTGATATGAGTGGAAATTGATTCCACTGGAACATGTTTATTTACTTATAAATATGCATACAGAGAGCCTAGTGGTGTTGTGATTAAGTGCTAAGGCTGCTAACAAAACGTCAGAGGTTCAAATCCACTAGTAGTTCTTTGGAAACTCTGTGGGAGAGTTTTACTCTTTCCCATAAGGTGGCTATGAGTTGAAATTGATTTGATGGCAACAAGTGTTTTAACATAGGTATGAAACCAAAAACTCATTCTGACTCATGGCAAACCCACATCTTTCAGAGTAGAATTACTCCTTATAGCTTTTATAGTTGTATTTGTGAAAGCATATTGCCAGCCCTTTCTTTGGCAGCCCCACCGGGTGAGTGCAAACTACCAGCATTTAGGTTAGCAGCTGATAACAGACTGCTTATAGCACCAACAGACTTTCAGAATAGGTGTAAAACTCCCTCAATATTTACTTGCTGGGTGATTGAATGACATTTTGTCGATAAATACAAATCACACCTGACTTACGATGTATTCAAGTTGTGGCCCCAGATCACCACTGGAGCTGCTTTTCCTCACCCACCACACAGTTAAACTTCAACTGCAGTCACAATGAAAAACTTGCACTTTCCCAAATGGACTTACACTGGACTGACAACACTGTACTCACCTGGACCAAGCCCCTTCCTTCCTTTTTAATTGTCTCTTTCGTCTAGCATGGTTACCTCAGTGTCTTCCTTACAGTAGAGTCCTGGTGGCACAGTAGTTAAGACCTCAGCTCCTAATCAAAAGATCAGCAGTTCAAAACTACCAGCTGCTCCTTGGAAACCTTATGAGGCAGTCTGCTCTGCTCTGCTCTGCTCTGCTCTGCTCTGCTCTGCTCTGCTCTCTTCTCTGCTCTGCTCTCTGCTCTGCTCTGCTCTGCTCTGCTCTGCTCTCTGCTCTGCTCTCTGCTCTGCTCTGCTCTCTGCTCTGCTCTCTGCTCTGCTCTCTGCTCTGCTCTCTACTCTGCTCTGCTGTCTGCTCTGCTCTGCTCTCTGTTTTGCTCTGCTCTCTGTTCTGCTCTGCTCTGCTCTCTGCTCTGCTCTGCTCTCTGCTCTGCTCTGCTCTCTGCTCTGCTCTGCTCTCTGCTCTGCTCTGCTCTGCTCTGCTCTCTGCTCTGCTCTGCTCTCTGCTCTGCTCTGCTCTCTGCTCTGCTCTCTGCTCTGCTCTCTGCTCTCTGCTCTGCTCTGCTCTGCTCTGCTCTGCTCTGCTCTCTGCTCTGCTCTGCTCTGCTCTGCTCTGCTCTCTGCTCTGCTCTGCTCTACGCTCTGCTCTGCTCTCTGCTCTGCTCTGCTCTGCTCTCTGCTCTGCTCTGCTCTCTGCTCTGCTCTGCTCTGCTCTCTGCTCTGCTCTGCTCTCTGCTCTACTCTCTGTTCTGCTCTCTGCTCTGCTCTGCTCTGCTCTCTGCTCTGCTCTGCTCTCTGCTCTGCTCTGCTCTGTTCTCTGCTCTGTTCTGCTCTCTGCTCTGCTCTGCTCTCTGTTCTGCTCTGCTCTGTTCTCTGCTCTGCTCTGCTCTCTGCTCTGCTCTGCTCTCTGCTCTGCTCTGCTCTCTGCTCTGCTCTGCTCTGCTCTCTGCTCTGCTCTGCTCTGCTCTGCTCTGCTCTCTGCTCTGCTCTACTCTCTGCTCTGCTCTCTGCTCTGCTCTGCTCTGCTCTCTGCTCTGCTCTGCTCTGCTCTCTGCTCTGCTCTGCTCTCTGCTCTACTCTCTGCTCTGCTCTCTGCTCTGCTCTGCTCTGCTCTCTGCTCTGCTCTGCTCTCTGCTCTGCTCTGCTCTCTGCTCTGCTCTCTGCTCTGCTCTGCTCTGCTCTGCTCTCTGCTCTGCTCTGCTCTGCTCTCTGCTCTGCTCTGCTCTGCTGTCTGCTCTGCTCTGCTCTGCTCTGCTCTGCTCTGCTCTGCTCTCTGCTCTGCTCTGCTCTCTGCTCTACTCTCTGCTCTGCTCTCTGCTCTGCTCTGCTCTGCTCTCTGCTCTGCTCTGCTCTCTGCTCTGCTCTGCTCTCTGCTCTGCTCTGCTCTCTGCTCTGCTCTGCTCTCTGCTCTGCTCTGCTCTGCTCTGCTCTGCTCTCTGCTCTGCTCTCTGCTCTGCTCTCTGCTCTGCTCTGCTCTGCTCTGCTCTCTGCTCTGCTCTGCTCTGCTCTGCTCTCTGCTCTGCTCTGCTCTCTGCTCTGCTCTGCTCTCTGCTCTGTTCTCTGCTCTGCTCTGCTCTGCTCTCTGCTCTGCTCTCTGCTCTGCTCTGCTCTCTGCTCTGCTCTGCTCTGCTCTGCTCTCTGCTCTGCTCTGCTCTCTGCTCTGCTCTGCTCTCTGCTCTGCTCTCTGCTCTCTGCTCTGCTCTGCTCTCTGCTCTGCTCTGCTCTCTGCTCTGCTCTGCTCTGCTCCCTGCTCTGCTCTGCTCTGCTCTCTGCTCTGCTCTGCTCTCTGCTCTGCTCTCTGCTCTGCTCTGCTCTCTGCTCTGCTCTGCTCTGCTCTGCTCTCTGCTCTGCTCTGCACTCTGCTCTGCTCTGCGCTCTGCTGTGCTCTGCTGTGCTCTGTTCTGCTCTGCTCTGTTTTGCAGGGTCACTAATAATAGGTATCTCAACAGCAAGAGATTTGATCTTTTTCTGATTACTTACAAGATGATTGTTCTCAGAAGTAGCACAACATCTTCCAAAAAGGGGATGTTCAATTCATGCTGAGGGATAAATGAGTCAACAAGGATAGTATCTAGTGTATTTGGATTTAATTTATGCTGTATTCTAAGTGACCTAAGCAAATCTAGCTATGTACCGTTTAATTTTACGCAATAGCAGATTAGCTGTAGCAAGGAAGAGAAGAGATGATCCAGTCACCTTTGACTTCATTTTACTCTACTTCTTGTTCCTAACAATTTACTGCTGAGCCATCTCACGTTGCCAACAAAAATACCTAAAACAATGCTATGTTATTGTGCTCCAGACTGCAAAAGATGGAAAGTTTCCCAATCTGATTCATGAAATATGCAAGCTCCTGCTTTTTAATGTAATAGGTAAGAATAAACGAGTAATCAAAGGGACTCAGAAACTTACAGAACATTCACAATCTATTTCAACCATCTACTAAAAGGAAGGAAACCCTGCTCACATAGCGGTTAAGTGCTACAGTTGCTAACGCAAAGTCCACAGTTTGAATCCACCAGGTGTTCCTTAGAAACTCTATGAGGCCCTTCTACTCTGCCCTATAGGGTGGTTATGAGTCAGAAATGATTCAATGGCAACCTTTTTAAATTATTTTTTTATTAAAAAGAACATTTGAACAATAACCAAGGACAGGAAAAAGGAAGATCTCTCAGTTTTAACATAAACAGGAATGCAAAGATGATACACATCCCTGGTGAAAGAAGTGACACCAGGGAGTTGGAGACCCTAAGTCAGAGGGAGGGCAGGAGATTATGGGCTGTCTATGCCACTGGGGACAGGTGTGGCCTTCAGAGGAGGAGGCAGGAAGAGCTGGTCAGGTTCCAGAGATGGGCAGGAGAGCTCACTGAGGCAGGCTCTGGGACAGGTGGTGCAATGTGGAATGGAGTCAGGCTACACAAAAATACCAGCTCTAGGGCAGAGCCAGCTTTCCAGGAACCTTGGGGTAGGAGGTAACAGGACTCTAGGCAAATGAACCTACAGATCATCCCTCAATCCTGATTTATTCTTATATTCATGTTGCTCCTTTTGGCCTGCTTGTATACTTTCACTACAACAATAAAAAAAAATTAGTTGCCATTGAGTCAATTCTGACATATGGAGATTCCATGTGTTGCACAGTAGAACACTGCCCCATGGAGTTCTCAAGGCTGTGAACTTTGGAAAGAAGATCATCAGGCCTTTCTTCCTACACATCTCTGTGAGGGTTCAAACTACCAACCTTTCATTTCATAGCTGAGCACTTAACAATTTGTGCCACCTGGAACTCTACTTTAGTGGTGGTGTCATTTTTATTTGCCTGAAATACGTTATGTAGTGATGAGAAGAAAAGGAAATTAAGAGATGGAAGGTCAGCCTCTGGCTTGGGGAGGGAACAGTGTGGGCTTCAGAAGGTTTCAGACCAGGGTTCTAATCCGGCTCCATCATATGTCCCTTACCACCTTGTGATTTGGGGCATTTAAAAAAAATTTCATCAGCCAATCAAAATTGGCAAACCCTATCTTATAGGAGTTACATATATAAATACTGCATCAAAGCACCTGCAAGATGACTGACAAATACTAGGAATTTAATGAGTGACACTTGTCACTATGATAAATTTTTACCCAGAAAATGCCACCTTCCTCCATGTAAACTTTTTTTTTTTCTTTTTAATCCAGGGAATGTCAGAGAACATGCAGTACTCATGGACAAAGAACCTCAATTCACCTGAAAATACACTTTGGCAAGTAAAACTAAGTAGATATTTTCCCTATTAGCACATCAGTTATTTATTTGGGATGTAGCCTTCTCTTTCCCACCTGGATGCAACTCAGAGCTCCTGGAATTTGTGTCAAGGAACCAGTCATCCCATTCATCCTTTGAGTTGCACTCACATCTAAATCTTCTCTGTTTTCATCCATTTGACTCCCATCAAAAACCCTCCCTTGAGGTTTATGAGATTGCACTCTAAATACTAGTTGTCACTGAAATGATTCTGACTCTGGTGACTCTATGTGAGTCAGAGTACCACCATGTTCCATGGAGTTTTCAATGGCTCAGATTTCAGAAGTAGACTGCCTAGCCTTTCTTTCTAGGCATCTCTGGGGAGACATAAACATCTAACATTTCGGGTAACAGTGGAGTCCTTTACCCTTTTGCATTACTCACTCAGAAAGACTTAATTAAAACTCCCTTTCAGACCTGACTCTATGGCACTGAGTTTTCATGGACTGGGTCCTGGCCCTCTCAGCCCAAGGTGAAGAATAGATTCTAGGCATCTAACCTCAAGAAAGTATCCCCTTAATTCTCAGAACGCCCTAGAGATGTTGTGCTGAAAACACATAGTTTGTGCTCTGTGTCCAACTGCATGAGGACAAGAGCCAAGAGCAGCTTCCGTTCCTGCCCAAGTAAAGAGCTCATTCTTGTTCATCTAGAATCCCAGGGTAATTCTTCAGAGCACATTCTAATGGTTGGACACCTGCTCACCATTTCCCAACCTCATTTAACTTCCCAACCCCATGGAAAATCATAGCCCCGAAACTGCCTTGCATCGGGGAAACTGTCATTTAAGTGCTCTCATCTGGACCATCCTCCTTCTTACCCATACTTTCTACTTTAACTGTAGGAGATGGTATTTCAACACATTCCCTATATAAGTGATGCCCATAGACTCTAAATTCTTAGTATGTTGTTGTGTACTGTCAATAACTCTGAAGGTCTCTATGAGTCCAAATCGCCTCAATGACATACAACAAAATTCTCAGCATATGCAGGACTATCAGAATCTTTCAAAAATCAGGTGGTCAACTAATGCTTGGGACACAAAACAGCCAGTGAGCAAGAGGATTAATTTACCGAGATACAATTTCTCCTACATTCTTGAAGGTTAACACATTGAGGTAAAGAGTAACTTTTACAAAAGGAAAAACAAAAGGAGTAGGAGAAACCGAGGAGTAGTCACTTCCTTTTTCTCTATTTTGTTAAACCAACAGTTTGATTTGGGTTCTTTCACATTTGCAGGCCAATCCTTACTGTGAGGTTATGATGATTTCTCTAGATGTAAACAAATGCTCAGGAGTATTAGCAGTGGCTGCACATGGCATAGGAATGTACACTTGCCATGGCACTACTGCAAGCTCTGGCTGCAGCTACGGATTGGGCTCTCTCTCCCTCTTCTCTTCATATCAGGATGCAAAGGCACTGGGGTCTGTATCATTGGTCTTGGCCAGGAACTCTAGGACTTTCATCTTGGTTGTTTCACCATGAGCTCTGGGACCCCATAGGAATTCACAGCATGAAGGATCAGTGTTGGGCACCTGCTAGTAGTCCAGGAACTTCAGCTTCACCAAGTCTTTGGTGATTAGCTTCCTGGGCTTGGCATAGATGAAGTGTTTCCTCCTAGCAAATACACACATCATATTCAGGAATTTCCAGATCTCTTCCTCAGCAGCCCAGGTACCTTTCAGGAATATCATATCTAGGACTGTCATCAGTGGACCAGTCTTGGACCACCCCTTTCTACCATACCCCTTGCAGTCATTAGGAAAGTCCATTTTGTTTACAATGGCATAGGACTGAGTGATGGGGTCAACTTCCTTCACATCAACTGCAAACACACCCTTGATGCACTCAGAAGCTCAGCTCTCTTGAGGATCTCAGGGAGCTGATCCTTTTACTTTTGTTTGACAGTCTTCAGCATGCTTGCCTTTGTAGTGGGTACTTTCATTTTATACTTGTAGAGCAGGAACTGCTCCAGTCCATCTGCGTTGTTGGTTAGAGGATCTCGGTGTGAGCTCTTCTTCGTGGAGACTGGAGCCCGGGAGATGCTTCAACCTTCTGCATTTTTGCTGTTGGCACCTGCATCAGGTCTTGTGCCTGAAGAAGCAGCGGTGATAGATGGTGATAAATGAGGTTCCTGGAGACTGATACTTGACTAGCAGTGAATGAGTTCTGGGTACTCTTAGGAGGAACCCCAAACAGAAACAAGGAAGAAGTCAACACCTCTTCTGCCTCTGCTAAGGTGGGCTCAGCCCCCCTGATATCCCGGGTCTCACCTTGAGTCTTGTTGAGATATTCAAAGACATGGAGTTCACCATTCTGCTTATGAGTTGTGATGACTCTGTTCAGGGACAGCAGGCAATATTGTGGGCAAGAAGGCAGGTGAGGATTGTAGACAGGAGTGCGGATGGTACGGGCTCTTAGGAAGTGGGAAGCTTAGAGGGTACACATGCCTTCAGCAGGCAGGTTCCAGTTTGACTTTAATGAAGGACACCTCTGCAGTCTTCTGCACTGATCTAGGAATATACAAGGCTACTTTTCCCTTGTTCAACCTATTCTCTAAGAACTCTATGGAAGAATTCAGGGGGAGAGTTAGGTTGCAGCCTCCCGGTCCTGCCTGGGACTTAGTGAGGTAACAGCAAGGGCTGCCACTGGGAACCCCCATTCCTGATGGGACACCTCTCAGTTCACTTTCAGGGCCATGTCATATTAATTGTTGAGTGAGCCTGGTCTCCCTCACTTCTATTGCTCTAAAGTTGACCCCTGAAGTCTCCTGGAACTCATAAGGAGAAAATGAGGGGGTGCTTTATCCCACACACCACCCGTAACCTGAGGTACACAGTGCTGACAGCTCTTGGAGGCCCTCTGTGTCCTGGCTTCCTGGAGTCATCTGTCTTCATTCAGGGTCCTGACTAGGTTCAATCTAGGGGCTAGGTCACCCTCCACAGGGTGGTGTGTGGACCCTCAGACCAAACATCATCCCTTCCTTCTTCCTGATGGAAATAAGTGAGGGAAAGCCTCAGGTGGTAGCCCTGCCCTGGATCTTAGAGCCCGAAAGTAGTGGAGCTTGATTCCTTATTATCCCTTCTCTTTAGTGGTCGCTGGTTCCCTCAGCTCTCAGGGTCCTTACCTTGGCTCCTGGAAAGACATGGAAATCCTCCCACTGCTGACCACAGTTCATTCACTTAGACTAAGACATCTCCCTGTGACACCATAGAATGAAATAAGTGACATATATAAGGTTTACAATGCCCAGGTATCCTAGGGATGCCAACCATGTCTGGGGTCTGTGTGGTACCCTCAGTTTCGGAGTTAGGTTTTCCCTCAGTCTTCATGCAGGGTGGTTGCTTGACTCTGCTAGGCCCAGAACTCCTCCCTCTTCAGATCTGAAGCCATAGGACAAGTTCTTCCCCTTGTTGAGACCTGCCTCGTTAAAGTCAGCCTGATAGCCCTGCCCAGGACCTCACAGGGCAGAGTATAGGGCTAGTCTGTCATCCACTGTTCTGGAATCTTGTAGCTCCCATAGAACTCACTCAGGGTTCGACCTTTCGTTCCTGATAGTGTCTTGGCTCTTCCCTCAGTGCTCTGTTCTTGATGCCATAAAGGGCCTGGGACCTTGCTCCCTGTTGACCTGAGCCCCACAGGGTGAGACTAAGGCCTTTACAGTACTGCAGCCCAGGAGGAGGAAATCAGGGGCAGATGCATCTGATGACCCTGCCTGGGTCCTCCCTCAGGACCAGAGTGGAGGGGGCAGCAGTTGTTATTTAGGGATCTTACCTTGACACCTGGCATCCTCTGGGACCCGTTTTTTAATCTGAGGCCCATCCAGTTAGACCGAGGATCCCCAAGAAAGGTCACACAGAGACCTGCCCTGCCTGCTGTCAGACCTGGAAAGCCCCAGGCTGGGCAGGTCTCTGGGTGATCCCTTGTAATCTTATCTGATTAGCATCTAAGGCCTCACTCATCAGAGTCCTCGTCTTGTCTCCTGTCTCTTTAATGAAAGCCTTACTCTGAAATGGCACATCCCTACAACCCTTGGGAAGTTTCTCCGTTGTACACCGTGCAGAGAATGAGTCCTTGTTCCAGAGGGATGTGAGATGGCATGCTATAGCACAAGGCAGGAGGCCCAGGAAAGGTGGTGGGCTGTGAGAGAGGGCGACACACAGACACGTATGCACACACATACACACACGCACAATTATCTGTTCCTTCCATTCACCACTTAGACTTAAAGTTTTATTGTAACTTTGCAAGCGTTTCATTTCCACAGAATAAAATCTGGACCAGAGAGCTTCACAAAACCCTGGTACTCTGAGGTTAACTGACATTGTCTATGTAGATAACCATGTTGATCCTGATTGTATCGCTTCTCTTTCCTCATCTGTCTCATTTATTTCGATGTGTGTCTTGCTCTGCCCACATATTCTCATCCAGTGCAGTGTGTGCAAAGCACTTACATCATCTGAGACATTCTCATTCTAGAGTAATGAGAAAGAAAGTGAGAAATACCAGCTACCTGAGGATGGGAGTAGTGGAATAGTGTGGACTCTAGAGGAACTGAGAGCACAAGTGGAGTCCAACTCTGTTGCTTACCACCTTGTTAAACTGAGAAAGTTGTAGGTTCTTCATCTGCCCAGTGAGCTTTCTAGAGGTCCCATCTTGAAGGACTGTTAGAATATAAATGCACTGAGTAAGACACCTGACAAGATAACTGAAAAAGAATGGGTCTTTTAATGACTTATATAGGGGCTCAACTTCTAACCAAAACATCAGCATTTCAAATCCATTAGCCACTCCTTGGAAACCATAAGGTGTAGTTCTACTGTTATGAAAATGTTTACCCAGGAAATTCTGGGAATTTTTTACCCTCTTCTCTGGTATTATTATTATTATTATTTTAAATCCAGAAATGTCAGAGAATATGCAACACTCTTAGACAAAGAACAACATCTTACCACCGAAACGCCCACTGCTGTCAAGTCAATTCCAAACACCGTACCAGTCAAAACAATCTTCTTAGCAAGTGGAGCTAAATAAATTGTTCCTATTTTAAGACCTGCTATTTAATTTGGGTGTGAGGTTGACTTCTGACCCAGAATGCTGAGGTGGGACACTGAAGCACAAGGCAGGAGGCCCAGGACAGGTGGTGAGCTGTCACAGAAGGAAACAAAACAAACCACATTGATGCATTCCTTCTCCTTGCCTCCTAGACTCAAAACTCCATCATTTTTGTCAAGGTGCAACTACTCTCCCTCCCAAATGCCCCTTTATCCAAACTACCATTATTTACATTCATTTCAACCTCACCAGAATCTATCCATCCCTTGGAGTTTGTCTATGTCACTCAAGATAACTTAGTTAAAATGTTTTTTATTGGAGGGGGCTGTGGTTGTCCTAGCCCATGACTAAGAGTGACAGCCCAGTGGAGTTTTGACATCTCACTTCAGGGAATCATCACCCTTATTTCTCAGAAATTCCCTTAAGATACTGTGCATAAAACACCTCGTTTGAGGGCTGGGTTCAAACACACTGGAACAAGAACACTGGAAACCGTCCTTTCCAGCTAAGTGTGGAGATTTCTTTCTCATCAATCTAGGATCCCAGAGTCAATCGTAAGAGCAGTTTTCTATGCCACTGTTTTGTCTGTCAACTCTGAGAGACACAAGCTGAGGATGTTTTCTCTGTTCACCAATTCCGCAGTCTCATCTAACCCACCATCCAGCCTAATTTAAAATTCTGTGCCACTGAAGGATTTGCAATTTCTCAAAGTTCCAAATGGCCTTGTCTCAGGAAATTACCTTCAACTGAAACCAGCCCCTTCTCACCAACTTTTTACTTTTCCTGTAGGTTATAGATAGCTTGGCATCTTCCTTATATGACTGCAGCTCCTAGACTCTAAAATTCCTTCACTGGAGCTGGGTGTTTACCTTCTCTTGCCCAGAGCTAGCACTGAGCCTTTCAAATAGCAGATGCTCAGTTAGTGTTTAGGAAATAAAAGAGCCAGCAAGCAGGTGATCTAACTCATCAGGTTCTTGTTTTCCCACATTTTAGAATAAGCTAAGCATATCTAGGTACACTATCGACAAAAAGAGATATAAGGAAAACCAATAATTGATCATGTTTTATTTTACCCCTGCTATTTCAGTATCCCAACAATTTCACTTTGAGTTTCTTTTCCATTCCCAAGGAACTCTCTACTGTGATATCAGATGATCTAAACTGGATGGTGAGAAAATCTCAGAATTAAATAGGGGGTGAGGAAGCCACTGCATGTGGCCCTAGAAAATGCACCAGCCATTGGCATCAGGATAGCTTTAGCTGCAAGTCTGGTTTGGGCTCTCCCTTTGTCTCCTTGCACAGCCTCTTCAGATGGGGAAAAGAGAGCACTGGGAAGAGTGTTATTGGCCTTGGCCACAAACATAAGGATTTTAATCTTGGAAGTTTCAGTATGGGCTTTGAGACCCCACAGGAATTAATAGCGTGGAGGCTCAGAGTTGGGAACCTGTTCGCTTTTAGTCCTGGATGATTTCAACTTTCATCAAACACCAACTCCACTCACTAATATAACTCCACCTTCACCAGAGGAAGATCATGTACACAGAGTATAAATACCAGTCTTTGCAGACTGAAGAAGGAATTCCTGGGTAGTGCAAATGGGTAAGCACTTTGGTACTACCCCAAAATTTGATGCTTTGAATCTGCTCAAAGTTGCATGAGAAGAATGGCCTAGTGAGCTACTTCCAAAGATGAAGCCATTGAAAAGCCTGTGGAGCATAGCTCCGATGTGAAATACGTGGAATCACCATGTGAAGATTATAAGAGAACACAATCAATAAGCTTTACCATTAAATCAGGGCAACAAATGGAGGACATGTAAAGGTTCTACCTACAGTACTGTTTCAGTTAATAACCTCAAAGGTGTGATCGTATTAGAGAATCACTGTTCTGTAGTCCTGAATGAATTGATGGCAGTAATCTTCAGTCTCCGCCAACGTCACCACAAAGGGAAACAGAAAACATTACGTATTTCCTAATAGAAGTGTGCAGAGGGATTTCTAGAGTGTTCATGCCAGTAAACAGACAGATAAGAAAACTTTAATCTGAACAAGCTTCTGCCTACTAAGGCTTATGGATGTTGAGTTTCAGGTATATGAGGTTCATTTTTCCATTCTCTTTACAGCAATGCAAATTTGAGAATTTCTATGATGAAATTATGCATTTAAATTTGAAAGGGATTTTTTTTTTTACCCGCTGCTGTATATAGGTCCATAAAGAAACAGAAAAGTTTAATCAAATGCTAAAAACTGAAACTATAGCTCTTATTCAAGACACCCTCAAAATGTTCCAGGACTAGCCAGGTTTGGAGGCCCATTATGTCAAATGGTCAGACAAAAACTAGTTAACATCCTATGTAAAAGCTTCCAAGCCACACAAAATAATGGAAAATTACTCAACTGTGTTAACAAACTAGTTGTCCTTGATATAGAGACAGATGACTTTATTACAAAATCCTGTGAATATAGAATCACTATGCTAGAAGGAGGAAATGCATTTGGTCACGTGTGGGCTTAAAAAAAAAAAGCCTTCAACAAAAATTAATGCCAGTTTTACCACACTAACATTAGAATTGTTATAACCTAAAACCTTCTCCATCTCGTGTACTTCGGTTGTGTTGTCAGGAGAGACCAGTCCCTGGAGAAGGACATCATGCTTAGTAAAGCAGAGGGTCAGTGAAAAAGAGGAGGACCCTTGAAGAAATGGACTAACAGTGGCTAAATCAATGGGCTTACACATAGCAATGACTGTGAAGATGGTAAAGGACCCGGCAGTGCTTTATTCTGTTGTAGGTAGGATCACCATAAGTTAGAACTGACCGTAGGGCACTTAATAATCTTATCTAATAATACAATACAGTGCAATATAATCTCACATATAGAAGGAAAATCAGCATCAACTACACTTCAGTGTGAGATGCTAGAAGCCTTCCTAATAAAGTGTGCCCAGCCAGTACACAGTGATACAAGGGACACCAAATTGAATCAGAGGTAAGAAAAATGAAAAGAGAGAATAATGACAACAATATGATACTCTTCCTAAAAAAAACAAAGTAATTCATTTAGAAAATATTCAAAAGTGCAAAGAACTTCAGAAAGCTGGTATAGAGAAAATCACTATAGCAAAATCAGGAGTCAGGCCATAAAATAAATAAATAATTAGAGTACGTAACCGAAAGCACCTTGTTCACAACACCAACGACACACAAAAATGTACCTAGAATGAAACTTAAGAGAAACGATAGACTTAGGAAACACCAAAGCAAAAAAAAAAAAAAAAGAAAAAAGAAAGAAAGTACAAATCCAGGGCCATCAAGTCAATTCTGACTCATAGTGACCCTATGGGACACAGGAGAAATGCCCCATGGAGTTTCCAAGGAGTGCCTGATGGATATGAACTGCTGACCTTTAGGTTTGCAGCCATAGCACTTAACTACTACGCCACCAGAGTTTGCAACTTAGGAAAAGGAAGAGTCAAGTAAAGCAGCACACTATGTTGATTAAAGGGGAAGAAGATATTGCAAAGATGTCAGTGTTGTTGTTGTTTTTTCCTACCTAGTTAATTCTGACTCATAGCAACCTCATGAGTGCAGAGTAAAACTGCTTCACAGAGTTTTCAAGGCTGAGACTTTTTGGATGCAGAACTCCAGGCCTTCCTTTCAAGGCACTTGGGGGTGGGTTCAAACCACCCATCTTTCAATGTTTAGTAGTCGAGTGATTAACTATGTGTCGCACCCAGGGACTCCTAAAGATGTCAATACTCTTCATTGTTTACAGACTTAGAGCCTAACCGATGGCTGCCAGGATGACAACCTAGCTGGGGCTGCTGTTTTCTGTGTTGAAAATTAACACCGGAGCAGGGTGGGGGAGGGGTAAAGAGAAGACGACATGAGTAACAAACAGCAAATGAACAAAAATGACAAAGAGTAGTAGTGGGTTCAAATCTCATATCTTTCGTTTAGCAGTCCAGCTCTTTGGCTACTCAGGAGGCTGGATATCTTAATTCACAGTACTGGCTCGCTCTCTGGTGACGCTGGGGAAAAAATATTGTCTCAGCTTCTGTCACAATCTATCCTTGAAGTGCTTTGGTTTATAGACTGGTCAGTCATCATCATCTTCGGAAAGTGTCAGTCTTGCCCCCATGCCTGCCTTCTTCTGTACCTAAATCTGCTCTTTTATATCTCTACAGTGATAGCCTTAAAGCATGCCCTACACTGCTCTTAACCATATAGCTTTGTTAAAATAACAGTGTGCTCTTTTCCTAAATGGGATAACATCCACCGGTATATACCACCACCCCCCCTCAAAAAACATACACATTGCTTTCAGTTGTTTCTGACTTATTGCCACCATGTTGGACAGAGGACAGCCACCTTGTAAGGTTTCCAAGGCTGTGATCCTTGCAGAAACAGACTGCCACATCTTTAGCTCAGGGAACACCCGGTGGGTTCCAACCTACCACCTTTCCCTTATCGTCTGAGAGCTTAACCACTGTCACCACCAAGGCCCTGCTGCAATAAAAATGACTCCAAATTAGGTTCCCTTGATAGTAACACAACAAACTCTAAGCCAGATCTACACTTTTGATGGTAGATAGAATCCATGAATAGAAAAGAGATTTATATGGAGGGAAGCTGGGAGCTAGGGAGATTGCTGGTCTTTGACACAAATTCTAGGAGCTTTGAATTGTATATAACTGGGAAGTTGTACTTCACACTTACGTTAAATAGCTTTTGCCCTAATGGAGAGAGATTACTTGGAGTTCCGTACTAAGCAGCATTTTCCCACAGTTTCTTTTCTTTTCTTTGTTGCTGTTAAAACCAAAGCCCCATTCCCACTGAGTTGATTCTGACGCAAAGTGACCCTACAGTGACTCTATAGGAGAGAGGGGAACAGTCCTATAGGGTTTTTTTCCATCAAATCTGCCCCAGACTTATGGTGACCCAAGATGTTACAGAGTAGAATTTGCTGTACAGGGTTTTCTTAGCAGTATTCTTTACATAAGCAACTAGCCAGGTTGTTTTTCCAGGGAGCAGCTGATTAGGTTTAAACCACTAACCTTTAGGTTACCAGCCAATTGTATTGTAAAACTTTTGCCACCAAGGCTCCTTGCTCTTTGTCCTAATCCCCAAAAAACCAGACTCACTGTGTTGCAGTTAATTCCAATTCATAGCAACCCTATAGGGCAGAGTAGAACAGACCCATTGGGTTTCCAAGGCCATAATCCTTATGGAAGCTGACTGCCACATCTTTCTCCCATGGAACACACTGGTAGTTTCAAACTACCAACTTAGCAGCGAGTTCCTTAACCATATAGCCATGGAGACATCTTCTATTTGTACTAGAAAAATAAAAAAGAAACAAACTAGTTGCCTTTGAGTGGATAGTGACTCATACTGACCCTGTAAGACAGAGAACTTCCCCCATAAAGTTTCTGAGGAGCATCCAATGCACTTCAAATTGCCCATCTTTTGGTTAGCAGCCACAGCACTTAATCACTATGCCACCAGGGTATGTGTCCTAGAATGTCAGCACTCCTGTGTGGCCCAAGACTGGGATAGTGTGAGGCATGCCCAAACTCCCCCTCTAGTGTCTCCATAAGGAGAGGAACTTGTTCTGAGCCTATCACTAAGGTTTGTATAGGCAGGAATTCCAGGCTCCGATTAGTATAAAGGGGATGATTCTCTCTGACCACTAAGGAGTCACCTAAGCAAGAATAGTGGAGTCTCAAGGTTCCTGCCTTTGTTGGCCCTCAGAAGCCCCCGAGAGCCTCGGCTGGGTGTGACTTGCACAGAGTTACATCTAGGCCTCTGGTCTGAGCTGTTGCCTCTTGGATCATTCTAGGAGGGTGAAATCCCGGGAATGATCAGGAGTCCGGGTGAGCTCAGTGATTGTTGCTAAGGGTATGGAATACCTAACTGAGAATAGAGGTGGCTTTAAAAGTCTGGAGACTCCAAAGAAACAAGGCAAGAAGAACAGAATAGGCAAGTTATGTATGCCTTATCTAGGAAAAATATTACATATCTCACTCGAAATTCAGCCATGTACTGACATACAGGAAGTTCAGGTTTTTGTTTTTTTTTAATTACCTAGCAAAAAGCCAACATACATTCACATAACTGTTGACAACATACCTAACACCTTTAGGAGAATTTTCAGAAAGCAGATAGGGCTGTTTTGCAATAAAGAAGGTTCCTCTTCCTCTGGGCAGGTAAGCATGGTGCCAGTGGCCACAGATATTAGATGACATATCTCTTTATTGGGTATAGCTAAGTGCACACATTCTATTATGCAATCCTAAATGCCATAAAAAAAGTGGTTTTAATCTGACATTTTTTGTGTGTGTTTTAAATCATGTAATTTCTACGGCATAGGTAAATGTGAGCTATAGGGATACAACAATTTTTTCCAAGTTCCCAACAACCCATACTCTCAACTGTGTCAATGCTTTTGTTTACCTAACGTTGTTCCTCACCCACCCCAAATGTCCTCGCCTCACTTTTCTGCCTGGCTGATTTTTCAAGACCCCCAAGAACCAAAAGCCTTGCTAGAATTAGTTACATCTGCCCCACTCCTCTGACTCCAAAAGTTAAAAATGTTTCTAACCTGTGCTGCTCTAGCTCTGTTGTTGTCTCCACCGAGGTGCTCCTGCTCAAGAATTTTGTTGGTTTCTTTATTTTATTGTTATTTGCTGCCATCGCCCTGCACCATCTTCTGATTATTGGAAAGCTCAACTCTATTGTTATGCCCACTGTGTATTCGGAGTGCCTTCCAAGTCAGAGGACTCATCTCCCAGCACTATATTCCAGGATAACCTGTTGTGACCCACCAGGTTCTCACTGGCTAGTTTTCTGAAGTAGATTTTCAGGCCTTTCTTCCTCATCTGTCTTAGTCCAGAAGCTCCCTGAAACCTGTCCACCATAGATGATCCTGCATGTATTTGAAATACCACTGGCGCAGTTTTTAGTATCATAGTGATATTTAAACCATCTCAGTTCAGTGTTTGTTTATTTACTTCTAGAGAGAGAACATTAACAGCTTGAGAGCTGGCAGAGCACATTTCATCTCTGTATTTTCAGTACTAAGAAGAATGCTGGATAGCATGCAGCACTCAGTGACTGATGACTGGATGGCTAAATGCACTATAACTCCTTGGGAGATGCAACAGTCAGGGAAAAGCCTCAGGAATTTCAGGCTTGATCTGAAACCATCAGGTATATTGACATTGATATGGGTAGAGGGAGCATTCTATGGACAGAAAGCAACATAACAGCTGCACAGAAGTGACAGTAAACTTGCTGCACTGTCAGCATATGGAGACAGCAATATTGGCAGTTGAGAGATTATGTTGGGAAGTATAAGACTTCATAGCCAAGCCGACTTCATAGGAGTGGGAATATCTAAGCCCTTAAATGTCAGATAGGTCTCTAAGTGCACAAACTGTTTACACTCGACAAGTAATCTGAAGATTATCAAGCTGAGCCCACCCAGCAGCACTGCACAAGTAAGGCCTGGCAATCTGCTTCTGTTACTTAGAGCCAAGAAAACCTAATGGAACTCAGTTGCACTCTATAACAAATGGCATTGCCTTGTCTCTAAATCGACTCAACAATAATGGATTTGTTTCTGTTTTAAACAGAAATAAAATATTTTGTTTTGATGCATTAGTCAAAGGCAAGCTATCAGTGTTTTGATCCAAATGCCAAAATGGCCGTGACAGTGATAAAGTTTTCAACAAAATTGCTGATTTTATTCTTTTTATTCTTTGTTTCCCTCCACACCATGGGAGTGGTATGTCATTCTTTCTTTCTAGTTTTTCTGTGAGTGACATCATATACATCATATGGGATGAATCGTTACAACTATCAGCAAAAATATTATCTGTTCCTTTTTATTACTCATTTCCTAAGTAAGTGCTGTATAAGCATATGAAGCCAGAAACCTACTTTGTTAAATGCAAAAACCTTAGAAGGCTCCAGTGTGAAACCACTCTTTATGTCACAGTATCACAAAGATATTAAGTGAGAAAATCAAGTCGCTGTTGTTACTTGTGCCAAATAATGTCTATTTACATGAAGGGACAGCTGTTGTTCAAAAGACCAAAAGGTAATGTGTCGCATAAAGTATTCCCATTTTCAAAGCAATTTCATTTTTCCTGTTGATATCTGTGAGTCTGGGAGTGCTATCTTAACTGATAGGAGGAGTAAATATAGAGTGAGCAGCCCCCAGTTGTCTGTCAGTGGAGGCTTGCTTGTTGCTGTGATGCTGGAAGCTATGCCACTGATATTTTGGTATCAACAGAGTCACCCATGTTAGACAGGTTTCAGCTGAGCTTGCAGACTAAGACAGACTAGGAAAAGGATCTGAAAGCCTACTTCTGAAAGAATTAGCCAGGGGAAACCTTATGAATAGCAGGGGAACATTGTCAGATACAATGCCAGAAAATGAGACCCCCAGGTTGGAAGGCACTGAGAAGACGACTGGGGAAGAGCTGCTTCTTCATGGTAGAGTCGATGTGAATGATGTGGATGGAATAAAGGCTTTGGAGTCTTCATTTGCTGATGTGGCACAACTCAAAATGAGAAGAAACAGCTGAAAACATCCATTAATAACTGGAAAATGGAATGTATGAAGTACTAATCTAGGAAAATTGGAAATTGTAAAAGATAAAATGGAACACAAAAACATCCGTATCCTAGGCATTAGTGAGATGAAATGGACTGGTATTGGCCGTTTTGAATCTGACAATCATATGGTCTACTACGCTGGGACCAAAACTTGAAGAGGAACAGTGCTACATTCATCATCAAAAATAATATTTTAAGGGGGGACAGAGTCAAGATGGTAGACTAAACACATGTCTCCCTAAATCCCTCTGGAAACCAAGACCTGAATGATAATTACACGGAGCCTTCTGGATACCTAGTGAGCCCTGGGATGTGGCATTGGGCTGTTAATTTGGACTTCATACCTCTGAAAGCAAAACCTCCTATCTTTCACCGACCCCACTCTCAGTGAGCACAGGCTTGCACAGACCAAACACAATCAAAGCTGTAATAGTGAAACAATCTAGTGATCATATCATATAAATTATGATATCATCATATTAAAAAGAGGGATGTACTACAGCCATAATAGTCCTTCCAGATGGAGAGGAAGTTGACAAGACTGGTAGCAATAAAAATTGGGTTTATACACAGTTTATTAAGTGGGATCATAGGGGAAGCTGTAAAGCACAATAAAGAAACAACATACCATATCAAGAAATATAATACAGGAGTCTCAACAACCACAAAACCAACCCTGAAAAAGGTGAAAAATCAGCTCACAAAGAAGGTCGTAGAACAGATTAATCAGAACAACAGAGAAGACATCAACACAAAAATAAATATATCATAATGGCAGCACTGAACACTACCTATCAATAATTACACTGAATGTGAATGGACTGAATGCTCCAGTAAAGAGACATCAAGTGACAACTTGGATCAAAAGACATGACACATCTATACGTTGCCTACAAGAAACCCACCTTAGACTTAAAGATATGAACAAACTGAAAATCAAAGGATGGAAGAATGTATATCAAGCTAACAATAAACAAAGAAGAGCAAGTGTGGCAATTCTAATCTCAGATAAAATTGATTTTAATGTAAAATCCACCATCGTGGACAAGGATGGACACTACTGCTGAAAGGTTCAATACCCAAACAGGACTTAACAATATTAAATATTTATGCACCTAATATTAGAGCACCTAAATACCGACGGCACTTGGTTTGGCAAATATGTCGAAGAAACACTGACTACACTCAAAAAGGAGATAGATCACTCCACAATAATAGTAGGAGACTTCAACACTCCACTCTCAATATTGGACAGATTGTCTAGAAAAAAAGCTCAATAAAGACATACAAGACCTTATTGCCACAATTAACCAATTAGACCTCATCGAAGTATACAGAACTTCTATCCATCGGCAGACAACTACACCTTGTTGTCCAGTGCACATGGAACATTCTCCAGAATAGACCATGTGTTAGGACATAAAGCAATTCTCAACAAAATCCAGACCACGGAATTAGTGCAAAGCATTTTCGCAGATCATAAAGCCATAAAAGTCAAAATCAATAGCAGAAAAAACATAGATAGAAAGAAGAACTCATGGAAACTGAACAACATCTTGCTCAAAAAACCATGAGTTATAGAAGAAATCCAGGATGTGATAAAGAAATTCATGGATTCCAACAAGAACAAAAACACTTCCCACCAGAACCTATGGGATGCAGCCAAAGCAGTGCTCAGAGGTCAGTTTATCTCCATAAATGCACACATCTGGAAGGACGAAAGAAACCAAATCAAAGAACTGACCCTATAGCTAGGACAATTAGAGAGACAACAACAGAGAAACCCCCCAGGCAGCAGAAGAAAACAGATCATAAAGATGAGTGCAGAACTAAATGAATTAGAGAGTACAATTGAAGAACAATTGAAGAAATGGAAAAGACGAAAACTGGTTTTTTGAAAAGATCAACAAAATTGACAAACCATTTACTAAACTTACTAAAGAAAAACAGGAAAGGAAACAAATAACCCAAATAAGAAACGAGAGGGGAGTTGCCACAACAGATCCAGCAGAAATAAAAAATATCATAGCTGAATTCTATGAAAGACTGTATTCTAACAAATTTGAAAACCTAGAGGAAATAGACAATTCCTTAATCATATCACCTACCAAAATTATCACAAGGTGAAGCAGAACAACTTAATAAACCCATCACAGAAGAAGAGATTGAAAAATTCATCAAAAAACTGTCAACCAAAAAAAGGCCAGGCCCAGATGGCTTCACTGCAGAATTCTATCAAGCTTTTAGAGAAGACACTGAGACTATTTCACAGTATAGAAAGGGATGGAATACTCCCAAATTCATTCTATGAAGCCAGCATAACCCTGATACAAAAGCCAGGGAAAGACCCAGCCAAAAAGGAGAACTACAGACCGATATCACTCAAGAATCTAGATGCAAAAATCTTCAACAAAATTCTTGCCAATAGAATACAACAACATATCAAAAAAATAATCCATCATGACCAAGTTGGATTCATACCAGAGATGCAAGGCTGGTTCAACATCAGAAAAACAATTATTGTGATCAACCACATAAATACCACAAAAGACATGAATCAACTGATCTTGTCTATTGACGCAGAAAAGGCATTTGATAAAGTCCAACACCCATTCATGCTGAAAATTCTCTACAAAATAGGCATAGATGGCCAATTCCTCAGTGCAATAACGGCCATTTATACAAAGCCAACTGCCTACATCATCCTGAATGAAGAGAGACTGAAACAGTTTCCCTTGAGAACGGGAACTAAACAAGGATGCCCACTCTCACTTCTCCTATTCAACGTACTAGAAGTTCTAGCCAGAACAATTAGACAAGACCAAGAAATAAAGGGGATCTGCATCAGCAAAGAAGAAGTCAAAATCTCCCTATTTGCAGATGATATGATTGTATATGCAGAGAAGCCCAAAGAATCCATAAAGAAACTACTCAAACTGATAGAAGAGTTCAGCAAAGTCTCAGGATACAAGATAAACATAAGTTAATCACTAGGATTCCTTTATACCAACAACGAGATTATTCAGGAATAAATCACCAAGTCAATACCAATTACTATAGCCCTTAAGAAGATAAAGTACCTAGGAATAAATCTAACCAGAGAAATAACAGACCTTAACAAAGAGAACTACAAACCCTTACTACAAGAAACTAAGAGAGAGTTACATAAATGGAGAAACGTACCCTGCTCGTGGATAGGAAGACTTAACATTGTGAAAATGTCTATTTCCTAATTTACACACAAACCATTCAAAGATGAAGATATTGAAGATTTTTACCAGTTTCTGCAGTCTGAAATTGATCCAACATGCAATGAGGATGTATTGATAATCACTGATGACTGAAATGCAAAATTGAGAACAAAGAAGAAGCACCATTCATTGGAAAATATGTCTTTGGTGATAGAAATGATGCTGGAGATTGCATGATGCAATTTTGCAAGACTAATGACATCTTCATTGCAATTACATTTTTTAACCAACAGAAATGGTGACGGTACACATGGACATCACCAGATGATGTACAGAGGGACCAAATCGACTACATCTGTGGAAAAAGACAATGGAAAAGCTCCATATCAGCAGTCAGAGGAAGACCAGGTGCTGACTGTGGCACAGATCATCCATTGCTTGTATGCAAATTCAAATTGAAACTGAAGAAAATTAGAACAAATACACAAGTGCCAAAGTGTGATCTTGAGTATATCTCTCCTGAGTTTAAAGACCATCTCAAGAACAGATTTGATATGTTAACCACTAATGACCAAAGACCAGACGAACTGTGGAATGGCATCAAAGACATCATCCATGAAGAGAGCAAGAGGTCATTAAAAATGTCAACTTCTCAGACAGGAATGGATTGGACTTGGTGACACAGTGTGACCGTATCATGTATTCACTTTATGGTTCTATGTATCTATGGTTGTTCTCATACTGGCCTCTTACTAGAGTGGAGTGGAGAGGGTGGAGAAGAGGAGACAGGAGATTGTTAAGAGGATATGACTTGTATAGGATGGAAAGGTGGAGTGTGTTGTTGCCAGGCAAGGAGAGCAGTAGGAGCTGTACCTAGGCGGGCATGCAGATTTAAACCGGATTGTACACTTTCACTCAATCACAATAAAAATAAATAAAAAAAAAATAAAATACAGGAAAGAAAGCAAAGACCAAATTGGATGTCAGAAGAGACTCTGCAACTTTAACTTCAAGCAGCTAAAGCAAAAGGAAGAAATGGCGACGTACAATACCTAAACAGATGTTTTCAAAGGGCAGCTCAAGAAGAAGTATTACAATGACATGTGCAAAGAGCTGAAAATGGAAAACAAGAAGGGAAGAAGACATTCTACGTTTCTCAAGCTGAAAGAACTGAAGAAAAACTCAAGCCTCGAGTTGTAATAGTGAAGGATTCTACAGGGAAAATATTAAACGACTCAGGGACCCTCAAAACAAGATGGAAGGAATACATAGAGTCATTATACCAGAAAGAACTGATCAGTGTTCAGCCAGTTGAAGTAGCATACAATCCGGAACCAATGGTACTGAAGGAAGAAGTTGAAGCTGCATTGAAAGCATCGGCAAAAAACAAGGCTCCAGGAATTGATGGAGGATCAATTGAGATATTTCAACCAACAGATGCAGCAGTAAAAGTGCTTACTCTTCTTCCTCCTCTTCTTTGCTCTCCTGAGAAATGGCCTTCAGCCTGGAAAACAGCAGCTAGGAAGCCTGCCTCGCACTTTGTGTATTCACAACTTTCTTTCCTGCTGCTTACCTCAGAGTGGACCTGGCAGGCTAGTTTCACTATCTGAGGAATTTTTGCATAAGTTTTGTCTTTGCCTGTTACAAACATGCAGATTAGAGTCCATGTGTCTGACATATCTATAGTTTAATAAAGAGCTTTTTGTGACTCTTTTGTGACGTATACAATTATCCGTGAGCTACATATTTTAAAACATGAAACACTTCTTGTTGAAATGATATATAAACTCTGACGTAAAAATTGTCTTTTGAGACTCCCTGGAGAACAGCCTGTATTGCTATCGAGTCTCCGGTGGTATCATACCTCCTAATAAACTTTCTTCCTCTTTCTAACTTGGAGTATGTTTTATTGGCTCGACTGCAGCAGGGTACAGACCCAAACTGGGTAACAAGATGTTTACTTATGTTTCAGTGACTATGCAAAAGCATTCAACTGTGTGAACCATAAGAAATTATGGCTAACATTACAGAGAATGGGAATTCCAGAACACTTAATTGTGCTCTTAAGGAATCTATATATGGATCAAGAGGCATACAGAACAGAACAAGAAGATTTCAAAGAGAAGAACAAGGGGTCACTGCATGGTTTGAAGTCAGGAAAGGTGTGCATCAGAGCTATATCCCTTCACCATACTTCTTCAGTCTGTATGCTGAGAAAATAATCTGAGAAGCTGTATAATATGAAGAAGAATGAGACATCAGGGTTGAAGAATGACTCATTAACAACCTCCGTT
This sequence comes from Heterohyrax brucei, assembly GCA_028571685.1. Taxonomy (NCBI): domain Eukaryota; kingdom Metazoa; phylum Chordata; class Mammalia; order Hyracoidea; family Procaviidae; genus Heterohyrax; species Heterohyrax brucei. Next base: position 35,249,420 of record CM053166.1, on the reverse strand, counting down.
ACCCAGACAACACCACCTTACTTTCTGAAGTGAAGATTTGTAACACTTACCAATGAAGATCAAGGACCACAGCTTTCAGTATAGATTGCACCTCAACATCAAGAAAACAAAAATCTTCACAACTGGACCAGTAAGCAGCATCATCATAAATGGAGAAAGGATTGAGATTGTCAAGGATTTCGTTTTACTTGGGTCCACAATCGATACCCATAGAAGCAGCAGTCAAGAAATCAAAAGACACATTGCATTGGAAAAATCTGCTGCAAAAGATCTCTTTAAATTATTGAAAAGTAAAGATGTCACCTGAAGACTAAAGCGCACCTGACCCAAGCCATGGTATTTTCAGTCACATCATATGCATGTGAAAGCTGGACAGTCAACAAAGAGGACTGAAGAGAATTGGTGCCTTTGAATTGTGGTATTGGAGTAGAATGTTGAATGCACCATGGACTACCAAAAGAACAAACAGATCTGTGCTGGAAGAAGTACAACCAGAGTGCTTACATACTTTGGACATGTTGTCAGGAAGGATCAGTCCCTGAAGAAAGACATCATGCTTGGTAGAGTGGGGTGTCAGTGAAAAGGAGGAAGACCCTTAACACGATGGATTGACACAGTGGCTGCAACAAGGGGCTTAAGCATAAAAACAACTGTGGACATGGTGCAACACTGGGCAGTATTTTATTCTGTTGTGTGTAGGGTAGCTGTGAGTCAGAACCGACTCGATGGCACCTAACAACAACATGGGAGTACACTTATGTGGTAATTTGTGGTTACATATTTGCTAAAATTTTTCTGGACTGAAAAAGGAAAATTAGACAAATTTAATGAAGGGAAAAAAAAAAGGTAACAGCCAAACCAAGAGACAAGTTTGGTTAATGAAGAACTAAATGATTGCACAGTATATTCAAAAATAGAAATATTGCTAAAAATTTCTGAAACAGAGACTAGTGAAACTGCAAAAGTATGGCCCCATACTTTTTCAGTTATGACTGAGTGAAAATATACATTCCCATATAAATTTACTGGAACACCTTTTTAGCTCAGTAATGAAGTCTCTCCTAAGGTTGTCTTCAGTCAAATATTAGACGAGCCCCTAAAACAGAATGTGACTGAAAAAGCACACCAGCCCTAGGGCAAAAATTACAAGGAGGCAGGAAAAGAAAGCTGGTAATAGGGAATCCAAGTCAAGCAGGAAGAGTGATGACATGCCACGAGGCTGGTAATCAATGTCACAAGACAATACATGTACTAATTGTCTAATGCGAAGCTAATTTGTTCTGTAAAACTTCATCTAGAGTACAATAATAAAAATCTATATTACAAAAAAAAGGTCTCTGAAAGAAATTAAGAAAAAACCTAAAAGACATCTATCTAACAAAGTGAAACCCTAATGGTGCAGTGGTTAAGAGCCATGGCTGTTATCCAGCAGATCAGTGGTTTGAATCTACCAGTTACTGTTTAGAAACCTTTATGGGCACTTTGATTGTGTCACATGTGATGTTTCCATGAGTCAGAATCTGGACAGTAACAGGTTTGATTTTTGATATAGGGGGGTTGATAAGGATGGATTTGGATCCCTGGTGTCGTAGTAGTTATGAGCTCGGTTGATACACAAAAGGTTGCAAGTTCATATCTACCACCTACTCCTTAAAAATCCCACAGGGAAGTTCTACTTTTTCCTGTGTCGTCACTGCCAGTCTGAATCCATTCGACTGCGATGGGTTTAGAATGCACTTAATTTGGAGAAGTGAGTGTGAGTTCAGTTTTAGAACGGTTTTGCTTTAGACAACTATGAGGAATAGTCAAGTGAAAATCCCAGGTACACAAGAGTATATATTGAGCCAGATACGAGAGGAGAGACTGGGACTGGGGATGCACATGATAGTAGGTACTGGAGACTGGGAGTACTGGGCATAAGACAGATCACCCAGGAAGAGAGTGTAGAGTGAGACAAAACTAGGAAGGCAATACAACATTCAAAGACTGGGTAGGAAGGAAATTCACTGTACAAAACTTAGATCATGGAAAAAGACCTAACCACTCATCATTGTACTGCACGTGACATTAAAAGATTATTAATATTTTAGTGCGTGAGGTTGCAGGCAATGTGAATATCCAGTAACCATTTCTAATTTTAATTAGCAGAGATAGGAAATGTTCCTTCGATGTTAATGAGTAAATTAATCCACTCAGAATATTGTTAAATTGCAGGCATAACACAGTAATGAATAAACAAGTAAATAAATACATTTTGTAGAGAGTTAAGCCTATATAATTAGCACCTTTAGTTACAGCATCTAGAGAATTGGGCTAAATACAACTAAACATGTGGTATTCTATACTGTATTTGTTTGAGGAAAAGTTCACATCACCATTTGACAAACAGCACAAGGCATATGTTCTGTTGATGGTGGCATCACGTTGCTATGTGAAGGACAAAACATTAACAGCACATTGCAGATAGCCAAGTGGAGTAGCTCATTATCGGGTTTTCCTAGATTGAGACATTTGTGTTTCTTTTAAAACAAATATTAACTGGTTCATTCTAATTTGATTTCAGTTTGAAAATCTTTCAAATATATCACTATCTGAAAACATAAAATGTCCTATTTAAATGCACATAAAATTCATTCGAAAGGAAAGAAAATGACTGTGAGCATTATGCTAGTATGAAAGTGGGAAATAGGTGGCAAAGCTTATTGTGATTAATTGCATTATTTGGCATTATAGAGAAATCCTTCTTGACTTTCAGTGATATGCAGTTTATGGGGGCCTGTTGTAAATCATACTATGAGCCACATAAGACACCAGCTAAGCCTTGGGATGAGTATGATATTAAAAATTTTATTTTCTCAGAGTGAGTCAACAAGATGTTAAGTAATTACCCTCTTCATTGTTTTGTTACAATCATGCTTTTATAGAATTTAATAAGCTCTAGGATAATGCATTTCTGGTTCCATTACATATACGTTTTATGTTAACTGTGATAACTCTTGAGGTATATATGTGCATGTATTGTCATTTTCGGCAAGTTATTTATAAAGGATCTTAGGGTTTTAAGGCAAACGGAGTGCTTCCTATTACAATTTGGGTTTCATCCAGGTAATTAAATATAGGTTTATTTCTTAGCAACTGGATAGTTTTGCTTTATTCCATTTTTATTATCTGACATTTTAAAAGGTGTATGTGAAACTCTGGTGGAGTAGTGGTTAAGTGCTACAGCTGATATTCCAAAGCTCAGCAGTTCAAATCTACTAGGTGCTCCTTAGAAATCTTATGGAGCAGTTCTACTGATCCTTTTAGGGTCACTGTGAGTCAGAGTCATGTCAGCAGCAGTGGGATTGTTTTTTGTTTTTTTTTTTTGGCATGTGAATCTTACTAAACAATGAGAATTTTCTGAGATACTCATATCAGTGAAGTGTAGGATACGTAAGCAATGGACCATATACAGAGAAGTATGTATCTAATACAGAGGTCTTATTCGGAAATCTGAACCATGGTTGTAATCAGCCTCTCCTTTCTGTACTTTTACTACAGCAAGCCAGTTTATTATTGAATGGAATGAGTTTTGGTTTCCTTCCCCTGGCTCTTGGACTGCCAGCCAGACTGGTGATTGCATAAATGGCCATAAGACAATATCCAGGAAAAAAGTCATTTAATAATGATTCTATTCACCAATAGCTGAATCAGACACATCAACCTCAAACAAAAATATTACTAAGGGACAAAGTGAGCCAAGCCAAATACCTAAGACAAAGCAACCTGTCTCAGGTGCCAAAGGGTGGGCTGTCATGGATTGAATTGTGTCCCCCCAAAAATGTATGTGTTGATTTGATTTGGCTATGAGTCCCAATATGGTGCCATTCCTCCCATGTATTGTGAATCCTGCCTCTGTGATACTGGTGATGGAGAATGGGCTGCAGTTGTGTTAGTGAGGCAAGACTCAAGCTACAAACTTGTGGGATATAAGGGAGAGAAGTGAGCAGAGGAAGTTGGGAACCTCACACTACGAAGAAAGCATGACTGAGAACAGAGCATGTCCTTCGAACCTGAGGTTCCTGTGCCAAGTTGCTTTCCTTGAATTTGGACTCAGCCTATCGGACTGTGACAATTTGTCATACTGAACAGACTTGTAACTTACAAGTCTGTAACTTACAAGTCTTGTAACTTACAGCTTACTGGACTCTGACAACAAAGTTTCTCCTTGTGAAGCCTCCCACTCATGGTATTTTCTGTTTGAGCAGTAGCAGGTGACTAGGATGCAACCATTTAGCCCTTGTATAAAAGTGATTAATCATAGTAACAATACAATAAGATTTATTTTGGAGCATTATGACCAAAAGTTAGTGATAAGCTCACTTTCAAGAACATCCATAATATCTGTACTAGAATAGAAGTTACGAAAAAAGCTTTACCACATAAAACATTTTCCATAAAGTGGAAATTCCATTTTCACTTAGTGGAAGAATCTATAAGAGACATAAACCCATTGCCTTTGAGTCAATAGATCTGCCCTACTGGTTTTCCAAGGAACAGCTGGTAGATCCAAACTGCCAACCTTTTTGTTAGCCTCTGAGCTCTTAACCACTGTGATACCAGGGCTCCAAAAGAGATGCATATTAGAAAAAAATAATATAAGCCAGGTTTTTTGATAAGGATAGGATCTGATATGCATGTTGGTCGTCTAGTGCTGCCATAGCAGAAATACCACAAGTGGACGATTTTAACAAAGAGAAGTTTATTTTCTTACAGTCCAGTAGGCTAACAAGTTTGAATTCAGGGTGCTGGCTCCAGGGGAGGGCTTTCTCTCCCTCTGTTGGCTCTGGAGGAAGGTTCTTGTGTTGCATCAGTCTTCTTTCAGTCTGGGAGGATCTCAGCCCCCAGTTCCTCTAAATAACTAAGATTTTTAAGAAATTACTTACACATCACTTGCACATCTCAGTGCTACAGAGTATAGGATTTCCCATGGATGAGGAAGGAAACTGAGGCACAAAGAAACTAAATAACTTGCTAAAAGTCAGATAGAAAATACATTGAGCAGAGAACAGTGGTAACAGTTTGAATCTTGTATTATTCTTTCTTCCAATTCAACAGAATCGAATTTCCCTGAATTGTAAAGAGTGGGTTTCTTAAGAGAAGTTTCTTCTTGGTGTCACCTTTTAAAAAATGCTGTAGAAACAGAAGTCAGTAAAAAAAAAAAGGTAGAGAGATAGAAGAAACAGAAATAGTAGTATGAATCTGGAGATAGCCAATTCAGTGGGGAAAAGTATAATAAGCAGTTTTGACACCAGGATGTGGAATTCACGAGGAAAATGGGTCACAAGGTTCCCAGATGACACATTTCCCCATGCTTATTTTATTACTGACCACTCCCTGTGCACACTTTGTTTACCTACTGCCATTGAGTCAGGTCCCTCGTTTGAGGGGTTTAAATGATACTCTGGTAAGTTATACCAAAAGTCTTTAACATCAAGTCAATTCCAACTCATAGCAACCCTACAGTGATCCTATGGGACAGGAAAGAGCTGGCCCATAGGGTTTCCAAGGCTGCAGTCCTTATGGAAGCAGACTGTGACATCTCCCACCTACAGACTGGTTGGTTGGTTCTAACCACTTACCTTTCAGTTAGTACCTGAGTGTTGCAACCACTGTGCCTCAAGGGCTCCTTTTCACAACTCGTTAATAAAATTTTGTTGAATGTCAGGATGAACATACAGTCAGTAGTACAAGAGAACTGAAATCTATGTGTATTTTAATAAAAATTCTTAATAATTTTACATAAATAATACTTGTAAAGAATGCTGCTTTCAAGTAATCCCATGTTGTTGCAAAGTATGACATTTCTAGCAATAAATCAGATGAACTTAGCCTAGATAGACATTATGGACCTGATTTTGCCCAGAAAGCTTTAAAAGATACCCAAATAGTTCTTTAATTAGTTAGCAATTGTCACAATTATGCTGCATAAAACAACCACCCCACATTCAGTGCACACAGCAAGTATGTCTTTCTCTCTCGTGTTTCTGCAGGTTGGCTTGTATTTTCTGATACTGGCTGAACATATTTGAACTTGACTCCAAGCTACAGCTAATGTCCAAGTCGCCCTATAGGTGTCTCTCATGCTCTTCGCACCACAGGCTGTCTGTAGCGTCTTCTTTACAAGACAATAGCAAGATGTACAGGAGAAGGAACTGAAACCACACAAGCACGTCTGCTACCATACCACTGGCAAAAGGAAGTTACCTGGTCAAACCCAACTTCTCCGTATGTGAGTGGGTGCAGAGTGCAGGAGGCAGAGAGTGATTATTTGCTCAATAATAATCTACCATCTGGATCCACCAGAACACAAAATATGCGTTGTGTTATGCTAGTAGTCCAGTAGTTAAAAGTATTTTAAAGTCAGCTCAGCACATCTTGAAAACATTTTCTGGATTCATAAATAATCCAAACACTCGATTTGTAAGTACACCAGAGAGAGGACTCTGCGGTCAAGGCTATCCCATATGTACAACATATATACAAACGCTTGACTTAGATTGCCACTGGGCCTGAAATTCATCATCAGATTTATAAATGGTAGGCAGGACTCTCTAGGTGCTGGATTTTCATATTAATATTTAGAAACAAGAAAGCATAAACTGTAGTCCAGTGCCTTAGTAACCAAAAACAAACCAAAAGCCTGCTGTCATCAAGTGGATTCCAAATCATAGTGGCCCTACAGGACAGAGTAGAACTTCTCCAGAGAGTTTCCAAGGAGTGTCTGGTGGAGTCTAACTACAGTAGGATGCTCAAAATCATTGCATTTTGATTTAGAGATTTGATAAGAAGATGTCAAAATAGAATTCCAGCAATGGATTTGTTGATTAGGCTTAATAAAGTCTTGAGATGTTTTAATTAGCTAGAGATGGGCAGTTTTCTTACCAGGGCTGTCATTACTTAGAAGCAAATACTTGGTGATCCCAGCTCTGAATGGAGACTGAGCTATCATGAGGCCTTCTGTAAGGACACAGTGAAATTTGATTTACTATTTTATGTTTCAAAAATCATTGGAACCATGGGACCTCCTTTACTATCATTACCTCTATCGAGCTGCTTAACTTGACCCCTTCCTTATGTTTTATCTTTTGAAGATTCAAAATGTAAAGGTTTCAGGAGACTCCCTGATGTTTTACATCAAAGTGTATCTGTGTAAAAGAATTAGTCTGACTTGCTAGACAAACAACAAAAAACAAATGAACAAAAATTCCTATCAAATTGATTTCAACTCATAGTGATGCTATAAAGTAATTTTAGTATCACATACAGAAAAAGAAAAAAGTGAACAAAAAATAACACATGAGAATGGTATCATTCCTAATGCTCAACTTTTATTATACTGAATTATGTTTTCACAAAGAGAGAAAAAGGTGCTGATTTAGTTGGTTGGAAACCTAAATCAGTTTATTTCTGCAGAATGAATTTTTTTTTTTTAGCCTAAAATAGTACTGCCTTTAACTTGGTGAGCATATCAGAACAGAGTGTGTCACATCATGAGAACAAGACACACTTCAGGGTTGACACCTAGGGAGAAGGCTGCTACCCATCACTGTCCTGCCTCTGAAGAGTTAATCAACAGCATTCAAGTAACAGATGTTCTTTGGTTTATTTGTCTCAGGAATGATAAAGTGTCTCGATCTTTTTCTCTTTCTGATAAAATATATATGTATAACACTATAATAGATTATATAATATATATTCCTAATATAGGTATATAACCAAAAATCCATTGCAACACATTGAAGCCTCAAGTATTATGGAATAGAATTGCTCCATAGTTTTCTTGACTGTGATCTCTATGGGAACAGATCACCAGGTGATGCTTTGGCAGCACTGCCGGGGGAGTGCAAACTACCAACCTTTAGGTTAATAGATAATCACAGACTGCTTGTGCTATCCAGGGACTTTCAATATATCTGTAAATCTCCCTCGATATTTACTTATTGGATGATTGTATGACATTTTGTCTATGAATACAGGTAGTCCCTGACTTAAGATTTATTCAAGTTATGACAAACTGTATTTACCACCTTACTTTCTTAAAAAAATATATTGGTAGTTTTTATATGCATAAATATGTAATATTAAAGTGTATTGGTAAGTTCATATATGGTATTTACAACCCACAAAAACAAATAATGATCATATTTATAAAAATACTGCTAATAAAAGGCAATAACAGTGAAAAACTAAAGCTAAAACAAGATTCAATTTACATCAGAACCAATTTGTGACAGTCATTGAAAAGAAACTCATTGTAAGTTGGGGACTACTTGTATTTTATATACATTTATTAATGTGCGTATACATATATACATGCTAAAATTTTCTTATCAGAATTGTGTGATTTAATAGCTGTACATACCTTGAAGTCAGAACTGGCCAAATAATTTGCCAGGTCTAGGGCAAAATGAAAATGCAGAGACCATTGTTCAAAATGTATTCAGGATTTCAAGGTAATGACAGCAGGACTTTCTATCACTCAGGAGGCTTTCTAAGTGCAGGGCCCTGAGTGACTGTGCAGTTTCCATGCCCATGAAGCTGGCCCTGACTAAAGTGTTTGCTTTGTGGATTTTTAGAATGACCTTTCTTTCATGCAATAAAACAATAAATCACTGTCTTTGTAAAAGTGACCAGAATGAATATCTTTTATCATGCGTGTATATGCATATATGTATAATAAATATAATAAGAATGTGTGCATATGTGTATTATACATTCATGTCATATAAATATTATATTTCAGCATTAAGAGTCTATTACTTTTTTGAGTTGCATAATCAATAGGAGGCCTGCGGAACACGGTCCTAGACTTTTCCTCTCAGGACCTTGTCTCATTGTTAAATTGAAGGTAGATAGAGATCAGCAGCCTCTCTCTCAGAGCCAGCCTAAAATTCTAAGTGAGTGCTTTATCTTTAATTGTCTCAGATTTACTCCAGTTTAAGAGACTCTTGACATTAGAAGGCCAGGGAATCTCTCAGTCATTTGATGTCTCAGAAGTACATTCCAGTTTTCTTCCAAGCTTTCTATTTTCCTTCTGAGCAGAAATGATTTAACCCAGAGGTGAATATAACATCCTAGGAAGCTATTCTCCATCTTTCATTGGATAACAATGTACCTGCTGACACAGATTCAATTCTGACTCATAGAAACTTTATATGACAGAGTAATGTGCCACAGAGTTTCCAAGAAGCAGCTGGAGGATTTGAACTGCTGACCTTTGGGTTAGCAGCTGAGCTCTTAACCACTGTACTATGAGGACTCCAAAAACAACAACAGCAAAGCTTTATACGTGCCCAATGTATGTCAGTCACTTTACATATAGCTCTAATTTTTAAAACTCTCCAGGGTAGTAATACTGTCCCAGTCCGAGATTTGGAAACTGATGCTCAGATAAGCTGTAATTACAGTGAATTAATTAAAGCAGAAGGAGCAGGATCAAAATTCAGTCAGAGATCTGACTGACTATAATTTCCCACGTTTCCTATATTTGCTTATACCGCTTTGCAAGATGATGTGCTTGAAACCACCGTAACCACTCCAGGAACGCTACAATGTTCAACCTGGGACTGTGAATAACCAAAGTAGAGACAGTGTGTTTGGTCGGTGTTCAAAGTTGACCATCATCAATTCTCCCCCGTAATGTATATATTACATCAAAAAATGGAGTTAGTTTCCCCTTCCCTTGAATCAGCCAGCTTTGTGACTTACCTTAGCCAACAGAATAAGGTAGGGGTGATACACTGTGACATACGTGATGTAATATGAGATACATGCGCATGAATGTTTATTGCAGCACTGTGAGTCCCAGGATTAGCTTTTAAGAGACAGTTACTGGTTTCTTTCTGTGGAATGCCAGCTGTCATGATATCAGGAAGCTTGGGCTGGAAAACTGAAAGATAAAGCACTATGTGACGATAGAGAGGCCATGTGAAACAGCACCAAGGCACCAGGCATGTATGTGGAATACTCTTGTACCTTCCAGACAGCTGAGCTGCCAACCCAGCACAACCAGAGAGTGACTGCAGCCTCTGTCAAGTAGAGCAGATGAACTGCCCAGAAAACCAAACTAAGAAATCCAAAACTAGTTGCTGTAGAGTTTGTCAGTTCTAACTCACAGTGACCTCATGTGCTACCGAGTAGAACTGTTTCATAGAGTTTTCCAGGCTATAATCTTGGTTTTTCATTCTGATTTTTTAAATTTTGATTAAGTGAAAGTATACAATCCAAGTCAATTTTGCATGCCCACCTTGTTAAGGGTGTATAACTGATTAGACCCTGAGTGACCTGATTCAGGCTCTGGAGATCGAGCTACCAAGTTCAGTCTCCCAGCAGGGGGCAAACTGGGCTCCCCCTCCCCCAAAGCAAATGAAAATGCATCTTTTTTTGGTAGCAAATGACGGAAAAGTTTATTAAAGCAAAGTACATTCCAAAGAGGCAATGGATCAGCCTCCAGGAGTGGAAAAAAGACCCTATACAGGTGTAGGGGCCCCTTTATGTATTGTTAAGGGAGGAAGTAATGGTGTGGTTCCTGGTTCTGGTGATGACGTAGTTCCAGGATCGAATTTTGGCTCATACCTCAGCAATTTCATGACAGGTCCTCTCCCAAAGAGTATGATAAGGACAGGGAGATGGATGGAAATAAGGGTTAGGTGATTTCTAGGTCATCCTTGGCAGGTGGCTGCAAGTGTGGCTACAACTCAACTGCCAGGGAAATGAACTGTCAGGAAAGAACTGTTATATTTTCATCAGAACTGCCAGGAACAAACTATTCTTTTCTTTTTTTTTTATTTATTGTGATTGAGTGAAAGTGTACAATCCAATATAAATTTGTATGCCCGCCTATGTGCAGTTCCCACTGCTCTCGCTGCTTGGAGACAGCACACTCCTCCTATCGGTTCTATACATGTAATACCCTCCTAACAATCTCCAGTCCCTTCCTCTCCACCCTCTAACCCCCCTCCAGTAAGAGGCCAGCAAGAAGATATCCTATAGATGCATACAGTCATAAAGTGCACACACAATATGGTAACTCTGTGTCATTGAGTCCAATTCACTCTTGTCCAAAGAGCTGACCTCAGTAATGATTTATGGATAGGAGCAGCAACAGGGCCAGGGGTCACGCACCCAGGGGAACCCCAAGGCCCCTGGACCATCAAGTGTGGTCTTTTAGTGGAGTTCTCAAGATGCATCCCTTTTATTCTCATATTGCCAATGAGACTCAACTTTGTGAGCCCCATCACGGCCATCACTGATAATGGCCGGGCACCATTTGGTTCCTCTCGTCAAATGTAGATGCAGTCACTCATTCACGTGGGTCTCTCTGTCTTCTGGGTTCTCTTTCCCCCATGTCGTTTTGGTCCTTGGTGATCATCAGTTCATGCTGAGTTGGGATCATTTGGTGTGCCTCAGATGGCAGCTTGCTAGCTTTTAAGATCCCAGATGTCACTCACCAATATGGGATGCAGGAGACCCTCAGCAATAGGCTAGTTATGCCAATTGGGCCTCGATGTCCTCTGAGAGCATGGTCCCCGGACCCCCTGTCCTGCTACTCTGTCCTAGCAATATTGCGTTAAGATTGGGAGAGTAATCATGTTATGTTAAAGCCCCATTAAATTGATCTTCTTTCTAATGTGTGCTGTCACTGATTTTACCCGACCAAATTTCTATCAACCGTCTAATTTATAACCAACCCTCTCCCTCCCTCCCTCCCCACCCTTGCAGCCCTGAAAGAGTCTTTTCTTCTGCAGATGAGTCTGTTTTGAAGTCATTATTGTAGGGGTCTCATACAATATTTGTCCTTGTGTTGCTAACTGTTATCACTCAGCATAATGTCTTCAAGCTGAAGCCAAGTTATGAGATGCTTCCTAAAATCATCCTTGTTCTTTATCATGGCATAGTATTCTATTGAGTATATATACCATAGTTTCTTTATCCATTCATCTGTGGTTGGGCATCTGGGTTGACTCCATTTTTTGCTATCGTGGACTCTGCTGCAATAAGCATTTGTATGCATGAATCTGTTGGTGTGAATGCCCTTCATTCTGTAGGATACATTCCAGGCAATGTAACTGCTGGGTCAAATGGTATATTTATTTCCATCTTTTTAATGAAGCACCAGATTGCTTTCCAAAGAGGTTGTACCATTTTGCAATCCCACCAAGAGTACAGGGGAGTTCCAATTTCTCCACAGCCTCTCCAGCAAGGAGAGTGGGCATCCTTGTCTAGTTCCTGTTCTCAAGGGGAATTGTTTCAGTCTCTCTCTATTCAAGATGATGTTGACAGTTTGCTTTGTATAAATGGCCCTTATTGCATTGAGAAGTTAGCCATCTATTCCTATTTTGCTGAGAGTGTTTAATATGAATGCATGGATGAGTCGGATCCGACTCGACGGCACTTGGCTTGGCGTTGGACTTTATTGAATGCCTTTTCTGCATTTTCTGCATCAATTGACAAAATCAGGTGATTCTTCCCTTTTGTATTATTCATGTGGTTATCGCATTAATTGTTTTTCTGATGTTGAACCAGCCTTGCATCCCTGGTGTGAATCCAGCTTGCTCATGATCAATTTTTTTTTTTTTTTTGATATGTTGTTGAATTCTATTGGCTAGTATTTAGTTGAAGATTTTTGCGTTTTAGTTCATGAGTGATATTGGTCTGTAGTTCTCCTTCTTCATTGGGTCTTTCCCTGGCTGTGGTATCAGGGTTATGCTGGCTTCATAGAATGAATTTGGGATAATTCCATCCCTTTCTACGCTGTGACATAGTCTCAGTAGTACTGGAGTTAACTCGTCTCTAAAAGCTTGGTAGAATTCTGTGGTGAAGCCTTCTGGGCCAGGGCTTTTTTTTGGTTGGTAGTTTTTGGATGACTTTTGCAATCTCTTCCTTTATGATGGGTTTATTAAATTGCTCTCCTTCACCTTGTGATAATTTTGGTAGGTGATATGAAACTAGGAATTTGTCCATTTCCTCTAGGTTTTCAAATTTATTAGAGTACAGTCTTTTGTAGTATTCTGTTTTGATATTTTTTATTTCTGTTGGATCTGTTGTGACATCTCCCCTCTCATTTCTTATTTGGGTTATTTGTTTCCTTTCCTGTTTTTCTTTAGTCAGTTTAGCCAATGGTTTGTCAGTTCTGTTGATCTTTTCAAAAAACCAGCTTTTGGTCTTTTCCATTTTTTCAATTGTTTTTCTATACTCTAATTCATTTAGTTCTGCTGTAATCTTCATGATTTGTTTTCTTCTGGTGCCTTAGGGGCTCCCCTCTTGCTCTCTGTCCACTTGTTCAAGATGTAGGGTTAGTTCTTTGGTTTGGGTTCCTTCTTCCTTCCATATGTGTGCATTTATAGAGATAAACTGACTCCTGAGTGCTGCTTTGGCTGTATCCTATAGGTTCTGGTAGGAAGTGTTTTCATTCTCATTGGAATCCATAAATTTCTTATTTCATCCTTGATTTCTTCTATAACCCATGGCTTTTTGAGCAAGATGTTGTTCAGTTTCCATGAGTTCCAATTTCTATGTCTTTTCTGCTATTGATTTTGACTTTAATGGCTTTATGGTCTGAGAAGATGCTTTGCAATAATTCAGTGGTATGGATTTTATTGAGATTTGCTTTATGTCCTAACACATGGTCTATTCTGGAAAATGTTCCGTGTGTACTCGAGATGAAGGTATAGTTATCTGCTGATGGATAGAAAGTTCTGTGTATGTCGATGAGGTCTAGTTTGTTAATTGTGGCAATAAGATCTTCTGTGCCTTTAGTGAACTTTTTTCTAGAAGATCTGTCTGATACTGAGAGTGGAGTATTGAAGTCTCCCACCATTATTGTGATCTATCTCATTTTTGAATGTAGCATGTAGGTGTATTTAGATGCTCTAGTATTGAAAGCATAAATATTTAATATTCTTAAGTCTTGCTTGTGTATTGAACCTTTCAGCAGTAGTGTCCACCCTTGTCCAAGATGGTGGATTTTACATTAAAATGTATTTTATATGAGATTAGTCTTGCCACACCTGCTCTTCTTTGTATATCATTAGCTTGGTATATATACTTCTATCCTTTAATTTTCAGTTTGTTCATATCTTTAAGTCTTGGGTGAATTTCTTGTAAGCAACATATAGATGGGTGGTGACTTTTGATCCAAGATGTCATTCATTGTCTCTTTACTGGAGTGTTCAGACCATTTACATTCAATGTCATTATCAATAGGTATGTGTTTAGTGCTGTCATTTTGATGTGTTTATTTTTTTAGTGATGTTCTCTCTGTTGCTCTTGCTATTTTGCTCTGGGACACTTTTCTTTATGGATTGATTTTTCACTCTTTTCAGTCTTGGTTTTCTGTTTCTTGAGACTCCTGTATTATGTTTCTTGGTTTGATATATTGCATCTTTATTGTCCTTTGTGGCTACCCCTTTCATCTCCCTTAATAATATATGTTTAAACCCAATTTTCACTTCTACATGTCACATTAACTTCCTTTCATTCTGGAAGGATTATAACGACTGTAGTACATCCCGCTTTTTAATATGATGACATCATAGTTTTCATGATATGATCACTGGATTATTTCTTTCACCATTACAGCTTTGACTGAGTATGGAGCCTTCCCTAACTGAGAAGGATTCTGGGTGATGTGTCCTGTATTTGCTTCTAAAATATAAAGTTAGTGGTTTTGTTCTTCTAAGCCAAGGGATTCTTTCAGTATTTCTTGTAGCTTTGGTACTGTTTTTACAAAGCCTCTGAGTTTCTGTTTATCTGCAAATGTCTCAATTTCATTTTTGTGTTTGAGAGATAGTTTTGCAGGATATGTAATTCTTGGTTGGGAGTTCTTCTCCTTCAAGGCTTTGAATGTGTCATCCCATTGCCTCTGTGCCAGCATCATTTCTGCTGAGAAGTCGGATGAAAACCTACAGGGTTTCCGCCTGAAATTTAGCTTTGCTTTGAGACTTGCTGCCTTTAAGAGTTGCTGCTTATGTTTCATTTTGTTAAGCTTGATTATAATATGTCTTGTAGTCTTTGGGGATCTATACTGAGTGACGTTTGATACACAGCTTTGATATCTATATTGTTTTCTTTCATAGTTTCTGGGAAGTTTTCTGTCAGCAGCTCAGCAACAGTACTCTGTGTTTTAGGTGTCCCTCCCTACTCAGGAACTCCAATTAATTGTAGATTGTTCCTCTTGATAGAATCCCATGTGCTTCTTAATGCGTCTTCATTTTTCTTGCTTCTTTTCTCTGATTTCTCCTCATAGATGCTGGAGTCAGTAGCTCTGTCTTCCGAGTCAGAAAGTCTCTTTTCCATTTATTCCTTTATGTTTTCTTGTATTTGAATTGAATTTCCCATTTCTTTGATTTTGTTATTGATCTGCTGGATTTCAGAACACTGGTATTCCATCAGTTCAAACAACTTGGTTAATTTTTCATTTTGCTCTGCTGCATTTTGTATAATGTCTAGAAGGGCTTTATATATAATCCTTTTGTACTCAATCTCCAATAGTTTCAGAAAGGCTTCTTTGTCTGGGAAGTTTTTTGGTTCTTTTGGGGAGGGCTTTCTGGAGCCATAGGTGAATATTTCTTGAAGTTTCTGTCCAAAGTTTGTTGCTTTTGGGGCATCTGGAGATTGTTTAGTTTCTCTGGTGTTACCTCAACAGGATCTAAAGCACAGTCTGATAAGGAAGGTGATCACCAGTCATTTCCATGTACTCCAGTGACTGGGCTCAGTGGAATCTCTTGGGTAGCAGGCTCTACCTCCTGGTTGGCAAAGACACAGCCCTACTTATGGAGTCACTGGGGGACTGTCAGCTGACCCTATGATGTGGGTCAGTAAAGGCTGGAAGAGATGCCATCAGGATGCACTGCAGTTATTTCTCTAGGTAGTCTTATGTTGGAAGGTAAAAGCTATATGACAGCTTCCAAAATCAGTCAGGCTGTCAGGTGTACAAGCCTCTCTTCCCAGCTGGCAAGTAAGGACCTCTATATCCAACCCCAGATGCTGTAAACTAGTTCAAAATATGAAAAGACTACTGTCCTGCTGTTATCTGCTGCTGGGCCCACCTGTAAGGTCAGTCTGTGCTAAACACAGCTTTTCTGTTGGAAAAATCCTCCACGGGCTAGCACTGCCTTCCAGCCTAGGAATTAGTCCCTGTTGAGGCCTCCATTTGGGTAACTCTGCCTCCGAGTCGAACAAGATGGTGTCCTGCACAAGCTTTCCCACCCACTGTGGAATAGCTCATTTAATTGTGTAGGTTCGGAAAGAGAGAGTGGAGGAGACAAGGTGCAGTGTCCACTGCTGGGCTCTCATAATGTGGCTATTCCGCCTGCTGGCCCCATCAGCAGTGTGGCCGAGCTTTGCTGCCAGCTAGCCCAAGCCCCACCTGCTGGCTAAGACAGAGAAAAAAAATCACGGGCACTGCCTCCCAGCCTGAGAATTAGCCCCTGCTGAGGCTTCCGTTTGGGCGTATCTGCCTCCCAGTCAAACAAGATGATGTCCCACACAAGCTTTCCCACCCACTGCGTAATAGCCAATTCTATGGCAGAGGTCTGGAAAGAGAGAATGGAGAAGCTGAGGTGCACAGAGTCCAGTCGGGTTCTCAAAATGTGGCTATTCCGCCTGCTGGTTCTATCAGCAGTGTGGCTGAGCTCTGCTGCTAGTCCAGCCCAAGCCCTGCCTGCTGGCTAAGACAGAGAAAAAAAGTTAAAAGTTACCTTCCGTCCACAAGAGCTGGCATTCAACAAGGGTGGGGGTCAGCGAAAGAGACAAAGTTTCCATTCAGTGGCAGGTAGTCCAAATTGACAGCCATATGCCCTGTCCTAGGGTCACTGGATGTCCAGAAGGCTCCATTTAATTATCAATTCAGGACTTAGTTTTCA
The DNA here is from genome assembly GCA_028571685.1 of Heterohyrax brucei. Lineage (NCBI taxonomy): Eukaryota > Metazoa > Chordata > Mammalia > Hyracoidea > Procaviidae > Heterohyrax > Heterohyrax brucei. The sequence continues at coordinate 35,232,513 of CM053166.1, read as the reverse complement.
GAGGGGGTTAATGAGACATGTATCTAGTCTGCCATCCTGACCCTGCCTCCCTGTAACTATTCTTTTCAAGTGGCAGCAATCAGGCTTGACAGCTAGCCTTGACAGCCTCTCTGAAACTCTCTCTGCTCTCCTCATGTAGGGACAGCTCACTCTTTCTTTTCACTCTTTACTCCCAGCATCATTTTAATGAACATTTGTCCCCTCCTCTTCACTCTCTCCTCTCACCTCTAGAAAGGAATCAGTAGGACAGCCTTCTATACGTGTATAAAACATTAAAGTATACACACCATGTGGTCACTGTGTGTCCCCAAGTCCAGTCCATTCTTTGTCTGCAGTATTGACCTCAGTACTGGTTTTAGGTCTGGGCCAGCAGCAAGTCTAGGGGCCATGTTCACAAGGGACCCTCCAGGTTGTGAGACCATCAGTTTTGGTCTTTTAGTAGAGCTCTTGATGTGCACATCTCTTTTTCCTGTGCTGTGTCAGGGACTCTACACTGTGTACCCTGTCAAAGTTGTCTTTGGTGGTAGCCAGGCACCATCACATTCTTCTGGTCTCATGCTCACGTAGTCTCCCAATCATATGGGTCCTTCTGTCTCCTAGGCTCATTTTTCCTCAAGTCTGTGATGTTCTCAGTCATCATCTGTTCCAGGTAGGTTGGGACCAATTGAATGCTGCTCAGATGGCAGCTTGTCAGCTTTTAAGACCCTAGATACCACTCACCAATATGAGGTGCAGAAGACTTTCTTAGAAAAAGACTAGCTATGCCAGTTGACCTCAACGTCCCCTGAATACATGGTCCCCAGACCTTTGACACTGCCACTCTATCCTTTGAAATATTGGGTTGAATTTAGAAAACCTTTTAGTTTATGATGTAGTCCAGTTATGCTGACCTGCCTCTTACTGAGTGCTGTCACTCCCTTCACCTAACTGAATTCCTGTTGACTATCCTGTGGAAAACCTAGTGGTATAGTGGTTAAGTGCCACAGCTATTAAGTAAAAGGTCAGCAATTCAAATCCACTAGGTGCTCCTTGGAAACTCTGTGAGGCAGTTCTACTCTGTCTATAGCATTGCTATGAGTCTCCATTGACTTGATGGTACTGGGTATCTAACCTATGAGTGACCCTTTCACCCCCCTCCCAAACTTGTAGATATCAAAGAGTCTTTTATTCTGTGATAAACCCTTAGGTAAGTCCTTATAATAGTGGTCTTGTCAAGGTTAGCTAGCGAACCTGATATATGCAGCTACAAACTAACATACTTTACTCAGAATTTAATATTAGCTAGAAATAGCAAAGGTCATGGTTTGCATTATAGAATAAACACAGTAGTGATAAGCTTACCAAGTGAATCTGATCTGCCACGTATCAACAGTTCTCCCTAGCAGTTTGTGATGCAAATATAAGTTCTTCCTGGCAGTTGTGATGCAGGTATAAGAATTCCTCCTGGCAGTTGTGAAGTGGCTATAATAGCCTCAAACACAATAAAAAACCAAGTTACTGCCTCTGCCTCTTGTCTCTGATATTGCCCCCTGCTTTTGCAATAAAAAGCAACCCCAAAATCTATGCTGGGTCTTTTTCCACTCATGGAGATTGACCTGTTCCCTCTTTGGAATGTACATTACCTTAATAAAGTTTTCTGTCATTTGCTACAAAAATGGATGCGTCCTCATGTGCATTGGGAGAGGGAGAGCCCAGTTTGTCACCCCTCAGGAGACCGAGCTTGCTAGTTCAACCTCCAGAACCCGAATCAGGTCACTCAGGATCTAATCAGTTACATCATCTCGACATTTTGGTGCTGAAACCCAGGAGCTGGTTCACCTCTGGTGTGATGTGACTCTCATCTTCTTTCTGCAGGTAAGTGATGGGGACCCCTACAGCGGAGCTGCCCTTACCGTATGTGAGGACCCTTTTCTGGGCCACTTTCTATTTGGCCCCGGTCCAGGCTGAAAATGAGGTTGGGCATTACCCCTTTTGTGAGGCCTCTCCAATAGCTACCCACCTGTTTCAGGTCTGGTAATCTGACCAAGTCCCAGATCTGCTCCCTAACTGATGGCGTTTTCTCATCAATCATCTCCTCATTAAAAAATGTCACTGAAATTTGTATTCGGAATGCACTGTGTATGTAGATCGCTTTGTGTAAGATAGACATTTTAACAATGTTAAGTCTTCGTATTTATCAGTGGGTAGGTTTCTCCATTTGTGTAAGTCTCTCTTAGTTTCTCACAGTAAATTCCTATAGTTCTCTTTGTATAGGTCTCTTATTTCTCTAGTTAGATTTATCCCTAGGTGCTTTATCTTCTTCAGGATATAGTAAATGGTGTTGATTAAGTGATTTCTTCTTTGATGATTTCTTTGATGATTTAAAGGAATCCTACTGCTTTACTTATGTTTATCTAATATCCTGATACTTTGCTGAACTCTTTTATTAGTTTGAGCAGTTTAACTATGAATTCTTTAGGATTCTCTGTACATACAGTCATATCATCTGCAAAAAGGAGATTTTTTTCCTCTTCTTTGCCAATGTGAAACCCAAACCACTACCTTCCAGATGGGTCTGACTCATAGTGACCCTAGAGTTCATAGCAGAAGTGCCCCATGGAGTTTCCAAGGCATGTGCCCTTTGTTTCTTCGTCTTTTCTAATTGCTCTGTCTAGAACCCCTACTAAAATGTTCAATAGAAATAGTGAGAGTGGGCATCCTTATATTATTCCCATTCTCAAGGGAAATTCTTTGTGTCTCTGTCCACTCAGGATGATGTAGACCATTGGCTTTGCGTAGATTCCTCTTATAGCAATGAGGAATTTCTCCTCTATTTCAATCTTGCTGAGAGTTTTTAGTATGAATGGGTGTTGGACTTCGTCAAATGCCTTCTCTGCATCAATTGACTAAATCAGGAGACTCTTATGCTTTCAGCTGTTTATGTGGTTGATCACATTAATTGTTTTTCTGGTGTTGAACCAGCCTTGCATCCCTGGTCGAAATCCAGCTTGGTACTGGTGTCACAAGAAATCTGGAGAAATAAAAATGATCCAAGAAGACCAAGCACCAGCAGATTCCATTCTCCAGATTGGGATGATGGTTGTAAAGGACAGAGTGGCAGGAGGTGATCTGACCCTAACAAAAGGTGTTATGGATATCTCTTTCCCATTACCAAATGCCTAGGATTTTTCCCTAGAACTTACTACAAAATGGAAGTCTGGGCCTGGCCCCCAGAATACAAACCAAATTTCAACAAAGCAAAAGACAAAACAGGCCAACACAGCTGAAGGGGAGCAGTCCTCAGCCTTCTATTAAGGAAAAAAGAGGTCTCCAATCCAACACCTATGTCCAGGACTCTCTAAAGGGAAGAAAAAACACAAGAGAAAATCTGTAGTTAGTTGCCCTGTGGAGGAACAAGAGGCGAGCTGAAGAAGCAAAGATTAAAGATTTCCTCATTCCCTTACCTGTCCAGGTGCTGGAATAGCCACTTACTTCAGGAGAAGGACTGGAGTCCAAATTGTTCCAGTGGCCACTTGCCTTTTTACGTTGGTGAGGAGTCCTGTCTGTCTCTGTCTGTCAGGGTTTGGATGTCTCAGCTAATTTTGGGGGTCCCCCCCCAGTCACCAAACGGCTACTGGCAGTGTCTGAAGACCCTCAGTGGTCCTTGTCTGACATGCAAGAAAGAATTGCTCCAGGAGACCTGGTTGGCTGGAGGTCTTGGACTACGTGAGGATTGCTCCAGTTTTTGTTAAGAGATCTAATGGGCTGCATTAGGAATCAGTGGGCCCTATTGCATAGGGAGGACCTGACAAGGGGAGTTGGGCTTGTGAGGTCAGCATCCCAGCCATCACTAAGCTGAAATTAAGAGGAGTAGGGGGAAGCATCCCTCCACCCTTCTGTGGGACTTCCCCAAAGAGGAGTCTCCCTGCCTCCCTCCTCAGCTGGATCTCCTGGAGACCCACACCCTAGAAACTGTCCGTGAGACAGTTAGAGCATCCCTCACCTGTAGGTCACTCCTGAGACTGGGGCGAGTTTTGTCCATATTTCCCTGTTTCTGGCATCCCAATACACTGGTTTCTTTGGAAGATCCATCTAGCTACCTTAAAGGTCCTCCAAAGAAGGGGCAGTAGAGCCAGAATTCAAAGAGGGATTACACTCCCTCAAGAGGGCCCTTTGATCCATTGTAGAAAGTTCCCAGAGAGATTAATATTTTGGAGGGCATAGTTAAAAGGGAAGAAAGGGCCCAAGGGGCATGAAAGAAGATGATGAGAAAACTCCATCAGTCAGGTATCCGATCTGGGACTTGGTCTGATTACCAGACCTGAAACAAGTTGGTAGCTATTGGAGAGGCCCTACACGAAGGGGCAATGCCAAATCTCACTTTAGGCCCGAACAGGGACCAAATAGGTGGCCCAGAGGATGGGTCCCCACATGCAGTAAGGGTGGCTGCTCCCCAGGGGCCCCCATCACTTACAAGAAGAAGGAAAAGGAAAGTCAGGCCAGAGACAAACAAGCTCCTGGGTTTTGGCACCAAAATGTTGAGGTCATGTAGCTGATTAGATGCAAAGTGACCTCATTCAGGTTCCAGAGATCCAACAAGCAAGTTTGGTCTCCTGACCAGTGGAAAACTGGGCTCCCCTGCCCCCAAAGCACACAAGAATGCATCCTTTCAGTATCAAATGATGGAAAACTTTATTAAGAGAAAATATGTTCCAAAGAGAGTGGCTCAGTCTGCATGAGCGGAAAAAGATCCAGCATAGATTTTGGGGTTTCTTCTTCTTACAGGAGCAGGGGGCGATGTCATAGATAGGAGGCGGAGGTAGTAACTTGGTTTCTCATTAGGTTTTAGGCTACTGAAGCAGCCTCACAGCTGCCACGAGGAATTGGTGTATTTGCCTCACAACTTCGAGGAAGAACTTATATTTGCCTCACAAACAGCCAGGGAGAATTGTGGATATGTGGTAGATCAGCTTCCCTTGGTCACCTTATCAATACTGTGGGTGCTCTATCATGCAAATCCTGAACTTTCTCATCCCTAGAAAACGTTAGATTTTGGAATAAAATATATTAGTATGTGGCTGCAGAGATCAGGTTCCCTAGCTAACCTTGACAATATTACCATTTATGTCCTGAATGTCATCAAAATGTCTTCCTTTCAATATTCCCTTTATCTTCAGGTAAAGGAAAAAGTCACTGGGGGCTAGAGCAGATGAGTAGGGAGCGTGTTCAAATACAAATATTTGTTTGCTGGCCAAAAATTCCCTCACAGACAGCTCTGCAATTAAGTTCATGAACTCGCCATCAAGTCACTGCGTGCAATGACCATTCCAGAAAGAGTTCCAAAATTAGTTTGAAAGGTGAACTAGGTGTTAGCCACAGTGCATACCTTCCTAAGGGGAGTACTTCAAAGGTGACTAGATCTAGCAATATTCAGCAGTGAGGTAAGTAGCACTTAGAACAGTTAAGTTCATGGACTTAATTGTTGGACCTCATATATCCAAGGCCCAACATCTTGGGGCTCACATAAATAATATAAACTTTGTCTACATGTATGACCCAATTGTTTTTAGATACGTGCTATTCAAATTTACAGAGTGGAAATCACCAGAAGTGAGGGACACAAGAAGGAAAAACTGTGAGAGGTCGAGAAGGTGCCTGCAGAGCCTGAAGCCAGATCTGAAATCAGATGCACATGAGGTGAAAAAGATTGAAAACTCCAAGGGAATGGACTAATCTCAGCCACTTGAACCTCCCAGACAATCATAAGAGCTTGATGGAGGCTCTCTTGGCTGCCTCAATCTCCCACATACCCTTAGGCCTAACAGATGGGACGGTTTGTCCTCCAGACAAATGAGCACTTAAATGGGCACTGATTCCTTGGCTCTTGGCCCACCTCACCAGGGTTCCTGAAGAGACAGATGACAAGAGACCCGTCTCTCCATACATGATAATGCAGTGCTGCATGTCACACCAGATAGAGAGGGTGTAGACCAGGCTCCCAGGATAGGAGTCAGGGTCAACAAAATAGGTTCATCTGCAGAAACAGGGAGGGGTGGGTGCTGTGTATTTCTACAAAGAGAAAGAAATATCTTCTTAGGAAATGAGGAGGGCACAGGCAATAGTTGGTTGACAGTAATTGAAAAACAGGAATTTTGAACCCAAGCAGTACAGCGATCTCCATCCACCACGAGTGTTTCATTGACCTGACCAGTCAGCCTCCCCTCTGACAGAACAGAACCAAAGTCACCCCTCCTGTGGGTGACCCAGACCCTAGGAATTATGGGACTTTTCCCTAGCACTTAACAGAATACTGGCAGATCTCCAGGCCACAGAACCACTGATGTCAGAACAATGGAGCCACTGACCACCAGAAGAGAAGGAGTCAAATTGGGATAACTGGTTAGAGTCACACAAATATGGTAGAGAGCCTAAGACATCAAAGAGCAGAGGCAAGGCAGGCGGGTGAATGCTGCACAGTTCCATAACCAGATTACCAGGAGATAAAGAGAACTCTCACAAAATGGGACCAATGCTAATAATCCAGATGTAGGACAGTTTAAAAGAAAGAGAAAAATTCAACAGAGGTCCCTCTAGTCCTCCACTCGGTCGAGAGGCAGTCATGCCACTTACTCCAGGTGTAGGCTGGGAGACAATCCCGCTGGTGATTGCTTTACCTGGTCCCGAGGAAGAGGTGTCTGTGCCACCAGATCATAGGAGCCAAGTCTGAGTCTCATCAGAAGTGTTTTCTCACTGACTCACCAAAATGTTACCAGATAACTACAGGTTATTGACTAGTTTCAAGAGGAGGCAACAAGAGAATTTGGAAGAGAATTGCTCTCACTGGGAGGAGGAAGAAGTGCTGTGCGCAGATGTGCTGTACAGCGGTCCAGCCACCAGGTAGACAGCACTGTGGGGCTAAGGCAACAGACATAAGCAGGGTATGGATCATTAAGATTTGTAGGGAACCTTTGGCTCTTTGCCTATCAGGACCATGAATCTCTGTTATCTCCTTCAGGCGTGAGAGCTCGTTGTGTTTCACTTCACCTGTCGGGAGTGTCAAGGGTCAAGACAGGTGGTTTCGGTAACAGATAGGGGCAGCGATTATCTGAAAAAACAACTGTAAGCCATCATAGTTGTAGAAGGGAGAGAACGTCTCTGGGGTAAGGTTTCTCCAAAGTCTTTAGCTCCATGTTCTACATTGATGAAACTACTCCCAAAGTATATCAAGACATGATGAGGAGTTTTATACAAGCATGGGTTTGCAAAGCCACGGAGAACATGCTGCCAGGCTATTTGAGCTTCATGAGGGCAGTCACATTGGCACAAGCACCAAGCCACACTAATAAGCTTCCACTTCAAACACGGCAGGCCTTTTTGCATCTCTCACGCAGAGTACATTCATACACCAAGCCCTACAGTCTCCCAAAGTCTTTCCAAGTACTCCAACTCATGAGATGGTGAGTCTGGGAACATCTGAGGTATGTGCCTTAGGGAACTGTCCAAGGCATAACCAGCACCTCAAACATAGTACGGCCCTCTAGGTCCTTCCCACTGACCCAGCCCCGAGCACAGTAGGGAGAGGTGTTGCAGGCTCATACCTTGAAGATTTTGTAGACAGATGTCTGGATTACTCACCTCAGGAAGCGTGGCTAGGAACTGGTGGAGCCCTGGCAGACTTGGGATAGATAGACACTTTCCTGGAGATAATTGTAACCAGGCTTCTGCAGCCACTTACTGGGATAGTCCTCTGTCAGTCCTAAGGCCTACATTTATGCTACCACATCTCAAATGACCAGTCCCATTTGGATTGCCAATTCGTTACTGCACAACAGCGATTCTTGCTGCCTTCCACAAAGCAAATCCTGAGACAAGCGTGAAGTGAAAAGTCGAAAGAATATTGTATATCCATATACAAGACACAGAGGAGAACAGCATCCTCCAAAGTCTGTCCCAGACCAGACCAAAGGGATTTATAAGGAGAAGCTACATACAGATGTGAGGAGGAGACAATCACCAAAAACATGGCAGAAGTGGTCATTGAGACTGTCTGTGTGTCAATGTCTTACTTTCATGTCACTTACTGGAGCTCAAGGGCCAAGGCCCATCACTGTCTGTTCCAACTCAGTCATTTATGAGACTGCCTTGGCCATTCTACTGCTCTTTTCCCATAGTGGTACCAGGTCATCGGTTTAAAACATAACTCTTCAAGATGTGTGAGATGTTGCTCATTCAAGATAGAGTCCTGATGCTAATGTCATGTCCCCCATCTCACCACCTACCTGGGTAAAACAGCGACTTGATTTTCTCACCTAATGTCATTATATCTTTATATGATATTGATGCTTAAGTCTTGTAAAATTTTTGCACCTACCAAACTATGCCTCATACTTACATGTGTGTACAGTGCTTATCCAGTCAATGGGCAATAAGTAAAAAGAAAAGATAATATTTTTACCTGATATTGCTAAGAATCAAAAAAAAAAAAAAATCAATCAAACGTAATCCCATGAAGTTTATTCTGACTGATAGTGACCCTACAGACACAGTAGACCTGCCTCATCTGCCGGGAGGGCCTGGCAGATTTGAACTGCTGACCTTTTGGTCAGTAGCCATAACACATAACCAATATACCATCAGGGTTTCCGATGTTGCCAACAGTTGATCACAAATGAGCCATACTGTCCTGTGCTCAGAAAGACTAGAAAGGAAGAACAGCATAGCACTCCCATAAGGGGAGGGAAAGAAAGTAACATGAACAACAGACCCAGCAGGGCCAACCACAATGAACAAGTGTGAGCAGAGCTTCTGGACTAAGATGCAGAAGAAAGGCCTGGCGATCTGCCTCTCAAAACTAGCCCATGAAAACATTATGGATCACAGCATAATATTTTCCTGGCATATAGTGCTGAAAGATGAGCTCCTTTACTTGGAAGGCACTCCGAATACACAGAGGACAAAACAGTGGGCTTGAGCTTTACAATTAGAAGATGGTGAGGAAAGGGATAAAGTTTTTTCTGTTGTACCATGGCAACTAAGGACAAAACAAAGAAAGCAGTTGCAGAGACTGACTCCCTGGAGATAGCCACAGAGAGCTGGAGCAGCACAGATTAGAAACATTTGTAACCTCTGGAGTGCTGAAGACTGGGGCAGATGTAACTAACTCTAGGAAGGCTTTTGCTCCTTGGGAGTATTGAAAAATCAGCCAGGCAGAGGATCTCGGTGAGATCATTTTGGCAGTGGGAAGAAGTTTGGGTGAAGAAAGTCATTGAGCAGGGATTGCAAAATGGTACACACCTCTTTGGAAAGCAATCTGGCGCCTCCTTAAAAAGCTGGAAATAGATAAACCATTTGACTCAAAATCTTACTGCTTGGAATATATCCTACAGATGCAAGGGCAGTCACACAAACGGATACATGCACAGGACTGTTTATTGCAGCACAATCCACAGAAGCAAAAGGATGGAATCAATCCACATGCCCAACAACAGATGAATGGATAAACTACAGTATATATACTCAGTGAACACTGATTATTTTAAGAATCATCTCATAACTTGGTTTCAATTAGAAGACATTACGTTGAGTGAAATTAGTCAGCGGCACAAGGACAAATATTGTATCAGACCCCCACTATAAGGACTTCAAAACAGACTCATGTATAGAAGAAAAGACTCTTTGAGGGCTACAAGGGAAGAGAAGGAGTAAGGGAGGGTTGCTTCTAGATCAGCTAGTTCATAGACATTTGGTTGGGTGAAATTAGTAATAGCACACATTAAACAGAAGATCAGTGTAACTGGTCTTCAACATAATCTGAAAACTTCCAATATTAATGCAGTGTCACAGTGACAGAGCAGCAGGGGCAGGCATCCAGGGACCATGCTCTAAGGGGACACGAGGCAACTGGCACAAGTACCCTATTGCTAAGAGAGTCTTCTGCACCCCATATTGGTGAGTGGCGTGTGGGGTCTTAAAAGCTAGCAAGCTTCCAACTGAGGTACACTAGCTGGTCCCAACTCAGCAGGAACAGATGATCACCAAGGACCAAAACAACATGGGGGAAAGAGAATCCAGAAGACAGAAAGACCCGCATAAAAAGGTGACCACTTCAACATGTAACCTGAAGAACCAGATGGTGTCCGGCCACCACCAGTGACAGCCATGGTGGGGCTCACAAAGTTGAGTCCAGTAGCAATAAGACAATAAAAAGGGATGCACCCTGAGAACCCACTGAAAGACTTCAAATTGATGGTCTGAAGGCCTGGGAGCTCCCCTAGGAACATGGGCCCTAGACTTCATGCTGCCCCTGTTCGTAAATCTTTACTGAGGTCAATTTCTCGAACAGGAATGCACTGGACTCAATGACACAAAGTGACCATAGCATGGTTGCACTTGATGGTTCTGTGCATCTATAGGATATCATCCTACTGGCCTCTTACTAGAGGGGAGTGGAGATGGTAGAAAAGAGAGGTTAGGAGATTGTTAAGAAGATAGGACATGTATAGAACAGAAAGGAGGAGTGTGCTGTCACGGGGCAAGGAGAGCAATAGAAGGTGCATGTAGGTGGGCATGTGAATTTAAACTGGTTTGTACATTTTCACTCAATCACAATAAATATTTTTTTTAATCAAAGATGAGTATCAGACAAAAAGCTATTTGGTTTTGCTCATTTTGATAAATTATTAGGATGTGTGCACTTAGCTAAGCCCAGTAAAGAGTTATGTCATCTAATCTATGATAGAACAGTGAAATCACTCAGCCCGGGAGGCATGTGAGCATTGAAGTCCTTCCTGTAGTCAGCTGGCCAACCTGTGGCCACTGGCACCATGCTGCACCTGCCCAGACCAAGAGAACCTTATTCACTGCATTAAGCCAAATCTGCATTTTCTAAATTCTCCCAAAATGGTTATGTAGCTCATTAGCACGTAATAAATGTGTATTGGCTTTTTGGTAGGTCCTTTATAAAAAAAAAAAGTAAAATTCCTGTGTATCAGAATATTACTGTATTTACACTGAGATACTTAATAATTTTCGTGGATCAGACACAAATAACTTTTCTATCCTGTTTTCATTGTCTTATTTCTGTGGAGTCGCTCAGATTTTTGGTGAAACTTCTGTCTTCTGAATTGGGTGTCCCATCCCCTTAATCCCATTTCCTGGCCTGGAATCCTGATCAGTCTTAGAATTCGACCTCCTGATGATGAAAGACCACAGCCAGTCAGCCAGAGGTCAGGCACTGTGGTGCTTCCTGGATGAAATTTGGGCTTGTCATGGCTGGCCAAGGCTATTGAGGGGCCCTTGAGGGCCAAGGCTGTTGAGGGGCAACTAAGAGCCAACAGCAAGGGTGGCAGTCTTGGCACCCCACTTTTCTGCAATTGGCTGGGCACCTCATTCCACATTCAGTGTCCTCCCCTTCAATCCTGACCACTCCTGAGACTCCACCCTCCCCTGCTTAGGAATGATCACGGACCCTCTCCACCTGGCCCCGCCAGAAGGCTTACCTTCCCAGCACTTCACAGATGGGAGCTTGAACACATCACAGCTGTCCAAGGCTGTACAGGGACTCCAAGGTTCAAGGTTGTTGTGGGGCTTCGAGGGACTGACAGCTAGGGCAGGATACTCAGAACTCCCCTTTTCTGGAGTTTTCCATAAGTGATCACGCAGTGTCCTCATCTTGATACCTACAAGAGGCTCAAAGTCTTTCATATAAAAACATGACTCGCAAATTGAGGAAAAGATCCTCATCACGCTGAGACCCTAGACACAGAGGTCCCATTGTGCTGCATCACACACCTACACCGGGCCTCACACGAGTGCCAGCTGTTTCAGTGCTCTCTGAAGATCCTGTTTCGGTGGCAGGTCACCCCATTAGCACTCAGAGTCCACAGCAGTTAGGAATAAGCCTTCTTTCTCTGCAGAACTGGGGCCACCCCTTTTGAGTGGATCCTCCATACATGAAAGCAGTTACGAAGAAACAACGGACACCTCTGACAGGTCTCCCAGAGGGTACCCAAGGCTAAAAACAGAGGGAATGCTCTTCTTCTGAGCCTTCTTTCAACAGCGTTCCCACTCATAACATTCAGAGGCATCACCATAACACTTTTGAAACCTGAAGCAAACCTCAGGCGATGTTAAACCTGACAGCACTATCTAGGACTTTCTAGGTCTGAGAACAAACTCTGCTGGTCTTTATGTGATCCTTAAATCCGGGTGTGTATTTCTTCTCTGTTCTCATTCGCTGGAGTCCTCTTCTTGGCTCCTCTTCGATGGATGGCTTCCTGAGAAAATCCACATCCGTAGGAACAGAAGCATTTTGTTACTACAAACCTTACAGAGAATGGGTCTTGTCCCAGATTTAGGAGAGGCCTGAGGTGGGAAGGTGCTGGCAAACACAGGAAGGCCAACACAGCTGCTTCGCTGTCAGAAAAACACACTGATCTAATCCTTTTCTCCATCAGTGACACCTAGAGACACATATAACCCTGGTTCTAAAGAATCTACTTTCCACAGGCAGGGTCTCTCCAGGATGATTTTATAAGACCCAGATCTTTTCAGTTTATCTGGCCTTCCATTTTTCAGTGATTGTATTGTCACTCAATATTATCGTTTCTTTTCTTTGCTAACATCTCCTCACCAAGTTTAGTATTCATACAGCTCTGGCTATATATATAGTCCAACTGAAACCCTGGTGGGGTAGTAGTTAAGTGCTTTGTCTGCTAACCAAAAGATCAGCTGTACAAATCCATCAGGTACCTCTCGGAAACTCTCTGCGTCAATTCCACTCTGACCTAAAGTATCACTATGAGTCAGAATTGACCTGATGATGTTGTGTTTGTTTGATTGTTAGTTTTTAATGGTATCCAACTCAATTATCTGGGCACCACATTATTCATTTCCATGCCTGAAGTACATTTTCTAGTGCAGAGAAGAACTGAGAATTAAGAGACAACGTCAGTCTACGGCTGGAGGAGGGAACAGTGTCATTCCCAGATGGATTCAGACCAGGGGTCGCATCCAGCTCAGTGATGAAATATAATTGCAAACTCACAGATGTTACCTAACTCTCTGAGCTTCAGGTTCTTCTGTGAAGTTGGTTTAATAAGCTGTGGTGAATGTAAGCAACAAGGGAGCTGAGCAGAGAACCCCAAAAAGGAGCAGAGGAAGAGGAGGGGATTCTGCCTCCTCTGCTGCAATGGCCTGACAACCTGTGACACAGTGGGTGACACCTTGAGCCTAGCGATGTTTCTCATGGACATGGAACTTACCCTTCTGACTGTGACACATGATGACTGTGGTCAAGGACAGCAGGCAGGAGAGGGAAAGGATCGCAGGTGATGGGGGCCCACTGGAGGAGGGAAGTGAGAGGGTGTGAGACCCTGCAGCCGGGAGACACCTCTTTTCCTTAAGAGTGGCTACTATGGAAGGATCCTTGAAGGACCCTAGAGTTCCACAAGGCTCCTACATTCCTGGTCTTGACCCTTCGAGGAAGTTAGAAGAAGGCTGAGGATATAAGCAGTCATCATTTGTTGGGCCTTATCAGGCTCACAGCGGAGGGTGCCTCGAGGGACTGTGTGCACTTAGTTATCTGAAGGTCTCTTAAGTTGACCTCCCAGATCATCATATCAACTGCTGGCAGGATCTCGGTCTCTCCCCTCTGCTACTCTAAGTTTCACAACTCAGATCCTTCTGGGACCCATAAGGAAGAACTGAAGGAGCAGCTCAGCCAGTATCTGTCTCAGGGATGAAAGGGCAGTAGGCCCTGTTCTGTCTTGCCTTCAGCGGGGTCCTCAGTGCTTCATCAGGGATTTCACCATGGCTAACTCCATTGACAGGTCACTCCTGTCTCTGAGATAGTGAGTGCAAATCACTAGGTCACCATATCCAGGCCCCCAAATCTGATAGCAGGGGTAGGGTTATATGGTTTTCCTGCTTTTCTGGTGGCACTTGGCTTTGGGTGACTTACTGGGAGGAGTCACTTCATCATAATTCAGTATCTTCAACTTGACTCCTCTTACGGGCCAAGTCTCTTGCCTCTGATGGTAGGCCTCTTCACTAGTCCAAGTACTTGATGTGCCTGAGACCACCTGTCCTTTGAAGAAGCCAGGGGGCACATCAGCGTGATAACTCCGACCATGGCTGTGTAGGCCAAAGGAGCTTGACCGCCTGGGCCAATAGCAGGAGGAGGCTTTTCTGCTTTCTCCTTTCTCCCTGAGAAATGGGGTTTGTGTGTGTGTGTGTCTGTGACAGAGAGAGAAAAGGAGTTGTTTGCCTTCAGCTTTTAAAAGTGTTTTTTACTTTGACTCTGAGCAGGTTCTGGGACTCCTGTCTCTGCTCAGTTAAGGCATGAATTAAGGTCCTCATTTTTCTGAGCGCTCCAAGGCAAAAGTCGAGAGTCGTCTGAGCTTCACAAATTGGTCCTGGGCTCCAAGAACCAATGGCAGTAACAAGGCTAAATGAAGTCTATTCCTTTGTCAGTCAAGTGGTCCCAGTACCTGAATCATTTCTCCTCCTTGACTGTGTGATATAACTCGGACCCCACCCTCTGCTGATCTGAGGCCAAAGCCCCCAGACCAAAGGCCACCAATTACATAGCCCTCCCAGTTGGAAGTCAGACTCAGCCATATGCTTTGCAGCCTTTTTCAGGGACACTAGGGCAGCCCTGAGGAGCAGGGCTTACCAGACCCCAGACTTCTTAATTTGATGATGCACTGATTCCTCACTCAGTATGCTGAGCTTGCATCCAGATACAATGTAGGAAATCTTCCTCTACTAAACTGAGTCCACCTGAAAGCAAGAGTAGGCTTTGTGGCTCTGACTAAGGCCCTCAGCTCTCTAGAGGGGAGTCAGGGCACTGCACATTGGGCTACTCCTGCCAGGCACTCCCCTTTTAGAGAAAAGCCACTTATTAGCATGAACGGTCCACACCTTGCCTGCAGTTAAGGTCTAGATCTCTATCTTCTTCTGAACTGGAGTGCTTTCATGGACCGCTGTCCTCCCTTCCCAAGATTTTGCAGGTCAAACTTTGCTGGAAGTTAGAAGACTGGAGGTGAAGAGGGAAGGTGGCTGTACTTTATGGGATCCACTCTAATCCAGGTAGGTGGTCCTCACGGTTCCTATTTAGTGTCCTTACCTGAATTCCTAATCCTTTCTGGAATTCCATCCTGTTTGGATGAGGAGAATGGGTGGCCACCCCGACCAGAAGCCACATTTCCCACCACTTCCTAGATGGAACTTTGGACATGGTGCATTCTTCGTGGGCTGCTGGGGGTCTTCGAGGGCCTACAACATGGGCAGGAATGTTGAGAACCCACCGTTCTAGCCTGGTTGACCCCTTAGTGCTCAGATAGAGTTGTCCCCTTTATACAGAGCAGAGTCTGTGATTCCTGCCTAGAGGGGGAGCTCAGGTCATGCTTCACACTATCCCATTCTTGGGCGCCACAGGAATGCTGACATTCTAGGACACACACCTAAGTGGCACAGTGATTAAGTGCTCCTTGGAAACTCTATGAAGTAGTTCTCTGTTCCATAGGTCGGTATGTGTCACTATCCACTCAAAGGCAACAGGTTTCTCCTTCTCCCTCTCCTTCCTTCCCCTCTCCCTCCACACCTCCCTTCCTGCTTCCTCCTTGGAGTCGGATCCGACTCGACGGCACTTGGCTTGGCTGGGTAAACTGATGTTGGAACCCACCAGTGTGTTCCATGGGATAAACATGTAGCAGTCAGCTTTCATAAAGATCACAGCCTTGGAAAGCCCATGGGTCTCTTCTACTTTGCTCTATAGGGTTGCTAGGAATCAGAATCAACTACAGGACAATGAGTTAGGTTTCTGGGGATTAGGATAAAGAGAAGGAGCCTTGGTGGCAAATGTCATTTACTATACTGTTGGCTGATAGCCTACAGGTTGGCAGTTTGAATCTAATCACCTGCTCCCTGCGAGAATAGCCTGGCTAATTGCTTCTGTAAAGGTTACTGCCAAGAAAACTCCGTGCAGCAGTTCAACTCTGCAACACCCTACGTCGCCATCAGTCCGGGACAGATTTGATGGCAAAACCTTATAGGGCCATTCTCCTCTCTCCTATAGGGCTGCAGGGAGGTCCCTATGAGTCAGAAACAACTGAGTGGAAATGGAGCTTTGGTTTCAACAACAAAGGGAATTAAAAGACAATCTGACAAAATGGTACTTAGTAAGGAAAACCAAGTAATAGTTCTCCAGTAGAGCAAAAGTTAATTAATGTGAATGTGAAATACACCTTCCCAGTTAGATGTAACTAAAAAATAAAAAACACACAAACAAACCAAACCTGTTCTGACTAACAGTGATCCTATAAAACAGAACTGCTCCATAGTGTTTCCAAGGAGGGCCTGGTGGATCTGACCTGCTGACCTTTCACATAGCAGTCATAGCCCCTAATCACCATGCAACGAGGCAACTTGAAGCTGCAAGAGTTTTTGTGCAAAACCAGCAACATCCTTGCCTCCCAGCTGCCCTCTGTCTAAATCCTTCCTCTATTCGTGGATTCAACCACTACCAAATATGAAGATCTCACCGAGAGTTTGCTGGGTTTACCCATAAGATACACTAATTGGAAGTTCCTTTTATTGAAGAGGATCCCTGGTTGAGCGATGATAAAGCACTCAGATGGTAACAGAAAGGTGGGGGTTGGAATGCACCTGCTGCTTCCTGGGAGAAAGCTGTGACTCTGTGCTTTGGTGAGAATTACAGCCTTGGAAATCCAATGTAAGTCAGTTGTCCTCTGCCCTGAAAGTCACTACAGGCCAGATCAGGGGAGTAGGGAAGCTGTTTCAATACAGTTATTTGTTCACTGGCTAAAACCTCCCTCACAGACAACTACAGAATTAAATTTGTGAACTAGCCACCATACCACGGTGCACAATGGCCGTTCCAGAAAGAGTTCCATAACTGAAGGGTTGTCTAGGTGCTTGCAGCAGTGGATAGCTTCCCAAGGGGAGTACTTTGAAGGTAACCACAGCGATCTTCAGCAATGGAGTATGCAGATCTTAGAAAAATTAAGTTCGTGGACTTCACATTGAGGGGGATCCAAGCCTGTTGGCATTAACTGTTCAGACTTTGACTGCTAACCAAATGAATCCACCAGGTGCTTCTTGGAAACTCTAAGGGGCTGTGATCCTCTGTCCTATAGTGTCACTATGAGTTCGAAGGGATTCAATCTCAGTGATTTCTAGTTTTTATTTTATGTTATTTAGGGGAGCAAACTTCAATCCGTGTTTGAGAGTATAGTACTTAATGTGGGTGTGGGGCAGACTTCCCAGTTTAATGCATCAAAAACTCTTAGAATTATTTTCAGGGACCGACCATTCACCCTGCCAGCTGCACTTTCATCTATGTCATCCAGACTTTCATGTGTATCCCCATGGCCAAAATTCTAGTCTTCACTTGGAGTTTCCTAAGTGAAGAGAACATAACTTAATTCTAATGTCCTTTTAATGGAGTGATCTCTGCCTCTCCCAGCCCAAAGCCAAAGGCTGGTAACAGTGGCTTCCTGACATCAAGCGAGTGTCTCCTTCTAAGGAACTCCATCAACCTGCCGTTCATAACACGCAGTCAGTGCATGTATTCATGTGCACTCGGCCAAAGGCACAGGAAACCTTCCAGTCCTGCCCCAAGTAGGATTTCTCCCTGGACGACCCTCAATTGCAGGGAATTGGGAAGAGCTGGTTTCCATCCCAGACCTAGCCTCTCTACACTAGGGAACATTATGGGAGTGTCTGACCCTGTTCACCTTTGAATTCCCTCCTCTGAATTCCCCAAAACCTCAATCCTACCACCTCTACCCAGCCCCTACCCTTGCCCACCTCATGCATCCTAATGTAAAATTCCCTCCCACTGAGAGATCCAAGTTTCCCACGGCCCCACACTGCCCTGCCTCAGGGCCTTTACACCAGAGGGAACCCTGAAGCACTCACTCCTTTTCTACTAGTCTTAGCTCCTGGAGAGCCCTTCAGCTTTCTGCTTATTTCATAGCTGCTCTTAGACTCCAATGGCTATGCACCGGGGCTGCAGCACATTTGACTCAAGTCCTAGTATTAGCATGAAGCCTTCCAAAGAGCAGACACTCAACTGTGCTTCAGGGAAAACAAGAGCCAGAAACAAAAGGTGGAAATACTCACAATTTATTTTTTCCTATATTCTTCAAGAAGCTAATCAAACCTAAGAACATATGCTATTTATGTGTACCAGAAGGAATAAGAGAAACCAACAGTTCAACAACTTTTGTATTTTTCCACCTGTGTCTTGGGAGCCCAACAGCTTGCTCTAGACTCTAACATTTCCAAAGATATCCTCATTCTGATGCCATGTTAACTGCTTCTGGATCATGAAAACAGATTCAAGAATTTTCAGTTATTTTACAAAACACAAGATTTTTACTGCTAACCTTAAAAACAGCAATAAATTCATAGGAAGGTGAATTTATATTCGGAATCTAAATAAATTTGAATTGAAAAGAACAGCATTTGAAAACTATCAAGATCACACTAAATGAACAAGTTACTCAAGTGTAATAGGAACATCCCCAGCCCCACCCTGCCTGCACTGCTTAGAACGTTAAAAGCCATTTTCAACAATCAAGTGAAGAATCCACCTCACACCTCATGAGCTGTGGGAGCAACTTCTGGGCTTTGCCCTCAAACAATACGTGGCACTGGCACTGGCACTAGGGCCAGCTCCAGCCGATTCTCGGCCTGTGGCTCCCCACTCCCCACTTTCGGAGGCTTCTTCACCTTGGACTTCTAAGACACTGGGATCGGTATCAATGCACTCGGCCACATACTCCAGGACTGCTATTTTGGTGGCCTCACCGTGGGCTCTGGGACCCCACAGGAATTCGTAGCGTGGAGGATCACTGTTGGGCACCTGCCGGTACTCCAGATACCTTTCCTCCACCAGATCGTTAGTGATGAGCATTCTGAGCTCCCCATAGATGTCATGCTGCTCCCCACGGAAGACGCCCAGCTTCCTCAGGTATCCCCACACCTCCTCCTCAGTGGCCCGTTCA
Source organism: Heterohyrax brucei (assembly GCA_028571685.1). Taxonomy (NCBI): domain Eukaryota; kingdom Metazoa; phylum Chordata; class Mammalia; order Hyracoidea; family Procaviidae; genus Heterohyrax; species Heterohyrax brucei. The sequence goes on along the minus strand of CM053166.1, from coordinate 35,213,500 downwards.
CCATTGATATACATCATGCCCAGCAGAGGCAACAGGATCCCTTCCTTGGGAAAAACCCTGCTACCACCCATAACCTCCTCCTCGGTGGTCTCCACTTTGTCGACAAGGATATAGTTTTCACCTTTGGAATCAGCTTCCTGCAGCTCAAGCCCATAGACCAGCACCATGTACTGAGCAACTCTTCTCAGGAGCTCAGGGAAGTGTTCCTTGTACTTTCTGGTGACAATCTTCATCATTTCTGCCTTCTTAATGGGCTGATCCATACTATACTTCTTCAGCAGCAGACGCAGCAACATGACCTTCTTCTGGTTCAGGGGGTCTTCCCCAGACCTCGCAGCAGGAGCTGAGGCCCCTGAGGAACTTGGACCTCCCTCACCTTGGCCCTGGGCCCTTCGAGTGGCTCTTAAGGACCGAGCACCTGCAGCATCAGCGGTGACGGGTGGGGCTCTCGGAGGGTCCTGGGAAATAGGAGCAGTAAGGGAGCTCTGGCGAGATCTCCCCGAAGGAGAGGAGGAGGGGATCCCTTCCTCCTCTGTTGCAGTGGCCCGAGCACCCTTGACACTGTGGGTGTCAGCTCGGGTCTGGTGACGGTTCTCCCGGGGACGGAACGTACTCTTGCGAGCGCGAGGCATGGTGGCTCTGGTCAAGGATGGCAGGCAGGAGCGCACAAGGAGGGCAGGCGATGAGGGCCCACTGGTGGACGGAGCCTGAGAGGATGCAGTCCCTTCAGCAGAGAGATGTCTGCTTGGTTTTCACAACTGCTTCCTTGCAGGATTCTGGAGGCTGCTGCTCTAGGACCCCACCAGTCTCCTGTTGTCTTGGTCAGAACTCTGCAGAGGAAATGAGAGGAATGCTTTGCTTGCAGCCTACCTGCTCGGGGCTTAAAGGGGTGATAGCAGCACCTAGGACTAGGGATACTCTTTAGTGGATTACTGGAGGGTTTTGTGAGTTCACTTTCAGGGCCTTCATAGCAACTGCTGGCAGGGCCTGGGCCCTCCCCTCTACTACCCTGCTTTCAACACCTCAGATCCCTCTGGGACTCACAAGGAGGAATCGAAGGAGCAGCCCTGCCACTGATCCTGGCAGGGTGTCTCAGTGGTGATAGCACTTTCTGGGACTACTTGTTGGCTTTGGTCCTCTGCCAGGATCCTTACCCTTTAACCAGGTCCTTCACCTCCCTGACATACCCTGGGAGAAACTGAGTGCCACTTACTAAGTCAGTATGTCAGGTCCTCCAGGTCTGAAAGTAGGCATGGAGTCAAGGCTACCCCTTCTTTCTGGGAAGAGTCACCTCATCATAACCCAGTGTCCTCATCCTGACTCCTATTAGGGAAGAAGTCTCCTGACTTTGCTGACTAGGCTTCCCCCATTAGTCCAAGGACTTCACCTCCCCAAGACTGCCTATCATAAGGAAAAAAAAATGAGGGACCCCCGTAATCTGTTATCGCTGACCTGGGCTTCCCAGGTTCTGTAGCAGAGAGTGGACTTTGTACAGCTTCTTCTCTTATTGTTTCATGGAGGATTAACTCCTTCTTTCCTTTCAAAGGACTTTTATCTTGACTCTTACCAGGTTCTGGGATTCATCTGTCTGTTGAATCGGGGCGTAAACTTACTTTATGGTCAACCGAGAGCCTCCACATTGGAGTCAAGGGTTACCTGAACTGGCCAGATTTGTCCTGGGCTCTCAGGGCTAATGGCATCAGCAGGGCTCAGTGCTGTCCTTTCTATTTTGGGTCGAGTAGTCCCCAGTACCTCAGTCATCTCTTCCTCTTGATACTGCACTATTGTTGGGACTCAACCCTCTGCTGACCTAAGGCCACCCTTCTCAGAGCAAAGGCCATCCCTTCCTGAGACCTCAGAGTTCCAAAGTAAGAGTGAGCCACACCCCTTGTAGGCTCTTTCAAGAATACTAGGACAGGTCAAGGCAGTGGAAGGTACCTAACCCCAAATTTCTCCTTTTGGTGATCCTTTACTTTCATTGCTCACTCAGGTTTGTCACTTTGCTTCCAGGTATGACATCTGATTCCTCCCTCTACTAACTTGAGTCAGCCTGAAAGCAAGGTTGGGCTTTATGGCTCACAACAAACACTAAGGCCCTCAGATCCATAAACGCCAGTCAGGGCACTACAGATCTCTCTACCCATGTCAGGGGTCTCTCAGAGCCGAGAACAGTGGCAAATGGTGGGAGGCCCCTCTTTGCAGGAACGCCCCTTCATTAGCACTAAGGCCCGTGCCTCATCTCCGCTTAGGGTCTAGGCCGCCTCCACTTTCAGAACTGGGAGAGCTTCATTGGACCAAGGCCCTCCCTTAGCAACAGTTTCCAGGCCCAAGTCAGTCAGGTATCACTAAAGCTTGAAAGAGGGTGGTACTTCGCAAGATCTCCCCAATTCCATGTCAGATCGTCCTCTCAATCCACATTCAGGGTCTTACCTGGATTCCTGACGAGTCCTGGAACTCAGCACTCCTCCGATGATGAAAGACGCGTTCTGTTAGAACAGAAGCCACGCCGTTGTGGCACTGCCTAGATGGACATCCGGCCACGTGACATCTGACTGTGCCTGCTCGGGATCCTCTGAGGGCCGAGGCCTGAGGGCCAACATTAGGGTCAGGGGTCATGGCACTCTTTTCTTCCGGGGTTAATTGTCTGCTCAGTCCACATTCAGGGTCCTCACCTGGACTGCGGTTCAGTCCTGAGACTCCACCCTCTTTTGGTGATGAGCAATCGCAGCTCCCCCGTCAGAAGCCACCGCTTCCTGGCTCTTCCTAAAAGAAATTCAGGACAGGGCACATTCAGCCAAAGTTGCAAGGGCTGTCAAAAGGCTGAGGCTGCTGGGGAGAGGGGGACTTGGAGGACCGACAATAAGAGTTTGTGTCTTAGAAAATCATTGTTCTGGCTTGGGTGTTCCCTTAATCCTTATTCAGATTCCTCACCTTGATATGTACAAAAACCTTAGGTTCATGCCAACACATACCTGAGTCATAGGGTCAGAATCAGAAACAGAGTCCGCTAGCATGGTCAATACAGAGCATGCCACACACTACGCACTATACCTACCTGGGACCTCATGGGAGTGTCATATGGGTCACTGTAGCTGGGAGATTCTCTTTAGGGGCACGTGTGACCTATAATTCTCCCAGAGCTTCCCAGGACTAAGAACAGAGTCTATGCTGTCTTCTGCTCCTTCTGTTCATGGGGTTCCCACTCATAATATTCAAGATCCTCACCTTGACACCTCGGAGGGCCTGGGTCTCCTCCTGCCCCTAGGAACCCGGCATGGGCCCACAGGACCTGATACCCTCCAAGCAGAAATGAGAGGACTCTACCTGCTGACATCTCTGCCCACTGGGCCTCCCCAGGGCTCATAGCAGGGGGCATTCTCTGGGCCCTCAATTTGGAGTGGGTTGTTCCCTCAATCTTCATTCAGAGTCATAGTCTTGAACTGGACTCGTCCTGAGATTCCACTCTCTGCTGGATCTGAGGCTGGTCCCCTCATTTAAAGGTCTTCACTGACCTGCGATGCCTGATGTATAAGTCAGAACTAGTCGTATCCATCCAGGAGTGTTATAGATCTCTCAGGGTTTGGACCGGGACTCTCGGGGACTCTATTCTTCTTGAGGGAGTCTGCCCTTCATCTTCATTCTGGGATATTATTTTAATTATAGAGACTCAGGGTTTTGCTCTGCTGATTCAATTGCTCTCCTTAGGCCAAGGTCTCAAGTCCCTGAGAGACCTAAAGAACAAGTGAGGAGTTGCTGAACCCGACGGCACTATCGGAGACTCTGTAGGTCTGTGAGCAAGCTGTGGTGGTCTTTGTCTGATCCCTAAATTCGGGTGTGTTTTTATGCTCTGTTCTCATTCATTGGGGTCATCTTCTTGGCTCCTCTTTGATTAAAGCTTTCCTGAGAAATGCCACATCCTTGCCAACTAGAGCAACTGTGTTACTGCAACCCTTGCAGAGATTGGGTTGCTGTCCCAGACCAACGAGAAGCCTGAGGTGGGGAAGCTGCAGTCAAAGATTCAAAGTACAACACAGATGGTGGGGTTTCAGAAATCCATGCTCATCTAATTCTTCTCTCCTTCTGTCACCCCTAGAGACACATGTAACCCTGATTCTTAAAGATCTATTTTCCACCAACAAGGGCTCTCCAGGCTGATTTTATGTGACCCAGATCTTTTCAGGTGATCTGGCCTTGCATTTGTCGACGATAATATTGTCACTGAATGTTGTCCTTTCCTTATTAACAAATCTCACTCACTTTGAGATTCATATAACACTGGTGGTAGAGTCCCCGTCAGCGTTCCAGGCACCACATTCATTTTGTAGCCTAACATACATTTCGTAATGCAGAGAAGAACAGTGAATTAAGAAACACAAAATCATCTTCTGGCTAGGAGGAGGGAGCAGTATGACTTCAAAACCTCCAAAGCGATTCTGAGCAGATACCTCATCAGCTCCATCATGCACTAGACTTGCAAACTCACACAGAACACATACTGCCAAACTCTCTGTGGCACAGGTTCTTCTTCTGTGAGGTGGGTTTGACAATCCCTGTCTCTGGAGCTGGTGTATTGTGTGCCAGCCATGTAAAGCCAAGTACCAAGGGCCAGGACCAATTGGTCTTTAAAGCAAGGAACTTATTACTGAGATTATTTGGACCCTTCACAACCCTACCCTTCTTTGGAGAATGTTTTCTGTGGTTTTCTGGAGGATGTATAAGAATATATGGTACTTTAGGATGCAGAAAACAAAATCAGAAATGTACTAACTGCAAAGAAAAGCTAAGTAAGATTTTAGTTTAATGCCATGTCGTCTAGTCAATTCCAACAAAATGCAACCATGTGCATTTCAGATTTAAACTACCCTATAGAACTTCCTTAGCTACAGTCTTTTCAGAAAGTTTGTCAGCTCTTTGTTCTGTGGTACCACTGGAAGGGTTTACACAGCCAGCCTTCTCGTTAGCAGTGAAGGACAAAGCAATTTGCACTAATGAGGGAGTGTCCAAATTATCTAGTGCTCTTGTAACTGATAGACCACAAGAGGGTGGCTTTAACAAAGAGAATTCCTTTTGTTGCAGTTTGGGAGGTTAGAATAGGAATTCAGGATCCTGACATTTGGTGACAACTTTCTTTACTACCCATGGGGGAAAGTCCTTCCCTTTCTTCAGCTTCTGATTCCTTGTTCCTTGGAGATTTCATGGGACATGGCACCTATCTTCCCCTGTGTGTGCTTACTCAGCTGGCTCAATTTGCTCCTTTATCTTTGCAAGAAGACTGACTTAAAAAAAAGAAAAAAAAAAAACTTCTAGTAATATTCTGAATCATAGGGATTCAAAGAAGATAGTAGAATTGTCCCATAGCATTTCCAATCCGTAAATCCTTACAGAAGGTGACTATCACAGCTTTCTCCCATGGCAGCAGGTGCAGTGACATAAGACACCCCTTACGCTAAATTTTCTATAATGTGAAAAGACATGTTCTGAAAGGGAACCACACAGCCACAGGTATATAGTTAGCTTTTACATCCTGCTTTTGGGTCAGGAGAAGATGAATCCATATAAGGAACTGTATTTTTGAATGTGGGTGTGGTGTATATTTCCCCCGATGCATGCAACCCAACGTTGCTAGATTTGTATTCATGGAGCACCCGTTCACTCTCCCAGCTTCTCTTCCACCTAAGTTACCCTACCTTTCATTCACAACGCCACCAACAGAAGTCAAGATTTCACTTGGTGTTTGCATGATGACACCCAAATTGACCGAATTCAAATGTCCTTTTGATGGAGTGCAAACCCTGGTGGCATAGTTGGTTATTTTCCTCAGCTGGTAACTGAAATTTCAGCAGTTCAAATCCAGCAGGCACTCCATATAAACTCTAGAGGCCAATTCTACTCTATTCAATTGTGTCACTTTGCTTCAGGATTGAGTAGATGGTAATGGGTTGTTTTGAGTCCTAGCAAAGGGAAATGCTAATGCCATAGTGGATAACTGCTGTGGCTGCTAACCTAGAGGTCGACAGTTTGAATCTCCCAGATGCCTCTTGGAAACTCTTATGAGGCAGTACTACTCTGTCCTATAAGTTTACTACGAGTTCAAATCTACTGGGCATATACGGCTTAATCTAACGAAGCGAAAGGTTTCATTAATTTAGTCACTAGCGGTTACTAAATGTGAGATATGTATATTCCAGCCAAGTGCTGTCAAGTCGAATCCGACCACATTTCTATATATTTAACAGCTGTGTGTTTCATTGTAAGTATTGTCTTAATGAATATGTGGCTATATGGAAAATTTAAAGTCTTACCTGCTGCATGATTTTGGTTTGTCATTCATTTTCTTTGTATTTTCACTCTTACCGTCAGTAAAATGTTACAACTAACCCTCTCAGTACACATATGTGCCCCCATGGGGCAGGTAAGAAGAGATGGGAAGACAAGTTAGCAGTTATTACATGACAATTAAGATGTGTCCTAACAAAGAGATGATTGTGGCTCAGGTAGTTTAGTCAGTCTGATTTCCCAGACTCTTTGTAGCTCTAAGGTGCTACTTCTTATGGAATGGGACCTGAGGGTAACCCCCACCTCATTCTCTAGAACATCTGTCTGCTATTTGGCTACAAGTGTATGAGATGAAAGAGCAAGAAGATAGGAAATGCGTTGGAAAAGTAACAACAGCAACTACTTACATATTGAGGACCCATGCCATGCTTGGAAGCATGCCGTGTGCCTTGTCGTACTCAGCTCTAGATGTCAGCTTTAGGAACTGGATTACACAGGCAAAGAAACTTAGGCTCATAAAAAATGAAGAAGCTTTTGTTATTCCTTCGTTTAATTTTTTTTAATTTTTCATTTAATATATCTGAGTGAAAATGTACATTCCCGTGTAAATTTACATACCCACCTATAGGCAGCTTCCACTGCTCTCCCTGCCCAGTGACCGCACACTATTCCTCTCTGCTCCATGCATGTCTCATTCTCCCAACAGTCTCGTTTTTCCCTCCTCTCCACCCAGTCTCATTTCTCCAGCCAGAGGTCAGCAGGATGACATCCTATAGATGTATAGAACCATAAAGTGCATCCAATATATGGTCACTGCATTGCCAAGTCCAATCCATTCCTGTCCGAAGCATGGACCTTTGTTATGATTTATGGTCAAGGGCAGCATCAGGGTAAGGGGCCATGCTCCCAGGGGAACCCCGAAACCACTGGACCATCAATTGAGGCCTTTTAGTGGAGATCTCATGGTGCACCCCTTGTTATTCTTGTGTTGCCAGTGAGACTCAACTTTGTGAGCTCCATCCTGGCTATCCCTGGTGGTAGCCAGGCACCATCCAGTTCTTCCGGTCCCAAGTCGATGTAGGCAACCACTGAGGTGGGTCTCTTTGTCTTCTGGCTTTTCTTTCGCCCATGTCATTTTGGTCCTCGGTGAGCATCCATTCCTGCTGAGTTGGGACCATTTACTGTGCCCTCGGATGGCAGCTTGGCAGCTTTTAAGACCCCAGACACCACTCACCAACGTGGGATGCAGAGAGCCCTCTTAGCAAAACGCTAGTTGTGCCAATTGGCCTCGCTTTTGCCTAAGAGCATGGTCCCCCTCCCCCTGCACCAGCTACTCTATCCTTGCAATATTGGGTTAAGATGGAAGGAGTACTCATGTTATGTTTAAGTCCACTTAATGTTGTTCTTGTTTCTAATGTGTGCTATATCTGGTTTCACCCAACCAGATACCTAGCAAATATCTAATCTAAACCCTCCCCCCTCCCTCCCTCCCTCTCCTCCTTTGCAGCTGTCAAAGAGTCTTCTATACACAAGTCTGTTTTTGAGATCTTATTGTAGAGGTCTCATACAATATTTGCCCTTTTGTTGCTGACTACTTTCACTCAACATAATGTCTTCCAGTTGAAACCAGGTCATGAGATGTTTCCTGAAGTCATCGTTGTTCTTTATCATTGCGTAGTGCTCCATTGAGTATATATACCATAGTTTACCTAGCCATTCTTCTGTTGTTGGGCATCTGGGTTGATTCCATCTTTTTGCTATCGTGGACTGTGCTGCGGTAAACATTCTGGTGCATGTGTCCGTTGGTGTGAAAGGCCTTGATTCTGTAGGATATATTCCAAGTAGTGGAATTACTGGGTCAAATGGTATATCTATCTCCATTTTTTTAAGGAAGCGCCAGATTGCTTTCCAAAGAGGCTGGACCATTTTGCAACCCCACTAACAGTGTAGGAGGGTTCCACTTTCTCCACAGCCTCTCCAGCATTTGTTGTTTTGTGTTTTTTGGATCATGGCCAACCTTGTTGGAGTGAGATGGTATCTCATTGTCGTCTTGATTTGAATTTCTTTAATAACTAAAGATCGTGAACATGTCTGCATGTGTTTTTTGGCTGCCTGGATCTCTTCTTCAGTAAAATGTCTGTCCATCTCCTTTGCCCATCACTTAATTAGATGGTTTATCTTCTTCTTGTTGATATTTTGTAGTATCTTACAGATTATGGAAATCAGGCATCGGTCTGACATAAAGATTCCAAATATTTTTTCCCATTTTGTAGGTGTTCTTTTAATTCTATTAATAAAGTCTTCAGATGATCAAAAGTGTTTAATTCTTAATAGATCCCATTTATCTATTTTCTCTTCTGATGATTGTGGTTTGTTTGACAGATTTTGGAGTCTGTCCATATAGTGTATTAAAACTTCCATTGTTGTTCCTACCTTTTCTTGGATAAGCATTATCGTTTTAGATTTGATATTTAGGACTTTTATCCAGTTGGAGTTGGTTTTTGTATAAGGTGTAAGATATGGATCTTGTTTCAGTTTCTTACAGATGGATATCCAATTTTGCCGGCACCATTTGTTGAAGATACTGTTTTTACCCCAGCTTAATGTCTTAGGGCCTTTGTCGAATATCAATTGTTCATAGGCAGATGGTGTCATCTCTGGGGTCTCAGTTCTGTTCCACTGATTGATCTGTCTGTTCTTATACCAGTACCAGGATGTTTTGACCACTGTGGCAGTGTAATATGTTCTAAAGTCAGGTAATGAGAGGCCTCCCAGTGTGTTCTTCTTTAGTAGTACCTTGCTTAACCGGGACTTCTTCCTTTTCCAAACAAAATTGGTGATTTGTTTCTCCATCTCATTAAAAATTATGCTGGAACTTGTATTGGGATTGCACGATATAAGTAGGTTGCTTTGGGTAAAATAGACATTTTCACAATGTTAAGTCTTCCTATCCATGAGCATGGTAGGTTTTTCCATTTATCTAAGTCTCTCTTAGTTTCTTGTAGTAAGGGCTTGTAGTTCTCTTTGTAAAGGTCTGTTGTTTCTCTGGTTAGATTAATTCCTAGGTACTTCATCTTCTTAGGGGCTATGATAAATGGTACTGATTTGATAATTTCTTGCTTAACAGTCTCGTTGGTATAAAGGAATCCTACTGATTTACTTATGTTTATCTTGTATCCTGAGACTTTACTGAACTCTTCTATCAGTTTCAGTACTTTACGTATAGATTCCTTGGGATTCTCTGCATATACAATTGCATCATCTGCAAACAGGGAGATTTTAACTTCCTCTTTGCCGATGCAGATGCTCTTTATTTCTTGGTCTTGTCTAATTGCTCTGGCTAAAACTTCTAGCACAATGTTGAATAGAAGAGGTGAGAGTGGGGATTCTTGTCTAGTTCCTGATCTCGAGGGAAAGTCTTTCAGTCTCTCTCCATTCACGATGACTTGGGCAATTGGCTTTGTATAAATGGCCCTTATTGTGTTGAGGAATTTGCCGTCTATGCCCATTTTGCTAAGAGTTTTTAGCAGGAATGGGTGTTGGACTTTATCAAATGCCCTTTCTGCATCAATGGACAAAATCAGGTGATCCTTGTCTTTTGTGTTATTTATGTCGTTAATCACATTAATTGTTTTCCTGATGTTGAACCAGCCTTGTATCCCTGGTATGAATCCAACTTGGTCATGATGGATTATTTTCTTGATACGTTGTTGTATTCTATTGGCAAGAATTGTGTTGAAGATTTTTGCATCTAGATTCATGAGTGATATCGGTCTGTAGTTCTCTTTTTTATTGGGTCTTTCCCTGGCTTAGGTATCAGGGTTATGCTGGCTTCATAGAATGAGTTTGGGAGTACTCCATCCATTTATATACTGTGAAATAGTTTCAGTGGTATTGGACATAACTCTTCTCTAAATGCTTGGTAGAATTCTGCAGTGAAGCCATCTGGACCCGGACTTTTTTTGGTTGGCAGTGTTTTGATGACCTTTTCAATCTCTTCCTTTGTAATGGATTTATTAAGTTGTTCTGCTTCACATTGTGATAATTTGGGTAGGTGGTATGAGTCAAGGAATTTGTACATTTCCCCTAGGTTTTCAAATTTGTTAGAGTACAGCCTTTCATAGTATTCTGTTATGATATTTTTGATTTCTGTTGCATCTGTGGTTACAGTTCCCCTCTCATTTCTAATTTGGGTTATTTGTTTCCTTTCCTGCTTTTCTTTAGTAAGTTTAGCCAATGGTTTGTCAATTTTGTTGGTCTTCTCAAAAAACCAGCTTTTCATCTTTTCAATTTTTTCAATTGTTTTTCTATTCTCTAATTCATTTAGCTCTGCTCTAATCTTTATGATCTTGTTTCTTGTGGTGCCTGAGGGATTCCTCTGTTGTTCTCGTTCTACTTGTTCAAGCTGTAGGGTTAGTTCCTTGATTTGGTTTCTTTCTTCCTTCCAGATGTGTGCATTTGTGGAGATAAAGAGACCCCTGAGCACTGCTTTGGCTGTATCCCATAGGTTCTGGTAGGAAGTGTTTTTCTTCTCATTGGAATCCATGAATTTCTTTAATTCATCCTTGATTTCCTCTATAACTCATGTTTTTTTTTGAGCAAGATGTTGTTCAGTTTCCAAGAGTTCCAACTCCTATCTATGTTTTTTCTGCTATTTATTTCAACTTTTATGGCTTTATGATCTGAGAAGATGCTTTGCAGTAATTCACTGGTATGTATTTTGTTGAGAATTGCATTAGGATCTATCACATGGTCAGTTCTGGAGAATGTTCCATGTGCACTGGAGAAGAAGGTGTAGTTGTCTGCTGATGGGGAGAAAGTTCTGTATATATCAATGAGGTTTAGTTGGTTAATTGTGGCAATGAGGTCTTCTGTATCTTTACTGAGTATTTTTCTAGATGATCTGTCTAGTATTGAGAGTGGAGTGTTGAAGTCTCCCACTATTACGGTGGAGTCATCTAACTCTTTTGAGTGTAGTCAGTGTTTCTTAGACGTATTTAGGTGCTCTGATATTAGGTGCATAAATATTTAATATAGTTAAGTCTTGCTTGTGTACTGAACCTTTCAGCAATAAATAGTGTCCATCTTTGTCCACGATGGTGGATTTTACATTAAAATTGATTTTGTCTGAGATTAGAATTGCCACCCCTGCTCTTCTTTGTTCATTGTTAGCTTGATATATATTCTTCCAACCTGTAATTTTCAGTTTGTTCCTATCTTTAGGTCTCAAGTGAGTTTCTTGTAGGCAACATATGGATGGATCATGTCTTTTGATCCAAGATGTCTCTCAATGTCTCTTTACTGGAGCATTCAGTCCATTCACATTCAGTGTAATTATTGATAGGTATGTGTTCACTGCTGCCATTGTGATGTGTTTATTTTTATGTTGATGTTTTCTCTGTTGTTCTCATTAGTCTGTTCTGGGATGTTCTTTTTTGTAAGGTGATTTTTCACCTTTTTCAGGGCTGCTTTTGTGGTTGTTGAGACTCCTGTGTTACATTTCTTGAAATGATATATCTTTGTTGTGCTTTATATCTGCCCCTATGATCCCCCTTAATAAACTATATATAAACCCAATTTTAATTACTATCAGTCTTGTCATTTTCCTCTCCATCTGGAAGGACTATAACAACTGTAGTACATCCCTCTTTTTAATATGATGACACCATAGTTTTCATGATGATCACTGGATTGCTTCTTTCCTTATCAAAGTTGTGATTGGCTTTGGAGCCTTCCCTAACTGAGTAGAGCTTTGAGTATTAAGCCAAGCCGAAAAGCCAAGTGCTGTCGAGTCGGATCCGACTCATGGAGTCATTCTAAAATATAAAGTTAGTGGTTTCGTTCTCCTAAGCCAGAGCCAAGAACTTCTTTCAATATTTCTTATAGTTTGGGTTTGGTTTTTACAAAGTCTCTGAGTTTCTGTTTATCTGGGAATGTCTTAATTTCATTTTCGTATTTGAAAGATAGTTTTGCAGGATATATAATTCTTGGTTGGAAGTTCTTCTCCTTCAAGGCTTTGAATGTGTCATGCCACTGTCTCCATGCCAGCATGGTTTCTGCTGAGAAATCTGAAGAGAGCCTACAGGGTTTCCCTCTGAATGTTAGCTTTGCTTTGAGTCTTGCTGCCTTTAAGAGTTGCTGCTTATGTTTCATTTTGTTGACCTTGATTATAATATGTCTTGGAGTCTTTCTTTTGAAATCTATATTGGGTGACATATGATATGCATCTGAGATGTCTATATTCTCTTCCTTCATGATTTCTGGGAAGTTTTCTTTCAGCATCTCAGCAACAATACTCTCTGTGTTCTCAGGTGTCTCACCCTGTTAGCCTGGCACCCTGTTAAGAGATTCCAATTAATCAAAGGTTGTTCCTCTTAATAGAGTCCCTCATGCTTCTTAATGTTTCTTCATTTTTCTTGTTTCTTTTTCTGATTTCTATTCATAGACGCTGGCATCAGTAGCTCTGTCTTCCAAGTCAGAAATTCTTTTTTCTATTTGTTCCATTCTGTTTTCTTGGCTTTGCATGGAAGTTTCTATGTCTTTGATTTTGTTCTTGATCTGTTGGATTTCAGAGTACTGGTGTTCCATCAGACCGAACAGCTTGCTTAATTTTTCATTTTGTTCTCCTGCATTTTGTATAAGATCTAGAAGGGCTCTATATATAATATATATAATAATATATATAATATATATAATAATATATATAATATATATAATAATATATAATATATATAATATTATATAATATATAACATAATATATATAATAATATATAATATATATAATATTATATAATATATAATATAATATATAATAATGTATAATATATAATAATATATATAATCATTTTGTATTCACTTCCTGATGCTTTCATAGTAGTTTCTTCATCTGGAAAACTCCTTGGTTGCTTTGTTTGGGAGACTTCTGAAGCCATGGCTGATTTCTTATGTGCCACAAGTGTCTGTTGCTTTTTGGTACCCATGTGAGTATGTAGAGGATGGAAGAGGTACTGTGAGGATGGATTGCAAATGTTTCTCTAGGCTGTCTTCAAATGTAAAGCAAAAGGTATCTGACCAGTTCACAAGTCAGTTAGGTTTTCAGGTGTAGAAGTCTCTCTTCTCAACTGGCAAAGTAAGTGCCACTGTATCCAACCCCAGATGATACAAACTAGTTTAGAATACAGCAATGCTACTGCCCTGTTGGCCTCTGCTGACAGGGCCTAGCCTTAGATGACACTGTGTGGAGTATTGCTTTTCTAACAGAAAAGTGCTCTCCTGTGGGCAGGCTCTGGCTCCCATGCTAAGAATTAGGTCCAGCTGCGGCTACCGTATCCAAGATGGTGCCCTCCACACAGGCAGCCAACAGAAGGGCTAAAGGTGCCGAGAGGTGGCGATTCCTCTGATTCTGTTGCAGGACCCCCAAAGCAGGTGGCACTAGGTAAATTACTGCCTTTCTGTCAGAGAAGCACTGTCCTGATTGCAGGCGCTGGCTCCCAGGCTAACAATGAGGTCCTGCTAGAATCTCTGTATCCAACATGTTGTCCTGCACACTGACTGCAAAACTCCGTACAAACCCCGCTGAGGCAGATATAAAACGACACGCTGAAAGTGGCTAGATTAACAGAGTCCCAAGCCTGGCTCTCAAAATATGGGAGTTTTGCCTGCCTGTCCCCACAGCAGCGTGTCTGAGTCTAGCCACTAGGCAAGACCATGCTCCGCCTGCCGGCCAAGACAGAGGAAAAAAAAGTCAAAATGGTGTGTTTACCTTCAGTCCGTGAGAGCCGGGGCTAGCCAGGAGCGGGAGTCAGCGTAAGAGAGGAAGTTTTTTGCTCAGTAGAATGAAGTCCAATGTAACAGCCCTGTGCCATGTCCTGAGGCTGATTAGGTGACCAGAAGGCTCCGTTTGATTATCAATTCAGGTCTTGGTTTCCAGAGGGATGTAAGGAGACGTGGGCTTAGTCCGCCATCTTGACTCCACCCTCCTTCGTTTAATTTATATTTTCTATTTTGAGACACTTGTGCAAAGTAATGAAAGGAGTAAGGATTTAGTCTGCAGAAGAGGTAGAGGATAGGGGTATCAGAAGATACCACTTTTTGACTAGAAATGGGGTAGATTCCTTGACAGTACATAAAGCTATTGATTTCATGTATTTCCAACAGCCCCTTTAAAGACTTTCGATTTTAGCCCTTTTCTTTTTTTGTAACATTACTTACAAGTTTGTTAATCGGAATGATGGTTACAAATTAATCCCAACTGTGAACTTGATATTAAAGTCAATTGAAGGAAAAAATTTGAACATGGAATTTATGCTAAGCACATTGTTCATGATAGTAACAGCTACATCTTAAGCATTTCATTGAAAAAGACCCTTCAAAAATATGGTCTCAGCTTAGGTCTTTCGTATAAGAGAAACAGCCACCCCTTGGAAACCCTATGGCACAGTCATACTTTCTTCTATAGGATTGCAATCCATAGGAATTGACCCACTGGCAAAGGGTTTGTTCTGGTATTGGTATATTGTTTTTGTCGAGTGGACAGTAAGTTGTCCCATTTATGTTTTCTTGCTACATGTCAACAAAATTTGATTTTATGTCCTTCAAACCTACACTCAACTTCATAGATTTCAGTCCTATTTTAATATTTTTATGCATATAAAACATTATAATCCTTAATCTAGCAACAATTTGTTGGCAATACAGTTTGAGTGTGTAGTGTGTTGGGAGCTGAGAATAAAGCAGTGCAGAAAATATGGTCAGCCTCTGCCTTAATGGAGCTCCTTTTCTGGTGGAAGAAACAGGCATCAGTCCAACAGACATAAATCTGATTGCATATTTTTAAAGGCTAAAGACAGGCAGATGAAATAAGAGGATACAGTCTCACACAGTGTGTTTGGAAAGGTTGTCCTGAAAAATTAGTATGTGAATCTGGAAAAAGTCTGAATGCGAATTCAGTTGACAAGGGTGGGGCGAGGTTTGCACACCATTCCTCAGAGGAACTGCCTGTGCAAAGGCCTGACTGAACAATAAGCCTGGTGCACGCTGCCGACGGGGAGAAGACCACTTTGGCATGAGTGTAAATAAAGGAAAACAGGGATAGTATAGTAAGGCCAGATGCAAAATGAAACTGCTGACGGCTTTAACAGCGGAGGGTGTCTCAGTCCGCTGGTATTGCTCTAACAGAAAATACCATGAGTGGATCATTTCATGAAGAGGACCTTTATTTGTCCAAGTCCAGTAAGCCACAAATCCGTTTACAACATGCAAATCTATTCAGTAGGAGAAATCATCACAGTCTGCTAGGCCAAGAGTCCAAATTCACTGAGAGCATCTCAGCACAGGATCCTCAGGTCCGAAGGACGTGCTCTGCTCTCGGTGCTGCTCTCTTGTTGGTATGAGGTTCCCAGCTTCCTCTGTTCACTTCTCTCATATCCCACAGGCTTGTAGCTTGAGTCCTGCCTCACTGACACAACTGCAGCCTATTCTCCATTACCAATATTACAGAGGCAGGATTCACAAAACATGGGAGGATTCACAACACATGGGACTCCTAGCCAAGTCAAATCAATGCATATATTTTTGGGTGGACACAGTTGGATCCATGACAGAGGGTAACCTAATGAGACATGCATTTTGAAAAAGGCCCCTGTGGCTGCAATGAGGAAAACATGTTTAAGAGAAGAAAGAAAAAATATGCAGAAGAGAAGAAAGAGTTGTTATCTAATCGATCCTACTCACAGAGCACTATAAATGAATGAACTGCCTGGCGTCAAGGGAAACTCACCAGCATTTCCAGAGACCTTATCAGAAGATGCATAAATATAAATAGACTAGAAAGCCATATATACTTGTAGACTTTCAGGGCTTATGTGCTAGTTTAGGAGTTCCTGGTTTGTGCAAATGGTCAAGCTACTCAGCTGCTAATGAAAAGGTTGTTGGTTTAAATCCACTGCAAGTTGCCTCAGAGGAAAGACCTGCCTGTCTTCTTCGGAAAAGAGACAGCCATGGAAATTCGATGGAGCGCAGTTCTTCTTCTGTGACACTTGGTGTGACCATGATTTGAAAGTGACGAAGGGATAATTGGTTTTGTCCCCAAGGGTCGCCATGAGTCGGATCCGACTCGACGGCACTTGGCTCTGGGCTTGGCTTTATATGCTAGTTTGGATATGGGTGGGGTGAGAGGGAACACTGCCAGAGATGTCAGCTTTACCCACCTGCAGAATTCCCAAGCTCAACAGGTGAGGCAAACTATACTCTTATTAGACTTCATTGTCCAAAGAGAGAAAAGCTGCTGATTTTCTTATGAAGACTGCTTTTGGCAGCTGAATGTGTTCTTTCTGCTTCATGAAGATTACTCATTTGCCAGTAAAGGTACTGAATTTGAGTGGGTGAGAGCATGGAGAACTGAGTGGGCCACATCATGAGAACAAGACAGGCCTCAGGGTTGACACTTAGGGAGACAGCTTCTATCCATCACTGGTCCCCCTCTGAAGAATTAATAAAGTGCATTCAAGTCACAAACGTTTTATGGCACATTGGTCTCAGTACACATAAAACCTTTTGATCCTTTTCTCTTTCTGGTAAAAAAAAAAACATGTAATGTAACATGATAATAAAATGGATTATGAAGTATATATTCCTAATATAGGTATGGAAATGGAAGTGGAATAGTGGTTAAGTGCTACAGCTGCTAACCAAAAAGTCAGCAGTTCGTTTCTTCCAGGTAGTCCTTCTAAATTCTGTGGGGAAATTCTACCCTGTCCTACAGGGTGGCTATGAGGCCGAATTGACTCAATGTCGGTAGGTATTTCAATGGAAGTAAGTTTATAAAACCAAACACCCACTTTTTCTCATGGCAACCACACCTGTTTCAAAGTGGGACTACTCCATATGGTTTTCTTGGCTGTAATCTTTTATGGGAGCAGATTACCAGCCCTTTCTTTCTTAGCATGGGTGAGTGTGTGCAAAACACCAACTTTTAGGTTATCAGCTGACCAAAGACTGCCTCGTGTCACCCAGGAATTCTGATATGCTTCCAATCTTCCTCAAATTTACTTGCTGGATGAGTGAATGACATGTTGTCTATGGATATAGGTAATCCAAGATTACAATATATTCAAATTCTGATTAACTGCACTTACTGCTGTCCTAATTTTTATGGTATGTGAATTTATACACATATGTATGTATTACTATGTATCTGTAAGTTTATGTTTCCAACTCAGAAAGATGAAGATTAGAATTATAAAGATACTGGTAATACGAGGTCTGACAATTACGTCGGTGAAATAGAAAATGTGATAGGTACCTCATTGCTGAATATCACTAAGGTGCTCTTCAAAGTACTCCCCTTGGGAAGCTACTATGCACTGATGTCAGTGCCTAGTCCAACCTTCAAAGCAATTTCGGAGCTCTTTTCCTGTAATGGCCATCAAAGCTGTTGTTACCAATGACTGACAATTACACCTACATGAAATCGTCCTAGAAAAAGTGCTTTGAAGGGTGGACTAGGCACTGGGGTTGGTGCATAGCTTCTCAAGGGGAGTACTTCAAAGGTGATCATAGTGATATTCAGCAATGAAGTGTGGAGCAGTTTTTCTAGGATGAGTTCTCAAACCTAATTGGCAATCCTTGATAAAACAGCAGCTCTAATGTCCATTTCAGAAAAAGAGTTCCAAACTTACTTTGAAGGGTGGACTAGTCACTGGCATCAGTGCACAGCTTCCCAAGGGAAGTACTTTGAAGGTTAGCATGGTACTATTCAGCAGTGAAGTATATAGCACCTTTTCATTCATTTTTTTAAAAATATATTTAATTGTGAATTAAGAACAATTTTACAGTCTATATAATGTTGCCATATAACACCCAGAAATTTCACTGCTATTCTATTCTAGCTGCCCTCCCCTACCCCTCCATGTAACGGCACACTTCCCCTTTTGTGTGGCACTTCCCATGACCTTTTGACCAAGTTCTGGCCCTCCTCACCCAGTCAACTCAGATCCAGCAAAAAGCTTCTGAGACAACCACGTGCATCTGTTGAAGGGTTTGTTCACCTCCAGTATCACTTTGTGTTTTCTATAGTCCAGGTCAGGCTTGGCAGGTCAGTCTTTGTCTGGGAAGCTGGTCCCTGTGCTGGATGCGGTTTGGGGTTAGAGGGTCTGGGGACCATCAAATGTGGTCTTTTGGTAGAGTTCTAGCTCTAACCTCCACTCCATCACTCACTGTGTCCCGAACTTCATTCCATGTACACGATCTGGGCTGTCACTACTGATGGCCAGGTACCATCTAGTTCTTTGGGTCCCATGCTGGACCAGGCTATGGCTCATATGGGCCCTTCCATTTGGTAGGCTCATATTTTTCTCCTGTCCTCCGTGTCCACCATTTACCTCAGGTCCACGTGGCTTAGGGCCGTTTGGTGCTATGTAGATGGCAGTTTGCTAGCTTTTAAAACCCCAATCACCAGCCATAAACTTTTGTTTACATGGTTGATTACATTAATTGTTTTCCTAATGCTGAACCATCCTTGCATCGCTGGTATGAATCCTGCTTGGTCATGATAATCTTTTGTTTGTTTGTTTGTTTGTTTTTTGATGTGATGTTGAATTCTGTTAGCTCAGATTTTGTTATGGATATTTGCATCTAAGTTCATGTGACATAATTGGTCTATAATTTCCTCTTTTGTGCTGTCTTGGTTTTGGTACCAAGATTATAACAGCTTCATAGAATGAATTTGGGAGTATTCCATCCTTTTCTATGCTTTGGAATATCTTTAGAAGTAATGGCGTTAACTCTTAACGTTTGATAGAATTCTACAGTGAAGCCGTCAGAGCCAGGACTTTTTATGGATGGAAGGTTTTTAATAGCTTTTTCCATCTCTTCTTTGGTAATGTGTTCACTTAGTTGTTCTGTCTCTGATTTTGCTACTTTACATAGGTGGTGTTTTTCTAGAAAACTGTCCATTTCCTTGAGGTGTTCAAATGTATTAGAGTATAATTTTTTTTGGAGTATTCTCCTATGATTCTTTTCATTTCAGCAGGGTCCTGTTGGTGTGATGAACAGGAGACGCCACTTGCTGGTGTGATTAACACGGGACACCATTTGCTGTGTGATATATGTGTGAAGCTGAGGTTAAAAAAGTCACCCTGACAACAAACTTTTCATTTGCTCTGGGCAGAAAAGAGGCAGTCTCCAGCAAGTAGAGACTGATACTAGTTTGTTTCACCCACCAGCTTTTTTTGAACAAAGTAAACAAGTTTTCTGTTGGGAAAATAGGAAAAGGCATCTTATCAGTGTTCCTTACTCGAGAAGAAGAAGCGGCAATCCCAGGAAGGCAGATGAGAAAGTCCTTGAACTAGTCTCAGGGAATGCTCTTTGCAGCACGTACTGTTTTTCAGTACACTGAGATAACGTTGTCACGAGAGCTTTTACCAGGCTTTTGCTGTTCTCAAGACAAGTCCCTATCCTCACAAAGACCAGGTTACGGTAATTAGGATTTTAGATTCTTTCCAAATATGCATATCCCTACACCATCCCATCTTTTATTCAGATTGTTTGTTTCGTTTCTTCTCCAGGTTTTCTTTTGTCAGTTTGCCAATGGCTTATCAATTTTGTTGATCTCCAAAAAAAAAAAAAACAGCTTTGGGACTTGTCTGTGCTTTCAATCATTTCTCTGTTTTCTATCTCATTTATTCCTGCTTTCATTTCAATGATTTGTTTTCTTCTGGGGCCCAATAGGTTCTTTTGGTGAGATCTTTCTATTTGTTCAAGTTGAAGAGTTTGATTTCTGCTCTTTCTTCTCTTTGGATGTGTGCCTTTAGTGAGGTGAATTGACCTCTGAGTACTGCTTTTGCTGTGTCCCCTAGATTTTCGTAGGATGTATCTTCATTCTCATTTGATTCTATGAAATTCTTTTGCTCCTTGATTTCTTCTATTACCCAGTAGTTCTTGAGCAAAATGCTATTCATTTTCCATGCTTTTGATTCTATTTGCGTCTTTTTTTTTCTGTTATTGATTTCTAGTTTTATTGCTTTGTGGTCTGAGAAGAAGCTTTGTATTAATTTTGTCCAGTATTGCTCTGTGGCCTAATATGTGGTCAATTCTGGACAACACTCCATGTGTACTGGAAAAGACAGTATACTTGGCTGCTGTTGGATGAAGTGTTCTCACTATTCCTGTGAGGTCCGCTTGGTTAATTGTGACGATTAGATCTTCCGTGTGTTTACTAAGCTTTTTGTGGTATGTTCTGTACTTTACTGAGAGTGGTGTGTTGAAGTCTCCTACTGTTATTGTGGATCTGTCTGTTTCTCTTTTCAGTGCCAACAGTATTTGTCTTAGGTATTTCGGAGCCTTGTCATTGGGTGCATAGATATTCAGTATGGCTTTGTCTTTCTACTGTATTGAGGCTTTGCACTGAGCCATTAGATAGTGACTCTCTTTATCCAGTATGGTGGGTTTAACTTTCAAGTCTGTTTTGTCAAAGATTAGTATTCCTACTCTTGTTCTTTTTTGAATATTATTAGTCTGATATATTTTTTTCCAACCTTTCTGTTGTGTTTTTTTGTTTGTTTGTTTGTTTTTTGGTGTCTTTGAGTCTAAGGTGTGCTTCCTGTAAGCAGCATAAAGATGGGTCACGCCTTTTTATCAAATCTGCTACTCTCCTTCCCTTTATTGGTGCACTCAGTGTAATTATTGATGTATGTGCTGTTAGCGTTATCATTTTGATGGTGTTTTTTGGGTGCTGTGGACAGTTTTTCTGTTGCATTCCATTTTCTGTGCTGAGTTTTTTTGCTTTGTCTGTTTTAATGTTGTGGCTTTCAGTGTTCATTTTCTTGATATTGTTGTGATTTCGTGTGTTGCTTTTTAAAGTGTAGAATTCTAGGTTTCTTTTGTGGTTACTCCCTTAGTCCCCTTTATTAATCTAAAAGAAAACCAAGCTTCAGTATCTGTGTATCTCCTTGACTTTCTCCGCATCTGAAAAGTCTATGTGTATATATTTCATGACCCTCTTTTTCATATAATGTTGTTGTTGATTATATCCAGAGATCTCTGAACTTCTATTTTGGGGTATTTGGTTTTCATTATTGTTTTTGTATTTCCTTTTCTGATGGAATCTAGATGTAGTATCGAGTGTTGAATGTTTAAGTATGTATCTAATGTTATTAATTTTTCTAATGGAAGAACTTCCTTTAACATTACCTGAAGTTTGGGTTTGGTTCTTACCTGTTGTCTGAATTTTGTTTATCTGTGACAGTTGAAATTTTGCCTTCATATTTGAGGACAGTTTTGCAGGATATGTTATTCTCAGCTGGCAATTTTTTTCCGTTGGGCCCTTGTATATGTTATCCCATTGTATTCTGTCCAGGATCACTTCACTGAGTAGTCTGAACTCAATCTTAATAATTTTCCTTTGCAAATTATTGTTTCCTTAATTCTGGCTTCCCTCAGAAGTCTCTCTTTGTCACTAATTCTATTCAGCTCGATCATGATATGCCTTAGTGTATTTCTTTTGGGATATATCTTCAGTGGGGTTCAATCAGCATCCCGAATGGAGATCTACTCATCATTCGGGATATCGGAGAAGTATTCTGTTAGCAGGCCATCAAAAATTCTCTCTGTATTTTCAGCTATCCCACCTTGTGTCTTGTACTCTAATCATTTGATATTGTTCCTCTTGATAGAGTCCCATACCACCCTTAGCAATTCGTCATTCATTTTGAGTCTTTTATCTGATTTTTCCTGATGCATGCTGGTGGCATTTATTTTGTCATCAAGTTCACTAACTGTTTTCCATTTGCTCAGTCCTGCTCCTTTGCCTTTTATTCAGTTATCGTATTCAGCAATTTCATTGTTAATCTGTCAAATTTCAGAGTGTTGATGCTCAAGCATTTCTTGTAGCTTATTTAGTCGTTGAGTGTGCTCTCCTGCATTTTGCCTGATCTGTCTCCTGATACCGTGCACAGCTCTGTACATCAGTCTTTTGCATTCTGTCTCAGATACTTGCAGGAACTCTTCATTTGGGAAATCTGTTGATGCTTTATTTTTGGAGTTTTTGGAAGCCACAGTAGTCTGCTTCTTCAAGTGTTAGAAAGTGATTGTTGTTTCCAAGTCATCCAGAAGCTGTTGCGAGGAAAGATGCTAAATAGTTTGGTTGGCTGACCGATGTCTCTCTTATTGCTGGGCCATAGTTTCTCAGTACAGTTTGATTATTTTCTGTTCCTTGATATTACTGTCTCACACTGTGTCACTGCCGGCCCAGTTCCAAGGTAGGGCAGTCACGCCTGCTTTCAGCAGCACCACCGCTGCTTCTGCAGCTGGGCTAGGAGGTCGCTAGCACACGCACTGTGCTTTCACAGCCACCCATAGGGGGCAGGACACAGGCACCCCTGCTGTAGCTGTGTCTGGGTCGGGTTGATCCCTGCTAGAGCCTCAGCCTGGTCTCTCAGGTGTGGGGGTAGAGGGAAGTGTTTCATGCATGCCTTTTTTCCCAAGACAGAGCCGAAACTGCTGCTGCTGTTTATGTTGTCTCAGGGCTGGTCAGGGAACTCTAGGAGCTTCCATGGGGGTTCTCCTGCTGGGGAGGCGTTGTGCATCTCTTATCCCCAGTTCCTGGGCCACACAGGTCCTGCTTGTCACTGCATATTCTGCCTCTGGGTGGAGCCTCAGTCACAGCTGTGCTTCACAGCTACGGGAGGGGTGGTGCATGCCCTCGTCACCTCTCCAGGGTCCTGCAATCCCTCCATGTCAGTGGCACTGCCACCCCAGGGCTTCCACATTCAAAACAGCCTTTTTCTCCAGGCTGCATCTCTCAAGCATCTTCCTAGGTTCCCTTCTGTCATCTCCCAATACAGAGGAAGCTAAGCTTCCTTGTCCTGGGCCACTCAAGGGCCTTCAGCGCCACTGGGTCCTAATGCCCTTTTGTTGCTGGCCTGTTCTTAAGCCCTTCCGACGTGTGTAGAAGTCTTCTCACCCGGACTGCTTTCTTTAGGAGGGTGTGGATGACCTTTGCCCTCAGACTGGGTAGCTCTCTCAGTCCAGCACTGTGAATTTGTTTTGGTAGGGGAGTTGTGCTGTGCTCACTTCACCTTCCATGCTGGGGTCTCTTTGTCTGGAGCCTCGTGGTTTCCTAAGTGATAGTTTTGTGCTCCTACAACCTTCCTGTCACCCAGTCCATTCTTGTGTATTTCTACCAGGTGATCTTGCCTCCTGGAGTGCCCAGTTTGGTTGGATTAATTCATTCTGCTTGTCTTTGTTTTTAGAGGGTTCAGCAGGGTCACGTGGCTACACTGCCATCTTAACTCGGCTCCCCCACCTGTAGCACTTTCTCTAGAATGAGTCCAGGAATTTAATTGTCTGTCCACATAAAAGGCAATAGCAATGAAAAACTAGATATAAAATGAGATATGCAATTTAGGTTTGTCTTAGTCGGCTGGTACTGCTCCAACAGAAAATACAAGTGGAAGGCTTCACAAGGAGAAGCTTTTATTGTCACAGTCTGGTAAACCACAAACCCTTTAACAAGTTACAAGTCCATTCAAAATGAGAAATCCTCACAGTTCAGTAGGATAAGTTCAAATCCAGTGAAAGCATCTTGGCACAGGAACCAGGGGTTTAAAGGACATGCTGTGCTCTCAGTCCTTCTCTCTTGGCGGCATGAGGTTCCCACCTTCCTCTGCTCGCTTCTCTCCCTTATATTCCACAGGCTTGTAGCTCAAGTCCCGCCTCACCAACACAACTGATGCCCTTTCTTCATCATCAGTTATCACAGAGGCAGGATTCACAACACATGGGAGGAATGGCACGATACTGAGACTCCTAGCCAAGTCGAATTAACACATATATTTCTGGGGGGATACAAGTGAATCCATGACAATGTTATAACCAACATATGACAGAGTCGTTGGAACAGAACCCTCTCATAAGTTGGGGCCTACCTATATTGCATACACATCTGCTTATGCATATACATGTATGTGTCTGTGTATAAACATGTAAAAGTTTTCTAGTCCTAATTATAGGATGTAATATCTGAAAAGTATCTGGAAGCCTGGACTGGCCAAATAATTGGGCAGGCCTAGAGAAAAATGAAAATGGAGGGCCCCTTGTTCAAAACTTATTCAGGATTTCAAAGAGATAACAGCAGGACTTTCTGTCGAGTATGAGGCCTTCTAAGTGCAGATCCCTGAGAAACTGCAAAGGCTCCATGTCCATGAAGCTGGCTCTGACTGAGGTGTTTGCTTAAGTGCATTTTTAGAAGGACCTTTCTTTCCCAGAAGAGCATAATAAATCATTGCCCTTGGAAGGAGAACAGAATGAGTATCTTTCAACATATAAGTGCACATTCATAAATGTGTCATCAATGTATTAAAAATAAGTATATGCACTTGTTACATATGTCATATAGACAATTATATTTCCACATGAAGAGTCTATTACTTTTTAGTTATATAACCAAGGCATTTGATCGGGTCTCTGTGGTACATGGCCCCATGCCTTTCCTCTCAGGATCTTGTCTCATTCCTAAGTTGAAGCTAGACAGAGATCCGCAACCTTTCTTTCAAAGACAGCCTAAATTTCTGAGCAAGTGTTCTGTCTTTAATTGTCTGACTTCCTCCTATTTAAAAGGCTCCTGACATTAGAAGTTCAGGACTTCTTTCAGTCATTTGATGTCTCAGAAGTACATTCCAATTGTTTTCCAGGCTTTCTTTCCCCTTCTTAATACAAGTGATTTGACCCAGAAGTGAATATGATAGAATCCCAGGAAGCTATTCTCCATCTCTCATCTGATAACAACATACCCACTGCCAGTGAGTGGACTCTGAATCACAGTGACCCTATAGGATGAAGTAGAATAGCTCCATAGCGTTTCCACAGAAAGCCTTGTGGATTTGAACTGGTGACCTATTGGTTAGCAGTCTTAGCACTTAACCTCTGCACCACCAGTGCTCCAATAACAACACTAGAAAATCTTATAAGCACCCGATATCTGTCAGTCACTTTACCCATAGCTCTAATTCTCACAGCAGCTCTCCAGGGTAGTAGTATTATCCTATTCTTGGAGATCTGGAAACGGATGCTGAGACAGGCTGTCATTGCAATGCATTGCTTAACACAGAAGGGGTAGGATCAAAATTCAGTCTCAGACCCAGTTGATTATAAATTCCCTTATTTCCTATACCCGCTTGTATATGTCAGTATACCCACTTGAAATGGCAGTATCGTGCCATTTCTCCCATGTGTTGCCAGAGGATGTGCCTAAGACCACCGTAGCCACTCTCTGGGGACAGAAGGAAGGCTAGTCTAGTTCAGGATTGTGGACTAACCAAAACTAGATACAGTGTTTGTTTGCTGTTAAAAGATGACCATCATTAGTTTTTTCTCATTTTGTGTGCATTAGGTGAAGAAATGGAATCAGTTTCCCCTTTCCTTCTATCAGCTCTCTTTGTGACTTACCTTAACCAATGGACTAGGTCAGGGGTGACGTACTGTGAGTCCCAAAATTAACTTTCAAGAGATAGTGTACAGTTTCTTTCTCTACGATGCTACCTTCTAGGATATTAGGAGATTTGGGCTAGGAAACAGAATGATAAAGGAGTATGTGAGGATAGAGAGGCCGTGTGAAACATCACAGAGGCACAAGATGTGTCTGTGGAACCTTCTAGTACCTTCCAGACCAGCTCAGCTGTCAACCCACTGAAACGAGAGAGTGAATGCAGACTTTGTCAAGTGGAACAGAAGAAATGGCCAGGCAGCCAAACCAAGAAATCCCAAACTAGTTGCTGCAGAGTCCGTTCCAAGTCATGGTGACCTCGTGTGCTACAGAGTAGAACTGTTTCATAGGGTTTGCCTGGCTGTCATCTTATGGAAGCAGTTCACCAGGCCTTTCTTCCAAGAAGTAGCTGGGTGGATGGGGCTACCTACCTTTATATTAGCAGCTGACGATGAACTACTTGTGCACCTCAGGGCCCAGCCAAGACCTGCCTGAATGCCTGACCCACACAACTGTGCACGAGAATACGTTGCCGTTGTTTTATCCCCAGAGGTGATTTGCTTCATAGCAATAGATACTGAAAGACAGGGAAACTTAAGAGACTAGAATGATTTGCCCAACCTGGCAATTCCAGGAGCTGCAAACACCCAACTAACTGCTTTCAATAAAAGTATGCTTGGGAAAAGGTTTCTCCTGGGCTTGATAGGAGCTCCACTGCAGTTATTTACGTCTGTTCAGGAGAAAATCTCTCTGCAGAAGTTTTGATGTGCCTTGTATTTTGCATGAGAACTGGCTAGGTGTCTCCTTCACTGTTGGAGGAAGGACACCTGGAGAAGGTACCTGTTTGCTTGTCTTACAGCTTAAATGCACTCCTGTTGTATCTCTCCGGAGATGTCAGAATATTCTGTCTTCGTGTCTTGCTGTCTGCTCTCGAGAGAAAAGAAAAAGTGATTTAAAACAATTTAAATGGAAAAAGAAATCTTTCTATGGAGGATAGTTGGGACTTTCAGTCCTCCTCAGGGCTCATTCCATTTCTATGCTGACTTTATTGTTCGTCTTTTTGACCATATTCTGGCCTCTACAGCAGTGCACTTGGAGATCGGTAGTTGAGAATTTCAATACGGCCTCAATTCCTGACATACAATGAACGATAAAATGATCTTGCAAAAACCCAAAAAAAGTTCATATTGATTTCATTTAATCAAGAGTTATGTAAAAAAGGCACTTAGGCAAAAGTAGAATACAATCAGTCTTTTCTGTGACATCAAGTTGCATAACTAAGTGTAAAGATACAAATCAGAACTCCCAGGTCTCTAATTCATGATTCCAAGGAAACTCACTGCTAATAAGAAAAAAAAAGGAAGAAATATTTTTACACTAATGACACACTAACATGTACAAGAAGAGTTCTAAAAAGTCTTTCTTCATGCATTTTAATTGATAACTAAATTTTTCACCAGTACCTAATTTTGTATGAAGATAAAATTCATATGACAAAATTAATCATTTTAATGTTAACAATTCAGTGACACGCAGTGCATTCACAATGTTGAATGTACAATTATCACATCTATGTAGCTGTGAAACATTTTCATGCCCCAAAGGGAAACTCCATACCTATTAAGCATTTGCAATCAGTTTCCCCCTTCTGATACCTTCAATCTCTTTTCCGTTCTATGGATTTACCTACTCTGAATATTTCACATTAATGAATCAGACAATATATGACCTTTTGTGTCTGGATCCTTTCTGCTAACATTCTGCTTTTCAGGTTTATTCACATTATATTAGGCATTTATTTATATGGCTGAGTAATATTGCATTGTACGGATAGACCAAAATTTATCTTATCTGTTCATCTGTTATTAGACTTACAGGTTATGTCCACCTTATGGCTATCAAGAGTACTGCTGCTATGAATATGTCTTAAAATATTTGAGCACCTGTGTTCAGTGCTTTGGGGTATGTACTTAGGAATGGCCTTGATGAGGCACAGGGTAACTCCTTTTTGAGGAGTCACCAAACTTTTTAGTAGCCACTGAACCATTTTACATTTCAGCCAGCAATGTACAAGGCTTTCAAAGTCTCCACACCCTCACTAACATTTGTTATTGTGTGTTTTTTCTTTTTCTTTCTTTCTTTTTTTTAATTTACATACATCTCAGTTTATCAGCAGTGGTGTCTTGTGGTTTTGATTTGCATTTTCCTAATGGCTAGCAGTACTGAACATCTTTCCATGAGCCTTACATATTTACAAATCTTCTTTGGAGAAATGTCTATGTCCTTTGCCCATTTTTTAGTTGTCTCATTATTGTAATGTAAGACTTTATGGTATAGTAGTTACCACCTGAAATGTTGACCAATAGGTTGGCAGTTTGAATCACCACCTGCCTTAAGAAGGACTACGGGGCAGTTCCATTCTGTCTGGTAGTATAGCTGTGAATTGGAATCTACTCGATGGCAGCGGAGTTATTTTTTATTTAACCCCACTCTGTGAATTATGTTTTTGAGCTGCCTGGCTCTATTTTTATTTTTAATTTATTTTTTATTGTGATTTTGTGCAAGTTAACAATACATTCAAGTTTGCATGCCCACCTACCTCCAACTCCCTCTGCTCTCCTTGCCCAGTGATAGCATACTCCTCCTTTCTAATCCGTACATGTCATATCATCTTAACAATCACCTGTCCCCTCCTCTTCACCCTCTCCACTCCCCTCTAGTAAGAGGCCAGTAGGACGACATCTTATATATGAATGAAACCACAAAGTGCACACAAGATATGGTCAGTGTGTGTCCTCAAGTCCAATCCATTCCTGTCCAAAGGGTTGACCTCAGTAATGATCTATGATCAGGGGCAGCATCAGGTCTAAGGGCCATGCTCCCAGGGGAACTCCCAGGCCTTCAGACCATGAGTTGTGGTCTTTTAGTGAAGTTTTTAGAGTGCACTCTGTTTTTTGTTGTCTGTTGCCACTGGGATCCAGCGTTGTGAGCCCCATCAAGACTGTCATTGGTGGTGGCCCAGCACCATCTGGTTCTTCCTGTCACATGTTGACATAGTCACGCATTCACATGGGTCTTTCTGTCTTCTGGGCTCTTTTTCCCTCATGTCATTATTGTCCTTGGTGATAATCTGTTGGTGCTGAGCTGGGACCATTTGGTGTACTTCAGATGACAGCTTGCTAGCTTTTTAGACCTCAGACACCACTCACTAATATGGGGTGCAGAAGACTGTCAGCAATAGGTTAGTTATACCAGTTGGTCTCTATGTCCCCTGAGAGTATGGTCACCAGACCTGTGTCCCTGCTACTGTATCCTTGCAATATTGGGGTAAGATTGGAAGAGTTTTCAGGTTATGTTGAAGTCCAGCTAAATTGATCTTCTTTCTATTGCGTGCTGTCACTGATTTCACCCAAACAAATTCTCTGTCAACTACCTGATCTCACCAACTCTCTCCTTCCCTCCTTCCCTCCCTCCCTTGCAGCCATCAAAGAGTCTTTTATTCAGAGTCTGCTTTGAAGTCCTTATAGTAAGGGTCTCATAGACTATTTGTCCTTGTGCCACTGACTGACTTCACTAAACATAATGCCTTCCAATTGAAACTGGGTTATGAGATGCTTCCTAAAATCATCATTGCTCTTTATCATTGCCTGGTGTTCCATTGAGTATATATATCCTAGTTTGTTTCTCTAATCATGTGTTGTGGGGCATATGGGTTGATTCCATCGTTTTGCTGTTGTAGACTGTGCTGCTGTAAACATTCATGTGCATGTATCTGTTTGTGGGACTGTCCTTGCTTCTGTGGGACAAATTCCAAGCTGTGGGGTCACTGGGTCAAACGGTCTATCTATTTATAGCTTTGAAAGGAAGCACCAGATTGCTTTCCCAGGAGGTTGTACCATTTTGCATTCCCACTAGCAGTGTAGGAGAGTTCCAGTCTCTCCACAGCCTCTCCACCATTGGTTGTTTAGTGTTTGTTGTATCATGGCCAGTCTTGTTGGGGTGAAATGGTACCTCATTGTCGTTTTGACTTGGATTTCTTTAATAGCTAATGATCATGAGCATTTCCACATGTGCCTTTTGGCTGCTTGGAGGTCATCTTTAGTGAAGTGTCTGTCTGTCTCCTTTGTCCAGTACTTAATTGGGTTATTTGTTCTTTTCTTGTTGATATTTTGCAGTACCTCGCAGATTATGGAGCTCAGATGTCGGTCTGACATACAGTTGTCAAATATCCTTTCCAATTCTTAGATGGTCTTTAGTCCTTTTGATAAAGTCTTTGGATGAGCAAAAGTATTTAATTCTTAGTAGTTTCCATTTATCTGCTTTTTATTATGTTGATTGTGCTTTGTTTGTCAGATTTTGAAGTCTAAGTTGTGTTTTAAAACTTCCATTGTTGATGCTGTTTTTTTCTTGCATGATCTTTGTTGTTTTAGGTTTGATATTTAGAACTTTTGTCTAATTTGTGGGGGTTTTCTTTGGTGTGTAAGGTGTGAGATCTGGGTCTTGTTTCAATTTTTTGAAAATGGATATCCAGTTTTGCCAGTACCATTTGTTAAAGACATTGTTTGTACCCCAGTTTACAATCTAATGGCCTTTGTTAAACATCAATTGTCCTTAGGAGGATGGTGGCCTCTCTGGGTCTCAACTCTGTTCCATTGGTCTATCTGTCTCTCTTTGTACCAGTAACAGGCTGTTTTGAGTACTGTGGCACTGTAATGGGTTCTAATGTCGGTTGGTGAGGGGTCTCCTATGTGTTCTTCTTCTTCAGTCGTGCTTTCCTCGTCCCAAGTTTCTTCGCTTTCTAAACAAAGTTGGTGATTTGTTTCTCTAGCATTTAAAAAAATGTGACAGGAATTTGTACTCAGATTGCATTGTGTATGTAGATTGCTTTGGGGAAAATTGACATTTTCATAATGTTAAGTCTTCCTGTCTGTGACCGAGTAAGTTTCTCCATTTATCTAAGTCTCTCTTAGTTTCCTGCATAGTCTTGAAGTTCTCTTTGTATAGGTCTCTTATTTCTCTAGTTAATGTATTCCTAGATGTTTTATCTTCTTCGGGGCTATAGATTTCTTCTTTGATAATCTCTTTGTTGATTTAAAGGAATCCTACTGCTTTACTTATGTTTATCTTATATCCTGATACTTACTGAACTTGTCTATTAGTTTGGGTAGTTTACCTATGGATTCTTTAGGATTCTCTGCATATACAATCATATCATCTGCAAAAGGGAGATTTTTACTGCTTCTTTGACAATGGGAAACTCAAATCACTATCACCCAGTCATAGCAACCCTGGAGTTCATAGCAGAACTGCCCTATGGAGTTTCTAAGGTAGATCGCCTTTCTTTCTTTGTCTTTTCTATTGTTCTGGCTAGAACCTCTATTATAAGGTTTAATAGAAACAGTGAGAGTCAGCATCCTTGTCTTATTCCCATTCTCAAGGGGAATTCTTTCAGTCTCTGTCCACTCAGGATGATGTAGGCCATAGGATTTCTGTAGATTCCCTTACTGCATCGAGAAATTTCTGCTCTATTTCTATCTTGCTAAGAGTTGTTAGCATGAATGGGTATTGGACTTTGTCAAATGTCTTTTCTGCACCAGTTGAGAAAATCATGTGATTCTTATCTTTCGTGCTGTTTACGTGGTTGATCACATTAATTGTTTTTCTGATGTTGAGCCAGCCTTGCATCCCTGGTCTAAATCCAACTTAGTACTGGTGCCACAAGAAATTTGTAGAAATAAGAATGGTCCAACAAGACCAAGCACCAGCAGATTCCATTCTCTAGGTTCAGGTAGTGGTTTTAAAGGACACAGTAGGGGAAGGTGATCCAACCCTAACAAAAGGAGTTGTGGATAGCTATTGCCTATTACCAAATGCCTAGGTGTCATGGGGTTTTTCCCCTAATACTTAGAACAAAATGAGTGTCTGGGCCTGGCCCCCAGAAAACAAACCAAATTTCAACAAAGCAAAAGACAGAACAGGCGAATACAGCTGAGGGGGAGCAGTCCTCAGCCCTCTATTAAAAAAAAAGAGATCCCTAATCCAACACCTATGTCCAGGACTCTCTAAAGGGAAGAAAATACACAAGACAAAATGAGTAGGTAGTTGCCCTGTGGGGGAAGGAGAGGCAAGTGGAAGCATCAAAGATTTAAGATTTCCGCATACCCTTACCTGTCCAGATTCTGGACTAGCCACTCACCTCAAGAGAAGGCTTGAAGTCAAAATTACTCCAGTGGCCATTTGCCTTTTTTCAGTTGAGGAGGTGGCCTCTCCATCTCTCTCAGTCAGGGTTTGGACATCACAGCCAATTTTGGGGTCCCCTCCTGGTCACCAAACTGCTACTGGCAGTCTCTGAAGACCCTCAAGTGTTCCTCTCAGACACACAGGAAAGAATTGCTCCAAGACCTGAGTGGCTGCAGGGTCTGGGATTGCGTTAGGATTGCTCCAGTTTTTCCTAATAGATCTAATGGGCTGTGTTAGAACCCAGAGAAGACACGTAGTAAGGGCGATTGTTCCCCAGGGGTCCCCATCACTTAACAGGAGGAGGTGGAGGAAAGTCAGGCCAGAGACAAATCGGCTTCCAGGTTTTGACACCAAAATATTGAGGTCATGTAGCTGATTAGACCCAGAGGGACCTCCTTCAGGTTCCA
The DNA here is from genome assembly GCA_028571685.1 of Heterohyrax brucei. Lineage (NCBI taxonomy): Eukaryota > Metazoa > Chordata > Mammalia > Hyracoidea > Procaviidae > Heterohyrax > Heterohyrax brucei. Next base: position 35,181,095 of record CM053166.1, on the reverse strand, counting down.
GAGATCCAACTATCAAGTTCAGTCTCCTGATAGGTGGCAAACTGGGCTCCCCCGCCCCAAAGCAAATGAGGTTGCATCGTTTCGGTAGCAAATGATGCAAAAGTTTATTAAGGGAAGATACGTACCAAAAGGGAGCAAGTCAGTCTCCATGCATAGATTTTGGGGGTGCTTTTTATTGCAAAAGCAGGGGACGATGTCATAGATAGGAGACAGAGGTGGCACCTTGGTTTTTGACTGTGTTTGAGACTAGTGTAGCAGCCTTACAACTGCCAGGAGGAATTGATATATTTGCATCACAGCTTCCCGGAAGAACTGATATTTGCCTCCCAAACAGCCAGGGAGAATTGTTAATATGTGGTAGATCAGGTTCCACTGGTTACCTTATCAATACTGTATGTGTTCTATCATGCAAACCAGAACCTTTGATATCCCTAGAAAATGTTAGATTTTGCAGTAAAATATGTTAGTATGTGGCTGTAGAGATCAGGTTCCCGAGCTCTTCCTGTCAGTATTATCATTGATGTCATGAATTTCATCCAAATGTCTTCCTTTCAATATTTTCTTTATCTTTAGGTAAAGAAAAAAGTTATTGGGGGGCAGATCAGTGAGTAGGAAGGCTGTTCGATTATATTTATTTGTTTGCTGGATAAAAACTCCCTCACAGACAACTATGCAATTAAGTTCGCAAACTCCCCACCACGTCACCACGTGCAATGGCCATTCCAGAAAGTGTTCCAAAATTGTTTGAAGAGTGGACTAGGTGCCAGCATCAGTGTATGACTTCTTAAAGGGAGTACTTCAAAGGTGACTGTAGTGATATTCAGCAGTGAGGTAAGTAGCACTTAGAACAGTTAAGTTCACAGACTTAATTGCTGGACCTCGTATATCCAGGGCCCAATGTCTTGGGGCTCACATGAGCAGTATAAACTTTCTCTACATGTATGACTCAATTTTTTTTCAGATACCTTCTATCCAAATTACAGTGTAGATCCCCAGAAGTGAGAGACACAAGAGGGAAAAACAGTGAGAGGTCAGGAAGGTGCCTGCAGAGACTGAAGCCAGATCCGAAATCAGATGGGCGTGAGATTACAAACAGTGAAAATTCCAAGGGAATGGACAAATCTCAGTCACTTCCACCTCCCAGACAATCACAGGAGCTTGATGGAGGTTATCTTGGCTGCCTCAATCAATCAGATACCCTTAGGCCTAACAGATGGGATGGTTAGTCCCCCAGAAAAAACGGCCACTTAAACGGGCACTGATTCCTTGGTTCACGACCCACCTCATCAGGGTTCCTGAAGAATCAGATGACAAGATATCATCTCTCCATATATGTTGATGCAGTGCTCCATGTCACACCAGATGGAGAGGGTGTAGAACAGGCTCCCAAGATAGGAGTCAGGGTCAGCAAAATAGGTTCATCTGCAGAAACAGGGAAGGGGGAGGTGCTGTGTATTTCTACAAAGAGAAAGAAATATCTTTTTTTTTTTTTAATGATTGAGTGAAAATGTACATTCCCGTATAAATTTACGTGCCCACCTATATGCTACTTCCACTCTCCCTGCCCGGTGACAGCACACTATTCCTCTCTGCTCCATACATGTCTCATCCTCCCAACAGTCTCCTTTCCCCTCCTCTCCACCCACTCTCCTTCCTCCAGCCCAGAGGTCAGCATGATGATATCCTATAGATGCATAGAACCATAAAATGCATCCAATACATGATCACTCTGCATCACCAAGAAATACCTTTCTAGGAAACAAGAAGGAGAGCCCAGGCAACAGTTGGTTAACAGTAACTGAAAAACGGGAATTTTGAACCGAAGCAGTACAGAGATCTCCCTCCACCATGAGTGATTCATTGACCTGACCTGTCAACCTCCCCTCTACCAGAACAGAACAGAAGTCACTCATCCTTTGGGTGACTCAAAGCCTCGGAGGTATGGGACCTTACCCTAGCACTTGACAGAACTACTGGCAGGTCTGTATGCCACAGAACTACTGGCAGGTCTCTATGCCACAGAACCACTGATGTCAGAACAATGGAGCCATCACCAAAACAGGAGTCAAACTGGGATAACTGGTTAGAGTGGCACAAATACGGTGGGGAGTCTAAGACATAAAAGAGCAGGGACAAGGCAGACATCATGCTGCACAGTTTCATAACCAGATTACCAGGACATAAACAGAACTCAAAAAATGAGACCAATGCTAATAAGCCAGATGCAGGACAGATTAAAAGAAAGAGAAAAAGTCAACAAAGGCCCCTCTAGTCTTCCACTCAATCGAGAGGCAGTCATGCCACTTATCCCAGGAGTAGGCTGGGAGACAGTCTCACTGGTGATTGCTTTACCTGGTCCTGAGGAAGAGCTGTCTGTGCCATCAGATCATAGGAGCTGAGGTTGAGTCTAATCAGATGTGTTTTCTGACAGAATCGCCAGAATGTTGCCAGATAACTACAGGATCTTGCCTAGGACTAGAAAAGAGTTTCATGAGGAGGTAACAAGAGAATATGGAAGAGAATCGTTCTCACTGGGAAAGGGAGAAGTGCTGTGCGGACATGTGCTTACAGCGGCACAGCCTCCAGGTGGACAGCACTCTAGGGCTAAGGTACCAGACATAACCAGTGTAGGGATCATTAAGTTTGGTAGGGAAGCTTTGGCTCCCTGCCTACCAGGACCACGAGTCTCTGTTATCTCCTTCAGGCTTGAGAGCTCATTGGTTTTCACCTCACCTGTAGGGATGGTCAAGGGTCAATACAGATCATTTCCATAACAGATAGATGCAGTGACTATCTGAAAAAAAAACAACTGTAAGGCATCATAGTTAGTTATACTAAGGAGAAAACGTCTCACCTAGTATCATTAGATCTTTATATGATACCGATGCTTAAGTCTTGTAAACTTTTGCACCTACCAAACTATGCCTCATATTTACATGTTTGAACAGTGCTTATCTATTCAATGACTAATAAAGGAAAATATAATATTTTTACTTAATGTTGCTAAGAATTCAAAGAAAAAACAGAAAAGAATCGACCAAACACACTCTTAGCAAGTTGATTCTAACTGACAGTGACCCTACAGACAGAGTAGAACTGACTCGTCTGCCAGGACGGCCTGGTGGACTTGAACTGCCGATCTTTTGGTTAGACACCATAACACTTAACCAATATTCCATCAGGGTTTCCGATGTTGCCAACAGTTGATCACAAATGAGCCATACTGTATTGTACCCAGAAAGACTAGAAAGAAAGAACAGCATAGCACTCCGAGAGGGGGAGGGAAAGAAAGCAACATGAACAAGAGAACCAGCAGGGCCGAGCACCATGAACTAGTGTGAGCAGAGCTTCTAGACTAAGATGCAGGAGAAAGGCCTGGCAATCTGCCTCTTAAAACTGGCCCGTGAGAACCTTATGTGTCACAGCAGAATATTTTCCTGGCATATGCTGTTGGACGATGAGCTCCCTAACTTGGAAGGCACCCAGAATATGCAGAGGACAAAACAGTGGACTTGAGCTTTACAATTAGAAGGTGGTGAGGATAAAGTTTTTTCTGTTGTACCTCGGCAACTACAGGCAAAACAAAGAAACAAAACACTTGCAGAGACTGACTCCCTGGAGACAGCCACAGAGAGCTGGAGCAGCACAGGTTAGAAACATTTGTAACCTCTGGAGTGCTGAAGAGTGGGGCAGATGTAACTAACTTTAGGAAGGCTTTTGCTCCTTGGGAGTCTTGAAAAATCAGCCAGGCAGAGGATCTCAGTGAGATCATTGTGGCAGTGGGAAGAAGTTTGGGTGAAGAAAGTCATTAGGAGGGATTGCAAAACGGTACAAACCTCTTTGGAAAGCAATCTGGTGCTTCCTTAAAAAGCTGGAAATAGATAAACCATTTGACCCAGTAATACCACTGCTTGGAACATTTCCTACAGGTGCAAGGGCAGTCACACAAATAGATACATGCACAGGAGTGTTTATTGCAGCACAGTCCACAGAAGCAAAAAATGGAATCAATCCACATGCCCAACAACAGATGAATGGATAAACTACAGTATATATACTCAGTGAACACTATGCAATGATAAATAACAATGATTTTTTTAGGAATCATCGCATAACTTGGTTTCAGTTAGAAGACATTAGGTTGAGTGAAATTAGTCAGCAGCACAAGGACAAATATTGTATGAGACCCCTACTATAAGGACTTCAATACAGACTCATGTACAGAAGAAAGGACTCTTTGAGGGCTGCAAGGGAGGAGAGGGAGTGAGGGAGCGCTGCTTATAGATCAGCTAGTTCACAGACATTTGGTTGAGTGAAATTAGTAACAGCACACATTAAAAAGAATATCAGTGTAACTGGACTTCAACATAACCTGAAAACTTCCACTCTTAACCCAATATTGCAATGACAGAATAGTAGGGTCAGGAATGCACGGACCAAGCTCTCAGGAGACACAAGGCAACTGGGACAACTAGCCTATTGCTAAGAGAGTCTTCTGCACCCTATAGTGGTGAGTGGCTTCTGGGGTCTTAAAAGCTAGCAAGCTTCCATCTGAGGTACACCAAATGGTCCCAACTCAGCAGGAACAGATGATCACCAAGGACCAAAACAACATGGGGGAAAGAGAACCCAGAAGACAGAAAGACCCACATTAAAGGGAGGCTACATCAATATGTGACCAGAAGAACCAGATGGTGCCTGGCCACCACCAGTGACAGCCGTGATGGGGCTCACAAAGATGAGTCCCAGTGGTAATAAGAGAATAAAAAGGGATGCATCCTCAGAACTCCGTGGAAAGGCCACAAATTGGTGGTCTGAAGGCCTGTGAGCTCCCCTGGGAGTATGGGCCCTAGACCTGATGCTGCCCCTGTTCATAAATCATTACTGAGGTCAATTCCTTGGACAGAAATGCTTTGGACTCGATCACACAGAGTGGCCATATCATGTGCGCACTTGATGGTTCTATGCATCCATAGGATGTCATCCTACATGCCTCTTACTAGAAGGGAGTTGAGTGGGACAGGAGATTGTTAAGAGGATGTAACATGTATAGAACCACAAGGAGGAGTGTGCTGTCACCGGGCAAGGAGAACAATAAGAGCTGCACGTAGGTGAGCAAGTGAATGTAAACTGGACTGTACATTTTCACTCAATCACAATAAATAAATAAAACATTTTTTTAAAGAAAGAAAATCATCGATACAATTCAGAGTATGGCTTACTGGGAAACTTGTAAGAACTTTTTGAATCCCTTTAGCTCCCCTTGATCCATAATGTAGAGTTTCTAGGATTTAAATCAAAGATGAATATCAGACAAAAAGCTATTTGGTTTGGTTTTGCTTTTTTTTTTCTTATTTAATATGATTGAGTGAAAATGTACATTCCTGTATAAATTTACATGCCCACCTATATGCAGCTTCCACTGCTCTCCCTGTCTGTTAACAGCACACTATTTCTCCTTTTTAGAATTCCTTACTTGAATGTGTGCACTTAGCTAAGCCCAGTAAAGAGGTGTGTCATCTAATCTATGAAAGAACCGTGAAATCACTCAGCCCAAGAGGCAAGTGGGCCCTGAAGTCCTGCCTCTAGTTGGCTTGTCAACCCGTGGCCACTGGCACCATGCTGCACCTACCCAGAGGAAGAGGAACATTTTTGACTGCATGAAAGCACAATCTGCAATTCCTAAATTCTCCCAAAATGGTTGTGTTGCTCATTAGCAATTACAAAAATGTGTATTGGCTTTTTGCTAGGGCCTTGGTTAAAAAAAAATGTAAAATTCCTGTGTGTCAAAATATGACTGGATTTACACTGAGATACTTAATATCTTTCGTGGATCAGACACAAATAACCCTTCTTTCCTGTTTTCCTTGTGTTATTTCTGTGGAGTCTCCCAGACTTTTCGTGAAACTTCTGTCTTCTGAATTGGGTGTCCCATCCCTTAATCCCGTTTCCTAGCCTGGAATCCTGAACAGTCTTAGAATTCGACCTCCTGATGATGAAAGACCACAGCCAGTCAGCCAGAGGTCAAGCATTGTGGTGCTTCCTGGATGAAATTTGAGCTTGTCACTGCTGGCCAAGGCTGTTGAGGGGCCCTTAAGGGCCAAGGCTGTTGAGGGGCAACTAAGAGCCAACAGCAAGGGTGGCAGTCTTGGCACCCCACTTTTCTGCAATTGGCTGGGCACCTCGTTCCAAATTCAGTGTCCTCCCCTTGAATCCTGACCACTCCTGAGACTCCACCCTCCCCTGCTTAGGAATGATCACGGACCCCCCAACCTGGCCCCCCCAGAAGGCACACTTTCCCAGCACTTCATAGAAGGGAGCTTGGACACGTCACAGCTGTCCAAGGCTGTACAGGGACTCCAAGGTTTAAGGTTGTTGTGGGGCTTCGAGGGACTGACAGCTAGGGCAGGATACTCAGAACTCCCCTTTTCCGGAGTTTTCCATAAGTGATCACACAGTGTCCTCATCTTGATACCTATCAGAGGCTGAAAGTCCTTCATATAAAGACCTGACTCACAGATTGAGGAAAAGATCCTCATCACGCTGAAACCCTAGACAGAGAGGTCCCATTGTGCTGCACCACACAGCTACACCGGGCCTCACAGGAGTGCCAGCTGTTTCAGTGCTCCCAGAAGATCCTGTTTAGGTGGCAGTTCACCCCATTAGCACTCGAAATCCACAGAAGTTAGGAATAAGCCTTCCTCCTCTGCAGAACTGGGGCTACTCCTTTTGAGTGGACCCTCCACACATGAAAGCAGTTAGGAAGAAACAACGGACACCCCTGCCAGGTCTCCCAGAGGGTACCCAAGGCTAAAAACAGAGGGAATGCTCTTCTTCTGAGCCTTCTTTCAACAGTGTTCCCACTCAGAACACTCAGAGGCATCACTGTGATACTTTTGAGATCTGAGGCACACCCTACGGGATGTTAAACCTGACAGCACTATCTAGGACTCTCTAGGTCTGAGAAGAAACCCTGCTGGTTTTTATGTGATATTTAAATTCAGGTGTGTGTTTCTTCTCTATCCTCATTCATTGGGGTCCTCTTCTTGGCTCCTCTTCGATGCAAGGCTTCCTGAGAAAAGCCACATCCGTACGCACAGAAGCATTTTTTTTCTGCAAACCTTGCAGAGACTCGGTCCTGTCCCAGATTTAGGAGACACCTAGGGTGGGGAAGCTGGAGCCAAAGACTGGATGCCCAACACAGCTGGTGCACTGTCAGAAAAACACGCTGATCGAGTCCTTTTCTCCTTCAGTGACACCTAGACACACCTGTAACCCTGGTTCTAAAGGACGTCCTTTCCACAGGCAGGGGCTCTCCAGCATGATTTTATGAGACCCAGATCTTTTCAGTTTATCTGGCCTTCCATTTCGATGATTGCATTGTCACTGAATATCATCATTTCTTTTCTTTACTAACATCTCCTCGCTATCTTTAGTATTCATATAGCTCTCGGTATATATATAGTCCAACAGAAATCCTGGTGGCATAGTAGTTAAATGCTTTGTCTGCTAACCAAAAGGTCAGCTGTACAAACCCAGCAGGTATCCCTTGCAAACTCTCTGGGACAGTTCTACTCTGACCTAAAGTATCATTATGAGTCGGAATTGACTTGATGATTTTGCTTTTGTTTGTTTGTTTGTTTTTAATGGTGTCAAACTCAATTATCTCGGCACCACATTATTCATTTCCATGCCTGAAATACATTTTTAGTTGAGAGAAGAACTGAGAATTAAGAGACAAGTTCAGCCTATGGCTGGAGGAGGGAACAGTGTCATTCCCAGATGGATTCAGACCAGAGGACTCATCCAGCTCAGTGATGAAATATAATTGCAAACTCACAGATGTTACCTAACTCTCTGAGCTTCAGGTTCTTCTGTGAAGTTGGTTTCATAAGCCATGATGAATGCAAGCAACAAGGGAGCTGAGCAGAGAACCCCAAAAAGGAATAGAGGAAGAGGAGGGGATTCTGCCTCCTCGGTGGCAATGGCCTGACAACACGTGACACCCTGGGTGACACCTCGAGCCTAGCGATGTTTCTCATGGACATGGAACTTACCCTTCTGACTGTGACACATGATGACTGTGGTCAAGGACAGCAGGCAGGAGAGGGAAAGGATCGCAGGTGATGGTGGCCCATTGGAGGAGGGAAGTGAGAAGGTGTGAGACCCTGCAGCCGAGAGACACCTCTTTTCCTTAAGAAGAAGCCAGGGGGCACATCAGCTACTGTGGGAGGATCCTTGAGGGACCATAGAGCCCAGCAACGCTACTACAGTCCTGCTCTAGATCCTTCGAGGAAGTTAAAGGAAGGCTTAGGATACAGGTAGTCGTCATTTATTGGGTCTTACCGGGCTGAAAGCAGACAGTGCCTCTAGCGACTGTCTGCACTTGGTTATCTGGAGGTCTCCTATGTTCACTTCCAAGATCACCATATCAACTGCTGGCAGGGTCTCGGTCCCTCACCTCTGCTGCTCTGAGTTTGACAACTGAGATCCCTCTAGAGCCCATAAGGAATAACCCATAAGGAGCAGCTCAGCCACTACCGCTGTCTTAGGGATGAGAGGTCAGTGTGGCCTGTTCTGTCTTGCTTTCAGTGGGGGCCTCAGTGCTTCTTCAGGGTCCTCACCATGGCTAACTCCCTTCACAGGTCACCCCCTCTTTGAAATGCCCCAAGAGATAGTGAGTGCAAATCACTAGGTCACCATATCCAGGGCCCCAAGTCTGACAGCAGGGGGTAGGGTTTTATGGTTGCCCTGACTTTATGGGAGGAGTCACCTCATCATAATTTACTATCTTCAACTTGACTCCCATTAGGGCCCAAGTCTCTTGCCTCTGATGGTCAGCTTCCTCATTATTCCAAGGACTTGACATCCCTGAGACCACCTGTCCTTTGAAGAAGCCAGGGGGCACATCAGCATGATACCTCTGGCCTTGGCTGCCTAGGCCAGTGGAGCTTGGCTGCCTGGGCCAGTAGCAGGAGGAGGACTTTCTGCTTTCTCCTTTCTCCCTGAGAAGTGGGGTTTGTGTGTATGTATGTCTGTGAGAGAGAGAGAAGAGTTGTTTGCCTTCAGCTTTTAAAAGGATTTTTTACCTTAACTCTCACCAGGTTCTGGGACTCCTGCCTCTGCTCATTTAGGACATAAATTAAGATCCTAATCTCTCTAAGCCCTTCCAGGTAGAAATACAGAATCAACTAAACTCCACAGATTGGTCCTGGGCCCAAGAACCAAGGGCAGTAGCAAGGCTAAATGCAGTCCATTACTTTGTCAGTCAGTGGTCCTAGTACCTGAAGCGTTTCTCCTCCTTGACTGTGTGATATACCTGGGACCCTACCCTCTGCTGATCTGAGGCCACATCCCTCAGACCAAAGGCCACCAATTACATAGCCCTCCCAGTTGAAAGTCAGACTCAGCCATATCCTTTGCAGCCTTTTTCAGGGATACAAGGGCAGCCCGGAGCAGCAAGGCTTACCAGGCCCCAGACTTCGTAATTTGGGGATGCATTGATTCCTGACTCAGGATGCTGAGCTTGCTTCCAGATTCAATTGAGGAATCCTTCCTCTACTAACTTGAGTCCACCTGAAAGCAAGGATAGGCTTTCTGGCTCTGACTAAGGCCCTTGGCTCCCTAGAGGGGAGTCAGGGCGGTGCACATTGGGCTACTCCTGCCTGGTGGCTCCCAGAGATGACAGCAGGAAAGGGGTCAGGGCACTCTCCATTTTAGAAAAGCCCCACATTAGTATGAACAGTGCTCACCTTGCCTGCAGTTAAGGCCTAGATCTATTCCTTCTTCTGAACTGAGGTGCTTTCATGGACCACCGTCCTCCCTTCCCAAGACTTTGCAGGTAAAAGTTCGCTGGAAGCTGAAAGACTCGAGGTGAAGAGGGAAGGGGGCCATACTTTGTCAGATCTTCTCTATTCCAGGTAAGTGGTCCTCACAGTTTCTATTCAGTGTCCTTACCTGAATTCCTAATCCTTTCTGGAATTCCATCCTCTTTGGACGACGAGAGTAGGCGGCCACCCAGACCAGAAGCCACACTTCCCACAACTTCCTAGATGGAACTTTGCACATGGTACATTCTGCCTGGGCTGTTGGGGGGCTTTTGAGGGCCTACCACATGGACGGGAATGTTGAGACCCCACCGTTCCAGCTTGGGTGACTCCTTAGTGCTCAGATAGAGTTGACCCCTTTATACAGAGCAGAGTCTGCAATTCCTGCTTAGAGGGGGAGCTCAGAGCATGCTTCACACTATCCCATTTTTGGCCCCACAGGAGTGCTGACATTCTAGGACACACACCTAGGTGACACAGTGATTAAATGCTCCTTGGAAACTCTATGAGGTGGTTCTCTGTTCCATAGGTCGGTATGTGTCACTATCCACTCAAAGACAACAGGTTTCTCACTCTCCTTCCCCACTCCCTTGAGCCTCCCACCTTGTCTCCCTTCCTGCCTCCCTCCTTCCTTCTTTCTTTGCACAAACAGGAAATTTTTCCATGGATAAATGGTTAAACAGTTAGCTGGTAAGGTGATGTTGGAGCTTACCAGTGTGTTCCATGGCAGAAACATGTGGCAGTGAGTTTTCATAAAGATTATGGACTTGGAAAGCCCATGAGTCTTTTCTACTTTGCTCTATAGCTTTGCTATGAATCACAATCACCTACAAGACAATGACTTAGGCTTTTAGGGATTAGGATAAAGAGAAGGAGCCTTGGTGGCAAATGTCATTTACTATACCAATGCCTGATAGGCTAAAGGTTGGCAGTTTGAACCTAACCAGACACTCCTTGGGAGAATAGCCTGGCTAATTGCTTCTATAAAGATTACTGTCAAGAAAACTCCTTGCAGCAGTTCAACTCTGCAACACCCTACGTCGCCATCAGTCTGGGGCAGATTTGATGGCAAAACCCTATAGGGCCATTCTCCTCTCTCCTATAGGGCTGCAGTGAGGTCCCTATGAGTCAGAATCAACTGAGTGGAGATGGAGCTTTGGTTTCAGCAACAAAGGGAATTAAAAGACAATCTGACAAAATGGTACTTAGTAAGGAAAACCAAGTAATAGTTCTCCAGCAGAGCAAAAGTTAATTTATGTGCACAACGGCCATTCCAGAAAGAGTTCCAAAATTGAAGGGTTGTCTAGGTGCTCGCATCAGTGGATAGCTTCCCAAGGGGAGTACTTTGTAGGTAACCACAGTGATATTCAGCAATAGGGTACGCAGAGGTTCGAACAATTAAGTTCGTGGACATAATTGTCAGAATTCACATTTGGATGGACACAAGCCCGTTGGCATTAACCATTTAGTCTTCAACTGCTAACCAAAATGTCAGCAGTTTGAATCTACCAGGTGCTTCTTGGAAACTCTAAGGGGCTGTTATCTTCTGTCCTATAGTGTCACTATGAGTTCAAAGCGATTCAATCACAGTGATTTCTGGTTTTTATTTCATGTTATTTAGGAGAGCAAACTTCAATCCATGTTTGACAGTATGGTACTTAATGTGGGTGTGGGGCAGACTTCCCCAGTTTAATGCATCAAAAACTCTTAGAATTATTTTCAGGGACCGATTATTCACCCTGCCAGCTGCACTTTCATCTATGTCATCTAGACTTTCATGTGTATCCCCACGGCCAACGTTCTAGTCTTCACTTGGAGTTTCCTAAGTGACACTGAACATAACTTAATTCTAATGTCCTTTTAATGGAGTGGTCTCTGCCTCCCCCAGCCCAAAGCCAAAGGCTGGTCACAGTGGCTTCTTGACATCAAGCGAGTGGCTCCTTCTTTCTAGGGAACCCCATCAACCTGCTGTCCATAACACACAGTCAGTGCATGTATTCATGTGCACTCAGACAAGGGCACGGGAAAACTTCCAGTCCTGCCCCAGGTAGGAATTCTCCCTGGAAGACCCCCAATTGCAGGGAATTCGGAAGAGCTGGTTTCCATTCCAGACTTAGCCTCTCTACACTGAGAAACATTATGGGAGTGTTTGACCCTGTTTACCTCTCCCACAGCCTCCTCTGAATTCCCCCCAACCTCAACCCTACCACGTGTACCCAGCCCCTACCTTTGCGCACCCCATGCATCTAAACTGAAAATCCCTCCCACTGAGAGATCCAAGTATCCCAAGGTCCCACACTGCCCAGCCTTAGGGCCTTTACACTAGAGGGAACCATGAAGTGTTCACATCTTTTCTACTAGTCTTAGCCTTTGGAGAGCCCTTTAACCTTCTGCTTATTTCAAAGCTGCTCTTAGACTCCAGTGGCTATGCACAGGGGCTGCAGCACATTTGACTCAAGACCTAGTACTAGCAAGAAGACTTCCAAAGAGCAGACACTCAATTGCGCTTTAGGGAAAACAAGAGCCAGGAAAAAAGAGGTGGAAATACTCACAATTTATTTTTTCCTATATTCTTCAAGAAGCTAATCAAACCTAAGAACATATGCAATTTATGTGTACCAGAAGGAATAAGAGAAACCAACAGTTCAACAACTTTTGTGTTTTTCCACCTGTGTCTTGGGAGCCCAACAACTTGCTGTGGACTTTCTAACATTTCCAAAGATATCCTTATTCTGATGCCATCTTAACTGGTTCTGGAACATGAAAACAGACTCAAGGATTTTCAGTTTTTTTACTAAAAAAACACAAGACTCTTACTTCTAACCTTAAAAACAGCAATAAATTCATAGGGAGGTGAGTTTAGATTAGGAATCTAAATAAATCTTCAGTTGAGAGGAACAGCATTCGAAAACTACCAAAATCAAGCTAAATCAACAAGTTACTCAAGTGTAATAGAACACCCCCAGCCCCACCCTGCCTGCACTGCTTAGAAGCTTAAAAGCCATTTTCAACAATCAAGTGTAGAATCCACCTCACACCTCATGAGCTGTGGGAGCAACTTCTGGGCTTTGCCCTCAAACAATACGTGGCACTGGCACTGGCACTAGGGCCAGCTCCAGCCGATTCTCGGCCTGTGGCTCCCCACTCCCCACTTTCGGAGGCTTCTTCACCTTGGACTTCTAAGACACTGGGATCGGTATCAATGCACTCGGCCACATACTCCAGGACTGCTATTTTGGTGGCCTCACCGTGGGCTCTGGGACCCCACAGGAATTCGTAGCGTGGAGGATCACTGTTGGGCACCTGCCGGTACTCCAGATACCTTTCCTCCACCAGATCGTTAGTGATGAGCATTCTGAGCTCCCCATAGATGTCATGCTGCTCCCCACGGAAGACGCCCAGCTTCCTCAGGTATCCCCACACCTCCTCCTCAGTGGCCCGTTCACCATTGGTATACATCATGCCCAGCAGAGGCAACAGGATCCCTTCCTTGGGAAAAACCCTGCTACCACCCATAACCTCCTCCTCGGTGGTCTCCACTTTGTCGACAAGGATATAGTTTTCACCTTTGGAATCAGCTTCCTGCAGCTCAAGCCCATAGACCAGCACCATGTACTGAGCAACTCTTCTCAGGAGCTCAGGGAAGTGTTCCTTGTACTTTCTGGTGACAATCTTCATCATTTCTGCCTTCTTAATGGGCTGATCCATACTATACTTCTTCAGCAGCAGGCGCAGCAACATGACCTTCTTCTGGTTCAGGGGGTCTTCCCCAGACCTCGCAGCAGGAGCTGAGGCCCCTGAGGAACTTGGACCTCCCTCACCTTGGCCCTGGGCCCTTCGAGTGGCTCTTAAGGACCGAGCACCTGCAGCATCAGCGGTGACGGGTGGAGCTCTCGGAGGGTCCTGGGAAACAGGAGCAGTCAGGGAGCTCTGGCGAGATCTCCCCGAAGGAGAGGAGGAGGGGAACCCTTCCTCCTCTGTTGCAGTGGCCCGAGCACCCTTGACACTGTGGGTGTCAGCTCGGGTCTGGTGACGGTTCTCCCGGGGACGGAACGTACTCTTGCGAGCGCGAGGCATGGTGGCTCTGGTCAAGGATGGCAGGCAGGAGCGCACAAGGAGGGCAGGCGATGAGGGCCCACTGGTGGACGGAGCCTGAGAGGATGCAGTCCCTTCAGCAGAGAGATGTCTGCTTGGTTTTCACAACTGCTTCCTTGCAGGATTCTGGAGGCTGCTGCTCTAGGACCCCACCAGTCTCCTGTTGTCTTGGTCAGAACTCTGCAGAGGAAATGAGAGGAATGCTTTGCTTGCAGCCTACCTGCTCGGGGCTTAAAGGGGTGACAGCAGCACCTAGGACTAGGGATGCTCTTTAGTGGATTACTGGAGGGTTTTGTGAGTTCACTTTCAGGGCCTTCGTAGCAACTGCTGGCAGGGCCTGGGCCCTCTCCTCTACTACCCTGCTTTCAACACCTCAGATCCCTCTGGGACTCACAAGGAGGAATCGAAGGAATAGCCCTGCCACTGATCCTGGCAGGGTGTCTCAGTGGTGATAGCACTTTCTGGGGCTACTTGTTGGCTTTTGTCCTCTGCCAGGATCCTTACCCTTTGACCAGGTCCTTCACTTCCCTGACATACCCTGGGAGAAACTGAGTGCCACTTACTAAGTCAGTATGTCAGGTCCTCCAGGTCTGAAAGCAAGCGTGGAGTCATGGCTACCCCTTCTTTCTGGGAAGAGTCACCTCATCATAACCCAGTGTCCTTCTCAGACCAAAGGCCACCCCTTCCTGAGACCCAGCGTTTAGAAGTCAGAGTGAGCCACACCCTGTGTAGGCTGTTTCAGGAATACTATGGCAGGTCAAGGCAGTGGAAGGTACCTAACACCAAATCTCTCCTTTTCCTGATCCTTTTCTTTCACTGTTCACTCGGGTTTGTCACTTTGCTTCCAGGTATGACATCAGATTCCTCCCTCTACTAACTTGAGTCAGCCTGAAAGCAAGGTTGGGCTTTATGGCTCACAACAAACACTAAGGCCCTCAGATCCATAAAGGCCAGTCAGGGCACTACAGATCTCTCTACCCATGTCAGGGGTCTCTCAGAGCCGAGAGCAGTGGCAGATGGTGGGAGGCCCCTTTTTGCCGGAACACCCCTTCATTAGCACTAAGGCCCGTGCCTAGCCTCCGCTTAGGGTCTAGGCCGCCTCCACTTTCAGAACTAGGGGAGCTTCATTGGACTAAGGCCCTCCCTAGCAAGAGTTTCTAGGCCCAGGTCTGTCAGGTATCACTAAAGCTGGAAATAAGGTGGTACTTTGCAAGATCTCCCCAATTCCAAGTCTGATCATCCTCTCAATCCACGTTCAGGGTCTTACCTGGATTACTGACGAGTCCTGGAAATCAGCACTCCTCCGATGATGAAAGACGCGTTCCGTTAGAACAGAAGCCACGCCGTTGTGGCACTGCCTAGATGGACATCCGGCCACGTGACATCTGACTGTGCCTGCTCGGGATCCTCTGAACGCCGAGGCCTGAGGGCCAGCATTAGGGTCAGGGGTCATGGGTATCTTTTCTTCCGGGGTTAATGGTCGGCTCAGTCCACATTCAGGGTCCTCACCGGGACTGCGGATCAGTCCTGAGACTCCACCCTCTTTCGGTGATGAGCGATCGCAGCCCCCACATCAGAAGCCACCGCTTCCATGCTCTTCGTAAAAGAAATTCAGGACAGGGCACATCCAGCCAAAGTTGTAACGGCTGTCTACAGGCTGAGGCTGCTGGGGAGAGGGGGACTTGGATGGCCAACAGTAAGAGTTTGTGTCTTAGAAAACCACTGTTCTGGCTTGGGTGTTCCCTTAAACCTTATTCAGATTCCTCACCTTGATATGTACAAAAACCTTAGGCTCGTGCCAACACATACCTGAGTCATAGGGTCAGAATCAGACACTCAGTCCATGAACATGGGCAGTACAGAGCATGCCACACACTACGCACTATACCTACCTGGGACCTCATGGGAGTGTCCTATGGGTCACTGTAGCTCGGAGATTCTCTTTAGGGGCACGTGAGGCCTATAATTCTCCCAGAGCTTCCCAGGACTAAGAACAGAGGCTATGCTGTCTTCTGCTCCTTCTGTTCATAGGGTTCCCACTCATAATAGTCAGGATCCTCACCTTGACACCTCTGAGGGCCTGGGTCTCCTCCTGCCTCTAGGGACCAGGCATGGGCCACCAAGACCTGACACCCTCCAAGCAAAAATGAGAGGACTCTACCTTCTGACATCTCTGCCCACTGGGCCTCCCCAGAGCTCATTGACGGGGGCATTTTGTGTGACCTCAGTTTTGAGTGGGTCGTTCCCTCTGTCTTCATTTAGAGTCATCGTCTTGAACTGGACCGGTCCTGAGAATCCACTCTCTGCTGGATCTGAGGCTGGTCCCGTCATTTAAAGGTCCTCACTGACCTGTGATGCCAGATTTAGAAGTCAGAACTAGTCATATCCATCCAGGAGTGTTACAGATCTCTCAGGCTTTGGACCAGGATCCTAGGGGACTCTAGTCTTCTTGAGGGAGTCTACCCTTCATCTTCATTCAGGGATATTACTTTAATAATAGAGACTCAGGGTTTTGCTCTGCTGATTCAATTGCTGTCCTTAGGCCAAGGTCTCAAGTCCCTGAGAGACCTAAAGAACAAGTGAGGAGTTGCTGAACCCGACAGCACTATCGGAGACTCTATAGGTCTGTGAGCAAGCCGTGCTGGTCTTTGTTGGATCCCTAAATTTGAGTGTGTATTTCTTCTCTGTTTTCTTTCATTGGAGTCATTTTCTTGGCTCCTCTTTGGTTAAAGCTTTCCTGAGAAATGCCACATCCTTGCCAACTAGAGCAATTATGTTACTGCAAAACTTGCAGAGGTTGGGTTGCTGTCCCAGAGGAAGAAGAGGCCTCAGGTGGGGAAGCTGCAGTCAAAGACTCCAAGCACAACACAGGTGGTGGTGATTTAGAAATATATGCTCATCTAATTCTTCTCTCCTTCTGTCACACCTAGAGACACATGTAACCCTGATTCTAAAAGATCTATTTTCCACGAGCAAGGGCTCTCTGGGCTGATTTTATGAGCCCCAGATCTTTTCAGGCGTTCTGGCCTTGCATTTGTCATTAATTATATTGTCACTAAATATTGTCTATTCCTTGTTAACGTATCTCATTTTTAGATTCATATAATGCTAGCTGTAAACTCCCCATCAGTGTTGTGGGCACCACATTCATTTTTTAGCCTGACACACATTTCATAATGCAGAGAAGAACAGTGAATTAAGAAACACAAAATCATCTTCTGGCTAGGAGGAGGGAGCAGTGTGACTTCAAGACCTCCAACGCGATTCTGAGCAGACAACTCATCCAGCTCCATCATGCACTAGATTTGCAAACTCACATAACACATACTGCCAAACTATCTGTGGTGCAGTTTCTTCTTCTGTGAGGTGGATCTGACAATCCCTGTCTCTAGAGCTGGTGCATTGTGTGCCAGCCATGTGAAGTCAAGGACCAAGTAGCAGGACCAATTGGTCATTAAAGCAAGGAACTTATTACTGAGGTTATCTTGACCCTTCACAACCCTACCCTCCTTTGGAGAATGTTTCATTTGGTTTGCTGGAGGATGTATAAGAATATATGTTGCTTTAGAATGCACAAAATGAAATCACAAATGTACTAAATGCAAAGAAAAACTAAGTAAGATTTTAGTGTAACACAGTGTCGTCTAGTCCATTCCAACAAAATGCAACTGTGTGCATTTCCCTGTAAAACTACCCTATGAGACTAACTTAGCTACAATCTTTACAGAAAGTTTGCCAGCTCTTTCTTCTGTGGTACCACTGGAAGGATTTATACAGCCAGCCTTCTTGTTCGCAGTGAAGGACGAAGCAATTTGCACAAATTACGGAGTGTCCAAATTATCTATAGGTGTCTGACTGACAGACTGCAAGAGGATGGCTTTAACAAAGTGAATTTGTTTTGCTGCAGTTTGGGGGGTTAGAATAGGAATTCAAGACCCTGACATTAGGTGATGACTTTCTTTACAACGCATGGGGGAAAGTCCTTACCTTTCTTCAGCTTCTTATTCCTTGTTCCTTGGAGATCTCATGGACATGGCACCTATCTTCCCTTGTGTGTGCTTACTTGGCTTGCTCACTTTGCTCCTTTATATTTCAGATGAGTTTGACTTAAAAAAATGAAAAATTCTGACTCATAGGAATGCATAGGAGAGAGTAGAACTGTTCCATAGCATTTCCAATCTGTAAGTCCTTAAAGAAGGTGACTGTCACAGCTTTCTCCCATGGAGCAGCAGGTGGGGTGACAAAAGACACCCCTTACTCTAAATTTTCTGTAATATGAAAATACACATGCTGAAAGGGAATTACAGCCATAGGTATATAGGTAGCTTTTACATCCCTGCTTTAAGGGGTGGGGAAGATGAATCCATATAAGGAAGTGTATTTTTGAATGTGGGTGTGATGTCGATTTCCCAGTTGAATGCAACACAAAGTTGCTAGAATTATATTCATGGACTACCTGTCACTCTCCCAGCTTCACTTCCACCTAAGTCACCCCACCTTTCATTCACAACGCCGCCAACAAAAGTCTAGATTTCACTTGGTGTTTGTCCAATGACACCCAAGTTGATTGAATTCAAACATCCTTTCAGTGGAGTGGAAACTCTGGTGGTGTAGTCAGTTAGTTTCTCCAGCTGCTAACCAAAAGGTCAGCAGTTCAAATCCACCGAGCACTCCATATAAACTCTTGGAGCCAGTTCTACTCTGTTCAATTGTGTCACTTTGCATCAGGATTGAGTACATGGTAATGGGTTGTTTTGAGTCCTGGCAAAGGGAAATGCTAATGCTGTAACAGGTAACTGCTATGGCTGCTAACCTTGAGGTCAGCAGTTTGAATCTACCAAATGCCTCTTGGAAACTCTTATGAGGCAGTTTTAATCTGTCCTATAAGGTTACTATGAGTTGAAATCTACTCAGAACATACGGCTTAATCTAGCAAAAAGAACGGTTTCATTAATTTAGGCACTAGAAGTTACTAAATTTGACATACTGACTGAACGGCACTTGGCTATATATACATCTCTATGTATTTAACAGCTGTATATTTCCTTGTCAGTATTGTCTGAATGAATATGTGGCTATTTGGAAGATTGAAAATCTTACCTGCTGCATGATTTTGGTTTGTCATTCATTTTCTTTTTATTTTCACTCTTACTGTTAGTGAAATGTTACAACTAACCCTCTCTGTATACATATGTGCCCCCATGGGGCAGGTGAGATGGAAAGACAAGTTACCAGTTACTATGTGACAATTAAGATGTGTCCTAAGAATGAGGTAATTGTGGCTAGGGTAGTTTAGTCAGTCTGATTTCCCAGACTGCTTTGTAGCTCTAAGGAGCCACTTCCTCATGGAATGGGACCTGAGGGTAACCCCCACCTCATTCTCTAAAATATCTGTCTGCTGCTGGGCTACAAGTGTATGAGATGAAAGAGCAAGAAGATAGAAAATGCATTTGAAAAGTAACAAAAGCAACTACTTACATATTGAGGACCCATGCCGTGCTTGGAAGCATGCTATGTGCCTTGTCATCCTCAGCTTGAGGTGTCAGCTTTAGGAACTGGATTACACAGGGAAAGAAACTTAGGCTCGTAAAAAATGAAGACACCTTTGTTATTCCTTGACTTAATTTATATTTTGTATTACCAGGCACTTGTGCAAATTAATCAAGAGCGCAAGGACTTAGTTTGTAGAAGAGACAGAAGATAGGAGTATCAGAAGATACTATTTTTTGACTAGAAATGGAGTAGATTCCTTGACAATATAGAAAGCTATTTAATTGATTTCATGTATTTCAAGCAGCCCTTTTAAAGACTTCAGATTTTAGCCCTTTTCTTTTATTGTAACATTACTTATAATTTTGTTAATTAGAATGATGCTTACAAAATTAATCCCAACTATAAACTTGATACTAAAGTCAAACTTAAGGAAAAAGTTTGAACATGGATTTTATGCTAAGCACATTGTTCATGATAGTATGAGCTACGTCTTAAGCATTTCATTGAAAAAGCCTCTTAGGAAATACAGTTTCAGCTTAGAGCTTTCACGTAAGACAAACAGCCACCCCTTGGAAACCCTATGGCACAGTCATGCTTTGTTCTATACGATTTCAGTGCACAGGAATTGACCCACTGGCAAAGGATTTGGTTTGGTATTGTACATTGTTTTTATCAAGTGGACAATAAGTTATCCTATTTAGGTTTTCTTGCTGCATGTGAACAAAATCTGATTTTATGTCCTTCAAACGTACACTCAACTTCGTACATTTCACTCCTCTTAGCATTTTTATGCATGTAAAATATTATAATCTTTAATCTAGCAACAATTTGTTAGTAATAGAGTTTGAGCCATTGATGGCTTTAATGGAGGAGGATATCTTAGTCACCTGGTACTGCTCCAACAGAAAATAGTATGAGTGAATGGTTCCGTGAAGAGAAACTTTGTCACAGTCCGGTAAGCCACAACTGCGTTTACAAGTTACAAGTCCATTCAGTAAGTGAAATCATCACAGTCTGGTAGGCCAAGAGTCCAAATTCAGTGAGAGCATCTCAGCACAGGAACCTCAGGTCCGAAGGATGTGCCCTGCTCTCAGTGCTGCTCTCTTGTTGGTATGAGGTTCCCAGCTTCCTCTGCTCACTTCTCTCCTTTATATCCCACAGGCTTGTAGCTTGAGTCCTGCTTCATCAACACAACTGCAGCCCATTCTCCGTTATCAATATCACAGAGGCAGGATTCACAATACATGGGAGGAATGGCACCATATTCAGACTCCTAGCTGAGTCCAATCAACACATACATTTTTGGGGGGACACAGTTCAATCCATGGCAGAGGATAACCTGATGACACATGCATTTTAAAAAGACCCCTGTGGCTGCAATGAGGAAAAGATGTTTAAGACAAGAAAAGAAATTATGCAGAAAAAAGAAGTTGTTATCGAATTGATTCTATTCACAGAGTCTTATAACCAAGTGAAGGGCCTGCCATCAAGGGAAACCCATCAAAAACCCATCCTGACTCATGACAACCCCACCTCTTTCAGAGTAGGACTACTCCATATGGTTTTCTTGGCTGTATCTTGATGGGAGCAGATTTCCAGCCCTTTCTGTCATAGCACTTCTGAGTGTGTGCAAACCATCACCCTTTAAGTTATCAGCTGACCAAAGACTGCCTTGTGTCACCCAGGGATTCTGATACGTTTCCAAATCTTCCTCAATATTTACTTGTTTGATGAGTGAATCACATGTCGTCTGTGGATATAGGTAATTGAAGATCATAATGCATTCAAATTCTGATGAACTGCACTTACTGCTGTCCTAATTTTTATGATTTGTGTATTTACACCTATCTGTATGTATTACTACATATATGTAAGTTTGTATGTATGTTTCCAACTCACAAAGATGAAGATCAGAATTATAAAGATACTGGTAATACGAGGTCTGACAGCTACGTTGGTGAACTCATCCTAGAAAATGTGACCTGTGCCTCATTGCTGAATACCACTATGGTCCCCTTTAAAGTACTCTCCTTCTGAAGCTAATATGCACCGACGCCAGTGCCTCGTCCACCCTTCAAAGCAATTTTGGAGCTCTTTTTCTCGAATGCCCATCAGAGTTGTTGTACCAATTACCGACAATTATACGTTCATGAAATCGTCCTAGAAAAAGTGTTTGAAGAGTGGACTAGGCACTGGTGTTGGGGAATAGCTTCCCAAGGGGAGTACTTCGAAGGTGATCATAGTGATGTTCAACAATGAAGTGTGGAGCAGTTTTTCTAGGATGAGTTCTCAAAGCTAATTGGCAATCCTTGTAAAACAGCAGCTCTGATGACCATTTTAGAAAAAGAGTTCCAAACTCACTTTGATGGATGGACTAAGCACTGGCATCAGTGCACAGCTTCCCAAAGGGAGGACTTCAAAAGTGAGCATGGTAATATTCAGCAGTGAAGTATATAGCACTTCTTTGTTCTTTTTTTTTTAAGTTTTTTTTTTTTTTTTTTTTTTGGCTATTGTGAATTAAAAACAACTTTACATTCTATATAATGTTGCCGTATAACACCCAGAACTTTCACTGCCATTCTGTTCCAGCTGCCCCCTTGCCCGATGTGACAGCACATTTCCCTTTTCATGTGGCACTTCCCATGACCTTTTGACCAAGGTCTGGCCCTCATCACCTAGTCAACTCGGCTCCAGCAAAAAATGTCTGAGACAACCCCGTGTAGCTGTTAAAGGGTTTGTTCACCTCCAGTATGGCTCTAAGTTTTGTGTAGTCCAAGTCAGACTTTGGGAAGCTGGCCCCAGCGCTGGATGCAGTGGGGGTTAGAGGGTCTGTGGACCAACAGGTGTGGTCTTTTGGTAGAGTTCTAGCTCTGCCCTCCACTCCATCACTCACTGTGTCTGGAGCTTCATTCCATGTACACGATCTGGGCTCATTGGTGGTGGCCAGGCACCAACTAGTTCTTCTGGTCCCATGCTGAACCAGGCTATGGCTCATATGGCCCCTTCCATCTGGCAGACTCATATTTTCTCCTGTCCTCTATGTCCACCATTTACCTCAGCTCCAGGTGGATTAGGGCCATTTGGTGCTATACAGATGTCAGCTTTCCAGCTTTTAAAACCCCCGTCACCAGCCATAAACTTTTGTTTATGTGGCTGATTACATTAATTGTTTTCCTAATGCTGAACCATCCCTGCATTCCTGGTATGAATCCTGCTTGGTCACGATGAACTTTTTTTTTTTTTACGTGATGTTGAATTCTGTTAGCTAAGATTTTGTTAAGGATTTTTACATCTAAGTTCATGAGAGATATTAGTCTATAGGTTTCCTTTTTGTGCTGTCTCAACCTGGTTTAGGCACCAACATTATACTAGCTTCACAGAATGAATTTGGGAGTATTCCCTCCATTTCTATGCTTTAGAATACCTTTAGAAGTAGTGGTGTTAACTCTTCTCTGAATGTTTGATAGAATTCTGCCATCTGGGCCAGGCCTTTTTTTGGATGGAAGGTTTTAATAGCTGTTTCCATCTTTCCTTTTGTAATGGGCTTATTTAGTTGTTCTATCTCTGATTTTGCTACTTTAGATAGGTGATGTTCTTCTAGAAAATTGTCTGTTTCCTCTAGATATTCAAATTTATTAGACAATAATTTTTTGTAGTATTCTTCTATCATTCTTTTCATTTCAGTAGGGCCCACTGTGATATCACCCATCCTGTTGGTGTGAATAACACGGGACACCATTGGCTGGTGTGATATATGTGAGGAGCTGAGGTTGAAAAAAATCACACTGACTACAAACTTTTCAGTTACCGTTGGCAGAAAAGACCTGCAAGTAGAGACTGACACCAGTTTGTTTAACCCACCAGCTTTTATTGAGCAAAGTAAACAAGTTTTCTGCTGAGAAAGTAAGAAAAGGCATATTATCGGTGCTCCTTTCTTCAAAAGAAGAAGCACCATTCCCAGGAAGGGTGATGAGAAAGTCCTTGAACTAGTCTCAGGGAATGCTATTTGCAGCACGTACTATTTTTCCGTGCACTGAGACAACCTTATCTCAAGGGCTTTTGCCAGGCTTTTGCATTCTCAGACAAGTCCCTATCTTGACAAAGACCAGGTTATGGTAAGTAGGATTTTACATTCTTTCTAAATGTGCATATCCTCACACCATCCCATCTTCTATTCGGATTATTTGTGTCTTCCCCTTGTTTTCTTTTGTCAGTTTGGCCAATGGCTTCTCAATTTTGTCGATCTTCAAAAAAAATAAATAAATAAACAAACAAATGGCTTTGGGGCTTGTCTACTCTTTTGATCAGTTTTCTGTTTTCTATTTCATTTATTTCTGCTCTCATTTCAGTAGTTTGTTTTCTTCTGGTGTCTGATAGATTGTTTTGGTGAGACCTTTCTATTTGTCCAAGTTAAAGAGTCTGATTTGTGCTCCTTCTTCTCTTTGGATGTGTGCATTTATTGAGATGAATATACCTCTGAGCACTGCTTTGGCTGTGTCCCATAGATTTTCATAGGATGTATCTTCATTCTCATTTGAGTCTATAGAATTCTTTATTGCTCCTTGATTTCTTGCATTACCCAGTAGTTCTTGAGCAAAATACTATTCAGTTTCCATTGTATGGGTTCTTTTTGCATCTTTTTTTCTGTTACTGATTTCTAGTTTTATTGCTTTGTGGTCTGAGAAGCAGCTTTGTATTATTTCAGTAATTTTAATTTTGTTGAGTATTGCTCTGTGGCCTAATAAGTGGTCAGTTCTCGAGAACGCTCCATGCTTCTTGGAAAAGAAAGTATAGTTGGCTGCTATTGGATGAAGTGTTCTGAATATGTCCATGAGGTCAGGTTGGTTGATTGTGATGTTTAGGTCTTCTGTGTGCTTACTAAGCTTTTTTTGGTGTGTTCTGTCCTTTACTGAGAGTGGTGTGTTGAAGTCTCCTAGTATTCATGTGCAACTGTCTGTTTCTGTTTTCAGTGCCAATAGTGTTTGTTTTATGTGTTTCGGACCCTTGTCACTGGGTGCATAGATATTTAGTATGGTTACGTCCTCCTACTGTATGGAGGCTTTGTATTGAGCCTTTAAATAGTGACCTTCTTTATCCTGTATGGTGGATTTAACTTTCAAGTCTATTTTGTCAGACATTAGTATTGCCATTCCTGCTCTTTTTTAAGTGTTATTAATCTGATATAATTTTTTCCAACCTTTGAGTTGTGGGTTTTTTTTGGTCTTTGAGTCTAAGGCCTGTTTCCTGTGTGTCATGCCTTTTTATCCAATCTGCTACTCTCCTTCCATTTATTAGTGAATTCAGTGTGATTATTGACATATATGCTGTTAGTGTTATCATTTTCATGGTATCTTTTGGGTGCTGTGGACAGTTTCTCTGCTGCATTCCATTTTCTGCAGGTCGAAGGCACTGCCAACCCAGGGCTTCCACATTCGAAACCAGCTTTTCTCTCCAGGCTGCATCTCTCAAGCAACTGCCTAGGTCTCCCCCTGGCATCTCCCAATACAGAGGGAGTTAAGCTTCCCTGGTCTGGACCACTGTCGGGCCTTCAGGGCCACTGGGTCCTAGTGCATTTTTATCTCTGGACTGGTATTAGGCCCTTCAGACCTGTGTAGAAATCTTATGACCTGGACTGCTTTCTTTAGGAAGGTGTGGATGACCTTGGCCCTCAGACGTGGTAACGCTCTCTGACCGGCACTGTGAATTTGTTTTGGTAGGGGAGTTTTACTGTGCTCACGTCACCTTCCGTGCTGGGATCTCTTTGTCTGGAGCCCCGTGGTTTCCTGAGTGGTAGTCTTGTGCTCCTACAACCTTCCTGTCACCCAGTCCATTGTTGTATATTTCTATCAGTGATCTTGCCTCCTGGAGTGCCCAGTTTGGTTAGATTAATTGATTCTGCTGGTCTTTGTCTTCAGAGGGCTCAGAAGGGTCATGTGGCTATGTCACCATCTTAACTCAGCCTTGTCACCTGTAGTACTTTTTCTAGAATGAGTTCATGAATTTAATTGTCTCTCCTCATAAAAGGTAATAGCAATGAAAACCTAAAAACAAAATGAAATGTGCAATTTATGTTATAACCAACATATGACACAGTCACTGGAACAGAACCCCGTCATAAGTTGGGGCCTACCTATATTTCATACACATCTGTTTATGCATATGTATGTGTGTGTGTGTATAAACATTATCAAAGTTTTCTAGTAATAATTATATGATTTAATAGCTGAAAGTTTCTAGAAGTCTGGACTGGCCAAATAAATGGACAGGCCTAGAGAAAATGAAAATGGAGGGCCCCTTCTTCAAAACTTATGCAGGATTTCAAGGTGATAGTAGCAGGACTTTCTGTCGAGCATGAGGCCTTCTAAGTGCAGATCCCTGAGAAACTGCAAAGGTTCCATGTCCATGAAGCTGGCTCTGACTAAGGTATTTGCTTGAGTGGATTTTTAGACGGACCTTTCTTTCACACAATAACACAATAAATCATTGCCTTTGGAAGGAGAACAGAATGAGTACCTTTCAACCTATGAGTGCACATTCATATATGTATCATCAATGTATTAAGAATAAGTATATGCACTTGTTACATATGTCGTATAGATATTATATTTCAACATGGAGAGTCTATTACTTTTTAGTCACATAACCAAGGCATTTGATCGAGGTCTGTGGTACTTGGTTCCAGGCCTTTCCTCTTAGAATCTTGTCTCATTCCTAAGTTGAAGCTAGACAGAGATCCGCAACCTCTCTGTCCTTCAGAGACAGCCTAAAATTCTGAGTGAATGTTCTGCTTTAATTGCCTAAGACTTCCTCCTATTTAAGAGACTCCTGACATTAGAAGGCCAGGACTTCTTTCAGTCATTTGATGTCTCAGAAGTACATTCCAGTTGTTTTCCAGGCTTTCTCTTCTCCTTCTGAATACAAATGATTCGACCCAGAAGTGAATACGATAGCATCCTAGAAAGCTGTTCTCCATCTATCGTCTGATAACAACATACCCACTGCCATTTAGTGGATTCTGAATCATAGCAACCCCATAGGATGAAGTAGAACAGCTCCATACGGTTTCCACAGGTAGCCTGGTGGATTTGAACTGGTGACCTATTGGTTAGCTGTCTTAGCACTTAACCTCTGCATCACCAGGGCTCCAATAGCAACACCAGAAAATCTTTATAAGCACATGATATGGTAGTAATATTATCCCATTCTCAGAGATTTGGAAACTGATGCTCAGATAGGCTGTCATTGCAATGCATTACTTCACACAGAAGGGGTAGGATCACAATTCAGTCTCAGACCTGGTGGACTATAAATTCCCTGATTTCCTATACCTGCTTAGACCACATTACCAGATGATGTGCCTCAGGCCACCATAGCCACTCTCTGTGGACAGAAGGAAGCTAGTCTAGTCTGGGACTGTGGACTAATCAAAATTAGACACAATGTTTGGTTGTTGTTAAAAGATGACCATCATTAGTTCCTTCCCATTTGGTGTGTATTACGTGAAGAAATGGAGTCATTTTCCCCTTTCCTTGAATCAGCTCTCTTTGTGATTTACCTTAACCCATAGAAAAGGAATGATGTACTTAGCCTCCCAAGATTAACTTCCAAGAGACAGTGCACAGTTTCTTTCTATAGGATGCCAGCTTCTACAATGTTAGGAAGCTCAGGCTAGGAAACAGAATGATAAAGGAGAATGTGAGGATAGAGAGGCCATGTGAAACAGCACTGAGTCACAAGTTTTGTCTCTGGAACCTTCTAATACCTTGCAGACCGGCTCAGCTGCAAACCCGCTGCAACCAGTGAGTGAATGGAGCCTTGTCAAGTGGAACAGAAGAAATGGCCAGGCAGCCAAACCAAGAAATCCCAAACAAGTTGCTGCAGAGTCCATTCCAAGTCATGGTGACCTTGTGTGCTACAGAGTAGAACCGTTTCATAGGGTTTTCCTGGCTGTCATCTTATGGAAGCTGTTCACCAGGCCTTTCTTCCACAGAGTAGCTGGGTGGATGGGGACTACCTACCTTTAGATTAGCAGCTGATGATGAATTACTTGTGCACCTCAGGGCCCACCCAAGACCTGCCTGAATGCCTGACCCACACAACTGTGCACAAGAATAGGTTGTCATTGTTTTAAGACCAGAGGTGATTTGTTTCATGGCAATAGATACTGAAAGACAGGGAAACCTAGAGGCTGGAAAGATTTACCAAAGCTGGCAATTCCAGGAGCTGCGAACTTCTGGCTGACTGCTTTTAATAGAAGTGTGCTTGGGAAAAGATGTGTCCTGGAATTGATGACAGCACTACTGCAATAGCTTAGGTCTGTTTTAGGAGAAAATTTCTGCAGAAGTTTTGATGTGCCTTGTATTTTGCATGAGAAGTGTCCAGGTGTCTCCGTCACTGTTGGAGGAATGACTTACCTGGAAAGAGTACCTGTTTGCTTGTCTTACAGCTTAACTACACTTTTGTTATTTTTCTCCCGAGATGTCAGACTATTCTTTCTCTGTGTCTTGGTCTTTATGTAATTGACTTTGCTCGTGTGAGAAAAGAAAAAGTGATTTAAAACAATTTGAGTAGGAAAATAAAACTTTCATGGATGATAGTTGAGACACTCAGTCCTCCTCAGAGCTCAGTTCATATTAATTTCGTTTCATCAAGAGTTACATGAAGAAGGCACACAGCCAGAAGTAAAATACAGTCAGTCGTTTCTGTGACGTCAAGTTGCAAAAGTAAGTGTAAAGATACAAATTAGAACTCTCATGTGTCTTAGGCATGATCGCAAGGAAACTCATTGCTAAGTTAAAAATTACACACTATCATGTACAAGAAGACTTTTAAGAAGCCTTTCTTCATGTATCTTAATTGATAACCAAAAGTTTCACTAGTACCTAATTTTGTATTGAGGTAAAATTCATGTGACAAAATTGACCATTTCAATGTGAACAATTCAGTGACACACAGTGCATTCAAAATGCTGCATGCACAACTATCACCTCGTGGACCTGTAAAACATTTTCATGCCCCAAAGGGAAACCCCATAGCGTTTAAGCATTTACACCCCGTCTCCCCTTTCTCACAGTTCCAGTCTCTTTTCTGTTCTACGGATTCAACTATTCTGGATATTTCATATTAAGGGAATCCTACAATATGTGATCTTTTATGTCTGGATCCTTTCCCTTAACATTCTGCTTTTCACGTTCATTCACACTGTATTAGGCATTTGTTTAAATGGCTGAGTAATATTGCATTGCATGGATAGACCAAAATTTATTTATCTCTTCATCTATTACTAGACTTAAAGGTTATCTTCACCTTACAGCTACTGAGAACAGTTCTGCTATAAATATGTGTATACATGATTGAGCACCTGTGTTCAGTTCTTTGGGGTATGTACATAGGAATAGCATTGATGACGCACAGGGTAACTCCTTTTTGAGAAGTCATCAAACTTTTAAGTAGCCACTGAACCATTTTATATTTCAACCAGCATTATGCAAGCCTTTCAAAGTCTCCACACCCTCACTAACATTTGTTTTGTGTTTTTTGGTTGTTGTTACTGTTGTTTCATTTACATGCATCTGAGGGAGTCTGCAGTGGTGTCTTGGGGTTTTGATTTGCCTTTTCCTAATGGCTAGTGGTACTCAACAGCTTTTCATGAGCCTTAGTTATTTAACATCTTCTTTGGAGAAGTGTCTATGTCCTTTGCTCATTTTTTAGTTGTCTCTTATTATTGTGTAGTAAGACTTCATGGCATAGTTAGTTACCACCTCAAATGTTGACCAATAGGTTGGCAGTTTGAATCACCAGCTGCCCACAGAAACACTATGGGGCTTGGTGGTGTTTCTGCGAATTGTAATCTGTCTGGTAGTATAGCTGTGAATTGGAATCCACTCGATGGCAGCAGGATTATTATTTTATTTATTCCACTATGTGAAATATCTTTACTCTTTATTTTTATTTATCTATTTATTTATTTTTTATTGGGATTGGGTAAAAGTTTACAATGCTTTCAAGTTTGCGTGTTGGCCTGTCTGCTATTCCCTCCACTCTCCTTGCTCAGTGTCAGCACACTCCTCCTTTCTGTTCTATACATGTCATATCCTCTTAACAATGTCTGTACCCTCGTCTCCACCCTCTTCACTCGCCTCTAAGAAGTGGCCAGTAGGATGACATCTTATAGATGCATAGAACCATAAAATGTACACATGATATGGTCAGTGCGTGTCCCCAAGTCCAGTCCATTCCTGTCTAAAGAGTTGATCTTTACGATCCATGATCAGAGGCAGAGTCAGGTCTAGCGGTCATGTTCCCAGGGGAACTCCCAAGCCTTCAGACTATCAGTGAAGTTCTTAGAGTGCACGCCTCTTTTTTTCTTTTGTTGCCAATGGGGCTCAACATGGTGAGCCCTATCACTGCTGTCATTGGTGGTGGCCCTGCACCATCTGGTTCTTCTCGTCACATGTTGACATAGTCATGCATTCACATGGATATTTCTATCTTCTGGGCTCTTTTTCCCTCATGTCGTTTTTGTCCTTGGTGATCATCTGTTCCTGATAAGTTGGGACCATTTGGTGTACCTCAGATGGCAGCTTGCTAGCTTTTAAGACCCCAGATGCCACGCACCAATATGAGGTGCAGAAGACTGTTAGCAATAGGTTAGTTATGCCAATTTGTCTCTATGTCCCTTGAGAGCATGGTCCCCAGACCCCCACCCCTGCTACTGTATCCTTGCAATATTGGGTTAAGATTGGAAGAATTTTCAGGTTACGTTGAAATCCAGTTAAAATGATCTTCTTTCTAATGTGGGCTGTCACTGATTTCACCCAAACAAATTTCTATCAACTATCTAATCTCTAACCAACTCTCTCACCCCTCCCTCCCGTCCCTTCCTTCCAGCCATCAAAGACTCTTTTATTCTGAGTCTGTTTTGAAGTCCTTATAGTAGAGGTTTCATACAATATTTGTCCTTGTGCTGCTGACTGATTTCACTCACCATAATGCCTTCCAATTGAAACCGGGTTATGAGCTGCTTCCTAAAATCATCATTGCTCTTTATCATTGCCTGGTGTTCCATTGAGTATATATATCCTAGTTTGTTTCTCTGATCATGTTTTGTTGGGCATCTGGGTTGATTCCATCTTTTTGCTATTGTGGACTGCGCTACTGTAAACATTCTTGTGCATGTATCTGTTAGTATGACTGTCCTTGCTTCTGTAGGATACATTCCAAGCAGTGAGATTACTGGGTCAAATGGTCTATCTATTTCTAGCTTTTTAAGGAAGCGCCAGATTGCTTTCCAAAGAGGTTGTACCATTTTGCAATCCCACTAGCAGTGTAGGTGGGTTCTAGTCTCTCCCCAGCCTCTCCAGAATTTGTTGTCTTGTGTTTTTTGGATCATGGCCAACCTTGTTGGGATAAGATGGTGTCTCATCATCATTTTTATTTGGATTTCTTTAATCACTAATGGTCATGAGCATTTCCGCATTTGTCTCTTGGCTGCCTGGATATCCTCTTTAGTGAAGTGTCTGTCCATCTCCTTTGACCAGTGCTTAATTTGGTGATTTATTCTTTCTTGTTGACATTTTGCTGTACCTTGTAGATTATGGAGATCAGACATCAGTCTGACATATAGTTGCCAAATATTTTTTCCTATTCTGTAAGTGATCTTTCAATTCTTTTGATAAAGTCTTTGGATGAGCAAAAGTGTTTGATTCTTACTAGTTTCCATTTGTTTTCTCTTCTGTTGATCTTGATTTGTCAGATTTTGAAGTCTGTCTATGTTGTGTATTAAAACTTCCATGGTTGATCCTATTTTTTCTTGCATGATCTTTATAGTTTTACATTTGATATTTAGATCTTCTATCTAATTTGAGTTTTATTGTGTGTGTGTGTGTGTGTGTGTGTGTGTGTAAGGTGTGAGATATGGGTCTTGTTTCAATTTTTTCCAGACATATATCTAACTTTGGCAGCAGCATTTGCTAAAGAGCCTGCTTGTACCTCAGTTTACAATCTAATGGCCTTTGTCAAAGATCAACTGTTCACAGAGGGTGGTGGCATCTCTGGGGTCTCAACTCTGTTACATTGGTCTATATGTCCCTTTTTGTACCAGTACCAGGCTGTTTTGACTACTGTGGCATTGTAATAGATTCTAAGGTCTTGTGGTGAGAGACCTCCTAACGTGTTCTTCTTCAGTAGTGCTTTGCGTATCCGGAGTTTCTTCCTTTTCCAAACAAAGTTGCTGATTTGTTTCTCCATCTCATTAGAAAATGTCACTGGAATTTGTGTTTGGATCGCATCATTTATGTAGATCACTTTGGGTAAAAGAGACATTTTCACAATGTTAAGTCTTCGTATTTGTGAGTGGGTAGGTTTCTCCATTTATGTAAGTCTCTCTTAGTTTCTTGCAGTAAAGTCTTGTAGTTCTTTTTGTATAGGTCTCTTATTTCTCTACTTAGATTTATGCCTAGGTGTTTTATGTTCTTGGGGGCTATAATAAATCTTATTGATTAGGTGATTTCTTCTTTGTGCTATTTATGTAGTTGATCACATTAATTTTTTACTGATGTTGAACCAGACTTGCTTCCCTGGTATGAATCCAACTTGGTACTGGTATCACAAGAAATTTGGAGAAATAAGAATGGTCCAAGAAGTCCAAGAACCAGCAGATTCCATTCTCCAGATTTGGGTAACGGTTATAAAGGACAGAGTTGAGGGAGGTGATCTGACCCTAACAAAACGCCTTATGAATATCTCTTATCCATTATGAAATGCCTAGGTGTCAAGGAATTTTTTTCCCTAAGACTCACTACAACATGGATCTCTCAGCCTGGCCCCCAGAATACAAACTAAATTTCAACAAAGAAAAAGACAAAACAGGTCAACACAGCTGAAAGGGAGCAGTTCTCAGCCCTCTATTAAAAAAAAAATAAATGTCCCCATTCCAACATTTATGTCCAGGACTCTCTAAAGGGAAGAAAAAACACAAGAGAAAATGGGTAGTTGGTTGCCCTGTGGAGGAAGGAGAGACAAGTTGAAGAATCAAAGATTAAACATTTCCTCATTCCCTTACCTGTCCAGATGATGGAATAGCCACTCACCTCAGGAGAAGGTTTGGAGTCAAAATTGCTCCAGTGGCCACTTGCCTTTTTCTGTTGGTGAGGTGGCCCGTCTGTCTCTGTCTGTCATAGTTTGGACGTCTCATCCAATTTTGGGATCCCCTCCTGGTCACCAAACAGCTACTGGCAGTCTCTGAAGACCCTCAAGGGTCCTTGTCAGAAATGCAAGAAAGAATTGCTCCAGGAGACCTGGTGGGCTACGGGGTCTGGGATTGTGTTAGGATTGTTTCAGTTTTTCTTAAGAGACCCAGTGGGGTGGGGTGTATTAGTACTTAAAGCCAAAGCCAAGTGCTGTCGAGTACTTAGGAGTTCCTGTTCCAAAGGGAGGACCTGGCAAGTGGAGTTGGGCTTGTGAGGCCAGCATCCCAAGCATCACTAAACCGAAATTAAGAGCAGTATTCAGAGGCATCCCTCTGTAGCAGGAAAAAGATAAGTTCGGCCCACAGAGTAGAAAACACTTCAAGCACCACCTTGTTTGTAGAGAAAGAGGTGTTCATTAGCTAGCGGTGTGGCGGATGGACTCAATTTCGAAAAATAGCTGCTCACCCTGTTCTGCTATCAGACATATCTATACGTTTTTCCAAGAAAGGAGACAAAGGAATTCCCATATATTCTCTTAATTGGCAGTTACACGTATACAGATTTTCATATTGCATTTCTATTTGTCTAGCATACTTAAAGAGGCACTAGATAAGCAGTTAGCATTAAGTTACATAGGAAGAAGCTACTCCCTCCTTAGAAACTGGGCTTATCAAGGATTTCTATTAGTGGGGAGGAGGGAGCACTCTGGGCTGGTGCTGGAGAGGGGCATCTGGACTTTTACCTTCTCCTTAGAAACTGAGCTTATCTCAGCATTTCTATGGGGAATGCAGGGGGTGGGGGGAAGGTCATATCTGATGCCCCAACCCTAATTTAGGGATCAGGCAGAAAGCAGGCATTGATTTGAATGGGTTTTGGAAGTTCCTCACAAAGCAAACTGGTGCCTTCTTACCTATGTGCCAGAGCGGAACCAAAGTTACCCCTCCTGTGGGTGACTCAGAGACTAGCAGGTATCGGAGTTTTCCCTAGTGCTTAGCAGAACTACTGCCAGGTCTCTAGGCCACAGAACCACTGATGTCAGAACAATGGAACCACTGACAACCCAAACAGAAGGAGTTAAATTGGGATAACTTGTTGGAGTGGCACAAATATGGTGGGGAGCCTAAGATATCAAAGAGCAGAGACAAGGCAGACATGATGCTGCACAGTTCCATAACCAGATTAGCAGGACAGAAACAGAACTCTCACAAAATGAGACCAATGCTAATAATCCAGATTCAGGACAGTTTAAAAGAAAGAGAAAAAGTCAACAAAAGTCCCTCTAGTCCTCCACTCGGTTGAGAGGCAGCCATGCCACCTACCCCAGGAGTAGGCTGGGAGACAGTCTCGCTGGTGATTGCTTTGCCTGGTCCCAAGGTGTCTACCTGACTGGATCATAGGAGCCAAGGTTGAGCCTAATCAGATATGTTTTTGGACTGACTCGCCAGAATGTTACCAGGTAACTATAGGTTCTTGCCTAAGATGAGAAAAGAGTTTCAGGAGGAGGTAACAAGAGAATTTGAAAGAAAATCACTCTCACTGGGAGAGGGAGAAGTGCTGCGTGGAGACATGCTGTACAGTGGCCCAGCCACCAGGTGGACAGCACTCTGGGGCTAAGGCACCAGACATAAACAAGGTGAGGATCATTAAGGCTTCGGCTCTCTGCCTATCAGGACCACCAGTCTCTGTTATCTCCTTCAGGCTTCACAGCTTATTGTTTTTCACTTCACCTGTGGGGATGGTCAAGGGTCAAGACAGATGATTTCCAGAACAGACAGGTGCAGCAATTATCTGAAAAAACAACTGTAAGGAGTCATATTTAGTTACGATAGGTAGAAAATGTCTCTGGGGTAAACTTTCTCCAAGGTCTTTAGCCTCCATGTCCTGCATTGATGAAGCTGCTCCCAAAGTATATCAAGACCCGGTGAGGAGTTCTATACAAGCATGGGTTTGCACAGCCATGGAGGACATGCTGCCAAGCTATTTCAGCTTCATGAGAGCAGTCACATTGGCACAAGCCCAAAGCCCCACTGACAAGGATCCACTTCAAACACACAGAAGGCCTTTTCTGTTGCTCACACGGAGCACATTCACACACCTAACCCTTCAGTCGCCCAAAGTCTTTCCAAGCACTCCTACTGAAGAGATGGTGAGTCCAGGAACATCTGAGGCACTTGCCTCAGGGAACCGTCGAGGCAAAACCAAAGTCTCAAACATGGCACAGCCCCCAGGCCCTTCCCACTGAGCAAGCCCTGAACACAGTAAAGAGAATTGTTGCAGACTCATACCTCAAAGATTTTGCAGACAGGTATCATGATAACTCACCTCAGAAAGCGTGGTTAGGAACCAGTGGAGCCCTGGCTGACTTGGGACAGGTCGACATTTTCACGGAGATAGTTGTAACCAAACTTCTGCAGACACTTACTAGGATAGTCCTCTGTCATTCCCAAGTTCTAATTTAGGCTACCACGTCTCAAACGGCCAGTCCCATCTGTGTTTCCAATTTGTCACTGAGCAACATGGATTCATGCCACCTGCCACAAAGCCAATCCTGAGACAAAGGTGAGGTGAAGAATTGAGAAAACATTGTGTATCCATATACAAGACACAGAGGAGAAGAGCATCCTCCCAAGTCTGTCCTGAACCAGACCAAAGGGATTTCTAAGGAGAAGCTACATGCAGGTGTAAGGAGGAGACACTCACCAGAAACATGGCAGAAGTGGTCATCAAGACCGTCTGTGTTTCAGGGCGTGTGTTTCAATGTCTTCCTTTCGTGTCAGTTATTGGTGCAGAAGGGCCGATGCCCATCACTGTCTGTCCCAGCTCAGTCATCTAAATAAAACCTTGAAAACAAGCGGTTATCAGACCCGCCTTGGGCATTCTACTGTTCTTTTCCCAGGGTGGTACCAGGTCACAGGTTTAAAGCATAACTCTTGAAGATGGAGTGAGATGTTGCTCATTCAAACTGGAGTCCTGATGCTAATGTTATGTACCCCATCTCACCACCTACCTGGGTAAAACAGCGACTTGATTTTCTCACCTAATATCACTATATATTTTTATGATACTGATGCTTAAGTCTTCTAAAATTTTTGCACTTACCAAAGTATACTTCGTATTTAAATGCCTGTACAGTGCATATCCAGTCAATGAGTACTAAGTTAAAGGAAAAGATAATATTTTTACTTGATGTTGCTAAGAATCCAAAAAAATATATATATATATACGAAACCTACTGCCATCAGGTTGATACTGACTCATAGTGACCCTACAGACAGAGTAGAACTGGCCTGGCTGCCAGGAGGGCCTGGCGGATTTGAACAAACAAGTTTTTGGTTAGCAGACGTTACCCTTAACCAATATGCCATGAGGGTTTCCAGTGTTGCTAACAGTTGATCGTAGATGAGCCACATTATCTTGTGCCCAGAAAGACCAGAAGGAACAGCCCAGAGGGGGAGGGAAGAAAGCAACACGAACAACAGAACCCACAGGGCCAACCACCGTGAACAAGCATCAGCAGAGCTTCTAGACTAAGATGCAGAAGAAAGGTCTGGCAATTTTCCTCTGAAAACTAGCCCATGAAAACCTTATGGATCACAGCAGAATACTGTCCTGAGATATTCTGCTGGAATATGAGCTCCCTGACTTGGAAGGCACTCAGAATACATGGAGGATGAAACAGTGGACTTGAGCTTTCCAACAATTAGAAGGTGGTGCAGGGTATGGATAATGTTTTTTCTGTTGTAACACAGTAACTAAGGAGAAAACAAAGAAAGAAACAAAACACTTGGAGAGACTAACTCCAGGGAGGTAGCTGCAGACAGCTGGAGTAGCACAGGTTAGAAAAATTCTTAACCTTTGGAGTGAAAAGAGAGGGGCAGATGTAACTAACTCTAGGAAGGCTTTTGCTTCTTGAGAATGTTGAAAAATCATCCAGGCAGAGGATCTAGGTGAGATAATTTTGGCAGTGGGAACAAGTTTTTGTGAAGACAGTCATTGAGGTAGGAATGCAAAATGGTACAAACCCCTTTGGAAAGCAATTTGGTGCTTCCTTAAAAAAAGCTGGAACTAGATATACCATTTGACCCAGTAATTCCACGGCTTGGAATATATCCTACAGATACAAGGGCAGTCACACAAACAGATACATGCACACAAATGCTTGCTGTAGCAGAGTCCACAAGAGCAAAAAGATGGAATCAACCCACTTGCCCAACAAAAGATCAATGGATAAATAAACTATTGTATATATACTCAATGAACACTATTTAGTGATAAAGAACAATGATGATTTTTGGAACGATCTTATAACTCGACTTCAACTGGAAGACATTATGTTCAGTGAATTTAGTCAGCAGCACAAAGACAAATATTGTATCAGACCCCTACTATAAGAACTTCAAAACAGGAGCAGGTACAGAAGAAAAGACTCTTTGATGGCTACAAGGGAGGGGAGGGAGTTAGGGAGAGGGCTACTTACAGATTAGCCAGTTGACAGAAACTTGGTTGGGTGAAAACAGTGATAGCACACATTAGAAAGAAGATCAATTTAGGTGGACTTCAACATAACCTGAAAGTTTCCAATCGGATCCCACAATATTGCAATGACAGAGTAGCAGGGCGGGCATCCATGGACCATGCTCTCGAGGGATTTCGAGACCAACTGCCATAATTAGCCTATTACTGAGAGAGTCTTCTGCACCCCATGTTGGTGAGTGGTGTCTGGGGTCTTAAAAGCTAGCAAGCTTCCATCTGAGGTACACCGAATGGTCCCAACTCAGCAGGAATAGGTGATCACCAAGGACCAAAACAACATGGGGGAAAGAGAAAGGTGAAATCAGTGATAGCACACATTAGAAAGAAGATCAATTTAGGTGGACTTCAACATAACCTGAAAGCTTCCAATCGGATCCCACAATATTGCAATGACAGAGTAGCAGGGCGGGCATCCATGGACCATGCTCTCGAGGGATTTCGAGACCAACTGCCATAATTAGCCTATTACTGAGAGAGTCTTCTGCACCCCATGTTGGTGAGTGGTGTCTGGGGTCTTAAAAGCTAGCAAGCTTCCATCTGAGGTACACCGAATGGTCCCAACTCAGCAGGAATAGGTGATCACCAAGGACCAAAACAACATGGGGGAAAGAGAACCCAGAAGACAGAAAGACCTACATTGAATGGGTGATTACATCAACATGTGACGAGAAGAACCAGATGGTGCCTGGCCACCACAAGTGACAGCCATGATGGAGCTCACAAAGTTGAGTCCCATTGGCAATACAAACATAAAAAGTGGTGCAGCCCGAGAACTCCACTAAAAGACCACATCTGATGGTCAGAAGGCCTGGGGGTTTCTCTGGGAGCATGACTACCAGACCTGATGCTGCCCCTGTTCATAAATCATTACTGAGGTCAACTCTTCGGACAGGAATGGATTGGACTCGTGACACAGAGTGACCACATCTGTGCGTTTATAGGATGTTGTCCTACTGGCCTCTTAATAGAGGGGAGTGGAGAGGGAGGAGAAGAGAGAACATGTGATTGTTAAGAGGATACCACATGTATAGAACAGAAAGGAGGAGCATGCTGTCACTGGGCAAGGAGAGCAGTAGGAACTGCACATACGCGGACATGCAGATTTAAACTGGATTGTACACCTTGACTCAGTCACAATAAATAAATAAAATATTTTCAGAAAAGAAAGAAACTCATTGAGACAATTGAGAGTATCGCTTGCCGGGAGACTTGTAAGAAGTTTTTCAATCCCTATAGTTCCTCTTGGTCCATGATGTAGAGTTTCTAGGATTTAAATCAAAGATGAATATCAGAGGAAAAGCTATTTGGTTTTGCTCTTTTTGGGGATTACTTATTAGACTGTGTGCACTTAGCCCAGTAAGGAGGTATGTCATCTAATCTATGGTCGGACAGTGAAATCACTCACCCCAAGAGTCATGTGGGCACTGAAGCCTTGTCTCCAGTCGGCTGGCCAACCTGTGGCCACTGGCACCATGTTGCACCTGCCCAGAGGAAGAGGGACCTTTTTCACTGCACAAAAGCCTAATCTGCATTTTCTAAATTCTCCCAAAATTGTTGTGTAGCTCATCAGCAGTTACATAAACGTGTATTGGTTTTTTGCTAGGCCCTTTGTTAAAAAATAAATAAATAAACTTCCTGCATGTCAGAATATGACTGGATTTACACTGACATACTTAATATTTTTCCTGAATCAGCAGAGGTAACCTTTCTATTCTGTTCTTCTTGTCATATTTCTGTGGAGTCTCTCAGACTTTTAGGGAGCCTTCTGCCTTCTGAATTAAGTGTTCCATCCCCTTAGCCCCGTTTCCTTACCTGGAATGCTGATCGGTCCTACAATTCCACGTCCTGAAGATGAAAGACCAAAACCCATCAGACCAGAGGTCAGGCACTGTGGTGTTTCCTGGATGAAATGTGGGCTTGTTATGGCTGGCCATGACTGTTGAGGGGCCCTTGAGTGCCAAGGCCCTTGATGCCCTTGGAGGGCATTCAAGAGCCAACAAGAAGGGTTTCAGAGTTGGAACTCCACTTTTCTGCAATAAACTGGGCACCTCATTCCACATTCAGTGTCCTCCCCTTAAATCCTGACCACTCCAGAGACCCCACACTCTTTTGCTTAAGAATAATCGCGGCCCTCTGCTCCCTCCTACCTTCCAGCCCCACCAGAAGGTGCACCTTCACAGTACTTCACAGAAGAGAGCTTGGACATGTCATAACTACAAGGTTGTACAGGGACTCCAAGGATCAAGGTTAGTATGGGGCTTCGAGGGGTTGACAGCAAATGCAGGTTATTCGCAACTCTACTTTCCTGGAGTGCGTGGTTCCTACGTGATGACTCAGTGTCCTCATCTTGATACCTATCAGAGGCCGGAAGTCCAGCATATAAAGACCTGACTCACAGCGTGAGGGAAAGATCTTCACCATGCTGAGACCCTAAAGTATCACTATGAGTCGGAATTTACTTGATGATTGTGCTTTTGTTTGTTTGTTTGTTTGTTTTGGTGTCCAGCTCAATTATCTGGGCATCACATTATTCATTTTCCTGCCTGAGATACCTCTTTTACTGCAGAGAAGAACAGAGAATTAAGAGACAAGTTCAGCCTCTGGCTGGAGGAGGGAACAGTGTCAGCTCCAAAGGCATTGAGACCAGAGCTCTAATCCAGCTCAGTGATGTACTGTGATTGCAAACTCAGAGATATTACCTAACTGTGATCTTCAGATTCTTCTTCTGTCAAGTTGGTTTGATAAGCCATGGTCAATGCAATCAATAGGGGAGCTGTGGAGAGAACCCCAAAAAGGCATAGGGTAAGAACAGGGGATTCTGCCTCCTCTGCTGCAAAGCCCTGACCGCCTGGATCACTGTGAGTGACACCTTGAGCCTAGTGCTGTTTCTCACAGACATGGAACTTAACTTCTGATCATGTCACATGATGACTGTGGTCAAGACAGCAGACAGGAGAGTGAAAAGGTCGTAGGAGATGGGGGCCAGCTGGAGAAGGGAAGTGAGAGGGTGAGAGCCCCTACAGAAACCTCTTTCTCTGTATAATGGCTGCTATGGCAAGATCCTTGAAGGACTCTAGATCCCCTCAAGGCTCCTGTTGTCCTGGTCTTGACCCTTCAAGGAAGTTAGAGGAAGGCTTAGGATACAGGCAGTCATCATCTGTTGCGCCTTACCGGGCTGACAGCAGACGGTGCCTCTCGTGACTCTCTGTACTCAGTTATCCAGTGGTATCATAAGTTCACTACCAGGATCATCATATCAACTGCTGGCACGGTCTGGATCCCTCCCTTCTGCTACTCTGAGCTTGACAACTCAGATCCCTCTAGGACCCATAAGGAAGAACTGAAGGAGCGACTTAACCAGCACCACTGTCTCAGGGATGAGAGAGCAGTGGGGGCCTGTTCTGTCTTGCCATCCAGGAAGGCCCCAGTGCTTCATCAGGGTCATGACCATGGCTTACTGCCTTCACAGGTAACCCCCCTCCCCGAGATGCCCCAAGGGATAGTGCGTGCAAATCACTAGGTCAACATATCCAGGGCCCCAAGTTTGATAGCAAGGGTGGCGTTTCATAGTTTTCCTGACTTTCTGGGAGGAGTCACTTCATCATAATTCAGTATCTTCAACTTGACTCCTATCAAGGGTCAAGTCTCCTGCTCCTGATGGTAGGCCTCCTCACTAGTCCAAGGACTTGATGTCCCTGAGACTGCCTGTCTTTAGAAGAAGCCAGGGGTCACATCAACCTGATACTTCTGACCGTCGCTGCCTAGGCCAGTGGAGCTTGGCTGCCTGGGCCAATAGCAAGAGGAGGATTTTCTGCTTTCTCCTTTCTCCCTGAGAAGTGGGGTGATTGTGTGTATGTGCATCTGTGAGAGAGAGAGAAGAGGAGTTGTTTGCTTCAGCTTTTAAAAGATTTTTTGCCTTGACTCACACCAGATTCTGGGACTCCTGTCTCTGCTGATTTAAGACATAAATTAAGGTCCTCATCTCTCTGAGCTCTCCCAGGCAGAAGTCCAGAGTCAACTGAACTCCAAAAATTGGTCCTGGGATCCAAGAAGCAAAGGCAGTAGCATGGCTAAGTGCCGCCCATTCTTTTGTTAGTCAAGTGGTCCCAGTACCTGAAGCATTTCTCCTCCTTGATTGTGTGATATACCTGGGACCCCACCCTCTGCTTATCTGAGGCCACCAATTACATAGCCCTCCCAGTTGAAAGTCAGACTCAGCCATGTGCTTTGCAGCCTTTTTCAGGGATACTAGGGCAGCCCAGAACAGCAGGGCTTACCAGGCCCCAGACTGACTCAGGATGCTGAGCTTGCTTCCAGATACAATTTAGGAATCCTTTCTCTACTAACTTGAGTCCACCTGAAAGCAAGGGTAGGCTTTCTGGCTCCGAATAAGGCCCTCAGCTCCCTACAGGGGAGTCAGGGCACTGCACATTTGGCTTCTCCTGCCTGGCAGGCCCAGAGATGAGAGCAGGAAAGGAGTCCAGGTATTCCCCTTTTGGAGGGAAGCCTTTCATTAGCATGAACTGTTCTCACCATGGCTGCAGTTAAAATCTAGATCTCTTCATTCTTCTGAATGGGGTGCTTTCATAGACCATGGTTCTCCCTTCCCTAGACTTTACAGGTGAAAGTTCACTGGAAGCTCCAAGAATGGAAGTGAAGAGGGAAGGGGGCTATAATTTGTGGGACTCACTCTATTCCGGGTAGGTGGTCCTCAGGGTTCTTATTTATTGTCCTTACCTAATCCATTCTGGAATTCCACCCTCTTTGGATGAGGAGAGTGGCAGCCACCCCAACGAGAAGCCACACTTCCCTCCACTTCCTAGAAGGAACTTTGGACATGGTACATTCTGCCTGGGCTGTTTGGGGGCTTCTGAGGGCCTACCAAAAGGGCGGGAATGTTGAGAACCCGCTATTCTAGCTTGGGTGACTTCTTAGTGTTCAGATATAGTTGCCCCCTTTATACAGAGCAGAGTCTGGGATTCCTGTCTACAGGGGGATCTCAGCGCATGCTTGGCACTATCCCATTCTTGGCCACGCAGGAGTGTTGACATTCTAGGACACACACCTAGGTGGCATAGTGATTAAGTGATATTGCTCCTAACTGAAAGATGGACAGTTCAAATCCAGCAGGTACTCCTTAGAAACTCTATGGGGTAGTTCTCTGTTCAGTAGGTTGGTATGAGTCACTATCCACTCAAAGGCAACAGGTTTCTCCCTCTCCCTCCCTCCACCCTTCTCTCCCTGCCTCCTTTCCTGCCTCCCTCCTTCCTTCTTTCTTTGCGTAAACAGGAAATTTCTACAGGGCTAAATGGTTAAACAAGGGGCTGGTAAGATGATGTTGGAACCCACCAGTGTGTTCCATGTGAGAAAGATGTAGCAGTCAGCTTTAATGAAGATTATGGCCTTGGAAAGCCAATAGGTCTCTTCTACTTTGCTCTGTAGGGATTCTAGGAATCAGAATCAAATGCAAGACAGTGAGTTAGGTTTTTGGGGTTTAGGATAAAGAGAAAGGAGCCTGGGTGGTAAATGTTATTTACTATACAATTGGCTGGTAGCCTCTGCTTCCTGGGAGAACAGCCTGGCTAATTGCTTCTATAAAGATTGCTGCCAAGAAAACTCCGTGCAGCAGTTCAGCTCTGTAACACCTCACGTAGCCATAAGTCCTGGGCAGATTTGATGGCAAAACCCTATAGAGCCATTCTCCTCTCTCCTATAGGGCTCCAGTGAGGTCACTATGAGTCAGAATCAACTCAGTGGAAATGGAGCTTTGTTTTTAAAAACAAACTGAAATAAAAGGCAGTCTGACAAAATGCTACTTAGTAAGGAAACCAAGTAATATTTCTCCAGTAGAGAAAGTTATTTAATGTAAGTGTGAAATATACCTTCCCAGTTAGATGTAACTCAAAAATAAAAACCACACAAATAAACCAAACCTGTTCCTCTGTAGTTGATTTCTGACTCATAGTGATCCTATACGATAGAGTAGAACTGCTCCACAGAGTTTCCAAGGAGGGCCTGTTGGATCTGAACTGCTGATCTTTCAGGTAGCAATCATAGCACTTAACCACTCCGCAACCAGGCAACTCGAAGCTGAGAAAATTTTTGTGCGAAACCAGCAACTTCCTTGCCTCCCAGCTGCCCTCAGTCTAAATCCCTCCTCTATTCATGGATTCAACCACCACTAAAAAATGCAGACCTCACTTCAGAGTTTGCAGAGTTACACACAAGATACCCTAATTGGAAGCTCCTTTTATTGAAGAGGATCCCTGGTTGAGCGATGATAAAGCACTCAGATGGTAAAAGAAAGCTGGGGGTTGGAACGCACCTGCTGCTTCCTGGGAAAAAGCTTTGACTGTGTGCTTTGGTAAGGATTACAGTCTTGGAAATCCTATGTAGATCAGTTCTCCTCTGTCCTCAAAGTCACTGCAGGCCAGATAGGGTGAGTAGAGAAGCTGTTCCAATACAGTTATTCGTTCACTGGCTTAAAATTCCCTCACAGACAACTACAGAATTAAGTTTGTGAACTAGCCACCGTGCCGCGATGCACAATTGCCATTCCAGATAGAGTTCGAAAATTGTAGGGTGGACTGGGTGCTGGTATCAGGTGACCACAGCAATATTCAGCAGTGTAGTATACAGATCTTACAACAATTAAGTTCATGGACTTAATATTCAGAGTTCACATTTTGGGGTATCGAATCACGTTGCCATTAACAGTTTAGATTTCGACTGCTAACCAAAATGTCAGCAGTTTGAATCCACCAGGTGCTTCTTGGAAACTCTAAGGGGCTGTGATCCTCTGTCCTACAGTGTCACTACGACTTGGAAGTGATTCAATCACAATGATTTTTGGTTTTTCGTTTTTGTTTTATGCTATTTAGGGGAGCAAACTTCAATCCGTGTTCGAGAGTACAGTACTTACTGTGGGTGTGGGGCAGACTTCCCCAGTTTAATGCATCAAAAAGCTCTTAGAATTATTTTCGAGGACCGACTATTCACCCTGCCAGCTGCACTTTCATCTGTGTCATCCAGACTTTCATGTGTATCCCCATGAACAAAAGTCTAGTCTTCATTTAGAGTTTCCTAAGTGACACTGAACATAAATTAATTCTAATGTCCTCTTAACGGAGTGGTCTCTGCCTCCCCCAGCCCAAAGGCAAAGGCTGGCAACAGTGGCTTCCTGAAATCACGGGAGTGGCTCCTTCTTTATAAGGAACTCCATCAACCTGTCGTTTGTAACACACAGTCAGTGCATGTATTCATGTGCACGCGGACAAGAGCACAGGAAACCTTAAAGTCCTGCCCCAGTTGGGATTTCCACCTGGATGACCCCCAATCCCAGGGAACTGGGAAGAACTGGTTTCTATTCCAGAATTAGCCTCTCTACACTGAGAAACATTATGGGAGTGTCTGACGCTGTTCACGTCTCCCACAGCCTCCTCTGAATTCCTCCCACCTCACTCCTACCCTCTCTACCCACCCCCTACCTTTGCCCACCCCATGTATCCTAACTAAAATTCCCTCCCACTGAGAGATCCAAGTTTCCCAAGGTCCCACACTGCCCTGCTTCAGGGCCTTTACACTAGAGGGAACCCTGAAGCACTCACTCCTTTTCTACTAGTCTTAG
Source organism: Heterohyrax brucei (assembly GCA_028571685.1). NCBI lineage: Eukaryota > Metazoa > Chordata > Mammalia > Hyracoidea > Procaviidae > Heterohyrax > Heterohyrax brucei. The sequence continues at coordinate 35,136,330 of CM053166.1, read as the reverse complement.
CTCTTGGAGAGCCCTTCAGCTTTCTGCTTATTTCATAGCTGCTCTTAGACTCCAGTGGCTATGCACAGGGGCTGCAGCACGTTTGACTCATCCTAGTACTAGCATGAAGCCTTCCAAAGAGCAGACATTCAGCTGCACTTCAGGGAAAACAAGAGCCAGGAAACAAGAGGTGGAAATGCTCACAATTTATTTTTTCCTATATTCTTCAAGAAGCTAATCAAACCTAAGAACATATGCATTTTACTTGTATCAAAAGGAATAACAGAAACCAATAGTTGACCAACTTTTGTATTTTTCCACCTTTATCTTGGGAGCCCAGGTTCTTGTTATGGAATCTCTAACATTTCCAAGGATATCTTCATTCTGATGCCATGTTAACTGGATCTGGATCACAAAAACAGACTCAAGGCTTTTCAGTTCTTTTACAAAACACAAAACTCTTACAACTAAACTTTAAAACAGCAATAAATTTGTAAGAAGGTGAGTTTAGATTCAGAATCTAAATAAATCCTCAATTGAAAGGAACAGCATTTGAAAACTACCAAAATCACACTAAGTCAACAAGTTACTCAAGAGTGACGGGGGAAAATCCCCAGCTCCACCCTGTCTCCACTACTTAGAAGGGTAACAGCTATTTTCAACAATCAGGTAAAGAATCTGCCAGAGACCTCAAGAGGGGTGGGAGCACCTTCGGGGCTTTGCCCTCAAGCAAGACCTGGCACTGGCTCTGGCACTAGGACCAGCTCCAGCCGATTCTCTGACTGCCGCTCTCCCCTCCTCATTTCTCAAGGCCTCTTGACCTTGGGCTTCTAAGACACTGGGATCAGTATCAATGATCTTGGCCACATACTCCAGGACTGCTATTTTGGTGGCTCAGTATGGGCTCTGGGACCCCAAAGGAATTCATAGCGTGGAGGATCACTGTCAGGTGCCTGCCGGTACTCCAGATAACTTTCCTCCACCAAATCGTTAGTGAGGAGCTTACTGGGTTCCCCATAAATGTGCTTCTCCCCGTGGTAGACTCCCAGCTTCCTCAGCTATTCCCACATGTCCTCTTCGGTGGCACGGCGGCCAATTGTGTAGATCATGCCCAGCAGAGGCAACAGGATCCTTTCCTTGGGAAACCCCGTGCCACCAACTATAATCTTTCCTTGGTGGTCTCCAATTTGCTGAGGAGGGTATAGGTTTCACCTTTGGAATCAGCTTCTTGCAGTTCAAGACCAAAGGCCAGCTCCGTGTGCTCAGAAACTCTTCTCAGGAGCTCAGGAAAGTGTTGCTTGTACCTTCGGGTGACAATCTTCATCATTTCTGCCTTCTTAATGGGCTCCTTCATTTTATAGTTGTTCAGCAGCTGATGTAGCAACATAACCTCCTTCCTGTTCAGAGAGTCGTTTGAAGACCGCGCAGTGGGAGCTGAGGCCCCTGAGGAACTTGGACCTCCCTTATCTTGGCACTGGGCGCCTCCAGTGGCTCTTGAGGACCAAGCACCTGGAGCAACACCGCTGACAGATTAGACTCTCAGAGGCTCCCAGTAAAGGGGAGCAATCTGGGAGCTCTGGCATGACCTCCCAGAAGAGGAGGGGAACCCTTCCTCCTCCGCTGCAGTGGTCTGTGCACCCTTGATACTGTGGATGTCAACTCAGATTTGCCGACATTCCTGATGGGCGCGGAGCCTACTCTTCCGACTACAAGGCATGGTGGCTCTGGTCAAGGATGGCAGGCCAGAGTATACAAGGGCAGGTGATATAGGCCCGATGGTGGAGGGAGCCTGGGAGGATGCAGTCCCTTCAGCACAGAGATATCTGCTTGGTTTTCGCAACTGCTTTGCTGCAGGATTCTTGAGGGTGCTGCTCTCGGACCACATGATCCTCCTGTTGTCGTGGTCAGAATTCTGCAGAGGAAATAAGAGGAAAGCTTTGCTTGCGGCCTACCAGCTCTTCCTGAGGCTTACACAGGCGACACTAACAGATAGGACTAGGGGATACTCTTCAGTGTGTTACTGGAGGTTTTTGTGAGTTTACTTTCAGGGCTTTCATAGCAACTGTTGGCAAGGCCTGGGCCCTCCCCTCTACTATGCTGATTCTGACACCTCAGATCCCCCTGTGACTCACAAGGAGGAATTGAAGGAGCAGTTTTGCCACCAATCCTGGCAGGGTGTCTGAGTGATGATAGCACTTACTGGTGCTGCTTGTTGGCTTTGGTCCTCCATCAGGACCCTTACCATGTGACCAGGTCATGCACCTCCTGGATACCCTGGGAGAAAGTGAGTACCACTTACTAAGTCAGGATGTCAGGTCTTCCAGGTCTGAAAGCAGGCGTGGAGTCACGACTACCTCTCATTTCTGGAAAGAGTCACCTCATCATAACCCAGTGTCCTCATCCTGACTCCTATTAGGGACAAAGTCTCCTGCCTTTGCTGAATAGGCTTCCACCATTAGTCCAAGGACATCACCTCCCTGAGACCACCTGTGCTAAGGAAAAAAACGAGGGAATCCCTTAATCTGCTATCTCTGACCTGGGCTTGCCAGGTTCTATAGCAGAGGGTGGACTTTGTACAGCTTCTTCTCTTATTGTTTAGTGGGGGATTAATTCCTTGTTTCCTCTCAAAGGACTTTTACCTTGACTCCTACCAGGTTCTGGGATTCATCTCTCTGTTGAATTGGGGCTTAAATTTATTCTTTTGTCAACCCGAGACCCTCCACATGGGAGTCAAAAGTTACCTGAACTGGCCATATTAGTCGTGGGCTCCCAGGGCTAATGGCATCAGCAAGGCTCAGTTCTGTCCTCCCTATTTTGTCTTGAGTGGTCCTCAGTACCTCAGTGATGTCTTCCTCTTGACACTGCACTATTCTTGGGACCCTACCCTCTGCTGACCTGAGGTCACGCTTCTCAGACCAAATAACACCCCTTCCTGAGACCTCAGAGTTTAGAAGTCAGAGTGAGCCACACCCTGTGTGGGCTGTTTAAGGAATACTAGGGCAGGTCAAGTCAGTGGAAGTTAACTGACCCCAGATTTCTCCATTTGGTGACCCTTGCATTGCTCACTCAGGTTTGTCATTTTGCTTCCAGGTATGACGTCACATTCCTTCATCTACTGACTGGAGTCTGCCTGAAAGAAAGGATGGGCTTCATGGCTCACAACACTAAGGCCCTCATATCTGTTAAGGGGAGGCAAGGCACTACACACCTCTCTACCCATGTCAGGGGTCTCTCAGAGCTGAGAGCAGAGGCAGATGGTGGGTGGTCCCTTTTTGCCAGAGCACCCCTTTATTAGCACTAAGGCCCTTGCCTTGCCTCCGCTTAGGGTCTAGGCCTCCTCCACTTTCAGAACTGGCGAGTGTTTCACTGGACCAAGGCCCTCCCTTAGCAAGAGTTTCCCAGCCAAAGTCTGTCAGGTATCACTGAAGCTGGAAGTAGGGTGGTACTTTGCAAGATCTCCTCAATTCTACGTCAGGTGGTCCTCTCAACCCAACACTCCTGAGATGATGAAAGAATATGTTCTAATAGAAGCCACACCTTTTTTGGCACTTCCTAGATGGACATCCGGGCATGCGACATCTGGCTATGCCTGCTGGGGATCCTCTGAGTGGTGAGGCTGGTTGGAGGCCTCCGAGGACAAATATTAGTGGCAGGAATTATGGGAATCCATTCTTCCAGGGTTAATGGTCTGCTCAGTCAACACTGAGGGACCTCACAGGAACTCCGAACCAGTCCCGGGTCTCCACACTGTTCCAGTGATGAGTGATCACAGCTCCCACGTCAGAAGCCATCGCTTCCTTGCTCAGCCTAGAAGATATTCAGGGCAGGGTACATCGAGCCAAAGCTTTAAGGCCTGTCTAAAAGCCAAGACTACTGGGTAGGGCTGGGGAGTCAGAGGGCCGAAAATAGGGGTTTGTCTCACAGAACACCACTGTTCTGGCTTGGGTGTTCCCTTAATCCTTATTCAGATTCCTCACCTTCGTATGGACCAGTGTCTGGGGTTCCTGCCTATACATACCTGAGTCATAGCCTCAGAATCAGACCCTAGGCCTGCGAACATGGGGAGTTCAGGGCATGTCACATACTCCACATTATAGCTGCCTGCAACCTGAGGGCAGCGTCGTCTGGGTCACTATACCTGGCACATCCTCTTTAGGGGCACTTGAGGCATATAATTCTTCGAGAGCTTCCCAGGACTAAGAAGAGAAGCTATGCTTTCTTCTGCTCCTTCTGTTGTTAGGGTTCCCACTCATAACACTCAGATTCATCACCTTGACCCCTTGGAAGGCCTGCTTCTCCTCCTGCCTCTAGGGAGCTGGAATAGGCCCCCAAGACATGATACCCTTCAAATAGAAATGAGGGGACTCTACCTACTGACGCCTCTGTCCCCTTGGCCTCCCCAGGGCTCATAGCAGGGGGCATTTTGTGTTACCTCAATTTGGAATGGGTAGTTCTCTGGGGTGGGGAAGCTGCAGTCAAAGACTTAAAGCACAACACAGGTGCTGGGGTTTCAGAAATACATGCTCATCTAATTCTTCTCTCCTTCTGTCACACCTAGAGACATATGTAACCTTGATTCTAAAACATCTATTTTCCACCAGCAAGGGCTCTCCAGGCTGAATTTATGAGCCCCAGATCTTTTCAGGTTATCTGGCCTTGCATTTTTTGATGATTATATTGTCACTGAATATGGTCTTTTCCTCATTAACACATCTCACTCATTTTCAGATTCATGTAACTCTGGCTGTAAAGTCCCTGTCAGGGTTCTTGGCACCACTTTCATTTTGTAGCCTAACATACATTTCGTAATGCAGAGAAGAACAGTAAATTAAGAAACACAAAATCATCCTCTGGCTAGGAGTAGGGAGCAGTGTGACTTCAAGACCTTCAAAGCGATTCCAAGCAGACACCTCATCTAGCTCCATCATGCACTAGATCTGCAAACTCACCCAGAACACATACTGCCAAACTCTCTGTGGTGCAGGTTCTTCTTCTCTGAGGTGAGTTTGATAATCTCTGTCTCTAGAGCTGGTGCATTGTGTGCCAGCCATGTAAAGCCAAGGACCAAGTACCAGGACCAATTGGTCTTTAAAGCAAGGAACTTATTACTGAGGTTATCTGGACCCTTCACAACCCTACCCTCCTTTGGAGAATGTTTTCTTTGGTTTTCTGGGGGATGTATAAGAATATATGGTGCTTTAGGATGCACAAAACGAAATCAGAAGTATACTGACTGCAAAGAAAAACTATGTAATATTTTACTTTAGCCCACTGTCGTCTAGTCAATTCCAACTAAATGCAACCATGTGCGTTTCAGATTAAAACTGCCGTATAAGACTTCCTTAGCAACACTCTTTACACAAATTTTGGCAGCTCTTTCTTCTGTGGTGCCACTGGAAGGGTTACACAGCCAGCCTTCTCGTTAGCAGTGAAGGACGAAGCAATTTGCACTAATGAGGGAGTGTCAAAATTATCTAGTGCTGTTGTAACTGACAGGCCACAAGAAGATGGTTTTAACAAAGGGAATTTCTTTTGTTGCAGTTTGGGAAGTTAGAATAGGAATTCAGGACCCTGGCATCAGGTGATGACTTTCTTTTCTACCTATGGGGGAAAGTCCTTACCTTTCTTCAGCTTCTGTTTCCTTATTCCTTGGAGATCTCATACAACATGGCGCTGATCATCCCCTACTTGTATTTACTTGGCTGGCTCGATTTGCTCCCTTATATTTCCAAAGAGATTGTCTTAAAAAAGAAAAAGAAAAAAAGGAAAAAATCTTCTGGTAATATTCTGACTCATAGGGATGCAAAGGACAGAGTAGAACTGTCCCATGGCATTTTCAAGCTGTAAATCATTACAGAAGTTGACTGTCACAGCTTTCTCCCATAGAGTAGCAGGTGGGGTGACGTAAGAAACCCCTTAGACTAAATTTTCTGTAATATGAATACACACATTCTGAAACAGAATCACAGCCATAGGTATATTGTTAGCTTTTCCATCCCTGTTTTGCTGGGGGTGGGGGTGTGGGGGGAAGATGAATCTGTATAAGGAAGTGTATTTTTGAATGCAGGTGTGGTGTAGATTTCCCCAGCTGAATGTAAAACAAAGTTGATAGAATTGTATTCAAGTAGCATCCATTCATTATCCCAGCTTCCCTTCCATCTAATTCACCCCACTTTTCATTCACAACACCACTAACAAATGTCTAGGCTTCAGTTGGTGTTTGTCCGATGACACCCGAATTGACCTAATTGAAATGCCCTTTCAATGGAGTGGAAACCCTGGTGGCTTAGGGGTTAAGTTCTCCAAATGCTAACCAAAAGGTCAGCAGTTCAAATACCAGGCACACCATATAAATTCTAGAGGCCATTTCTACTCTATTCAATTATGTCACCTTGCATCAGGATTTACTGGATGGTAATGGGTTGTTTTGAGTCCTAGCAAAGGGAAACCGTAATGCTTTAATGAGTAACAGCTATGGCTGCTAACCTAGAGGTCCACCGTTTGAATCTACCAGATACCTCTTGGTATCTGAAATCCACTCAGCATAAAAGGCTTAATCAAACGAAGAAAACTGCAATTAATTTAGGCACTAGCAGTTACTAAATGTATATATTTCGCAGCTGTATGTTTCCTTGTAAGTATTGTCTGAATGAATATGTGGCTATTTGGAAAATTTAAAATCTTACCTGCTGCATGATTTTGGTTTGTCATTCATTTTCTTTTTATTTTCACTCTTACTGTCAGTTAAATGTTACAGCTAACCCTCTCTGTATACATATGTGCCCCCACTGGGCAGGTGAGAAGAGATGGGAAGACAAGTTAGCATGACAATTAAGATGTGTCCTAAGAAAGAGGTGATTGTGGCTCAGGTAGTTTAGTCAGTCTGATTTCCCAGACTGCTTTGTAGCTCTAAGGTGCTACTTCTTATGGAGTGGGACCCGAGGGTAACCTCCACCTCATTCTCTAAAATATCTGTCTGCTGCTGGGCTACAAGTGTATGAGATGAAAGAGCAAGAAGACCGATAATGCATTTGAAAAGTAACAGCAGCAACTACTTACATATTGAGGACCCATGCCATGCTTGGAAGCATGTTGTGTGCCTTGTCATCCTCAGCCTGAGGTGTCAGCTTTAGGAACTGGATTACACAAGCAAAGAAACTTGCCAAGCCAAGTACCGTCGAGTCTAGGCTCATAAAAAATGAAGAAGTTTTTATCCCTTCATTTAATTTATATTTCCTATTATCAGGTACTTGTGCACATTAATCAAGAGAGCAAGGACTTAGTTTGTAGAAGAGATAGAAGATAGGAGTATCAGAAGATATCATTTCTTTGACTAGAAATGGGGTAGATTCCTTGACACTATAGAAAGCTATTTACTTGATTTCATGTATTTCAAGCAACCCTTTTAAAGACTTCAGATTTTAGCCCTTTTCTTGTAACATTACTTATTATTTTGGTAATGAGAATGATGGTTACAAAATTAATCCCAACTATGCCAATTAAACTCAATTGAAGGAAAAACTTGAACATGGAATTTATGCTAAGCACTTTGTTTATGATAGTAACAGCTACATTTGAAGCATTTCATTGAAAAAGACCCTTAGGAAATACGGTCTCAGCTTAGGTCTTTCACATTAGAGAAACAGTCATCCCTTGGAAACTCTGTGGCACAGTCATACTTTCTTCTGTAAGATTGCGGTGCATAGGAATTCACCCACTGGCAAAGGGTTTGGTCTGGTATTGGTACGTTGTCCTTATCGAGTTGACAATAGGTTTTCCCATTTACATTTTCTTGCTGCATGTGAACAAAATCTGATTTTATGTACTTCAAACATACACTCAACTTCATAGATTTCAGTCCTATTTTAATATTTTTATGTATATAAAATATTATAATCCAGCAATCTAGCAGCAATCTGTTGGTAATACAGTTTGAGTGTGTAGTGGGCTGAGAGCTGAGGATAAAACAGTGAGAAAATAGGGTGAGCCTCTCCCTTCATGGAGCTTAGTTTCTGGTGGAAGAAACAGGCATCAGTCCAACACACACATACAAGCGTGATTACATATTTTTAATGGCTAAAGACATGGAGATCAAATAAGAGGATACAGTCTCACCCAGTGGGTTTGGAAAGGTTGTCTGGAAAAATTAGTATGTGAATCTGGAAGAAGTCTGAATGTGAGTTCAGTTGACAAGTGTGCGGTGAGGTTTGTGCACCATTCCTCAGAGGAACTGCCTGTGCAAAGGCCTGACTGAAGAGTAAGCCTCGTGCACGCTGCCAGCAGGGAGAAAACCACCTTGGCATGAGTATAAATAAAGGAAAACAGGGATAGAGTAGTAAGGCCAGATGCAAAATGCAACCACTGACGTCTTTAATGGAGGAGAGCGTCTTAGCCACCTGGTACTGCTCCAACAAAAAATGCCATGAGTGGATGGTTTCATGAAGAGGACCCTTATTTGTCCAAGTCTGGTAAACCGCAAATCCGTTTACAACATACAAGTCCGCTCAGTAAGAGAAATCATCACAGTCTGGTAGGCCAAGTGTCCAAATTCACTGAGAGCATCTCGGCACAGGAACCTCGGGTCCGAAGGACCTGCTCTGCTCTCAGTGCTGTTCTCTTGTTGGTATGAGGTTCCCAGCTTCCTCTGCTCACTTCTCTCATATCCCGCAGGCTTGTAGCTTCAGTCCTGCCTCACTGATACAACTGCAGCCCAGTCTACATTACCAATATCACAGAGGCAGGATTCACAACACATGGGAGGAATTGTACTATACTGGGACTCCTAGCCAAGTCAAATCAATGCATATATTTTTGAGTGGACACAGTTCAATCCATGACAGAGGGTAACCTGATGAAACAGGCCTTTTGAAAAGGCCTCTGTGGCTGCAATGAGGAAAACATGTTTAAGAGAAGAAAGAATAAAGTATGCAGAAGAAAGAAGTTGTTATTGAATTGATTCTGCTCACAGAGCTCTATCACTGAATGAACTGTCTGCCATCAAAGGATACTCACCAGCGTTTCCAGAGACCTTATGGGAAGATGCATAAATATAAATAGACTAGAAAGCCATATATACTTGTAGACTTTCTGGGCTTCTGTGCTAACTTAGGAGTCCCTGGTTTGTGCAAATGGTCAAGCAACTCAGCTGCTAACAAGAAGATTGGTTCAAATCCTCCACAAGGTGCCTCAGAGGAAAGACCTGCCTGTCTTCTTCCTTAAAGAGACAGCAATGGAAATCCAATGGAGTTCAGTTCTACTTCTGTAACATATGGTGTGACCATGATTTGAAAGTGATGAAGGGATAACAGGTTTTGTTTTATATGCTAGTCTGGACATGGGTGGGGTGAGAGAGAACATGCCAGAGATGTCTGATTCATCCACGTGAGGCAAAGTATACTGTTATTAGACTTAATTATCCAAAGAGAGAGAAGCTGCTGATTTTCTTATGAAGACTGCTTTTGGCAGCTGAATATGTTTTTCTGCTTCATGAAGGTTACTCGTTTGCCATTTAAGGTACTGGACTTGAGTGGGTGAGAGCATGGAGAACTGAGTGAGCCACATCATAAGAACAAGACAAGCCTCAGGGTTGACACTTAGGGAGACAGCTTCTACCCGTCTCTGGCCCGCCTCTGAAGAATTAATAAAGAGCATTCAAGTCACAGTTGTTCTACGGCACATTGGTCTCAGTAAACATAAAGCCTTTCAATCCTTTTCTCTTTCTGGTAAAAAAAAAAAAACAAAACAAAAAACATGTAATGTAACATGATAATAAAATGCATTATAAACTATATATTCCTAATATAGGTATGGAAATGAAAGTGGGCTAGTCATTAAGTGCTACAACTACTAACCAAAAAGTCAGCAGTTCGTTTCTTCCAGGCAGCCCTTCTAAACTCTGTGGGGAAATTCTACCCTGTCCTACAGGGTGGCTATGAGGCCGAGTCCACTCGATGTCAATGGGTATTTCAACAGAAGTAAGTTTATGAAACCAAAAACCCATTTTTACTCATGGCAACTACACCTGTCTCAAAGTGGGACTACTCCATTTGGTTTTCTTGGCTGTAATCTTTTATGAGAGCAGATTACCAGCCCTTTCTTTCTTAGCATGGCTGAGTGTGTGCAAAACACCACCTTTTAGGTTATCAGCTGACCAAAGACTGCCTTGTGTCACCCAGGAATTCTGATATGCTTCCAATCTTCCTCAAACTTACTCGTTGGATGAGTGAATGAGACGTTGTCTATGCATACAGATAATCCAAGATTATAATGTACTCAAATTCTGATGAACTGCACTTAATGCTGTCCTTATTTTTATGGTATGTGAATTATACGTATATGTATGTTTTACTACGTACCTGTAAGTTTATATGTATGTTTCCAATTTACAAAGATGAAGATTAGAATTATAAAGATACTGGTAATACGAGGTCTGACAATTACGTTGGTGAAATAGAAAACGTGATAGGTACCTCATTGCTGAGTATCACTATGGTCCCCTACAAAGCACTCCCCTTGGGAAGCTACTATGCACCGACGCCAGTGCCTCGTCCACCCTTCAAAGAAATTTGGGAGCTCTTTTCCTGTAAAGGCCATCAGAGCTGTTGTACCAATGACTGGCAATTACACATTCATGAAATCGTCCTAGAAAAGGTGCTTTGAAGAGTGGACTAGGCACTGGGGTTGGTGCATAGCTTCTCAAGGGGAGTACTTCGAAGGTGATCTCAGTGATATTCAGCAAAGAAGTGTGGAGCATTTTTTCTAGGATGAGTTCTCAAACCTAGTTGGCAATCCTTGGTAAAACAGCAGATCTGATGTCCGTTTCAGAAAAAGAGTTCCAAACTTACTTTGAAGGGTGGACTAGGCACTGGCAAAGGTGCACAGCTTCCCAAGGGGAGGACTTTGAAGGTTAGCATGGTACTATTCAGCAGTGAAGTATATAGCACCTTTTCATTCATTTTTTTAAAAATATATTTAATTGTGAATTAAGAACAATTTTACAGTCTATGTAATGTTGCCATATAACACCCAGAACTTTCACTGCTTTTCTGTTCTAGCTGCCCCCACCCCATGTGACAGCATGCTTCCCCTTTTGTGTGGAACTTCTCATGACATTTTGACCAAGGTCTGGCCCGCCTCACCCAGTCAACTCAGATCCAGCAAAAAGCCTCTGAGACAACCTCGTGTAGCTGTTGAAGGGTTTGTTCACCTCCAGTATCACTCTGTGTTTTCTATAGTCCAGGTCAGTCTTTGTCTGGAAAGCTGGTCCCTGTGCTGGATGCGGTTTGGGGTTAGAGGGTCTGGGGACCATCAAGTGTGGTCTTTTTGTAGAGTTCTAGTTCTAACCTCCACTCCATCACTCACTGTGTCCCAAACTTAATTCCATGTATACGATCTGGGCTGTCACTAGTGATGGACAGGCACCATCTAGTTCTTCTGGTCCCATGCTGAACCAGGCTATGGCTCGTATGGCCCCTTCCATTTGGTAGGCTTATATTTTTCTCCTGTCCTCCATGTCCACCATTTATCAGCTTCAGGTGGATTAGGGCCATTTGGTGCTATGTAGATGGCAGCTTGCTAGCTTTCATAGCCCCAGTCACCAGCCATAAACTTTTGTTTACGTGGCTGATTACATTAATTGTTTTCCTAATGCTGAACCATCCTTGCATCCTTAGTATGAATCCTGCTTGGTCATGATAACCTTTTTTTTTTTTTGATGTATGTTGAATTCTGTTAGCTAAGATTTTATTAAGGATTTTTGCATCTAAGTTCATATGAGATAATTGGTCTGTAATTTCCTCTTTTGTGCTGTCTTGGTTTTGGTACCAAGATTATAATAGCTTCATAGAATGAATTTGGGTGTATTCCATCCTTTTCTATACTTTGGAATATGTTTAGAAGTAGTGATGTTGACTCTTCTCTTAACGTTTGATAGTGTTCTGCAGTGAAGCCATCAGAGCCAGGACTTTTTTTGGATGGAAGGTTTTTAATAGCTTTTTAAATCTCTTCTTTGGTAATAGTTTACTTATTTGTTCTGTCTCTGATTTTGCTACTTTACATAGTTGGTGTTTTTCTAGAAAATTGTCCATTTCCTCGAGGTGTTCAAAGGTATTAGAGTATAATTTTTTGGAGTATTCTTCTATGATTCTTTTCATTTCAGCAAGGTCCTGTTGGTGTGATGAACACGAGATGCCACTTGCTGGTGTGATTAACACGGGACACCATTTGCTGTGTGATATATGTGAGGGTCTGAGGTTGAAAAGAGTCACCCTGACAACAAACTTTTCATTTGCTGTGGGCAGAAAAGGGACAGTCTCCAGCGAGTAGAGACTGGTAATAGTTTGTTTCACCCACTAGCTTTTATTGAACAAAGTAAAAAAGTTTTCTGTTGGGAAAATAGGAAAAGGCATCTTATCAGTGTTCCTTACTTTGAAAGAAGAAGCGGCAATCCCAGGAAGGGGGATAAGAAAGTCCTTGAACTAGTCTCAGGGAATGCTCTTTGCAGCACGTACTGTTTTTCAGTACACTGAGACAACCTTGTCGCGAGAGCTTTTGCCAGGCTTTTGCTGTTCTCAAGACAAGTCCCTATCCTGATAAAGACCAGGTTATGGTAATTAGGATTTTAGATTCTTTCCAAATATGCATATCCCCACACCATCCCATCTTTTATTCAGATTGTTTGTTCCGTTTCTTCTCCAGCTTTTCTTTTGTCAGTTTGGCCAATGACTTATGACTTTTGTTGATCTCCAAAAAAAACAGCTTTGGGACTTCTCTGTGCTTTCATTCATTTTTCTATTTTCTATCTCATTTATTCCTTCTCTCATTTCAATGATTTGTTTTCTTCTGGGGCCTGATAGGTTCTTTTGGTGAGATCTTTCTATTTGTTCAAGTTGAAGAGTTTGATTTCTGCTCTTTCTTCTCTTTGGATGTGTGCCTTTAGTGAGATGAATTGACCTCTGAGCACTGATTTTGCTGTGTCCCTTAGATTTTCATAGGATGTATCTTCATTCTCATTTGATTCTATGAAATCCTTTTCTCCTTGATTTCTTCTATTACTCAGTTCTTGAGCAAAATGTTATTCATTTTCCATGCTTTTGATTCTATTTGCGTCTTTTTTTTCTGTTATTGATTTCTAGTTTTATTGCTTTGTGGTCTGAGAAGAAGCTTTGTATTATTTTAGCCGTTTTAATTTTGTTGAGTATTGCTCTGTTGCCTAATATGTGGTCAATTCTGGAGAATGCTCCATGTGTATTGGAAAAGAAAGTATACTTGGCTGCTGTTGGATAAAGTGTTCTCACTATGCCTGTGAGGTCAGCTTGGTTAATTGTGACGTTTAGATCTTCCGTGTGTTCACTAAGCTTTTTGTGGTATGTTCTGTCCTTTACTGAGAGTGGTGTGTTGAAGTTTCCTACTGTTATTGTGGAGCTGTTTGTTTCTCTTTTCAGTGCCAATGGTATTTGTCTTATGTATTTCAGCGCCTTGTCATTGGATGCATAGATATTTAGCATGGTTTTGTCCTCCTAATGTATTGAGGCTTTGTATTTAGCCATTCGATAGTGACCCTCTTTATCTAGTATGGTGGGTTTAACTTTCAAGCCTGTTTTGTCAAAGATTAGTATTCCTACTCCTGCTCTTTTGTGAACGTTATTAGTCTGATATATTTTCTACCAACCTTTCAGTTGTGGTTTTTTTCTGTGTCTTTGAGTCTAAGGTGTGTTTCCTTTAAGCAGCATATAGATGGGTCATGTCTTTTTATCCAATCTGCTACTCTCCTATTCTTTATTGGTGCATTCAGTGTAATTATTGATGTATATGCTGTTAGTGTTATCATTTTGATGGTGTTTTTTGGTTGTTGTGGACAGTTTCTCTGTTGCATTCCATTTTCTGTGCTGAGTCTTTTCACTTTGTCTGTTTTAATGTTGTGGCTTTCAGTGTTCATTTTCTTGAAATTGTTGTGATTTCGTGTGTTGCTTTTTGAAGTGTAGAATTCTAGGTTTCTTTTGTGGTTACTCCCTTAGTCCCCTTTATTAATCTAGAAGAAAACCACGCTTCAGTATCTGTGTATCTTCGTGACTTCCTCCACATCTGAAAAGTCTATGTGTATATATTTCATGACCCTCTTTTTCATACAATGTTGCTGTCGATTATATCCAGAGATGTCTGAACTTCCATTTTGGGGTATTTGGTCTTCATTATCATTTTTGTATTTCCTTTTCTGATGGAATCTAGATGTAGTGTCGAGTGTTAAATGTTTAAGTATATATCTAGGGTTATTAATTTTTTCTAATGGAAGAACTTCCTTTAATGCTGCCTGCAGTTTTGGTTTGGTTCTTAGCAATTGTCTGAATTTCTGTTTATCTGTGACAGTTGAAATTTTGCCTTCATATTTGAGAGACAGTTTTGCAGGATATGTTATTCTCAGTTGGTAGTTTTTTTCCCTTCAGGCCCCTGTATATGTTATCCCATTGTATTCTGTCCAGCATCGCTTCACTGCATAGTCTGAGCTCAATCTTAATAATTTTCGTTCACAAATTATTGTTTCCTTAATTCTGGCTCCCCTCAGAAGTCTCTCCTTGTGGCTAATTCTGTTCAGCTCAATTATGATATGCCTTGCTGTATTTCTTTTGCGATATATCTTGAGTGGGGTTTGATCAGCATCCCAAGTGGATATCTACTCATCTTTCGGGATATCGGGGGAGTTTTCTGTTAGCAGGCCATGAACAATGCTCTCTGTATTTTCAGCTATGCCATCTTGTTCTCATACTCTAATCATTTGATATTGTTCCTCTTGATAGAGTCCCATACCACCCTTAGCAATTTTTCACTCATTTTGAGTCTTTTATCTGATTTTTCCTCAAGCATGCTGGTAGCATTTATTTTGTCATCAAGTTCACTAACTGTTTTCCATTTGCTCAGTCCTGCTCCTTTGCCTTCCTATTGAGTTATCAAGTTCAGTATTTTCATTGGTAATCTGTCAAATTTCAGAGTGTTGATGCTCAAGCATTTCCTGTAGCTTATTTAGTTGTTGAGTGTGCTCTGCTACATTTTGCCTGATCTGTCTCCTGATACCTTGCACAGCTCTGTACATCAGTCTTTTGCATTCTGTCTCTGATACTTGCAGGAACTCTTCTTCATTTAGGAAATCTGCTGATGCTTTATTTTGGGAATTTTTGGCAGCCACAGTAGTCTGCTTCTTCAGGTTTTTAGAAATTGATTGTTGTCTCCAAGCCATCCAGTAGTTGTTGCAAGGAAAAATACTAAATAGTTTGGTTGGCTGACTGATGTCTCTCTGTTATTGCTGAGCCATAGTTTCTCAGTACAATTTGATTATTTTCTGCTTCTTGATATTACTGTCTCACACTGTGTCACTGCCGGCCCAGCTCCAAGGCAGGGCAGTCATGCCTGCTTTCAGCAGCACCAACACAGCTTCTGCATCTGGGCTAGGGGTTCACTAGCACAGGCACTGTGCTTTCACTGCCACCCATAGGGGGCAGGACACAAGCACCCCTGCTGTAGCTGTGTCTGAGTTGGGTTGATCCCTGCTGGAGCCTCAGCCTGGTCTCTCCAGCATGGGGGTAGAGGAAGGTCGTTCATGCGTGCCTTCTTTCCCAAGCCAGAGTCGCAACTGCTGCTGCTGTTTCTGTTGCCTCAGGGCTGGTCAGGGAACTCCAGGAGCTTCCATGGCAGTTCTCCTGCTGGGGAGGGGTTGTGAATCTCTTATCTTCAGTTCCTGGGCCACACAGGTCCTGCTTGTCACTGCCTGTTCTGCCTCCGTGTGGAGCCTCAGTCACAGCTGTGCTTCACAGCTACGGGAGGGGTGGTGCATGCCCTTGCCACCTCTCCAGGGTCCTGCAATCCCTCCACGTCAGTGGCACTGCCACCCCAGGGCTTCCACATTCAAAACAGCCTTTTTCTCCAGGCTGCATCTCTCAAGCATCTTCCTAGGTTCCCTTCTGCCATCTCCCAATACAGAAGGAGCTAAGCTTCCTTGGCCTGGGCCACTCTAGGGCCTTCCGCACCACTGGGTCCTAATGCCCTCTTGTTGCTGGCCTGATCTTAAGCCCTTCTGACCTGTGTGGAAGTCCTCTGACCCGGACTGCTTTCTTTAGGAGGGTGTGGATGACTTTTGCCCTCAGACTGGGTAGCTCTCTCAGTCCGGCACTGTGAATTTGTTTTGGTAGGGGAGTTGTGCTGTGCTCACTTCACCTTTTGTGCTGGGATCACTTTGTCCGGGGTTCCGTGGTTTCCTGAGTGGTAGTCTTGTGCTCCTACAATCTTCCTGTCACCCAGTCCATTCTTGTATATTTCTACCAGGTGATCTTGCCTCCTGGAGTGCCCAGTTTGGTTGGATTAATTCATTCTGCTGGTCTTTGTTTTTATAGGGTTCAGCAGGGTCACGTGGCTACACTGCCATCTTAACCTGGCCCTCCCATCTGTAGCACTTTCTCTAGAATGAGTCCATGAATTTAATTGTCTGCGCTCATAAAGGCAATAACAATGAAAAACTAAAAATAAACTGAGATGTGCAATTTAGGTTTGTCTTAGTCAGCTGGTACTGCTCCAACAGAAAATACCACAAGTGGAAGGCTTCACAAGGAGAAGCTTTTATTGTCACAGTCTAGTAAACCACAAACCCTTTAACAAGTTACAAGTCCATTCAAAATGAGAAATCATCACAGTTCAGTAGGATAAATTCAAATCCAGTGAAAGCATCTTGGCACAGGAACCACGGGTCTAAAGGACCTGCTGTGCTCTCAGTCCTTCTCTCTTGGTGGCATGAGGTTCCCACCTTCCTCTGCTCACTTCTCTCCCTTATATTCCACAGGCTTGTAGCTCAAGTCCTGCCTCATCAACACAACTGATGCCCTTTCTTCATCATCAGTTATCACAGAGGCAGGATTCACAACACATGGAAGAAATGGCACGATACTGAGACTCCTAGCCAAGTCGAATTAACACATACATTTCTGGAGGGACACAAGTGAATCCATTACAATGTTATAACCAACATATGACAGAGTCATTGGAACAGAATCCTATCGTAAGTTGGGGCCTACCTATATTTCATACACATCTGTTTATGCGTATGTATATATGTGGGTATGTATAAACATGTAAAAGTTTTCTAGTCCTAATTATATGATGTAATATCTGAAAAGCCTGGACCTGCCAAAAAGTTGGGCAGGCCTAGAGAAAAATGAAAATGGAGGGCCCCTTCTTCAAAATTTATTCAGGATTTCAAGGTGATAACAGCAGGACTTTCTGTCAAGTATGAGGCCTTCTAAGTGCAGATCCCTGAGAAACTGCAAAGGCTCCATGTCCATGAAGCTGGCTCTAAGGTCTTTGCTTGAATCGATTTCTAGAAGGACCATTCATTCTCAGAAGAACACAATAAATCACTGCCTTTGGGAAGGAAAACAGAATGAGTATCTTTCAACATATGAGTGCACATTCATGTATATGTCACCAATGTATTAAGAATAAGTACATGCACTTCTTACATATGTCATATACATAGAGAGTCTATTACTCTTTAGTTACATAACCAAGACATTTGATCGGAGTCTGTGGAACATGGCTCCATGCCTTTCCTCTAAGGATCTTTTCCCATTCCTAAGTTGAAGCTAGACAGAGATCAGCAACCTCTCTGTCTTTCAAAGCCAGCCTAAAGTTCTGAGCAAGTGTTCTGTCTTTAATTGTCTAAGACTTCCTCCTATTTAAGAGACTCCTGACATTAGAAGGTCAGGACTTCTTTCAGTCATTTGATGTCTCACAAGTACATTCCAGTTTTCTTCCAGGCTTTCTCTTCTCCTTCTAAATACAAGTGATTTGACCCAGAAGTGAATATGATAGCCTCCTAGGAAACTATTCTCCATCTCTCATCTGATAACAACTTACCCACTGCTGTTAAGTGGATTCTGAATCATAGCGACGCTATAGGATGAAGTAGAACAGCTCCACATGGTTTCCACAGAGAGCCTTGTGGATTTGAACTGGTGACCTATTGGTTAGCTGTTTTAACACTTAACCTCTACACCACCAGGGCTCTAATAACAACAACAGAAAATCTTTATAAGCGCCCAATATCTGTCAGCCACTTTACACATAGCTCTAATTCTCACAACAGCTCTCCAAGGTAGTAATATTATCCCATTCTCAGAGATCTGGAAACTGATTGTCAGATTGGCTGTCATTGCAATCCATTGCTTAACACAGAAGGGGTAGGATCCAAATTCAGTCTCAGACCCAGTTGACTATAAATTCCCTCATTTCCTATGCCCGCTTAGATCACATTGCCAGAGGATGTGCCTAGGACCACCATAGCCACTCTCTGGGGACAGGAGGAAAGCTAGTCTAGTTCGGGATTGTGGACTAACCAAAACTAGATACAGTGTTTGTTTGCTGTTAAAAGATGACCATCATTAGTTTTTTCTCATTTTGTGTGCATTAGGTGAAGAAATGGAATCAGTTTCCCCTTTCCTTCTATCAGCTCTCTTTGTGACTTACCTTAACCAATGGACTAGGTCAGGGGTGATGTACTGTGAGTCCCAAAATTAACTTTCAAGAGATAGTGTACAGTTTCTTTCTATACGATGCCACCTTCTAGAATATTAGGAAATTTGGGCTAAGAAACAGAATGATAAAGCAGTATGCGAGGATAGAAAGGCCGTGTGAAACAGCACTGAGGCACAAGATGTGTCTGTGAAACCTTCTGGTACCTTACAGATCAGCTCAGCTGCCAACTCACTGCAACAAAAGAGTGAATGCAGCCGTTGTCAAGTGGAACAGAAGAAATGCCCAGGCAACAAAACCAAGAAACGCCAAACTAGATGCTGCAGAGTCCGTTCCAAGTCATGGTGACTGCTTCATAGGGTTTTCCTGGTTGTCATCTTATCGTAGCAATTCACCAGGCCTTTCTTCCAAGGAGCAGCTGAGTGGATGGGGACTACCTGCCTATAGGTTAGCAGCTGCTGATAAACTACTTGTGTTACTCAAGGCCCAGCCAAGACTTGCCTGAATGCCTTACCAACAGAACTGTGCACAAGGATACGTTGTCATTGTTTTAAGATCAGAGGTGATTTGCTTCATAGCAATAGATACTAAAAGAAAGGGAAACCTAGAGGCTAGAAAGATTTACCAAAGCTGGCAATTCCAGTAGCTGCAAACTGCCAGCTAACTGCTTTTAATAGAAGTATGCTTGGGAAAATATTTCTCCTGGGCTTGATGGGAGCTCCACTGCAGTTGTTTAGATCTGTTCAGGAGAAAATCTCTCCACAGAAGTTTTGATGTGCCTTGTATTTTGCATGAGAACTGGCTAGGTGTCTCCTTCACTGTTGGAGGAGGGACACCTGGAGAAGGTACCTATTTGCTTGTCTTACAGCTTAAATACACTCCTGTTGTATCTCTCCGGAGATGTCAGAATATTCAGTCTTTGTGTCTTGGTCTGTATGTAATTGATTCTGCTCTCGCGAGAAAAGAAAAAGTGATTTAAACAAATTTAAATGGAAAAAGAAAATTTTCTATGGAGGGTAGTTGGGACTTTCAGTCCTCCTCAGGGCTCATTCCTATTTCTATGTTGACTTTATTGTTAGTCTTTTTGACCACATTCTTGCATCTGCAGCAGTGCACTTGGAGATCAGTATATTGAAAATTTCAGTATGGCGTCAATTCCTGACATACAATGCCAGATGAAATGGTCTTGCAAAAAACAACAACAACAAAAAATATCGTATTGATTTCATTTCATCAAGAGTTATATGAAAAAGGCACACAGGCAAAAGTAGAATACAATCAGTCTTTTCTGTGGCATCAAGTGGCAAATCTAAGTGTAAAGATAACAAATCAGAACTGCCAGGTCTCTAATTCATGAATCCAAGGAAACTCATTGCTAAAGTTATAAAAAGAAGAATAAAACAAAGAAGAAATATTTTTACACTAATAACACACTAACACGAACAAGATTTCTAAAAAGCCTTTCTTCATGCATCTTAATTGATAATTAAATTTTCCACTAGTACCTAATTCTGTATGGAGATAAAATTCATACGACAAAATTAATC
Source organism: Heterohyrax brucei (assembly GCA_028571685.1). Lineage (NCBI taxonomy): Eukaryota > Metazoa > Chordata > Mammalia > Hyracoidea > Procaviidae > Heterohyrax > Heterohyrax brucei. Next base: position 35,116,294 of record CM053166.1, on the reverse strand, counting down.
ATTTTTAATGTGAACAATTCAGTAACACACAGTGCATTCACAATCTTGCGTGCACAACTATCACCTCTATCTAGCTGTAAAATATTTTTATGCCCCACTGGGAAACCCCATATCAATTAAACATTTAAACACCGTTTCCCCCTTCTCATAATTCCAATGTCTTTTCTGTTCTATGGATTATATGGCTGAGTAATATTGCATTGTATAGATAGACCAAAATTTATTTATCTGTTCATCTGTTATTAGACTTACGGGTTATCTCCACCATGTGGCTGTTGAGAATAGTGTTTCTATGAATATGTGTTAACATATTTGAGCACCTGTGTTCAGTTGTTTGGGTTACGCATATAGGAATGGCTTTGATGAGGCACAGGGTAACTCCTTTTTGAGGAGTCACCGAACTTTTAAAGTAGCCACTGAACCATTTTATGTTTCAGGCAGCAATGTACAAGGCTTTCAAAGTCTCCACACCCTCACTAACATTTGTTATTTTGTGCTTTTTTTTTTATTATTATTTACATGTGTCTTAGTGTGTCAGCAGCAGTGTCTTGAGGTTTTCATTTCCATTTTCCTAATGGCTAGCAGTACTGAACATCTTTCATGAGCCTTATGTATTTACACATCTTCTTTGGAGATGTCTATGTCCTTTGCCCATTTTTCAGTTGTGTCATTATTGTGTTGTAAGACTTTATGGTGTAGTAGTTAACACCTGAAATGTTGACCAATATGTAGGCAGTTTGAATCACCAGCTGCCTTCAGAAGGACTATGGCGCAGTTCCATTCTGTCCGGTAGTATAGCTGTGAATTGGAATTCACTCGATGGTAGCAGGGTTTTTTATTTAACCCCACTCTATGAATTATGTTTTTGAGCTAGCTGGCTATAGTTTTATTTTTCATTTATTTATTTTTTACTATAATTGCGTGCAAGTTTACAATGCATTCATGTTTGCATGCCCACGTACCTGCAACTCCCTCTGCTCTCCTTGCCTGGTGATAGCGCACTCCTCCTTTCTATTCCATACATGACGTATCATCTTAACAATCACCTGTCCCCTCTTCTCCGCCCTCTCCACTCCCCTCTAGTAAGAGGCCAGTAGGACAACACCTTATATATGCATGGAATCACAAAGTGCACACAAGATATGGTCAGTCTGTGTCCCCATGTCCAATCCATTCCTGTCCAAAGGGTTGACCTCAATAATGATCTGTGATCAGGGGCAGCATCAGATCTAGGGGCCATGCTTCCAGGGGAACTCCCAGGCCTTCAGACCATCAGTTGTGGTCTTTTAGTGAAGTTCTTAGAGTGCACTCTGTTTTTTCTTCTCGTTTTGCCACTGGGATTCAACTGTGAGCCCCATCAAGGCTGTCATTGGTGGTGGCCCGGCACCATCTGGTTCTTCCTGTCACATGTTGATATAGTCACACATTCACATGGGTATTTCTGTGTTCTGGGAAGTTTTTCCCTCATGTTATTATTGTCCTTGGTGATCATCTGTTCCTGCTGAGCTGAAACCATTTGGTGTACTTCAGATGGCAGCTTGCTAGCTTTTTAGACCCCAGACACCACTCACTAATATGGGGTGCAGAAGACTGTCAGCAATAGGTTAGTTATACCAGTTGGTCTCTATGCCTCCTGAGAGTATGGTCCCCACACCACAGTCCCTGCTACTGTATCTTGCCATATTGGGATAAGATTGGAAGGGTTTTCAGGTTATGCTGAATTCCAGTTAAATTGATCTTTCTAATGTGTGCTGTCACTGATTTCACCCAAACAAATTTCTATCAACTATCTAATCTAACCAACTCTCTCCTTCCTTCCCTCCCTTGCAGCCATCAAAGAGTCTTTTATTCTCAGTCTTCTTTGAAGTCCTTATAGTAGAGGTCTCATACAATATTTGTCCTTGTCCCACTGACTGACTTCACTCAACATAATGCCTTCCAATTGAAACCAGATTATGAGATGCTTCCTAAAATCATCATTGCTCTTTATCATTGCCTGGTGTTCCACTGAGTATATATATCCTAGTTTGTTTCTCTAATCATGTGTTGTTGGGCATCTGGGTTGATTCCATCTTTTCGCTGTTGTGGACTGTGCTGCTGTAAATATCCGTGTGCGTGTATCTGTGTTGTGGACTATCCTTGCTTCTGTAGGATAATTTCCAAGCTGTGGGGTTACTGACTCAAATGGTCTATCTATTTCTACCTTTTTAAGGAAGCACCAGATTGCTTTCCAAAGAAGTTGTACTACTTTGTAATCCCACTAGCAGTGTAGGAGAGTTCCAATCTCTCCACAGCCTCTCTAGCATTTGCTGTTTTGTGTTTGTTGCATCATGGCCAATCTTGTTGGGGTGAAATGGTACCTCATCATCTTTTTTATTTGGATTTCTTTAATAGCTAATGATCGTGAGCATTTCTGCATGTGTCTTTTGGATACCCGGAGGTCGTCTTTAGTGAAGTGTCTGTCTGTCTCCTTTGCCCAGTACTTAATTGGGTTATTTATTTATTTATTTATTTTTGTTGATATTTTGCAGTACCTTGCAGATTATGGAGCTCAGACGTTGGTCTGACATGTAGTTGCCAAATATTGTTTCCCATTCTGTAGGTGGTCTTTTAATCCTTTTGATAAAGTCTTTGGATGAGCAAAAGTATTTGATTCTTAGTAGTTTCCATTTATCTGTTTTTTTCTTCTGTTGATCGTGCTTTCTTTGTCAGATTTTGAAGTCTGTCTAAGTTGTGTATTAAAACTTCCGTTGTTGATGCTGTTTTTTCTTGCATGATCTTTGTTGTTTTAGGTTTGATATTTAGATCTTTGGTCTAATTTGTGTTGGTTTTTTTGTGCGTGAGGTGTGAGATCTGGGTCTTGTTTCAATTTTTTGCAGATGGATATCCAGTTTTGCCAGCACCATTTGTTAAAGACACTGTTTGTACCCCAGTTTATAATCTAATGGCCTTTGTTAAATATCAACTGTCCATTGGAGGACTGTGGCCTCTCTGTGTCTGAACTCTGTTCTATTGGTCTGTCTCTTTCTTTGTACCAGTACCAGGTTGTTTTGAGTACTGTGGCATTGTAATGGGTTCTAAGGTCGGTCGGTGAGGAGTCTCCTATGTGTTCTTCTTCTTCAGTAGTGCTTTCCTCGTCCCGAGTTTCTTCCCTTTCCAAAGTTGGTGATTTGTTTCTCCAGCTCATTAAAAAATGTGACAGGAATTTGTATTCAGATTGCATTGTGTATGTAGATTGCTTTGGGGAAAATCGACATTCTCATTAAGTTAAGTCTTCCTATCTATGACCAGTAGCTCACTCCATTTATGTAAGTCTTTCTTAGTTTCCTGCAGAAAAGTCTTGTAGTTCTCTTTGTATAGGTCTCTTATTTCTCTAGTTGGATTTATTCCTAGGTGTTTTATCTTCTTGGAGGTATAGATTTCTTCTTTGATGGTCTCTTTGTTGATTTAAAGGAATCCTACTGCTTTCCTTACATTTGTCTTATATCCTGATACTTACTGAACTTGTCTATTAATTTGGGTAGTTTACCTATAGATTCTTTAGGATTCTCTGCATATAAAATCATATCATCTGCAAAAGGGAGATTTTTACTTCTTCTTTGCCAATGGGAAACCCAAATCACTACCACCACATCGAGTCTGACTCATAGTGATCCTAGAGTTCATAGAAGAACTGCCCTATGGAGTTTCCAAGGCAGATCCCCTTTATTTCTTTATCTTCTCTAATTGTTCTGGCTAGAACCTCTACTAAAATGTTGAATAGGAATAGTGAGAGTGGGCATCCTTGTCTTAATCCCATTCTCAAGGTGAATTCTTTCAGTCTCTGTCCACTCAGGTTGATGTAGGCCATAGGATTTCCGTAGATTCCCCTTACTGCATAGAGGAATTTCCCCTCTCTTTCTGTCTTGCTAAGAGTTGTTAGCATGAACGGGTGTTGGACTTTATCAAATGTCTATTTTGCACCAGATGAGAAAATCCTGTGATTCTTATCTTTTCTGCTGTTTATGTGGTTGATCACATTAATTGTTTCTCTGCTGTTGAACCAGATTGCATACCTGGTCTAAATCCAACTTGGTACTGGTGTCACAAGAAATTTGTAGAAATAAGAATGGTCCAACAAGACCAAGCACCAGCAGATTCCATTCTCTAGGTTGGATTAGTGGTTGTAAAGGACACAGTAGGGGAAGGTGACCAGCCCTAATAAAAGGCGTTGTGGATAACTCTTGCCTATTACCAAATGTCTAGGTGTCATGGGATTTATCCCTAAGACTTAGAACAAAATGTGTGTCCGGGCCTGGCCCCCAGAAAACAAACCAGATTTTCAACAAAGCAAAAGACAGAACAGACGAATACAGCTGAGGGGGAGCAGTCCTCAGCCCTCTATTAAAAAAAAAAAAAAAAGAGTTCTCTAATCCAACACCTATGTCCAGGACTCTGTAAAATGAAGAAAAAGCATAAGACAAAACGCATGGGTAGCTGCCCTGTGGGGGAAGGAGATGCAAGTTGAAGCAACAAAGATTAAAGATGTCCTCATACCCTTATCTGTCTAGATGCTGGCCTAGCCACTCACCTCAGGAGAAGGCTTGGAGTCAAAATTGCTCCAGTGGCCACTTGCCCTTTTCAGTTGAGGAGGTGGCCTGTACATCTCTCGCAGTCAGGGTTTGGACATCACAGCCAATTTTGGGGTCCTCTCCTGGTCACCAAACTGCTACTCGCAGTCTCTGAAGACCCTCAAATGTTCCTGTCAGATATACAAGACAGAATTGCTCGAGGAGACCAGGGTGGCTACAGGGTCTGGGATTGCTTTAAGATTGCTCCAGTTTCTCCTGATAGACCTAATCGGCTGTGTTATTACCCGGAGAACGGTCCACACATGCAGTAAGGATGGCTGCTCCCCAGGGGTCCCCATCACTTATAAGGAGGATGTGGAGGAAATCAGGGCAGAGGCAAATCAGCTCCCGGATTTGGGCACCAAAATGTTGAGGTCATGTAGCTGATTAGACCCAGAGGGACCTCCTTCAGGTTCCAGAGATCCAACTAGAAAGTTTAGTCTCCTGACTGGCAGCAAACTGGGATCCCCCGCCCCCAAAGCACAAGAGGATGCATCCTTTCAGTAACAAACGATGGAAGTGTTTATTCAGGGAAAATACGTACCAGAAGGGAGCGAGTCAGTCTCCAAGAGTGGAACAAGACCCAGAATAAATTTTGAGGGTGCTTTTTATTGCAAAAGCAGGTGATGATGTCGTAGATGGGAGGCTGAGGTGACACCTTGTTTTTTGGCTGAGTTTAGGAGTAGTGTAGCAGCGTCACAACTGCCAGGAGGAATTGATATATTTGAGTCACAACTTCCTGGAAGAACTGATATTTGCCTCCCAAACAGCCAGGGAGAATTGTTGATATGTGGCAGATTAGGTTCCATTGGTAACCTTATCAATACTGTGTGTGTTCTATCATGCAAACCAGAACCTTTGATATCACTATAAAATATTAGATTTTGCAGTAAAATATGTTAGTATGTGGCTGCAGAGATCAGGATCCTGAGCTAACCTTGACAATATTGTCATTGATGTTGTGTCATCCAAATCTCTTCCTTTCAATATTTCCTTTATCTTTAGGTAAAGAAAAAGGCTATTGGGCGCTGGATCAGGTAAGTAGGGATGCTGTTAGGTTATACTTATTTGTTTGCTGGATAAAAACTTCCTCAAAGACAACTATCGAATGAAGTTCACAAAATTCTCCACCATGTCACCATGTACAATGGCCATTCCAGAAAGAGTTCCAAAATTGTTTGAAGGGAGGATCTCCCTCCACCATGAGTGATTCATTGTCTTGACCAGTCAGCCTCCCCTCTGCCAGAACAGAACCAAAGTCACCCCTTCTGTGGGTGACCCAGAGACTGGGCGGTATGGGACTTTACCCTAGCACTTAATAAAACTACTGGCAGGTCTCCAGGCCACAGAACCACTGATGTCAGGACAATGGAGCCACTGACCAGCAGAACAGAAGTCAAACTGGGATAACTGGTTGGAGTGGCACAAATACGGTGGGGAGCCTAAGACGTCAAACAGCAGAGACAAGGCAGACATGATGCTACACAGTTCCATAACCAGATTACCAGGACATAAAAAGAACTCAAATAATGAGACCAATGCTAATAATCCAGATGCAGGACAGATTAAAAGAAAGAGAAGAAGTCAACAAAGGCCCCTCTAGTCCTCCACTCAGTCTAGGGGCAGTAATTCCACTTATCCCAGGAGTAGGCTGGGAGACAGTTTCGCTAGTGATTGCTTTGTCTGGTGCCAAGGAAGAGGTGTCTGTTCCGCCAGATCCTACCAGCCAAGGTTGAGTCTAATCAGATGTGTTTTCTGACTGAATCACCAAAATTGTACCAGATAACTACATGTACTTGCCTAGGATTAGAAAAGAGTTTCAAGATGAGGTAACAAGAGAATTTGGAAGAGAATCACTCTCACTGGGAAACGGAGAAGTGCTGTGCGGACGTTTGCTGTACAGCGGACAAGTTACCAGTTGGACCTCATTCTGGGGCTAAGGCACCAGACATAAGTAGGGTAGGGATCATTAAGGTTGGTTGGGAATCTTTGGCTCTCTGCCTATTGGGACCACCAGTCTCAGTTTTCTCCTTCAGGCCTGAGAGCTTGTTGCTTTTCACTTCACTTATGAGGATGGTCAAGGGTCAAGACAGACCATTTCCATAACAGATAGGTGCAGCAATTATCTGAAAAAAACAACCGTAAGGCATCATAGTTAGTTATACTAGGGAGAAAACGTCTCTGGGGTAAGCTTTCTCGAAGGTCTTTAGCTGCATATTCTACGTTGATGAAGCTGCTCCCAAAGTATATCAAGACATGACGAGGAGATTTAGGCAAGCGTGGGTTTACACAGCTATGGAGGACATGCTGTCAGGCTACTTCAGCTTCATGAGGGCTGTCACACTGGCACAAGCACAGAGCCACACTGATAAGCTTCCACTTCAAATACACGGCAGGCCTTTTGTGTCTTTCACACACAGCACATTCATACACCAAGCCCTACAGTCTCCCAAGATCTTCCAAGCCCTCCAACTCATGAGGTGGTTAAGTCCAGGAACATCTGAGGTACTTGCCTCAGGGAACCATCCAACGCATAGCCAAAGCCTCAAACATAGTATAACCCCCCAGGTGCTTCCCACCGACCCAGCCCTGAGCACAGTAGGGAGAGGTGATGCAGGCTCATACCTTGAGGATTTTGCAGACAGATGTCTTGATTACTCACCTCAGGAAGTGCCGTTAGGAACGGGTGGAGCACTGGCAGACTTGGGATAGATCAACACTGGAGGTAACTGTAACCAGGCTTCTGCAGCCACTTACTATGATAGTCCTCTGTCAGTCCCAAGCCCTACCTTTAGGCTACCACGTCTCAAATGGCCAGTCCAGTCTGGGTTGCCAATTCATTACTGTATAACACAGATTTATGCTGCCTGCCACAAAGCCAAACCCGAGACAAGGGTGAGGTGAGAAACTGAGAGAATACTCTAAATCCATATACAAGACAGAGAGAAGAGCATCCTCCCAAGTCTGTCCCAGACTAGACCAAAGGGATTTCTAAGAAGAAGCTACATGCAGGTGTAAGGAGGAGACGATCACCAGAAACATGGCAGTAGTGGTCATCAAGACCATCTGTGTTTCAGGGTGTGTGCGTCAGTGTCTTCCTTTCATGTCAGTTATTGGAGCAGAAGGGCCAGTGCCCCTCACTGTCTGTTCCAACTCAGTCATCAGAAAAAAAAACCTCAAAAAGAAGCAGTTATCAGACCTGCCTTGGCCGTTCTACTGCTCTTTTCCCAGGTCACCAGTTTAAAGCATAACTCTTCCAGGTGAAGTGAGCTGTTGCTCATTCAAGGTGGAGTCCCGATGCTAACATTATGTCCCCCATCTCACCACCTACCTGGGTAAAAGAGTGACTTGATTTTCTCACCTAATATCATTAGATCTTTATATGATATTGATGCTTAAGTCTTGTAAACTTTTGCACCTACCAAACTATGCCTCATATTTACATGTTTGAACAGTGCTTATCTATTCAATGACTAATAAAGAAAAAGATAATATTTTTACTTAATGTTGCTAGGAATTCAAAAAAAAAAAAAAACAGAAAAGAATCGACCAAACACACTCTTATCAAGTTGATTCTAACTGATAGTGACCCCACAGACAGGGTAGAACTGACTCATCTGTCAGGAGGGCCTGGCAGACTTGAACTGCCGACCTTTTGGTTAGACACCATAACACTTAACCAATATTCCATCAGGGTTTCCAATGTTGCCAACAGTTGATCACAAATGAGCCATACTGTCTTGTGCCCAGAAAGACTAGAAAGAAAGAACAGCATAGCATTCCCTGGGGAGAGGGAAAGAAAGCAACATGAACAAGAGAACCAGTAAGGCCAACCATGATGAACAAGTGTGAGCAGAGCTTCTAGACTAAGATGCAGAAGAAAGGCCTGGCAACCTGCCTCTGAAAACTGGCCCATGAAAACCTTATGGGTCACAGCAGAAAATTTTCCTAGCACAGAGTGCTGGAAGATGAGCTCCCTGACTGGGAAGGCACTCAGAGTACACGGAGGACAAAACAGTGGACTTGAGCTTTACAACTAGAAGATGGTGAGGATAGGAATAAAGTTTTTTCCGTTGTATCACAGCAACTATGGACAAAACAAAGAAACAAAACACTTGTAAAGACTGACTCCATGGAGATGCCAAAGAGAGCTGGAGCTGCACAGGTTAGAAACATTTGTAACCTCTGGAGTGCCAAGAGTGGGGCAGATGTAACTAACTCTAGAAAGGATTTTGCTTCTTGGGAGTCTTGAAAAATCAGCCAGGGAGTGGATCTCGGTGAGATCATTGTGGCAGTGGGAAGAGCTTTGGGTGAAGAAAGTCATTGACGAGGCATTTCAAAATGGTACAAACCTCTTTGGAAAGCAATCTGGTGCTTCCTTAAAAAGCTGGAAATAGATACAATTTGAACCAGTAATGCCACTGCTTGGAATATATCCTACAGATGCAAGGGCAGTCACACAAACAGATACATGCACAGGAATGTTTATTGCAGCACAGTCCACAGAAGCAAAAAATGGAATCAACCCAACAACAGATGAATCGATAAACTACAGTATATATACTCAGTGAACACTATGCAATGATAAAGAACAATGATTTTTAAGAATCATCATGTAACTTCGTTTCTATTAGAAGAGATTAGGTTGATTAAAATTAGTCAGCAGCACAAGGAAAAATATTGTATGAGACCCCTACTATAAGGACTTCAAAACAGACTCATGTACAGAAGAAAAGATACTTCGAGGGCTGCAGGGAAGGAGAGGAAGTGAGGGAGGGTCGCTTCTAGATCAGCTAGTTCATAGACATTTGGCTGGGTGAAATTGGTAATGCCAGCCAAGTGCCGTCGATTCAGATCCGACATTAAAAAGAGTATCAATGTAACTGGACTTCAACATAACCTGAAAACTTTCACTCTTAATCCAATATTGCAATGACAGAGCAGAAGGGGCAGGGATGTGTGGACCAAGCTCTCAGGGTACACAAGGCAACTGGGACAACTAGCCTTTTGCTAAGAGAGTCTTCTGCAGGCCATATTGATGAGTGTCATCTGGGGTCTTGAAAGCTAGCAAGCTTCCATCTGAGGTACACCAAATGGTCCCAACTCAGCAGGAACAGATGATCACCAAGGACCAAAACAACATGGGGGAAAGAGAACCCAGAAGACAGAAAGACCCACATAAAAGGGTGGCTACGTCAACATGTGACCAGAAGAACCAGATGGTTCCTGGCCACCACCAGTGACAGCCGTGATGGGGCTCACAAAGATGAGTCCCAGTGACAATCAGAGAATAAAAAGGGATGCACCCTCATAACTCCACTGAAAGGTTTGAAATTGACAGTCCAAAGGCCTGGGGGTTCCCGTGGGATTACGTGCCCTAGGCCTGATGCTGCCCCTGTTCATAAGTCATTACTGAGGTCAATTCCTCAGACAGGAATGCATTGGACTCGATGACACAGAGTGACCATATTCTGTGTGCACTTCATGGTTCTATGCATCTATAGGATGTCGTCCTACAGGCCTCTTACTAGAAGGGAGTGGAGAAGGTGGAGAACAGGGGAAAGGAAATTGTTAAGAGAATATGACATGTATTGAACAGAAAGGGGGAGTGTGCTGTCATTGGGCAAGGACATCAATAGGAGCTGCACGTAGGTAGGCATGTGAATTTAAACTGGACTGTACATTTTCACTCAATCACAATAAATAAATACAATATATATATTTTTTTAAAAAAAAAGAAAGAAAGTCACTGACACAATTCAGAGTATGGCTTGGTGGGAAACTTGTAAGAATTTTTTGAAGCCCTATAGCTCCCCTTGGTCCATAATAGTTTCTAAGATTTAAATCAAAGATGAATATCAGAGGAAAAGCTATTCGGTTTTGCTCCTTTTCAGGATTCCATATTAGAATCTGTGCACTTAGCTAAGCCCAGTAAAGAGGTATGACATCTAATCTATGATAAAACAGTGAAATCACTCAGTCCAGGAGGTAAGTGGGCACTGAAGTCCTTCCTCTAGTTGGCTGGCCAACCTGTGGCCAATGGCGCCATGCTGCACCTGCCCAGAGCAAGAGGAACCTTTTTCACTGCACAAAAGGCCAATCTGCATTTTCTAAATTCACTCAAAATGGTTGAGTAGCTCATCAGCAGTTACATAAATGTGTATTGGCTTTTTGCTAGGTCCTTGGTTAAAAAAGAATGCAAAATTCCTGTGTGTCAGAATATGACTGGATTTACACTGAGATACTTAATATTTTTCGTGGATCAGAGGCAAATAACCTTTCTTTCCTGTTTTCCTTGCCTTATTTCTGTGGAGTCTCTCAGACTTCTAGGGAACCTTCTGTCTTCTGAATTGGGTGTCCCATCCCCTTAATCCCATTTCCTGGCCTGGAATCCTGATCAGTCTTAGAATTCGACCTCCTGATGATGAAAGACCACAGCCAGTCAGCCAGAGGTCAGGCATTGTGGTGCTTCCTGGATGAAATTTGGGCTTGCCACGGCTGGCCAAGGCTGTTGAGGGGCCCTTAAGGGCCAAGGCTGTTGAGGGGCCCTTGAGGGCCAAGGCTGTTGAGGGGCAACTAAGAGCCAACAGCAAGGGTGGCAGTCTTGGCACCCCACTTTTCTGCAATTGGCTGGGCACCTCATTCCACATTCAGTGTCCTCCCCTTGAATCCTGACCACTCCTGAGACTCCACCCTCCCCTGCTTAGGAATGATCGTGGATCCCCTCCACCTGGCCCCCCCAGAAGGCACACCTTCCCAGCACTTCACAGATGGGAGCTTGGACACGTACAGCTGTACAAGGCTGTATGGGGACTCCAAGGTTCAAGGTTGTTGTGGGGCTTCGAGGGACTGACAGCTAGGGCAGGATACTCAGAACTCCCCTTTTCTGGAGTTTTCCATAAGTGATCACGCAGTGTCCTCATCTTGATACTATCAGAGGCTCAAAGTCCTTCATATAAAGACCTAACTCACAGATTGAGGAAAAGATCCTCATTATGCTGAGACCCTAGACGGGGAGGTCCCATTGTGCTGCATCACACACCTACACCAGGCCTCACACGAGTGTCAGCTGTTTCAGTGCTTCCAGCAGATCCTGCTTAGGTGGCAGGTCACCCCATTAGCACTCAGAGTCCACAGCAGTTAGGAATAAGCCTTCCTCCTCTGCAGAACTGGGGCTACCCCTTTTGAGTGGGTCCTCCACACATGAAAGCAGTTAGGGAGAAACAACAGACTCCTCTGACAGGTCTCCCAGAGGGTACCCAAGGCTAAAAACAGAGGGAATGCTCTTCTTCTGAGCCTTCTTTCAATAGTGTTCCCACTCAGAACACTCAGAGGCATCACTGTGATACTTTTGAAATCTGAGGCACAGCTGATGGGTTGTTAAACCCGACAGCACTATCTAGAACTCTCTAGCTCTGAGAACAAACCCTGCCGGTCTTTATGTGATCTTTAAATTCAAGTGTGTATTTCTTCTCTATCCTCATTCATTGGGGTCCTCTTCTTGGCTCCCCTTCGATGCAAGGCTTCCTGAGAAAAGCCACATCCATACGCACAGAAGCATTTTTTTACTGCAAACCTTGCAGAGACTCGGTCCTGTCCCAGATTTAGGAGACACCTAGGGTGGGGAAGCTGGAGCCAAAGACTGGATGCCCAGCACAGCTGGTGCACTGTCAGAAAAACACGCTGATCGAGTCCTTTTCTCCTTCAGTGACACCTAGACACACCTGTAACCCTGGTTCTAAAGGACGTCCTTTCCACAGGCAGGGGCTCTCCAGCATGATTTTATGAGACCCAGATCTTTTCAGTTTATCTGGCCTTCCATTTCGATGATTGCATTGTCACTGAATATCATCATTTCTTTTCTTTACTAACATCTCCTCACTATCTTTAGTATTCATATAGCTCTGGGTATATATATAGTCCAACAGAAATCCTGGCGGCATAGTAGTTAAGTGCTTTGTCTGCTAACCAAAAGGTCAGCTGTGCAAATCCATCAGGTACCCCTTAGAAATTCTCTGGGACAGTAGTTCTACTGTGACCTAAAGTATCACTATGAGTCAGAATTGACTTGATAATATTGCATTTGTTTGTTTGTTTGCTTGCTTGCTTGTTTGTTTGTTTGTTTGTTTTTAATGTTGTACAACTCAATTATCTCGGCACCACATTATTCATTTCCATGCCTGAAATACACTTTTTAATGCAGAGAAGAACTGAAAATTAAGAGACAAGGTCAGCCTATGGCTGGAGCGGGGAATAGTGTCATTCCCAGATGGATTCAGACCAGAAGTCTCATCCAGCTCAGTGAGGAAATGTAATTGCAAACTCACAGATGTTACCTAAGTCTCTGAGGTTCAGGTTCTTCTGTGAAGTTGCTTTGATAAGCCATGATGAATGCAAGCAACAAGGCAGCTGAGCAGATAACCCCAAAAAGGAATAGAGGAAGAGGAGGAATTCTGCTTCCTCGGCTGCAATGGCCTGACAACCTGTGACACCATAGGTGACACCACGAACCTAGCAATATTTCTCATAGACATGGAACTTACCCTTCTGACTGACAAATGATGACTAGTCAAGGACAGCAGCAGGAGAGGGAAACGATCACAGATGATGGGAGGGAGGTGATAGGGTGTGAGACCATGCAGCCGAGAGATACTTCTTTTCCTTAAGAGTGACTACTATGGCAGGATCCTTGAGGGACCCTAGAGCCGCCAAGGCTCCCACAGTCCTGGTCTTGATCCTTTGTGCAAGTTAGAAGGCTTAGGACACAGGCAGTCATCATTTGTTGAACCTTACCAGGCAGACAGCAGGCAGTTCCTCTAGGATCTGTTTGCACTTGGTTATCTGGAGGTCTCTTAAGTTCACTTCCAGGATCATCATATCAACTGCTGGCAGGGTCTCAGTCCCTCCTCTCTGCTACTCTGAGTCTCACAACTCAAATCACTCTAGGACCCATTAGGGGGAATTGAAGGTGCAGCTCAGCCAGTACCACTGTCTCATGGATGAGAGGGCACTGGGGCCTGTCCTCTCTTGCTTTCAGTGGGGGCCTCACCATGGCTAACTCCCTTCATGGGTCACCCTCCTCTGTGAGATGCCCCAAGCGATAGTGAGTGCAAATCACTAGGTCACCATATCCAGGTCCCCAAGTCTGACAGCAGGGGTAGGGTTTTATGGTTGCCCTGACTTTCTCGGAGGAGTTACCTCACCATAGTTCACTATCTTCAACTTGACTCCTATTAGGGCCAGGTCTCTTGCTTCTGATGGTCGGCCTCCTCATTATTCCAAGGACTTGACGTCCCTGATACCACCTGCCCTTTGAAGAAGCCAGGGGGAACGTCAACGTGATACCTCTGACCTTGGCTGCCTAGGGCAGTGGCGCTTGGCTGTGCGGGCTAACAGCAGGAGGAGGCTTTTCTCCTTTCTCCCTGAGAAATGGGGTTTGTGTGTATGTATGTCTGTGAGAGAGAGAGAAGAGGAGTTGTTTGCCTTCCACTTTTAAAAGGATTTTTTACCTTGACTCTCACGAGGTTCTGGGACTCCCGTCTCTACTGACTTAGGACATAAATTAAGGTCCTCATCTCTCTGAGCCATCCCAGGCAGAAGTCCAGAGCCAACTGAACTCCACAAATCGGTCCTGGGCTCCAAGAATCAATGGCAGTAGCAAGGCTAAATGCAGCCCATTCCTTTGTCAGTCAAGTGGTCCCAGTACCTGAATCATTTCTCCTCCTCGACTGTGTGACATACCTCGGACCCCACCCTCTGCTGATCTGAGGCCAAACCCCCATACCAAAGGCCACCAATTATATAGCCCTCCCAGTTGGAAGCCAGACTCAGCCATATCCTTTGCAGCCTTTTTCAGGGATACTAGGGCAGCCTGGAGCAGCAGGGCTTACCAGGCCCTAGACGTCTTAATTTGGTGATGCACTGATTCCTGACTCAGGATCCTGAGCTTGCTTCCAGACACAATTTAGGAATCCTTCCGCTACTAACTTGAGTCCACCTGAAAGCAAGCGTCAGCTTTATGGCTCCGACTAAGGCCCTCGGCTTCCTAGATCGGAGTCAGGGTGCTGCATATTAGGCTATTCCTGCCTGGAAGCTCCCAGAGATGAGAGCAGGAATGGGGTCCAGGCACCCCCTATTGGAAAGAAACCCTTCATTAGCATGAACTATTCTCAACTTGCCTTCATTTAAGGTCTAGATCTCTTCCTTCTTGTGAACTGAGGTGCTTTCATGGACCGCTGTCCTCTCTTCCCAAGACTTTGCAAGTCAAAGTTCGCTGGAAGCTGGAAGACTCGAGGTGAAGAGAGAAGGGGGCCATACTTTGTCAGATCTTCTCTATTCCGGGTAAGTGGTCCTCAAGGTTCCCATTCAGTGTCCTTACCTGAATTCCTAATCCTTTCTGGAATTCCATCCTCTTTGGATGATGAGAGTAGGTGGCCACCCCGAACAGAAGCCACACTTCCCACCACTTCCTAGATGAAACTTTGGACATGGTACATTCTGCCTGGGCTGTTGGAGGGCTTCTGAGGCCTACCACATGGACGGGAATGTTGAGACTCCACCGTTCCAGCTTGGGTGACTCCTTAGTACTCAGATAGAGTCGTCCCCTTTTTACAGAGCAGAGTCTGCAATTCCTGCCTAGCGGGGGAGCTCAGGACATGCTTCATACTGTCCCATTCTTGGGCCCCACAGGAGTGCTGACATTCTAGGACACACACCTTGGTGGCACAGTGATTAAGTGCTCCTTGGAAACTCTATGAGGTAGTTCTCTGTTCTATAGGTCGGTAGGAGTCACTAGTCACTCAAAGGCAATAGGTTTCTCCCTCCCCCCTCCCTCTTTCCCTCCCTCCCTCCATTCCTACCTCCCTCCTTCCTTCTTTCTTTGCACAAACAGGAAATTTTTCCGTGGATAAATGCTTAAACAATTAGCTGGTAAGTTGATGTTGGAACCCATCAGTGTGTTCCATGGCAGAAACATGCAACAGTCAGCTTTCATAAAGATCACAGCCTTGGAAAGCCCATGGGTCTCTTCTACTTTGCTCTATAGGCTTGCTAGGAATCAGAATCAACTACAAGAAAATGAGTTAGGTTTTTGGGGATTGGGATAAAGAGAAGGAGCCTTGGTGGCAAATGTCATTTACTATACTGTTGGCTGATAGCCTACATGTTGGCAGTTTGAATCTAATTACCTGCTCCCTGGGAGAATAGCCTGGCTAATTGCTTCTATAAAGATTGCCGCCAAGAAAACTCCGTGGAGCAGTTCAACTCTGAAACACCCTACGTCATGATATCTCCTGGGCAGATTTGATGGCAAAACCCTATAGGGCCATTCTCCTCTCTCCTGTAGCGCTGCAGTGAAGTCCCTGTGAGTCAGAATCAACTCAGTGGAAATGGACCTTTGGTTTCAAGAACAAAGGGAATTAAAAGACAGTCTGACAAAATGCTACTTAGTAATAATTCTCCAGTAGAGCAAAAGTTATTTAATGTGAGTGTGAAAGACAACTTCCCAGATAGATTTAACACGAAAACAAAAACCACACAAACAAACCAAACCTGTTCTGACTCAGAGTGATCCTATAAGATAGAGCAGAACTGCTCCATAGAGTTTTCAAAGAGGGCCTGGTGGATCTGAACTGCTGACCTTTCAGGTAGCAGTTATAGCACTTAATCACCATGCAAACAGGAAACTCCAACATGGGAAGATTTTTTTTCCAAAAACAGCAAATTCCTTGCCTCCCAGCTGCCCTCCGTCTAAATCCCTCCTGTGTTCATGGATTCAACCACCACCAAAAATACAGAACTAACCGAGAGTTTGCTGGGTTACCCACAAGATACTCTAATTGGAAGCTCCGTTTATTGAAGAGGATCCCTGGTTGAGCAGTGACAATGCACTCAGATGGTAACAGAAAGCTGGGGGGTTGAAACCCACCAGCTGCTTCCTGGGAGAAAGCTGTGACTGTGTGCTTTGGTAAGGATTACAGCCTTGGAAATCCTATATAGGTCAGTTGTTCTCTGCTCTCAAAGTCACTGGGGGCCAGATCAGGCAAGTAGGAAAGTTATTCCAATACAGTTATTTATTCACTGGTTAAAAACTCCCTCAGAGACAACTACAGAATTAAGTTTGTGAACCAGCCACCGTGCCACCGTGCACAATGGCCATTCCAGAATGAGTTCCAAAATTGAAGGGTGGACTAGGTGCTGGTATGAGTGGATAGCTTCCCAAGGGGAGCACTTCAAAGGAAACCACAGCGATATTCAGCAATGAAATAAGCAGAGCTTAGAACAATTAAGTTTGCGGACGTAATTGTCAGACTTCACATTTGGGGGATCCAAGCCTGCTGGCATTAACTGTTTAGACTGCGACTGCTAACCAAAATGTCAGCAGTTTGAGTCCACCAGGTGCTTCTTGGAAACTCTAAGGGGTTGTTATCCTCTGTCCTATAGTGTCACTATGAGTTGGAAGGGATTCAATCACAGTGATTTCTGGTTTTTGGTTTGTGTTTTATGTTATTTAGGGGAGGAAAACTCAAACTGTGTTTGAGAGTATGGTACTTACTGTGGGTGTGGGGCAGACTTTCCCAGTTTAATGTATCAAAAAGCAATTAGAACTATTTTAAAGGACTGACTATTCACACTTCCAGCTGCACTTTCATCTATGTCATCCAGAATTGCATGTGTATCCCCATGACCAAAAGTCTAGTCTTCACTTGGAGTTACCTAAGTGACACCGAACGTAACTTAATTCTAATGTCCTTTTAACCGAGTGGTCTCTGCCTCCCTCAGCCCAAAGCCACAGGCTGGTAACACTGGCTTCCTGACATCACGGGAGTGGGTCCTTCTTTCTAAGGAACTCCATCAACCTGCCGATCATAACACATAGTCAGTGCATGTGTTCATGTGTACTCGGAAAAGGGCACGGGAAACCTTAAAGTCCTGCCCCAGGTGGGATTTCTCCCTGGATGACCCTCAATCCCAGGGAATTGGTTAAGAGCTGGTTTCCATTCCAGACTTAGCCTCTCTACACTGAAAAATATTATGAGAGTGTCTGACCCTGTTCACCTCTCCCACAGCCGCCTCTGAATTCCCCCCAATGTCACCCCTACCCCACCCCCAATCTTTGCCCATCCCATGCATCCTAACTTAAAATTCCCTCCCACTGAGAGATCCAAGTTTCCCAAGGTCCCACACTGCCCTGCCTCAGGGCCTTTACACTAGAGGGAACCCTGAAGTGTTCACTCCTTTACTACTAGTCTTAGCTCCTGGAGAGCCCTTCAGCTTTCTGCTTATTTCATAGCTGCTCTTAGACTCCAATGGCTATGCACAGGGGCTGCAGCACATTTGACTCAAGTCCTAGTACTAGCATGAAGCCTTCCAAAGAGCAGACACTCAGCTGCGTTTCAGGGAAAACAAGAGTCAGGAAATAAGAGGTGGGAATAAAATTTATTTTTTCCTATATTCTTCAAGAAGCTAATCAAACCTAAGAACATATGCAATTTATGTGTACCAGAAGAAATAAGAGAAACCAACAGTTCAACAACTTTTGTATCTATCCACCTGTGTCTTGGGAGCCCAACAACTTGCTGTGGACTTTCTCACATTTCCAAAGATATCCTTATTCTGATGTCATGTTAACTGGTTCTGGATCATGAAAACAGACTCAAAGGATTTTCAGTTTTTTTCACAAAACACAAGACTCTTACTGCTAACCTTAAAAACAGCAATAAATTCATAGGAACGTGAGTTTAGATTTGGAATCTAAATAAATTTGAATTGAAAAGAACAGCATTTGAAAACTACCAAAATCATGCTAAATGAACAAGTTACTCAAGTGTAATAGGAACATCCCCAGCCCCACCCTGCCTGCACTGCTTAGAACATTAAAAGCCATTTTCAACAATCAAGTGAAGAATCCACCTGAGACCTCATGAGCTGTGGGAGCACCTTCTGGGCTTTGCCCTCAAACAATACGTGGCACTGGCACTGGCACTGGCACTAGGGCCAGCTGCAGCCAATTCTGGGCCAGTGGCTCCCCACTCCTCACTTTCGGAGGCTTCTTCACCTTGGACTTCTAAGACACTGGGATCGGTATCAATGCACTCGGCCACATACTCCAGGACTGCTATTTTGGTGGCCTCACCGTGGGCTCTGGGACCCCACAGGAATTCGTAGCGTGGAGGATCACTGTTGGGCACCTGCCGGTACTCCAGATACTTTTCCTCCACCAGATCGTTAGTGATGAGCATTCTGAGCTCCCCATAGATGTCATGCTGCTCCCCACGGAAGACGCCCAGCTTCCTCAGGTATCCCCACACCTCCTCCTCAGTGGCCCGTTCACCATTGATATACATCATGCCCAGCAGAGGCAACAGGATCCCTTCCTTGGGAAAAACCCTGCTACCACCCATAACCTCCTCCTCGGTGGTCTCCACTTTGTCGACAAGGATATAGTTTTCACCTTTGGAATCAGCTTCCTGCAGCTCAAGCCCATAGACCAGCACCATGTGCTGAGCAACTCTTCTCAGGAGCTCAGGGAAGTGTTCCTTGTACTTTCTGGTGACAATCTTCATCATTTCTGCCTTCTTAATGGGCTGATTCATACTATACTTCTTCAGCAGCAGACGCAGCAACATGACCTTCTTCTGGTTCAGGGGGTCTTCCCCAGACCTCGCAGCAGGAGCTGAGGCCCCTGAGGAACTTGGACCTCCCTCACCTTGGCCCTGGGCCCTTCGAGTGGCTCTTAAGGACCGAGCACCTGCAGTAACAGCAGTGACGGGTGGAGCTGTCGGAGGGTCCTGGGAAACGCGAGCAGTCGGGGAGCTGTGGCGAGATCTCCCCGAAGGAGAGGAGGAGGGGAACGCTTCCTCCTCTGTTGCAGTGGCCCGAGCACCCTTGACATTCTGGGTGTCAGCTCGGGTCTGGTGACGGTTCTCCCGGGGACGGAATGTACTCTTGCGAGCGCGAGGCATGGTGGCTCTGGTCAAGGATGGCAGGCAGGAGCGCACAAGGAGGGCAGGCGATGAGGGCCCACTGGTGGACGGAGCCTGAGAGGATGCAGTCCCTTCAGCAGAGAGATATCTGCTTGGTTTTCACAACTGCTTCCTTGCAGGATTCTTCAGGGTGCTGCTCTAGGACCCCACCAGTCTCCTGTTGTCTTGGTCAGAACTCTGCAGAGGAAATGAGAGGAATGCTTTGCTTGCAGCCTACCTGCTCGGGGCTTAAAGGGGTGACAGCAGCACCTAGGACTAGGGATGCTCTTTAGTGGATTACTGGAGGGTTTTGTGAATTCACTTTCAGGGCCTTCATAGCAACTGCTGGCAGGGCCTGTGGCCTCCCCGCCACTACCCTGCTTTCAACACCTCAGATCCCTCTGGGACTTACAAGGAGGAATCAAAGGAGCAGCTCTGCCACCAATCCTGGCAGGGTGTCTCAGTGATGACAGCACTTTCTGGGGCTACTTGTTGGCTTTGGTCCTCTGCCAGGATCCTTACCATTTGACTAGGTCCTTCACCTCCCTGACATGCCCTGGGAGAAACTGAGTGCCACTTACTAAGTCAGTATGTCAGGTCCTCCAGGTCTGAAAGCAGGCATGGAGTCAAGGCTACCCCTTCTTTCTGGTAAAAGTCACCTCATCATAACCCAGTGTCCTCATCCTGACTCCTATTAGGGACGAAGTCTCCTGACTTTGCTGAATAGGCTTCCCCCATTAGTCCAAGGACTTCAACTCCCCAAGACTGCCTTAATCTGCTATCTATGACCTGGGCTTCCCAGGTTTTGTAGCAGAGAGTGGACTTTATACAGCTTCTTCTCTTATTGTTTGGTGGGGGATTAACTCCCTCTTTCCTTTCAAAGGACTTTTATCTTGACTCCTACCAGGTTCTGGGATTCATCTGTCTGTTGAATCGGGGCATAAACTTACTTTATTGTCAACCCGAGAACCTCCACATTGGAGTCAAGGGTTACCTGAACTGGCCAGTTTTGTCCTGGGCTCTCAGGGCTAATGGCATCAGCAGGGCTCAGTGCTGTCCTTCCTATTTTGGGTCGAGTAGTCCCCAGTACCTGAGTCATCTCTTCCTCTTGACAGTGCACTATTCTTGGAACCCTCCCCTCTGGTGATCTAAGGCCACCCTTCTCAGACCAAAGGCCACCCCTTCCTGAGACCTCAGAGTTTAGAAGTCAGAGTGAGCCACACCCCATGTAGGCTGTTTCAGGAATATTAGGGCAGGTCAGGGCAGTGGAAGGTACCTGACCCCACATTTCTCCTTTTTGTGATCCTTTCCTTTCACTGTTCACTCAGGTTTGTCACTTTGCTTCCAGGTATGACATCAGATTCCTCCCTCTACTAACTTGAGTCAGCCTGAAAGCAAGGTTGGGCTTTATGGCTCACAACAAACACTAAGGCCCTCAGATCCATAAAGCCGAGTCAGGGCACTACAGATCTCTCTACCTCTGTCAGGGGTCTCTCAGAGCCGAGAGCAGTGGCAGATGGTGGGAGGCCCCTCTTTGCCGGAACGCCCCTTCATTAGCACTAAAGCCCTTGCCTCGTCTCCACTTAGCGTCTAGGCCGCCTCCACTTTCAGAACTAGGGGAGCTTCATTGGACCAAGGCTCTCCCTTAGCAAGAGTTTCCAGGCCCAAGTCACTCAGGTACGACTAAAGCTGGAAATAGGGTGGTACTTTGCAAGATCTCCCCAATTCCAAGTCAGATCGTCCTCTCAATCCACGTTCAGGGTCTTACCTGGATTACTGACGAGTCCTGGAAATCAGCACTCCTCCGATGATGAAAGACGCGTTCCGTTAGAACAGAAGCCACGCCGTTGTGGCACTGCCTAGATGGACATCCGGGCACGTGACATCTGGCTTTGCCTGCTGGGGATCCTCTGAGGGCCGAGGCCTGCGGGCCAACATTAGGGTCAGGGGTCATGGCACTCTTTTCTTCCGGGGTTAATGGTCTTCTCAGTCCACTTTCAGGGTCCTCACCGGGACTGCAGATAAGTCCTGAGACTCCACCCTCTTTCGGTGATGAGCGATCGCAGCCCCCACGTCAGAAGCCACCGCTTCCATGCTCTTCGCAAAAGAAATTCAGGACAGGGCACATTCAGCCAAAGTTGTAACGGCTGTCTAAAGCCTGAGGCTGCTGGGGAGAGGGGGACTTGGAGGGCCGACAATAAGAGTTTGTCTCTTAAAACTACTGTTCTGGCTTGGGTGTTCCCTTAATCCTTATTCAGATTCCTCACCTTGATATGTACAAAAACCTTAGGCTCGTGCCAATACATACCTGAGTCATAGGGTCAGAATCAGACACTCAGTCCACGAACATGGGCAGTACAAAGCATGCCACACACTACGCACTATACCTACCTGGGACCTCATGGGAGTGTCATACGGGTCACTGTAGCTGGGAGATTCTCTTTAGGGGCACGTGTGACCTATAATTCTCCCAGAGCTTCCCAGGACTAAGAACAGAGTCTATGCTGTCCTCTGCTCCTTCTGTTCATGGGGTTCCCACTCATAATATTCAGGATCCTCACCTCGACACCTTGGAGGGCCTGGGTCTCCTCCTGCCCCTGGGGACCTGGCATGAGCCCCCAGGACCTGACACCCTCCAAGCAGAAATGAGAGGACTCTACCTGCTGACATCTCTGCCCACTGGGCCTCCCCAGGGCTCATAGCAGGGGGCATTCTGTCGGCCCTCAATTTGGAGTGGGTTGTTCCCTCAGTCTTCATTCAGAGTCATCGTCTTGAACTGGACTGGTCCTGAGAATCCACTCTCTGCTGGATCTGAGGCTGGTCCCCTCATTTAAAGGTCTTCACTGACCTGTGATGCCAGATTTAGAAGTCAGAACTAGTCATATCCATCCAGGAGTGTTACAGATCTCTCAGAGTTTGGACCAGTACTCTCGGGAACTCTATTCTTCTTGAGGGAGTCTGCCCTTCATCTTCATTGTGCGATGTTATTTTAACAATAGAGACTCAGGGTTTTGCACTGCTGATTCTATTGCTGTCCTTAGGCCAAGGTCTCAAGTCCCTGAGAGACCTAAAGAACAAGTGAACCCGACAGCACTATCGGAGACTCTGTAGGTCTGTGACCAAGCCGTGCTGGTCTTTGTTGGATCACTGAATTCGGGTGTGTTTTTATTCTCTGTTCTCTTTCATTGGGGTCATCTTCTTGGCTCCTCTTTGATTAAAGCTTTCCTAAGAAATGCCACATCCTTGCCAACTAGAGCAATTGTGTCACTGCAAACCTTGCAGAGACTGAGTTGCTGTCCCAGACCAATGGGAGGCCTGAGGTAGGGAAGCTGCAGTCAAAGACTCAAAGCACAACATAGGTGGTGGAATTTCAGAAATACATGCTCATCTAATTCTTCTCTCCTTCTGCCACACCTAGAGACACATGGAACCCTGATTCTAAAAGATCTATTTTCCACCAGCAAGGGCTCTCCAGGCTGATTTTGTGAGTCCCAGATCTTTTCAGGTGACTGGCCTTCCATTTGTCGACGATAATATTGTCACTGAATGTTGTCTTTTCCTTATTAACACATCTCACTCATTTTGAGATTCATATAACTCTGGTGGTAGAGTTCCCATCAGTGTTCTGGGCACCACATTCATTTTGTAGCCTTACATACATTTCATAATGCAGAGAAGAACAGTGAATTAAGAAACACAAAATCACCTTCTGGCTAGGAGGAGGGAGCAGTGTGACTTCAAGACCTCCAAAGCGATTCTGAGCAGACACCTCATCAGCTCCATCATGCACTGCACTTGCAAACTCCCACAGAACACATACTGCCAGACTCTCTGTGGTGCCGTTTCTTCTTCTGTGAGGTGGGTTTGACAATCCCTGTCTCTAGAGCTGGTGCATTGTGTGCCAGCCATGTAAAGCCAAGGACCAAGTACCAGGACCAATTGGTCTTTAAAGCAAGGAACTTATTACTGAGGTTATTTGGAACCTTCACCACGCTACCCTCCTTTGGAGAATGTTTTCTTTGATTTTCTGGAGAATGTATAAGAATATATGGTGCTTTAGGATGCGCAAAACAAAATCAAAACTATACTAACTGCAAAGAAAACCTAAGTAAGATTTTAGTTTAATGCAGTGTCATCTAGTCAACTCCAACAAAATGCAACCATGTGCATTTCCGATTTAAACTACCCTATAGAACTTCCTTAGCTACAGTCTTTTCAGAAAGTTTGCCAGCTCTTTCTTCTGTGGTGCCACTGGAAGGGTTTACACAGCCAGCCTTCTTGTTAGCAGTGAAGGACAAAGCAATTTGCACTAATGAGGGGGTGTCAAAATTATCTAGTGCTGTTATAACTGATAGACTGCAAGAGGATGGCTTTAACAAAGCGAATTGCTTTTGTTGCAGTTTGGGTGATTAGAATAGGAATTCAGGACCCTGGCATTAGGTGATGACTTTCTTTACTACCCATGGGGGAAAGTCCTTACCTTTCTTCAGCTTCTGATTCCTTATTCCTTGGAAATTTCATGGGACATGGCACCTATCTTCCCCTGTGTGTGCTTACATGGCTGGCTCAATTTGCTCCTTTATGTTTCCAAGGAGATTGTCTTTCAAAAAGAAAAAAAAAATCTTCTAGTAATATTCTGACTCATAGGGATGCAAAGGAGAGAATAGAACTGTCCCATAGCATTTCCTATCTGTAAATCCTTACAGAAGGTGACTGTCACAGCTTTCTCCCATGGAGCAGCGGGTGGGGTGACATAAGACACCCCTTAGACTAGATTTTCTGTAATATGAAAACACACATGCTGAAAGGGAGTAACAGCCATAGGTATATAGTTAGCTTTTACATCCCTGGTTTTGGGGGAGGGGAAGATGAATCCGTATAAGGAAGTGTATTTTTGAATGTGGGTGTGGTGTAGATTTCCCCAGTTGAATGAACACAAAGTTGCACAATTATATTGATGGAGCACCCGTTCCCTCTCCCAGCTTCTCTTCCACTAAGGCACCTCAACTTTCATTCACAAAGCCACCATCAAAGTCCAGATTTCACTTGGTGTTTCCTCGATGACACCCAAATTGACCAAATTCCAATGTCTTATCAATGGAGTGGAAACCCTGGTGGCATAGTGTGTTAGTTTCTCCATCTGCTAACCAAAAGGTTATCAGTTCAAATCCACTGGGCACTCCATATAAACTCTAGGGGTGAGTTCTACTCTGTTCAGTTGTGTCACTTTACATCTGGATTGAGTCAATGGCAATGGTTTTTTCTGAGGCCTAGCAAAGGGAAATGCTAATGCTGTAACAGGTAATTGCTATGGCTGCTAACCTAGAGGTCAGCAGTTTGAATCTACCAAATGCCTCTTGGGAACTCTTATGAGGCAGTTCTAATCTGTCCTATAAGGTTAGTATGAGTTGAAATGTACTCAGCATATACGGTTTAATCTAGCAAAGAGAAAAGTTTCATTAATTTAGGCACTAGAGGTTACTAAATTTGAGATATTTGTATACACATCTCTATGTATTTAACAGCTGTATATTTCCTTGTCAGTATTGTCTGAATGAATATGTGGCTATTTGGAAGATTGAAAACCTTACCTGCTGCATGATTTTGGTTTGTCATTCATTTTCTTTTAATTTTCACTCTTACTGTTAGTGAAATGTTACAGCTAACCCTCTCTGTATACATATGTGCCTGCATGGGGCAGGTCAGAAGGGATGAGAAGACAAGTTAGCAGTTACTACATGACAATTAAGATGTTTCCTAAGAATGAGGTAATTGTGGCTAGGGTAGTTTAGTCAGTCTGATTTCCCAGACTGCTCGGTAGCTCTAAGGTGCTACTTCCTTATGGAATGGGACCCAAGGGTAACCCCGACCTCATTCTCTAAAATATCTGTCTGCTGCTGGACTACAAGTGTATGAGATGAAAGAGCAAGGAGATAGGAAATGCATTTGAAAAGTGACAACAGTAATTACTTACATACTGAGGACCCACGCCGTGCTTGGAAGTGTGCTGTGTGCCTTGTAATACTCAGCTTGAGGTGTCAGCTTTAGGAACTGGATTACACAGGCAAAGAAACTTAGGCTCATAAAAAGTGAAAAAGCTTTCTTTATTCCTTCATTTAATTTATATTTTCTATTGCCAGGCAGTTGTGCAAATTAATCAAGAGAGCAAGGATTTTGTTTGTAGAAGAGATAGAGGAGTATCAGAAGAAACCATTTTTGACTAGAAATGGGGTAGATTCCTTGACAGTACAGAAAGCTATTTACTTGATTTCATGTATTTCAAGCAGCCCTTTTAAAGACTTCAGATTTTAGCGCTTTTCTTTTATTGTAACATTACTTATAATTTTATTAATTGAAATGATGGTTACAAAGTTAATCCCAACTATAGACTTGATACTAAATTCAAACTGAAGGAAAAAATTTGAACACGGATTTTATGCTAAGCACATTGTTCATGGTAGTATCAGCTACATCTCAACCATTTCGTTGAAAAGGAACCTTCGGAAATATGGTCTCAGCTTAGGTCTTTCATATTAGAGAAACAGCCACCCCTCGGAAACCCTATGACACAGTCATACTTTGTTCCATAGGATTGCAGTGCATAGGAACTGACCCACTGGCAAAGGGTTTGGTTTGGTATTGGTATGTTGTTTTTATCCAGTGGACAATAAGTTTTCTGATTTAAGATTTCTTGGTTCATGTGAGCAAAATCTGATTTTATGACCTTCAATCATATAGTCAACTTCATATATTTCACTCCTATTTTAATATATTTATGCATATAAATTATTATAATCCTTAATCTAGCAAGAATTTGTTGGTAATACAGTTTGAACGTGTAGTGTGTTGAGATCTAAGGATAAAACAGTGAGGAAAATATGGTCAGACTCTGCCTACATGGGGGTTCTTTTTTGTTGGAAGAAACAGGCATCAGAACAGCAGACACATACAAACGTGATTACATATTTTTAAAGGCTAAAGACATGCAGATGAAATAAGAGGATACTGTCTGATCCAGTGAGTTTCCAAAGGTTGTCCTGAAAAAGCAGAATGTAAATCTTGGAAAGGGAAGAATGTGAGTTCAGCTGACAAGAGTGTGGCAAGGTTTGAGCATCGATCGTCAGAGGAACTGCCTGTGCTAAGGCCTTGCTGAAGAGTAAGCCTAGTGCACGCTACCGACTGGGAGAAGACCACCTTGGCCTGAGCGTAAATAAAGGAAAATAGTTATAGTATACTAAGGACAGATGCAAAATGAAACCACCGACGGCTTTAATGGAGGAGGGTGTCTCAGTCACCAGGTACTGCTCCAACAGAAAAGACTATGAGTAGATGGTTTCATGAAGAGAAACTTTATCACAGTCCAGTAAGCCACAACTGCGTTTACAAGTTACAAGTGCACTCAGTAAGAGAAATCATCACAGTCTGGTAGGCAAAGAGTCCAAATTCAGTGAGAGCATCACAGCACAGGAATCTCAGGTCCGAAGGATGTGTTCTGCTCTCGGTGCAGCTCTCTTGTTGGTATGAGGATCCCAGCTTCCTCTGCTCACTTCTCTCCCTTATATCTCACAGACTTGCAGTTTGAGTCCTGCCTCACTAACGTAACTACAGCCCATTCTCCGTTATCAATATCACAGAGGCAGGATGCACACCACAAGGGAGGAATGGCACCATATTGGGACTCCTAGCCGAGTCCAATCAGCACACACATTTTGAGGGGGACACAGTTCAATCCATGACAGAGGGTAAACTGATGAGACATGCATTTTAAAAAAGACCCCTGTGGCTGCAATGAGGAAAAGATGTTTAAAAGATGAAAAAATAATTATGCAGAAAAAAGAAGTTGTTATCAAATTGATTCTACTCACAGAGCCCTATAACCAAATGAACTGCCTGCCATCAAGGGAAACTCACCAAAACCCCATCCTGACTCGTGGCAACCCCACCTGTTTCAGAGTAGGACTACTCCATACTGTTTTCTTGGCTGTAATCTTGATGGGAGCAGATTACCAGCTCTTTCTGTCGTAGCACTGCTGAGTGTGTGCAAACCACCACCCTTTTAAGTTATCAGCTGACCAAAAACTGCACTGTGTCACCCAGGGATTTCGATCTGTTTCCAAATCTTCCTCAATATTTACTTGTTCGTTGAATGAATCACATGTTGTCTATGGATATAGGTGACTGAAGACCATAATGTATTCATCAAATTCTGATGAAGTGCACTTACTGCTGTCCTAGTTTTTATGATTTGTGTATTTATACGTATATGTATGTATTACTATGTATCTGTAAGTTTGTATGTATGTTTCCAACTCACAAAGATGAAGATCAGAATTATAAAGATACTGGTAATATGAGGTCTGACAGTTACGTTGGTGAACTCATCCTAGAAAACGTGATAGGTACCTCATTGATGAAGTCCACTACGGTCCCCTTCAAAGTACTCCCCTTGGGAAGCTACCATATACCAGCACCAGGGCCTAGTCCACCCTTCAAAGCACTTTTGGAGCTCTTTTTCTGGAATGGCCATCAGAGCTGTTGTAGCAATGATAAACAATTACACGTTTGTGAACTCATCATAGAAAAAGTGCTTTGAAGGGTGGACTAGGCACTGGTGTTGGTGCATAGCTTCCCAAGGGGAGTACTTTAAAGGTCATCATAGTGATATTCACCAGTGAACTGTGGAGCACATTTTCTAGGATGAGTTCTCAAACCTAATTGGCAATCCTCGGTACAAAAGCAGCTCTGATGATCATTTCAGAAAAAGAATTCCAAATTTACTTTGAAGGGTGGACTAGGCACTGACATCAGTGTATAGCTTCCCAAGGGGAGGATTTCTAGCATAGTAATATTCAATGGTGAAGTATGCAGCACTTTTTCATTTTTTTTAATGTTTTTATAGTGAATTAAGAACAATTTTACAGTCTATATAATGTTGCCATATAAAACCCAGAAATTTTACTGCTATTCTGTTGTAGCTGCCCCCACCCCATGTGACAGCATGCTTCCCCTTTTGTGTGGCACTTCTCATGACATTTTGATCAAGGTCTGGCCCGCCTCACCCAGTCAACTCAGATCCAGCACAAAGCCTCTGAGACAACCCCGTGTAGCTGTTGAAGGGTTGGTTCACCTCCAGTATCACTCTGTGTTTTGTATACTCCAGATCAGTCTTTGTCTGGGAAGCTGGCCCCAGTGCTGGATGTGGTTTCGGGTTAGAGAGTCTGGGGACCATCAGGTGTGGTCTTTTGGTAGATTTCTAGCTCTACCCTCCACTCCATCCCTCTCTGTGTCCGGAGTTTCCATGTACGCAATCCGGGCTCTCACTGGTGGTGGCCAGGCACCATGTAGTTCTACTGGTCCCATGCTGAACCAGGCTATGGCTGGTACGGCCCCTTCCATCTGGTAGGCTCATATTTTTCTCCTGTTCTCCATGTCCATCATTTACCTCAGCTCCAGGTGGATTAGGGCCATTTGGTGCTATGTAGATGGCAGCTTGCTAGCTTTAAAAAAAACCCCAGTCACCAGCCATAAATTTTGTTTACGTGGCCGATTAAATTAATTGTTTTCCTAATGCTGAACCATCCCTGATTCCCTGGTATGAATCCTGCTTGGTCATGATGAACGTTTTTTTTTTTTTTTTTTTTTTTTTTTATATGAGCTTGAATTTTGTTAGCTAAGATTTTGTTAAGGATTTTTGCATCTAAGTTCATGAAAGATAATTAGTCTGTAATTTTACTTTTTGTGCCATCTTTCCTTGGTTTTGGTACCAGAATTATTCTAGCTTCACAAAATTATTTTGGGAGAATTTCATCCTTTTCTATGCTTTGGAATACCTTTCGAAGTAGTGGTGTTAACCCTGAACATGGGATAGAATTCTGCAGGGAAGCGATCTGGGCGAGGACAGGTTTTAGATGGACGGTTTTTAATAGCATTTTCAATCTCTTCTTTGGTAAGGGGCTTATTAAGTTCTTTTATCTCTGATTATGCTAGTTTAGATAGGTTGTGTTTTTCTAGAAAATTGTCCATTTCCTTTAGGTGTTCAAATTTTTTCGCGTATAATATTTTGGAATATTCTTCTATGATTCTTTTCATTTCAGTAGGGTCCGCTGTGATACCACCCACTGGGTTGGTGTGATTAACAGGGGACACCACTTGCTGGTGTGATTAACACAGGACATCACTTTCTAGTGTGATTGACACCAGAGACTATTTACTGGTGTGATATATGTGAGGGACTGAGTTTGAAAAAATCACACTGACGACCAACTTTTCATTTGCTATGGGCAGAAAAGGGACAGTCTCCTGCGAGTAGAGACTGACACCAGTTTGTTTAACCCACCAGCTTTTATTAAGCAAAGTAAACAGGTTTTCTTTTGCGAAAGTAAGAAAAAGCATTTATCTGTGTTTCTTACTTCAAAAGAAGAAGCAGTATTCCCAGGAAGGGGGATGAGGAAGTCCTTGAACTATTCGCAGTGAATGCTATTTGCAACACATACTGTTTTTCAGTACACTGAGACAACCTTGTCTCCAGAGCTTTTGTCAGACTCTTGCAGTTCTCAAGACAAGTTCCTATCATTACAAAGACGAGGTTAGGGCAAGTAGAATTTTACATTCTTTCTAAACATGCATATCCCCACATCATCCCATCTTTTGTTCGGGTTCTTTCTTTCCTCTCCTGGTTGCCTTTTATCAGTTTGGCCAATGGCTTATCAGTTTTGTTGATCTTTAAAAAAACAAACCAGCTTTGGGACTTGTATACTCTTTCAATCAGTTTTCTATCTTCTGTTTCGTTTTACTTCTACTCTCATTTCAATAATCTGTCTTCTTTTGGTGAGATCTTTCTGTTTGTTCAAGTTGAAGAGTTTGATTTCTGCTCTTCTCTTTGGATGTGTACACTTACTGAAATGAATTGACCTCTGAGCTCTACTTTTGCTGCATCCCATAGATTTTTGTAGGATGTATCTTCATTCTCATTTGATTCTATGAAATTCTTTATTGCTCCTTGATTTATTCTATTACCCAGTTCTTCGTGGGCAAAATGCTATTCAATTTCCATGGTTTTGATTCTATTTGCATCTTTTTTTCTGTTATTGATTTCTAGTTTCATTGCTTTGTGGTCTGTGAAGAAGCTTTGTATTATTTCAGTAACTTTAATTTTGTTGAGCATTGCTCTGTGGCCTAATAAGTGGTCAATTCTGGAGAACACTCCACGCTTATTGGAAAAGAAAGTATACTTGGCTGCTGTTGGATGAAGTGTTCTGTATATGTCCACGGGGTCAGCTTGGTTGAGTGTGACGTTTCGATCTTCCGTGTATTTAGTAAGCTTTTTGTGGCATGTTCTGTCCGTTACGGAGAGTGGTGTGTTGAAGTCCCCTACTGTTATTGTGAAGCTGTCTATTTCTGTTTTCAGTGTCAATAGTGTTTGTTTTATGTATTTCAGAGCCTTATCATTGGGTGCATAGATATGTAGTATGGTTATGCCCTCCTACAGTATCCAGGCTTCGTATTGAGCTGTTAGATAGTGACCCTCTTTATCCTGTATGGTGGATTTAATTTTGAAGTCTCTTTTGTGAGATTAGTATTGCCACTCCTGCTCTTTTTTGAATGTTATTAGTCTGATATATTTTTTCCAACCTTTGAGTAGTAGTTTTTTTTGTGTCTTTCAGGCTACGGTGTATTTCATAAGCAGCATATAGATTGGTCATGCCTTTTTATCCAGTCTGCTACTCTCCTTCCCTTTATTGGTGCATACAGTGTAGTTACTGATGTGTATGCTATTACTGTTATCATTTTTATGGTGTCTTTCTGGTGTTGTGGACAGGTTCTCTGTTACTTTCTATTTTCAGTCATTTTTTTCTTTTTGTGTTTTAATGCTGTGGCTTTCCGTGTTCATTTTCTCCAAATTGTGTTTTCGTGTGTTGTTTTTTTAAAGCGTAGAATTCTAGATTTCTTTTGTGGTTACTCCCTTAGTCCTCTTTATTAGTGTAAAAGAAAACCAAGCTTCAGTGTCTGTGTATCTCCTTGACTTCCTCCACATCTGAAAAGTCTATGTGTATATATCTCATGACACTCTTTTTCGTATAATGTTATTGTTGGTTATATCCAGAGATCTCTAAATTTCTTTTGGGATTTGGTTTTGTTTGTCATTTATGGATTTCGTTTCTTGATGGAATCTAGATGTACTGTCGAGTGTTGGATGTTTAAGTATGTATCTAATGCTATTGATTTTTCTAATTGAAGAACTTCTTGTAATGTTTCTTCTAATTTGGGTTTGGTTCTTACAAATTCTATAAATTTCCGTTTAACTGTGAAAGTCAGAATTTTGCCTTCATATTTGAGAGACAGTTTTGCAGGATATGTTATTCTCAGTTGGCAGTTTTTCCCTTCAGGTCCTTGTATATGTAATCCCATTGTCTTCTGCCCAGCATCATTTTACTGAGTAGTCTGAGCTCAAATCTTAGTACTTTTCCTTTGCAAGCTATTTTTTCCTTAATTCTGGCTTACCTCAGAAGTTTCTCCTTGTCTCTAGTTCTATTCAGCTGGATCATCATATGCCTTGGTGTATTTCTTTTGGGATATATCTTGAGTGGGGTTCAATCAGCACCCTGAATGGAGATCTTCTCATCTTTCAGGATATCAGGGAGTTTTTTGTCAGCAAATCTTCAACAATTCTCTTTGTAGTTTCAGCTATCCCACCTTGTTCTGGCACTTCAATCATTTGATATTGTCCCTCTTGATAGAGTCTCACATCATTCTTCACAGTTCTTTACTCTTTTTGAGTCTTTTATCTGATTTTTCCTCATGTATGCTGGTGTCATTTATTTTGTAATCAAGTTCACTAACTGTTTTCCATTTGCTCAATCCTGCTCCTTTGCCTTTCTGTTGACTTATCAAGTTCAGTGATTTTACTGTTAATCTTCTAAGTTTCAGAGTGTTGCTGCTCAAGCATTTCCTGCAGCTTATTTCATTGTTCAGTGTGCTCTGCTGCATTTTGCCTAATCTCTCTCCTGAGACCTTGCACAGCTCTGTACATCAATCTTTTGTATTCTGTCTCTCATAGTTGCAGGAACTCTTCTTCCTTTGGAATATCTGTTGATGCTTTATTTTGGGAGTTTTCAGAAGCCATGGTAGTCTGCTTCTTTAGATGTTTAGAAATTTGTGGTTGTCTCCAAGCCATCAGGCAGTTCTTGCAGTGAAAGATACTTAATAGTTTGGTTGGCCTGACCGATGTCTCTCTATTGTTGCTGGGTCATAGTTTCTCCATACAGTTTGATTATTTTCTGTTCCTTGATATTACTGTCAAACACTGGGGCACTGCTGGCCAAGCTCCAAGGTAGGGGGTCATGCCTGCTTTCAGCAGCACAACTGCTACTTCCGCCTCTTGGCCAAGGGGTACACTAGCAAAGTCACTGCATTTTCACAGCCACCCAAAGGGGGCAGGGTACAAGCACCTCTGTTGCAGCTGTGTCTGGGTGGGGCCTATCCCTAATGGAGCCTGAGACTTGTCTGTGAGGTGTGGGGTACAGGGAGGTCCTTCATGGGTGGCTTCTTTCCCAAGCCACAGCTGCAACTGCTGCCACTGTTTCTATTGCCTTAGGGCTGGTCAGGGTACTCCAGGAGCTTCCTTGGTGGTTCTCCCATTAGGGAGGGGTTGTGCATTTCTTATCTGCAGTTCCTGGGTCACACAGGTCCCTCTTGTCATTGCCTATTCTGCCTCTGGGTGGAGCCTGAGTCACAGTTATGCTTCACAGCCACGGGAGGTGTGGTGCATGCCCTTGCTTCCTGTAGCCCCTCTACGTCAGTGGAACTGCCACCCCAGGGTCATGCACACTTTTAAACAGGCTTTTTCTCCAGGCTGCCTCTCTCAGGCCCCTGCCTATGTTCCCTCCTGCCAACTCCCAATACAGAAGGAGCTACGCTTCCTTGGCGTGGTCCACTCTAGGGCCTTCTAATGCATTCTTATCTATGGCCTGGTCTTGGGCTTTTCTGACCTCTATAGAAGTCTTCTGACCTGGACTACTTTCTTTAGGAAACTGTGGATCACCTTTGCTCTCAGACCTGCTAGCTCTCTCAGTCCGGTGCTGCAAATTTGTTTTGGTAGGGGAGTTTTACTGTGGTTGCTTTACCTTCTGTGCTGGGATCTATTTGTATGGAACCCCATGGTTTTCTGAGTGGTAGTCTTCTGCTCTTACAGTCTTACTGTCACCCAGTCTATTCTTGTATATTTCTATCAGGCAACCTTGCCTCCTGGAGTGCCCAGCTTGGTTGGATCAACTGATTCTGCTGGTCTTTGTTTTCAGAGGGTTCAGCACGGTCATGTGACTACGCCGCAGTCTTAACTCGGTCCTCCCACTTGTAGTACTTTTTCTAGAATGAATTCATGAATTTAATTGTCGCTCATAAAAGGCAATAACAATGAAAAACTAAAAATACAATGAGATGTGCAATTTATGTTATAACCAACGTATGACACAGTCATTGGAACAGAACCCCATTGCAAGTTGGGAACTACCTATATTTCATATACATATGTTTACGCATATATATTTTTGTGTGTGTATAGACACACAAAGTGTACGACTCGATGGCACTTGGCTTGGATTGGCAGTCATAATTATGTGGTTTAATAGCTGAAAGTCTCTAGAAGTCTGGACTGGCCAAATAATTCGGCAGGCCTGGAGGAAAATGAAAATGGAGGGCCCCTAGTTCAGAACTTATTCAGGATATGAAGGTGATAACAGCAGGACTTTCTGTTAAGCATGAGACCTTCTAAGTTCACAGCCCTGAGAAACTCCAAAGGTTCCATGTTCATGAAGCTGGCTCTGACTAAGGTCTTTGCTTGAGTGGATTTTTAGGAAGACTTTTCTTTCTCAGAAGAACACAATAAATCATTGCCTTTGAGAAGGAGAACAGAATGAGTATCTTTAAATACACCAGTGCACATTCATAAATGTGTAATACATGTATTAAGAATAAGTATAAGCAGTTGTTACATATGTCATATAGATATTATATTTCAACATAGAGAATCTATTGCTGTTTAGTTATATAACCAAGGCATTTGATTGGGGTCTGTGGTACATGGTTCCATGCCTTTCCTGTCAGGATCTTGTCTCATTCCTAAGCAGAAGCTAGAAAGAGATCTGCAACCTCTCTGTCATTCCAAGCCAGCCTAAAGTTCTAAGTGAGTGTTCTGTCTTTAATTGTCTAAGACTTCCCCCTATTTAAGAGACTCCTGATGTTAGAAGGCCAGGACTTCTTTCAGTCATTTGATGTCTCAGAAGTACATTCCAGTTTTTTTTCCAGGTTTTCTCTTCTGAATACAAGTGATTTGACCCGGAAGTGAATACGATATCATCCTAGGAAACTATTCTCCATCTCTCTTCTGATAACAAAATACCCACTGCCATTGAGTGTATTCTTAATCATAGTGACCCTATAGGATGGAGTAGAGCAAACAGCTCCATAGGGTTTCCATGGAGAGCCTGGTGGATTTCAACTGGTGACCTATTGGTTACCTGTCTTAGCACTTAACCTCTGCACCACCAACGTTTCAATAATAACTACTGAAAATCTTTATAAGCACCCGATATATGTCAGTCACTTTACACATAAGTCTAATTCTCACAACAACCCTCCAGGGTAGTAATATTATCCCAGTCTCAGAGATTTGGAAACTGATGCTCAGATAGGCTGTCATTGCAATGCATTACTTAACACAGAAGGGGATGGATGAAATTCAGTCTGGGACCTGGTGGACTATAAATTCCCTCATTTCCTATACCTCCTTAGATCACATTACCAGATAATGTGCCTCAAGCCACCACAGCCACTTTTAGGGGACACGAGGAAGCTAGTCTAGTCTGGGACTGTGGACTAACCAACATTAGACACACTGGTTGGTTTTAAAAGATGACCATCATTAGTTCTTTCCCGTTTTGCGTGGGTTACATGAAGAAATTGAGTCAGTTTCCCCTTTCCTTGAATCAGCTCTCTTTGTGACTTACCTTAACCAATAGAAAAGGGCAGGGGTGATGTACTGTGCCTCCCAAGATTGACTTTCAAGAGAGAGTGCACAGTTTCTTTCTATAGGATGCCAGCTTCTACGATATTAGGAAGCTTGGGCTAGGAAACACAATGATAAAGCAGTATGTGAGGATATAAAGGCCGTGTGAAACAGCACTCTGGTACAAGATGTGCCTGTGGAACCTTATAGTACCTTCCAGACTACCTCATCTACCAACCCACTGCAACGAGTGAGTGAATGGAGCCTTGTGAAGTGGAACAGAAGAAATTCCCAGGCAAACAAAATGAGAAACTGCAAACTAGTTGCTGCAGAGTCTGTTCCAAGTCACGGTGACCTCGCATGCTACAAAGTAGAACTGCTTCATAGGGTTTTCCTGGCTGTCATCTTCTGGAAGCAGTTGACCACGCCTTTCTTCCATGGAGACACTGGGTGCATGGGGACCACCTGCCTTTAGATTAGCAGATGATAATGAACTACTTGTGCTGCTCAGGGTCCATCTAAGACCTGCCTGAATGCCTGACCCACACAACTGTGCACAGGAATCCACTGTCATTGTTTTAAGCCCAGAGGTGATTTGCTTCATAGCAACAGATACTGAAAGACAGGGAAGCCTAAATACTAGAAAGATTTGCCCAAGCTGGCAATTCCAGGAGCTGCAAACTCCCAGCTAATTCCTTTTAATAGAATTATGCTTGGGAAAAGATGTGTCCCAGGCTTGATGAGAACTCCACTGCAGTTGCTTAGGTCTGTTTAGGGAGAAAATCTCACTGCAGAAGTTTTGATGTGCCCTGTGTTTTATATCAGATCTGGCCAGGTGTCTCTGCCACTGTTGGAGTAAGGAACCTGGAGAGGGTACCTGTTTGCTTGTCTTACAGCTTAAATACACTCTTGTTCCTTCTCTCCCAAGATGTCAGAATATTCAGTCTTTGTGTCTTGGTTTCTATGTAATTCATTCTGCTCTCATGAGAAAAGAAAACTGATTTAAAACAATTTAAATGGAAAAAGAAAACTTTACATGGTGGATAGTTGAGACATTCACTCCTACTCAGGGCTCAGCTCATATTAATTTCATTTGATCAAGAGTTATATGAAACCCACAAGAGTTGGTGCCTACATCGACCTGGGACCGGAAGAACCGGATGGTGCCCGGCCACCACCAGTGATAGCCATGACGGAGCTCACAGAGAGGAGCCTCACTGGCAACACAAGAATAAAAAGAGGTGCAACATGAGATCTCCACTAAAAGACCTCAATTGAGGGTCCAGCGGTTTTGGGGTTCCTCTGAGAGCATGGCCCCCGGCCCTGATGCTGCCCGTTCCCATAAATTATAACAAAGGTCCACTCTTTGGACAGGAATGGAATGGACTTGGCAATGCAGAGTAACCATATGTTGGAAGCACTTTATGGTTCTATACATCTATAGGATATCATCTTGCTGACCTCTGGCTGGAGGAAGGGGAGTGGACGGAGAGGAGGGGAAAGGAGACTGTTGGGAGGATGAGACAGGTATGGAGCAGAGAGGAATAGTGTGCAGTCACCGGACAGGGAGAGCAGTAGAAGCTGCATATAGGGGGGCATGTAAATTTACATGTGAATGTACATTTTTACTCAGTTATGTTAAATAAAAAAAAAAAAGAGTTATATGAAAAAGGCACACAGCCAAAAGTAGAATACCATCAGTATTTTCTGTGACGTCAAGTTGCAAAGGTAAGTGTGAACATACAAATTAGAACTCCCAGGTCTCTTAGTCATGATTCCAAGGAAACTCACTGCTAAGTTAAAAAAAAAAAAAAAAGAAGAAGAAAAGACAGAAATATTTTTTTTTAATTTTTTAATTTTTATTTTTATTTAACATGACTAAGTGAAAATGTACATTCACGTATAAATTTACATGTCCACCTATATGCAGCTTCCACTGCTCTCCCCGTCCGGTGACTGCACACTATTCCTCTCTGCTCCATACATGTCTCATCCTCCCAACGGCCTCCTTTCCCCTCCTCTCCGTCCACTTCCCTTCCTCCAGCCAGAGGTCAGCAAGATGATATCCTATAGATTTATAGAACCATAAAGTGTTTCCAATATATGGTCACTCTGCATTGCCAAGTCCAATTCATTCCTGTCCAAAGAGTGGACCTTTGTTATAATTTATGGGAAAGGTCAGCATCAGGGCCGGGGGCCTTGCTCTCAGAGGAACCCCAAAACCTCTGGACCATCAATTGAGTTATTTTAGTGGAGATCTCATGATGCACCCCTTTTTAGTCTTGTGTTGCCAGTGAGGCTCCTCTCTGTGAGCTCCATCGTGGCTATCACTGGTGGTGGCCGGGCACGATCCGGTTCTTCCAGTCCCAAGTCGATGTAGGCACCCACTCCTGTGGGTCTCTCTGTCTTCTCGGTTGTCTTTAACGCATGTCATTTTGGTCCTTGGTCAGCATCTGTTCCTGCTGGGTTGGGACCATTTGATGTGTCCTCAGATGTCAGCTTGGCAGCTTTCAAGACCCCAGACGCCACTCACCAATGTGGGGTGCAGAGAGCTCTCTTAGCAAAACACTAGTTGTGCCAATTGGCCGGGAATTCGCCTATGAGCATGGTGCCCCACCCCCTGCCCCACCTACTCTATCCTTGCACTATTAAGATGGAAGGAGTACTCAAATTCTGCTGAAGTCCACTTAATGTTGTTCTTGCTTCTAATGTGTGCTATCACCTCTTTCTCCCAACTAGATTTCCAGTAACTATCTAAACTAAACCCTCTCCCACTACCTTCCCTCCCTCCCCTCCCTTGCAGCTATCAAAGAGTCTTTTCTTCTATACACAAGTCTGGTTTTGAGATCTTATCGTAGAGGTCTCATACAGTATTTGTCCCTTTGTCGCTGACTACTTTCACTCAACATAATGTCTTCCAGTTGAAACCAGGTTAGGAGATGTTTCCTGGAATCATCGTTATTCTTTATCATTGCGTAGTGCTCCACTGAGTATATGGACCATAGTTTACCTATCCATTCTTCTATTGTTGGGTATCTGGGTTGATTCAATCTTTTTGCTATCGTGGACTGTCCTGCGATAAACATTCTGGTGCATGTGTCCGTTGGTGTGAAAGGCCTTGATTCAGTAGGATATATTCCAAGTAGTGGAATTACTGGCTCAAATGATATATCGATGTCTATGTTTTTAAGGAAGCACCAGATTGTCTTCCAAAGAGGCTGGACCATTTTACAACCCCACCAACAGTGTAGGAGGGTTCCACTTTCTCCACAGCCTCTCCAGCACTTGTTGTTTTGTGTTTTCTGGATCATGGCCAATCTTGTTGGGGTGAGATGGTATCTCATTGTCGTCTTGATTTGAATTTCTTTAATAACTAAATATCGTGAACATGTCCGCATATGTTGTTTGGCTGCCTGGATCTCCTCTTTAGTGAAGTGTCTGTCCATCTACTTTGTCCATCGCTTAATTGGATGGTTTATCTTCTTCTTATTGATATTTTGTAGTATCTTATAGATTATGGAGATCAGGCATCGGTCTGACATAGAGTTGACAAATATTTTTTTCCCATTCTGTGGGTGTTCTTTTAATTCTATTAATAAAGTCTTTGGATGACCAAAAGTGTTTGATTCTTAATAGTTCCCATTTATCTATTTTCTCTTCTGTTCATTGAGGTTTCTTTGACAGATTTTGGAGTCTGTGCTCATTGTGTATTAAAACTTCCATTGTTGTTCCTACCTTTTCTTGGATGAGCTTTATCATTTTAGGTTTGATATTTAGGTCTTTTCTCCAGTTGAAGTTGGTTTTTGTATAAGGTGTAAGATATGGACCTTGATTAAGTTTATTGCAGATGGATAACCAATTTTGCCAGAACCATTTTTTGAAGATACTGTTTTTGCCCCAGTTTAATGTCTTAGGGCCTTTGTCGAATATCAGCTGTTCATAGGCAGATGGTGTCATCTCTGGGGTCTCAGTTCTGTGCCATTGATCGATCTGTCTGTTCTTGTACCAGTACCAGGCTGTTTTGACCACTGTGGCAGTGTAGTATGTTCTAAGGTCGGGTAATGAGAGGCCACCCAGTGTGTTCTTCTTCTTTAGTAGTACCTTACTTATCCGAGGCTTCTTCCCTTTCCAAACAAAATTGGTGATTTGTTTCTCCATCTCATTAAAACTTATGCTGGAACTTGTATTGAGATTGCATGATATAAGTAGATTGCTTTGGGTAAAATAGACATTTTCACAATGTTAAGTCTTCCTATCCATGAGCAGGGTAGGTTTTTCCATTTCTCTAAGTCTCTCTTAGTTTCTTGTAGTAAGGGCTTGTAGTTCTCTTTGTAAATGTCTGTTGTTTCTCTGGTTAGATTAATTCCTAGGTACTTTATCTTCTTAGGGGCTATTGTAAATGGTATTGATTTGATAATTTCCTCCTTAACAGTCTCGTTGTTGGTATAAAGGAATCCTACTGATTTACTTATGTTTATCTTGTATCCTGAGACTTTGCTGAACTCTTCTATCAGTTTGAGTAGCTTACTTATAAATTCCTTGGGGTTGTCTGCATATACAATCATATCATCTGCGAACAGGGAGATTTTAACTTCCTCTTTGCTGATGCACATGCCCTTTATTTCTTCGTCTTGTCTAATTGCTCTGGCTAGAACTTCTAGCAAAATATTGAATAGGAGAGGTGAGAGTGGGCATCCTTGTCTAGTTCCTGATCTCAAGGGAAAGTCTTTCAGTCTCTCTCCATTCAGGATGATGTGGGCAATTGGCTTTGTATAAATGGCCCTTATTGTGTTCAGGAATTTGCTGTCTATGCCCATTTTGCTAAGAGTTTTTAGCATGAATGGGTGTTGGACTTTATCAAATGCCTTCTCGGCATCAATGGACAAAATCAGGTGATCCTTGTCTTTTGTGTTATTTATGTGGTTAATCACATTAATTGTTTTCCTGATCTTGAATCAGCGTTGCATCCCTGGTATGAATCCCACTTGGTCATGATGGATTATTTTCTTGATATGTTGTTGTATTCTGTTGGCAAGAATTTTGTTGAAGATTTTTGCATCTAGGTTCATGAGTCATATCGATCTGTAGTTCTCTGTCTTTGTTGGATCTTTCCCTGGCTTAGGTATCAGGGTTATGCTGGCTTCATAGAATGAGTTTGGGAGTACTCCATTCCTTTCTATACTGTGACGTAGTCTCAGTAGTATTGGGGATAACTCTTCTCTAAATGCTTGGTAGAATTGTGCCGTGAAGCCATCTGGGCCCGGACTTTTT
Source organism: Heterohyrax brucei (assembly GCA_028571685.1). Lineage (NCBI taxonomy): Eukaryota > Metazoa > Chordata > Mammalia > Hyracoidea > Procaviidae > Heterohyrax > Heterohyrax brucei. Next base: position 35,075,447 of record CM053166.1, on the reverse strand, counting down.
TTTGTTGGCAGTGTTTTGATGACCTTTTCAATCTCTTCCTTTGTGACGGATTTATTAAGTTGTTCTGCTTCACGTTGTGATAATTTGGGTAGGTGGTATGAGTCAAGAAATTTGTCCATTTCCCCTAGGTTTTCAAATTTGTTAGAGTACAATCTTTCATAGTATTCTGTTATGATATTTTTGATTTCTGTTGCATCTGTGGTGACAACTCCCTCTCATTTCTAATTTGGGTTATTTATTTCCTTTCCTCTTTTCTTTAGTAAGTTTAGCCAGTGGTTTATCAATTTTGTTGATCTTTTCAAAAAACCAGCTTTTGGTCTTTTCAATTTTTTCAGTTGTTTTTCTATTCTCTAATTCATTTAGCTCTGCTCTAATCTTTATGATCTCATTTCTTCTGGTGCCCGAGGTGTTCCTCTGTTGTTCTCTTTCTATTTGTTCAAGCTGTAGAGTTAGTTCCTTGATTTGATTTCTTTCTTCCTTCCAGATGTGTGCATTTATGGAGATAAACAGACCTCTGAGCTTTTCTTTGGCTGTATCCCATAGGTTCTGGTAGGAAGTGTTTTGTTCTCATTGGAATCCAGTTGTCTGCTGATGGGTGGAAAATTCTGTATATATCAATGAGGTTTAGTTGGTTAATTGTGTCAATGAGATCGTCTGTATCTTTACTGAGCTTTTTTCTAGATGATCTGTGTAGTGATGAGAGTGGAGTGTTAAAGTCTCCCACTATTATTCTGGAGTCTTCTAACTCTCTTTTGAGTGTAGTCAGTGTTTCTTCAACATATTTAGGTGCTCTGACATTAGGTGCATAAATATTTAATATAGTTAAGTCTTGCTTGTGTACTGAACCTTTCAGCAATAAATAGTGTCCATCTTTGTCCACGATGGTGGATTTGACATTAAAATTGATTTTGTCTGAGATTGGAATTGCCACCCTTGTTCTTCTTTGTTCATTGTTAGCTTGGTATATATTCTTCCATCCTTTAATTTTCAGTTTGCTCCTGTCTTTAGGTCTCAAGTGAGTTTCTTGTAGACAACATATGGATGGGTCGTGTCTTTTGATCCAAGATGGCACTCGGTGTCTCTTTACTGGAGCATTCAGTCCATTCACATTCAATGTAATTACTGATAGGTCTGTGTTCACTGCTGCCATTGTGATATGTTTATTTTTATGTTGATGTTTTCTCTGTTGTTCTTATTAGTCTGTTCTGGGACACTCTTTTTTGTGAGTTGACTTTTCACCGTTTTCAGAGCTGGTTGTATAGTTGTTGAGACTCGTGTGTTAGATTTCTTGAAATGGTATGATACATCTTTGTTGTGCTTTACAGCTGCCCCTATGAACCCCGTTAATAAACTATTTATAAACCCAATTTGAATTATTACCAGTCTTGTCATCTTCCTCTCCATCTGGAAGCACTATAACAACTGTAGTACATCCCTCTTTTTATTATGATGACCCCATAGTTTTCATGATGATCACTGGATTGCTTCTTTCCATATCAAAGATGTGATTTACTTTGGAGCCTTGCCTAAATGAGTATTGAATAGTGTGTCATTCTAAAATATAAAGTTAGTGGTTTCGTTCTTCTAAGCCAAAGCGAAGAACTTCCTTCAGTATTTTTGTAGTTTGGGTTTGGTTTTTACAAAGTCTCTGAGTTTCTGTATATCTGGGAATGTCTTAATTTCATTTTCGTATTTGAAAGATAGTTTTGCAGGATATATAATTCTTGGTTGGAAGTTCTTCTCCTTCAAGACTTTGAATGTGTCGTGCCACTGTCCTTGTGCCAGCATGGTTTCTGCTGAGAAATTTGATGAGAGCCTACAGGGTTTCCCTCTGAATGTTAGCTTTGCCTTTAGTCTTGCTGCCTTTAAGAGTTGCTGTTTATGTTTCATTTTGTTAAGCTTTATTATAATATTTCTTGGAGTCTTTCTTTTGAGATCTATATTGGGTGGCGTACGATACGCATCTGAGATGTCTATATTCTCTTCCTTCATGATTTCTGGGAAGTTTTCTTTCAGCAGCTCAGCAACAATACTCTCTGTGTTCTCAGATGTCTCACCCTGTTCAGGGAGTCCGATTAATCGAAGGTTGTTCCTCTTAATAGATTCACAAATGCTCCTTAATGTTTCTTCATTTTTCTTGTTTCTTTTTTTCTGATTTCTGCTCATAGACGCTGGCATCAGTAGCTCTGTCTTCCAAGTCAGAAATTCTTTTTTCCACTTATTCCATTCTGCTTCCTTGGCTTTGCATGGAAGTTTCTATGTCTTTGATTTTTTTCTTGATCTGTTGGATTTCAGAGTACTGGTGTTCCATCAGATCGAACAACTTGCTTAATTTTTCCTTTTATTCTGCTGCATTTTGTATAAGGTCTAGAAGGGCTCTGTATATAATCTATTTGTATTCACTTCCTGATGCTTTCCTAAAAGTTTCTTCATCTGGAAAACTCCTTGGTTGCTTTGTTTGGGAGCCTTCTGAAGCCACGAGTGATTGCTTATATGCCACAATTGTCTGTTGCTTTTTGGGTCCCACGTGAGTATATAGAGGCTGGAAGAGGTACTGTGAGGATGGATTGCAAATGTTTCTCTAGGCTGTCTTCAAATGTAAAGCAAAAGGTACCTGACCAGTTCACAAGTCAGTTAGGTTTTCATGTGTAGAGGTCTCTCTTCTCATCTGATAACATAAGTGCCACTATATCCAACCCCAGATGATAACAAACTAGTTCAGAATACAGCAATGCTATTTCCCTGGTGGCCTCTGCTGACATGGCCTAGCCTTAGCCAACACTGCGTCAAGTACCGGTTTTGTGGTAGAAAAGCGCTCTCCTGTGGGCAGGCTCTGGCTCCCAAGCTAAGAATTAGGGCCAGCTGGGGCCACCGTATCCAAGATGGCATCCTCCACACAGGCAGCAGAGAGAGGGGCTAAAGGTGCCAAGAGGTAGTGATTCCTCTGCTTCTGTTGCAGGGCCCCCAACGTTGGAAGCACTGTGCAAAATCACTACTTTTCTGACGGAGAAGCGCTGTCCCGTTTGCAGGCGCTGGCTCCCAGGCTAAGAACGAGGTCCCGCTAAAATCTCGGTACCAACATGGCGTCCCGCACCCTGACCGCGGAGCTTCGCACAAACCCCGCTGAGGCAGCTACAAAACGAAAGGCTCATAATGGCTAGATTAACAGAGTCCCGAGCCTGGCTCTCAGAATATGGGAATTTCGCCTGCCTATCCCCCCAGCACTGTGTCTGAGTCCAGCCGCCAGGCAAGGCCCAGCTCCGCCCGCCGGCCGAGACCGAGGAAAAAAAAGTCACAATGGTGCGTTTACCTTCCGTCCGTGAGAGCCGGGGCTAGCCAGGAGCGGGAGTCAGCGAGAGAGAGGAGGTTTTTCGCTGAGTGGTATGAAGTCCCAATTAACAGCCCTGTGCCGTGTCCTGAGGCTGATTAGGTGATCTGAAGGCTCTGTTTGATTGTCAATTCAGGTCTTGGTTTCGAGAGGGATAGAAAGAGACGTGGGCTTAGTCCGCCACCTTGACTCTGCCCCCAGAAATATTTTTATATTAATTACACACTAACATGTACAAGAAGATTTCTAAGAAACCTTTCTTCATGCATTTTATTTGATAAACGAAACTTTCACTAGTACCTAATTTTGCACTGAGGTAAAATTCAGATGACAAAATTAACCATTGTAATGTGAACAGTTCAGTGACATGCAGTGTATTCACAATGCTGCATGCACAGATATCACCTCTATGGACCTGTGATACATTTTCATGCCCCGAAGGGAAACCCCATAGCGATTAAGCATTTACACCCCATCTCCCCTTTCTCACAGTTCCAATCTCTTTTCTGTTCTATGGATTCACCTACTCTGGATATTTCATATTAAGTGAATCCTACAATATGTGACCTTTTGTGTCTGGATTCTTTCCCTTAACATTGTGATTTTCAGGTTCATTCACAATGTATTAGGTATTTGCTTATGTGGCTGAGTAACGTTGCATTGCATGGATAGACCAAAATTTATGTATCTCTTCACCTGTTACTAGACTTAAAGGTTATCTTCGCCTTATGGCTATTGTGAACAGTGCTGCTATGAATATGTGTTCACATGTTTGAGCACCTGTGTTCAGTTCTTTGGGGTATGCACATAGGAACAGCATTGATGAGGCACAGGGTAACTCCTTTTTGAGGATTCACCAAACTTTTAAGTAGCCACTGAATCATTTTATGTTTCAACCAGCAATGTACAAGCCTTTCAAAGTCTCCACACACACTCACTAACACTTGTTTTGTGGTTTTTTTGTTTGTTTGTTTGTTTTTAATTTACGTGTGTCTAAAGGAGTCTGCACTGGTATTTTCGAGTTTTGATTTGCCTTTCCTAATGGCTAGTGGTACTCAGCATCTTTTCATGAGCCTTAGTTATTTACACATTTTCTTTGGAGTAATGTTTATGTTCTTTGACTATTCTTTAGTTGTCTCTTATTATTGTGTTGTAAGACTTCATGGCATAGTTAGTTACCACCTAAAATGTTGACCAATAGGTCGGCAATTTGAATCACCAGCTGCCCTCAGAAGCACTATGGAGCCGTTCCATTCTATCTGGTAGTATAGCTGTGAATCGGAATCCGCTGGATGGCAGCAGGGTTAGTTTTTATTTATCCCACACTCTCAGTTATCTTTACTGTTTATTTTATTTATTTATTTTTTATTGTGAATGCATGAAAGATACATTCAAGTTTGCATACCCACCTATCTGCCATTCCCTCCTCTCTCCTTGCCCAGTGGAAGCACACTCCTCCTTTCTATTGCATACATGTCATGTGCTTCTAACAATCTCCTGTCCCCTCATCTCCACCTTCTTCACTCCCCTCTAGTACGAGGCCAGTAGGATGGCATCTCATAGATGCATAGAACCATAAATTGTACACAAGATTTGGTCAGTGTGTGTCCCGAAGTCCCGTCCATTCCTGTCCAAAGATCAGGGGCAAAGTCAGGTCTAGGGGCCATGCTCCCAGGGGAACTCCCAAGCCTTCAGACCACCAATTGTGGTCTTTTAGTGCGGATCCGACTCGACGGCACTTGGCTAGTGAAGTTCTTAGAGTGTATGCCTCTTTTTTTCTCGTGTTGCCACTGGGACTCAACACTCTGAGCCCTATTACGGCTATCATTGGTGGTGGCCCGGCATCATCTGGTTCTTCTCATCAAATGTTGATATAGTCACACATTCACATGGGTCTGTCTGTCCTCTGGGCTCTTTTTCCCTCATGTCATTGTTGTCCTTGGTGATCATCTGTTCTTGATGAGTTGGGACCATTTGGTGTACCTCAGATGGTAGCTTGCTAGCTCTTAAGACCCCAGATGCCACTCACCAGTATATGGTGCAGAACACTGTTAGCAAGAGGTTAATTATGCCTATTGGTCTCTATGTACCCCGAGAGCATGGTCCCCAGACCCCTGTCCCTGCTGCTGTATCCTTGCAATATTGGGTTAAGATTAGAAGAGTTTTCAGGTTATGTTGAAGTCCAGTTAAATTGATCTTCTTTCTAATGGGGGCTGTCACTGATTTCACCCAACCAAATTTCTATCAGCTATCTAATCTCTAACCAGTTCTCACCCTCCCTCTCTTGCAGCCCTCAAAGAGTCTTTTATTCTGACTCTGTTTTGAATTCCTTGTAGTAGAGGTCTCATACAAAATTTGTCCTTGTGCCTCTGCCTGATTTCACTCAGCATAATGCCTTTGAATTGAAATCAGGTTATGAGGTGCTTCCTAAAATCATCATTGTTCTTTATCATGGCCTGGTGCTCCATTGAGTATATATATATATCCTAGTTTGTCTCTCTAATCATGTTTTCTTTGGCATCTGGGTTGATTTCATCTTTTTGCTATTGTGGACTGTGCTGCTGTAAACACTCGTGTGCATGTATCTGTTTGTGGGATTTTCCTTGCTTCTGTAGGATAAATTCGAAGCAGTGGGATTACTGGGTCTAAAGGTCTATCTATTTCTAGCTTTTTAAGGAAGCGCCACATTTCTTTCCAAAGCGGTTGTACCATTTTGCAATCCCACTAGCAGTGTAGGAGAGTTCCAATCTCTCCACAGCTTCCTCAGCATTTGTTGTTTTGCGTTTTTTGGATTATGTCCAACCTTGTCGGGGTGAGATGGTGTCTCATTGACATTTTTATTTGGATTTCTTTAATAACTAATGATCGTGAGCACTTCTGCATGTGTCTTTTGGCTGCCTGGATATTTTCTTTAGTGAAATGTCTGTCCATCTCCTTTGACCAATGCTCAATTCAGTTCTTTATTCTTTCTTGTTACTATTTTGCAGTACCTTGTAGATTATGGAGATCAGATATCCATCTGACATATATTTGCCAAATATTTTCTCCCGTTCTGTAGGTAATCTTTTAATTCTTTTGATAATTCTTCGGTTCAGCAACTGTTTGATTCTTAATAGTTTCTATTTATCTGTTTTATGTTGATCATGCTTTGTTTGTCAGATTTTGAAGTCTAAGTTGTGTACTAAACTTCCATTGTTAATCCTACTTTTTCTTGCATGATTTTTATTGTTTTAATTTTGACATTTAAGATCTGCATGAGTTGGATCCGACTCAATGGCACTTGGCTATCTAATTTGAGGGGTTTTTTTTTTTGTGTGTGTGTGTGTATGCGTGTGTGTGTGAGGTGTGAGATATGGGTCTTGTTTCAATTTTTGCAGATGGAGATCCAGTTTTCCATCACCATTTGTTAAAAAGACTGTTTGTACCTCAGTTTACAATCGAAGGGCCTTTCTGAAATATCAACTGTTCATAGGAGGATGGTGGCCTCTCTGGGTCTCAGCTGTGTTCCATTGGTCTGCATGTCTCTTTTTGTACTAGCACCAGGCTGTTTTGACTACTGTGGCATTGTAGCTTCTAAAGTCAGGTAGTGAGATGCCTCCTAACGTGTTCTTTTTCTTCAGTAGTGGTTTACTTATCAGGAGTTTCTTCCCTTTCCAAACAAAGTTGGTGATTTGTTTCTCCGTCTCATTAAAAACTGCCACTGGAATTTCTATTGGGATTGCATTGTATATGTAGATCGCTTTGGGTAAAATAGACATTTTCACAATGTTGCACTTGGTTTGGCTTCGCAAGCTTTCATATCTACGAGCAGGTAAGTTTCTCCATTTATGTAAGTCTCTCTTAGTTTCCTGCGGTCAAGTCTTGTAGTTCTCTTAGGATAGACCTCTTATTTCTCTACTTAGATTTCTTCCTAGGTGTTTTTCCTTCTTGAAGGCTATAGTAAATGGTATTGACTAGGATATTTCTCCTTTCATGATCTCTTTGTTGAATCACAGGAATCCTACTGCTTTACTTATGTTTATCTTATATCCTGGTACTTTGCTGAACTCTTCTATTAGTTTGAGTAGTTTACCTGTTGACTCTTTAGGATTCTAGACACATGCAATCATATCATCGCCAAAAGAGAGATTTTTATTTCTTCTTTGCCAATGTGAAACCCAAACCACTACCATCGAGTCTCATCTGACTCATAGCGATCCTAGAGTTCATAGAAGAACTGCCCTATTGAGTTTCTAAGGCAGATCCCCTTTATTTCTTTGTCTTCTCTAGTTGCTCTGGCTAGAGCCTCTACTAAAATATTGACTAGAAGTAGTCAGAGTGGGCATCCTTGTCTTATTCCCATTCTCAAGGGGAATTCTCTCAGTCTCTGTCCACTCAGGTTGATGTAGGCAGTTGGCTTTGCATAGATTCCCCTTATTGCATGGAGGAATTTCCCCTCTGTTTCTGTCTTGCTGAGAGTTGTTGGCATGAATGGGTGCTGGACTTTGCCAAATGTCTTTTCTTTATCAACTGAAGAAATCAGGTGACTCTTATCGTTTGAGCTCTCTATGTGGTTGATCACATTAATTGTTTTCCTGATGTTGAACTAGCCTTGCTTCCCTATTATGAATCCAACTTGGTACTGCTGTCACAAGAATTTTGTAGAAATAAGAATGGCCCAAGAACACCAAGCACCAGCAGATGCCGTTCTCCAGATGGGGTAAGTGTTGTAAAGGACAGAGTGGGTGGGAGGTGATTTGACCCTAACAAAAGCCCTTATAGATATCTCTTGCCTATTACCAAATGCCTGGTTGTTACGGGATTTTTTCCTAAGACTTATTACAAAATGGGTGTCTCGGCCTGGCCCCCAGAATACAAATCAAATTTCAACAAAGCAAAAGATACAGCAGGCCAAAATAGCTGAGGGAGAGCAGTCCTCAGTCCTCTATTACAAAATAATAGAGATCCCCAATGCAACACCTATGTCCAGGACTCTCTAAAGGGAAGAAAAAAACACAAGAGAAAATGGGTAGTTAGTTGCCCTGTAGAGGAGTGAGAGGCAAGTTGAAGAAGCTAAGATTACAGATTTCCTCATTCCCTTACCTGCCCAGATGCTGAAATAGCCACTCACCTCAGGAGAAGGCTTGGAGTCAAAATTGCTCCAGTGGCCACTGGCCTTTCTCTGTTGATCAGGTGGCCCGTCCATCTCTGTCTGTCAGGGTTTGGACATCTCAGCCAATTTTGGGGTCCCCTCCTGGTCATCAAACGGCTACTGGCAGTCTCTGAAGACCCTCAAGGGTCCTTGTCAGACATGCAACAAAGAATTGTTCCAGGACACCTGGTGGGATGCGAGGTCTGGGATTGCATTAGGATTGCTCCAGTTTTTCTTAAGCGACCTAATGGGCTGTACTAGCACTTTGGGGTACCCGTTCCAAAGGAAACACCTGGCAAGTGGAGTTGGGCTTGTGAGGCCAGTGTCCCAAGCATCACTAAGCCAAAATTAAGAGGAGTAAACAGAGGCGCCCCTCTGTAGCAGGAAGAAGGTAAGTTCAGCCCACAGAGTAGAAAACACCTCCAACCACATCTTGATTGTAGAGGAAGAGGTTGTTTATGAACTAACAGTGTGGCAGATGGACTCACTTGAGAAAAACAGCCAAGCATCCCATTCTGTTATCAGACATATCTATTTATACGTTTTTCCAAGAAAGCAAAGGAATTTCCGTATATTCTCTTAATCGGCAATTACAGGTATACAGATTTTTATGTTGCATTTCCATTGGTGCAGCATACTTAAAGAGGCACTAGATAAGCGGTTAGCATTAAGTTACATGGGAGAAATTATCCACTCCTTAGAAACTGGGCTTTTCAACGATTTCTTGGGGGGTGAGGAGAGAGCATCTTGGCCTGGCGCTGGAGAGAGGCATCTACACTTTCACTTTCTCCTTAGAAACTGAGCTTATCTGAGGATTTCTGTTGGGGGCAGCGGGGGGTCGGGAAGCTGGTATCTGACAATCCAATCCTAATTTAGAGATGAGGCAGAAAGCAGGCATTGATTCGAATAGGTTTTTGGAAGTTCCTCACAAAGCAAACTGGTACCTTCTTGCCTAAACAGTATAATACAGACTACTTCCTCAGGTGGATTCACCTCGCAAGAAGGAAAGTAGGTAGGCCTGGGTGTGGGTGCAGAGGTGACATTCAGCCACCCAGACCTGTCGTTTTCCAGGGTCTGATGTCATGCATTCCAGCCATTTTCAGCTGTTTACAATTCTGCATACACAGGCTCAGAAGCCCTGTATCCAGGCCTTCTGTAATTTAAGTGCTATGTTCTTGAAAGCTTTTTCTTTCTCTCTCACCTCCAGCCTTCTCCGGGCCTTCCCTGGGGAGGAGTCTCGCTGCCTTCCTCCCCAGCCGGATCTCCTGGAGACCCTTTTCCTAAGAACTGTTTGTGATACTCAACCAGTTAGGGCATCGCTTCCCTGTAGGTCACTCCCAAGACCGGGGCGTGTTTTGTCCATATTTCCCTATTTGGTGCATCCCAATACACCTGTTTCATAGGAAGATCCATCTGGCTACCTTAAAGGTTCTCCAAAGAAGGGGCAGTAGAGCCAGAACTCAAAAGGGGTTACACTCCCTCAAGAGGTCCTTTGGCCTATTGTAGAAAGATCCCCAGGTGATTAGTGTTTTGGAGGGCACAGTTAAAAGGGAAGAATAGGCCCAAAGAGTACTAGAGGAGATGATTGATGAGAAAACTCCATGAGTCAGGGAGCAGATCTGGGACTTGGTCTGATTACCAGACCTGAAACTGGTGGGTAGCTATTGGAGGGGCCCTACAAAAGAGGCAATGCCAAACCTCATTTTCAGCCTGGACAGGAGCCAAATAGAAGGTGGCCTGGAGAAGGGTCCCAACATGCAGTAAGGGAAGCTGCTCCCGAGAGGTCCCCATCACTTACCAGGAGAAGGAAGAGGAAAGTCAAGCCAGAGACCAATCAGCTCCCCAGTTTGGGGACCAAAATGTTGAGGTCATGTAACTGATTAGACCCAGAGTGACCTCATTCAGGTTCCAGAGATCCAACTAGCAAGTTCGGTCTCCTAAACCGTAGCAAACTGGGCTCACCTGCCCCCAAAGCACACAAGGATGCACCGTTTGAGTAGGAAATGATGGAAAAGTTTATTAAAGGAAAATATGTTCCAAAAGGGAGCGGGTCAGTCTCCATAAGTGGAAAAAGACCCAGCATAGATTTTGAGAGTGATTTTCTTGCAGAAGCAGGTGGCAATGTCATAGATAGGAGGCAGAGGCAGTATCTTGGTTTTTGACCAGGTTTGAGGCTACTGTACCAGCCTCACAACTGCCAGGAGGAATTGGTGTATTTCCCTTACAACTGCCAGGAAGAACTTATATTTGCCTCACAAACAGCCAGGGAGAATTGTACATATGTGGTAGATGAGGTTCCCTTGGTAACCTTTTCAATACTGTGGGTGCTCTATCATGCAAACCCCGACTTTTGTGATCCCTAGAAAATGTTAGATTCTGGAGTAAAATATGTTGGTATGTGGCTGCAGAGATCAGGTTCCCTAGCAAACCTTAACAATATTACCATTGATGTACTGAATGACATAAAAATATTTTCCTTTCAGTATTTCCTTTATCTTCAGGTAAAGGAAAAAGTCACTAGGGGCCAGATCAGGTGAGTAGGGAGGGTGTTTGAATACACTTATTTGCCTGCTGGCTAAAAACTCCCTCACAAACAACTATACAGTTAAGTTCACGAAATCCCCACCAGGTCACTGCGTGCAATAACCATTCCAGAAAGAGTTCTAAAATGGCTTTGAAGGGTGGACTAGGTGGTAGCCTCAGTGCATGGCTTCCCGAGGGGAGTACTTCAAAGGTGACTATATCTGGTAATAATCAGCTGCACTTAGAACAATTAAGTTCATAGACTTAATTGGTGGACCTCGTATATGCAGGACCCAACATCTTGGGGGCTCACATAAATAAAATAAACTTTGTTTACATGTATGACCCAATTTTTTATTACATACCATCTATCCAAATTTACAGAGCAGAGATCCCTGAAAGTGCAGGGCAGAAGAAGGAAAAACAGTAAGAGGTCAGGAAGGTGCTTGCAGAGCCTGAAGCCAGATCTGAAACCAGATGGGTGTGAGGTGAAAAAGAGTGAAAACTCCAAGGGAATGGACTAATCTCAGCCACTTGAACCTCCCAGACAATCACAAGAGCTTGATGGAGGCTATCTTGGCTGCCTCAATCTCCCACATACCCTTAGGCCTAAACGATGGGATGGTGAGTTCCCCAGACAAATGGGCACTTAAATGGACACTGATTCCTTGCTCTCGGCCCACCTCACCAGGGTTCCTGAAGAGACAGATGACAAGAGACCCATCTCTCCATACATGATGATGCAGTGCTCCATGTCAAACCAGATAGAGAAGGTGTAGAACAGACTTCCAGGACAGGAGTCAGGGTCAACAAAATAGTTTTGGCTGCAGAAACGGGGAGCGGTGGGTGCTGTGTATTTCTACAAAGGGAAAGAAATATCTTTCTAGGAAATGAGAAGGAAGGCCCAGGCAATAGTTGGTAGACAGTAGTAAAAAAAAAACAGGAATTTTGAACCCAAGCAGTACAGAGATCTCCCTCCACTTTGAGTGATTCATTGACCTGACCAGTCAGCCTCTCCTCTGCAAGAACAGAACCAAAGTCACCCCTCTGTGGGTGATACAGAGCCTAGGAGATATGGGACTTTTCTCTAACACTTAACAGAACTACCAGTAGATCTCCTGGCCAGAGAACCACTGATGTCAGAACAACGGAGACAATGACCACCAGAACAGAAGGAGTCAAATTGGGATACCTGGTTGCAGTGGCACAAATATGGTGGGAGTCTAAGACATCAATGATCAGAGAAAAGGCAGACGGGTGAACACTACACAGTTTCATAGCCAGATTACCAGGACATAAAGAGAACTCTCACAAAATGAGACCAATGCTAATAATCCAGATGCCACAAATGTGACAGAAGTGGTCATCAAGACCGTCTATGTTTCAGGGTCTTTGTGTCAATGTCTTCCTTTCATATGAGTTATTGGAGCAGAAGGGCCAATGCCCATCACTGTCTGTTCCAGCTCAGTCATCTAAATAAAAGCTCGAAAACAAGCAGTTATCAGACCTGCCTTGGCCATTCTACTTTCCCAGGGCGGTACCAGGTCATAAGTTTAAAGGATAAGTTCAAGATGGAGTGAGATGTTGCTCATTTAAGAGGGAGTCCTGATGCTAATGTTATGTACACCATCTCACTACCTACCTGGTAAAACAGCAACTTGATCTTGTTACCTAATACTGTTATATCTTTATATGATACTGATGCTTAAGTCTTGTAAAAGTATTGCACTTACCAAACTATGCCTGGTATTTAAATGTTTGTACAGTGCTTATCTAGTCTATGATAATAAGTAACTTGATGTTGCTAAGAATCCAAAAAAAAAGAAAGAAAATAGACAAAACTCACTGCCTTCAAGTTGATTCTGACTCATAGTGATCCTACAGACAGAGTACAACGGTCCCATCTGTCAGGAGGGCCTGGTGGATTTGAACTGCCAATCTTTTGGTTAGCAGCCATGATACTGAATGAATACGCCACCAGGGTTTCCAATAGTGTCAACAGGTGATCACAAATGAACCATACTATTTTGTGCCCAGAAAGACTAGAAGGAAAGAACAGCCTAGCACTCCCAGAGGTGGAGGCAAAGAAAGCAACATGAACAACAGAACCAGCCGGGCCAACAAGTGTCAGCAGAGCTTCTAGACTAAGATTCAGAAGAAAAGCCTGGCAATATGCCTCTGAAAACTGGCCCTTGAAAACCTTATGGGTCACAGCAGAATACTGTCGGATGTAGGGGTGGAAGAATAGCACCCTGATGTGGAAGGCACTCAGAATACATAGTGGACACAACAGTGAACTTGAGCTTTCCAACAATCAAAAGGTAGTGCATGGCATGGATAAAGTTTTTTCTGTTGTACCAAGGCAACTAAGGGCAAAACAAAGGAAGAAACAAGACACTTGCAGAGACTGACTCCATGGAGACAGCCACAGAGAGAGGGGCTGCAAAGGTTACAAATATTTTTAACCTTTAGAGTGAGAATACTAGGGCTGAAGAGTAGGAAGGCTTTCCTTCTTGGGAGTGTTGAAACCTCAGCCAGGCAAAGGATATAGGTGAGATCATTTGGGGCAGTAAGAACAACTTTGCGTAAAGAAAGTCATGATGTGGGATTGCAAAATGCTACAAACCTCTTTGGAAAGCAACCTGGAGATTCCATAAAAAGCTGGAAATAGATATATGATTTGATCCAGTAATCCCACTGCTTAGAATATATCCTACAGATGCAAGGGCAGTCACACAAACAGATACGTGCACACAAATGTTTATTGCAGCACAGTCCACTATAGCACAAGATGAAATCAACCCACACACCCAACAACAGATGAACAGATAAACAAACTACGGTAGATACACTCAATGGAATACTCCACAATGATGAAGACCAATGACGATTTTAGGAATCATCTCATAACTTAGCTTCAATTGGAAGACATTATGTTGAGTGAAATTAGTCAGCGGCACAAGGACAAATATTGTATGAGAACTCTACTATAAGGACTTCAAAACAGACTCATTTACAGAAGAAAAGACTCTGACAGCTAAAAGGGAGGGGATGGAGGAAGGGAGAGGGCTACTTACAGATTAGCTAGTTGATAGAAATTTGGTTGGGTGAAATCAGTGATAGCACAATTAGAAAAAAGACTAATTTAACTAGACTTCAACATAACCTGAAAACTTCCAATCTTCACCTAGTATTGCAATGACAGAGTAGCAGGGCAGGCATCTGGGGACCACACTCTCAGGGGACATCGAGGCCAACTGCCATAGTTAGCCTATTGCTAAGAGAGTCTTCTGCACCCCACATTGGAGACAGGCCTCTGGTGTCTTAAAAGCTAGCAGGCTTCCATCTCAAGTACACCACATCGTCCCAACTCAGCAGGAATAGATGATCACAAAAGACCAAAACAACATGAGGAAAAGAGAACCCAGAAGACAGAAAGACCCACAATGAATGGGTGACTACATCAGCATGTGACGAGAAAAACTAGATGGTAACTGGCCACCACCAGTGACTGCCGTGATGGGGCTCACGAATTTGAGTCCGTGTCAATATGAGAATAAAAAGAGGTGCACCCCGAGAACTCCAGTAAAGGTCCTCAATTCATGGTCTGAAGGCCTGGAGGTACCTCTGGGAGCGTGACCCCCAGACTTGATGCTACCCCTGTTCATAAATCATTACTGAGGTCAACTCCTTGGACAGGAAAGGATTCGACCCAGTAACACAGAGCGACCATATCGTGTGTGCACTTGATGGTTCTCTGAATCTATAGGATGTTGTCCCACGGGCCTCTTATTAGAGGGGAGTGGAGAGGGTGGAGAACAGGGGACAGGAGATGGTTAAGAGGATATGATATGTATAGAACTGAAAGGAAGAGTGTGTTGTCGCTGGGCAAGGAAAGCAGTAGGAGCTGTACTTAGGTGGGCATGCAGATTTAAACTGGATTGTACACTTTCACTCAATGACAATAAATAAATAAGATATATTAAAAAAAGAAAGAAAATCATTGACACAATTGAGAGAACGGCTTGCTGGGAAACTTGTAAGAACTTTTTGAATCTCTGTGGCTCGAATTGGTCCATCACGTAGAGTTTATAAGATTTAAATCAAAGATGAGTATCAGATGAAAAGCTATTTGGTTTTGCTCATATTTTTTATTTTTTATGAGAATGATGGCACCTGGCTTTGGCTTTGGCTGGCACTTAGCTAAGCCCAGTAGAGAGATGTGTCATTTAATCTATGATAGAACAGTGAAATCACTCAGGCCAGGAGGCATGTGGGCACTGAAGCCTTGCCTCTGGTCATCTAGTTGCCTGGCCAACCTGTGGCCACTGGCACCATGCTGCACCTGCACGGAGGAAGAGGAACCGTTTTCACTGCACAAAAGCCCTATCTGCATTTTCTAAATTCTCCCCAAATGGTTGTGTAGCTCATCAGCAGTTATATAAATGTGTATTGGCTTTTTCCTAGGTCCTTTGTTAAAAATAAATGTAAAATTCCTGCATGTCTCAATATGACTGGATTTACACTGACATACTTAATATTTTTCCTGAATCAGACATAAATAATATCTGTATTCTGTTCCTGCCTTATTTCTGTGGAGTCTTTCAGACTTTTGCTGAGGCTTCTGCCTTCTGAATTAGGTGTTCCATCTCTTTAATCCGCTTTCCCCACCTGCAATCCTGACTACTCCTAGAATTCCACGTCCTGAGGATGAAAGACTACAGCCCGTCAGACCAGAGGTCAGGCATTGTGGTGTTTCCTGGATGAAATCTGGGCTTGTTACGGCTGGCCAAGACTGTTGAGGGGCCCTTGAGTGCCAAGCTGTTGGAGGGCATCAAAGAGTTAACAAGAAGGGTGGCAGAATTGGAACCCCACTTTTCTACAATTAACTCGGCACCTCATTCCACATTCAGTGTCCTCCCCTTGCATCTTGATCACTTCAGAGACTGCACACTCTGCTGCTTAGAAATGATCTCGGGGGTGGAGTCAAGATGGCGGACTAAGCCCACGTCTCCTTCTATCCCTCTGGAAACCAAGACCTGAATTGACAATCAAACAGAGCCTTCTGATCACCTAATCAGCCTCAGGACACGGCACAGACCTGTTAATTGGGACTTCATACCACTCAGCGAAAAACCTCCTCTCTTTCGCTGACTCCGGCTCCCGGCTAGCCCCGGCTCTCACGGACGAAAGGTAAACGCACCATTTTGACTTTTTTTTTCCTCTGTCTCGGCTTGCGGGCGGAGCTGGGCCTTGCCTGGCGGCTGGACTCAGACACGCTGCTGAGGGGATAGGCAGGTGAAATTCCCATACTCTGAGAGCCAGGCTCGGGACTCTGTTAATCTAGACACTTTGAGCCTTTCGTTTTGTAGCTGCCTCAGTGGGGTTTGCGCGGAGCTCCGCGGTCAGGGTGCGGGACGCCATGTTGGTACCGAGATTTTAGTGAGACCTCATTCTTAGCCTGGGAGCCAGCGCCTGCAAATGGGACAGTGCTTCTCCCTCAGAAAAGTAGTGATTTTGCACAGTGCTGTCTACGTTGGGGGCCCTGCAACAGAAGCAGAGGAATCACTACCTCTCGCCACCTTTAGCCCCTCTTTCTGCTGCCTGTGTGGAGGACGCCATCTTGGGTACGGTGGCTGCAGCGGACCTAATTCTTAGCTTGGGAGCCAGAGCCTGCCCACAAGAGAGCGCTTTTCTATCACAAAACCAGTACTCGACGCAGTGTTGGACAAGGCTAAGCCCTGTCAGCAGAGGCCACCAGAGCAGTAGCAGGGTTGTATTCTGAACTAGTTTGTTATCATCTGGGGTGGGATATAGTGGCGCTTATGTTGTCAGATGAGAAGAGGGACCTCTACACCTGAAAACTTAACTGTCTTGTGAACCGGTCAGATACCTTTTGCTTTACATTTGAAGACAGCCTAGAGAAACATTTGCAATCCATCCTCACAGTACCTCTTGAAGCCTCTAGATACTCACATGGGACCCAAAAAGCAACACACAATTGTGGCATATAAGCAATCACTCATGGCTTCAGAAGGCTCCCAAACAAAGCAACCAAGGAGTTTTCCAGATAAAGAAACTTTTATGAAAGCATCAGGAAGTGAATACAAATTGATTATATACAAAGCCCTGCTAGACCTTATACAAAATGCAGCACAACAAAAGGAAAAATTAAGCAAGTTGTTCAATCTGATGGAACACCAGTACTCTGAAATCCAACAGATCAAGAACAAAACCAAAGACATAGAAACTTCCATGCAAAGCCAAGGAAACAGAATGGAACAAGTGGAAAAAAGAATTTCTGACTTGGAAGACAGAGCTACTGATGACAGTGTCTATGAGCAGAAATCAGAAAAAAGAAGCAAGAAAAATGAAGAAACATTAAGAAGCATGTGGGACTCTATTAAGAGGAACAACCTTCGATTAATCGGAGTCCCTGAACGCGGTGAGACATCTGAGAACACAGAGAGTATTGTTGCTGAGCTGCTGAAAGAAAACTTCCCAGAAATCATGAAGGAAGAGAATATAGACATCTCAGATGCATATCGTACGCCACCCAATATAGATCTCAAAAGAAAGACTCCAAGACATATTATAATAAAGCTTAACGAAATGAAACATAAGCAGCAACTCTTAAAGGCAGCAAGACTCAAGGCAAAGCTAACATTCAGAGGGAAACCCTGTAGGCTCTCATCAGATTTCTCAGCAGAAACCATGCTGGCACGGAGACAGTGGCATGACACATTCAAAGTCTTGAAGGAGAAGAACTTCCAACCAAGAATTATATATCCTGCAAAACTATCTTTCAAATACAAAATGAAATTAAGACATTCCCAGATAAACAGAAACTCAGAGACTTAGTAAAAACCAAACCCAAAGTACAAGAAATACTGAAAGAAGTTCTTGGCTTTGGCTTAGAAGAATGAAACCACTAACTATATATTTTAGAACGACACACTACTCAATACTCATTTAGGGAAGGCTCCAAAGTAAATCACAGCTTTGATTTGGAAAGAAGCAACCCAGTGATCATCATGAAAACTATGGTGTCATCATAATAAAAGAGGGATGTACTACAGTCGTTATAGTCCTTCCAGATGGAGAGGAAGATGACAAAACTGGTAGTAATTAAAATTGGGTTTATAAATAGTTTATTAAGGGGTTTCATAGGGGCAGCTATAAAGCACAGCAAAGATGTATTATACCATTTCAATAAACCTAACACACAAGTCTCAACAACTATAAAAACAGCTCTGAAAAAGGTGGAAAATCAACTCACAAAAAAGAGTGTCTCAGAACAGACTAATAAGAACAACAGAGAAAACATCAACATAAAAACAAACATATCACAATGGCAGCAGTGAACACATACCTATCAATAATTACATTGAATGTGAATGGACTGAACGCTCCAGTAAAGAGAGACACTGAGTGTCATCTTGGATCAAAAGACACGACCCATCCATATGTTGTCTACAAGAAACTCTCTTGAGACCTAAAGACAGGAACAAACTGAAAATTAAAGGATGGAAGAATATATATCAAGCTAACAATGAACAAAGAAGAACAGGGGTGGCAATTCTAATCTCAGACAAAAACAATTTTCATGTCAAATCCACCATTGTGGACAAAGATGGACAATATTTATTGCTGAAAGGTTCAGTACACAAGCAAGACTTAACTATATTAAACATTTATGCACCTAATGTCAGAGCACCTAAATATGTCAAAGAAACACTGACTACGCTCAAAAGAGAGTTAGATGACTCCACAATAATAATGGGAGACTTTAACACTCCACTCTCATTACTAGACAGATCATCTAGACAAAAGCTCACTAAAGATACAGAAGACCTCATTGACACAATTAACCAACTAAACCTCATTGATATATACAGAACTTTCCATCCATCAGCAGACAACTACACCTTCTTCTCCAGTGCACATAGAACATTCTCCAGAATTGACCACGTGATAGGCCATAATGCAATGCTCAACAAAATCCATACCGTTGAATTACTGCACAGCATCTTCTCAGATCATAAAGCCATAAAAGTTGAAATCAATAGCAGAAAAAACAGAGATAGAAAGTGGAACTCTTGGAAACTGAACAACATCTTGCTCAAAAAAACATGGGTTATAGAGGAAATCAGGGATGAATTAAAGAAATTCATGGATTCCAATGAGAACAAAAACACTTCCTACCAGAACCTATGGGATACAGCCAAAGCAGTGCTCAGAGGTCTGTTTATCTCCATAAATGCACACATCTGGAAGGAAGAAAGAAACCAAATCAAGGAACTAACTCTACAGCTTGAACAAGTAGAAAGGGAACAACAGAGGAACCCCTCGGGCACCGGAAGAAAAGAGATCATAAAGATTAGAGCAGAGCTAAATGAATTAGAGAATAGAAAAACAATTGAAAAAATTGAAAAGACCAAAAGCTGTTTTTTCAAAAAGATCACCAAAATTGATAAACCACTGGCTAAACTTACTAAAGAAAAGCAGGAAAGGAAACAAATAACCCAAATAAGAAAGGAGAGGGGAACTGTCACCACAGATACAACAGAAATCAAAAATATCATAAGAGAATACTATGAAAGACTGTACTCTAACAAATTTGAAAACCTAGGGGAAATGGAAAAATTCCTTGACTCATACCACCTACCCAAATTATCACAACGTGAAGCAGAACAACGTAATAAACCTATCACGAAGGAAGAGATTAAGAAGGTCATCAAAACACTGCCAACGAAAAAAAGTCCGGGCCCAGATGGCTTCACTGCAGAATTCTACCAAGCATTTAGAGAAGAGTTATCCCCAATACTACTGAAACTACGTCACAGTATAGAAAGGGATGGAGTACTCCCAAACTCATTCTATGAAGCCAGCATAACCCTGATACCTAAGCCAGGGAAAGATTCAACAAAGACAGAGAACTACAGACCAATATCACTCATGAACCTAGATGCAAAAATCTTCAACAGAATTCTTGCCAACAGAATACAACAACATATCTAGAAATTAATCCATCATGACCAATTGGGATTCATACCAGGGATGCAAGGCTGGTTCAACATCAGGAAAACAATTAATGTGATTAACCACATAAATAACACAAAAGATAAAGATCACCTGATTTTGTCCATTGATGCCGAGAAGGCATTTGATAAAGTCCAACACCCATTCATGCTAAAAACTCTTAGCAAAATGGGCATAGACGGCAAATTCCTCAACACAATAAGGGCCATTTATACAAAGCCAATTGCCCACATCATCCTGAATGGAGAGAGACTGAAAGACTTTCCCCTGAGATCAGGAACTAGACAAGGATGCCCACTATCACCTCTCCTATTCAACACTGTGCTAGAAGTTCTAGCCAGAGCAATTAGACAAGACCAAGAAATAAAGGGCATCTGCATCGGCAAAGAGGAAGTTAAAATCTCCCTGTTCGCAGATGATATGATTGTATATGCAGAGAACCCCAAGCAATCTATAAGTAAGCTACTCAAACTGATAGAAGAGTTCAGCAAAGTTTCAGGATACAAGATAAACATAAGTAAATCAGTAGGTTTCCTTTATACCATCAACAAGACTGTTAAGGAGGAAATTATGAAATCAATACCATTTACGATAGCCCCTAAGAAGATAAAGTACCTAGGAATTAATCTAACCAGAGAAACAACAGACCTTTACAAAGAGAACTACAAGCCCTTACTACAAGAAACTAAGAAGGTGTCAGATAAATGGAAAAACCTACGCTGCTCATAGATAGGAAGACTTGACATTGTGAAAATGTCTATTTTACCCAAAGCAATTTATTTATATAATGCAATCCCAATACAAGTTCCAGCATCATTTTTTAATGAGATGGAAAAACAAATCACCAATTTTGTTTGGAAAGGGAAGAAGCCTCGGATAAGTAAGGTACTACTAAAGAAGAAGAACACATTGGGAGGCCTCTCATTATTCGACCTTAGAACATACTACACTGCCACAGTGGTCAAAACAGCCTGGTACTGGTACAAGAACAGACAGATGGATCAATGGAACAGAATTGAGACCCCAGAGATGACACCATCTGCCTATGAACAGTTCATATTTGACAAATGCCCTAAGACATTAAACTGGGGTAAAAACAATATCTTCAACAAATGGTGCTGGCAAAATTGGTTATCCATCTGCAATAAACTGAATCAAGATCCATATCTTACACCCAATACAAAAACCAACTCCAACTGGATAAAAGACCTAAATATCAAACCTAAAACGATAAAGCTCATCCAAGAAAAGGTAGGAACAACAATGGAAGTTTTAATACACAATGAGCACAGACTCCAAAATCTGTCAAAGAAACCTCAATGAACAGAAGAGAGAATAGATAACTGGGAACTATTAAGAATCAAATACTTTTGCTCATCCAAAGACTTTATTAATAGAATTAAAAGAACACCCACAGAATGGGAAAAAATATTTGACAACTCTATGTCAGACCGACGCCTGATCTCCATAATCTATAGGATACTACAAAATATCAAGAAGAAGAAGATAAACCATCCAATTAAGCAACGGGCAAAGGAGATGGACAGACACTTCACTAAAGAGGAGATCCAGGCAGCCAAAAAACACATGCAGACATGTTCACGATCTTTAGTTATTAAAGAAATTCAAATCAAGACAACAATGAGATACCATCTCATCCCAACAAGATTGGCCATGATCCAGAAAACACAAAACAACAAATGCTGGAGAGGCTGTGGAGAAAGTGGAACCCTCCTACACTGTTGGTGGGGTTGCAAAATGGTCCAGCCTCTTTGGAAGGCAATCTGGCACTTCCTTAAAAAGATGAATATTGATATACCATTTGACCCAGTAATTCCACTACTGGGAATATATCCTACAGATTCAAGGCCTTTCACACCAAGGGACACACGCACCAGAATGTTTACCGCGGCACAGTCCACGATAGCAAAAAGATGGAATCAACCCAGATGCCCAACAATAGAAGAATGGATAGGTAAACTGTGGTACATATACTCAATGGAGCACTACGCAATGATAAAGAATAACGATGATTCCAGGAAACATCTCCTAAACTGGTTTCAACTGGAAGACATTATGTTGAGTGAAAGTAGTCAGCGACAAAAGGACAAATACTGTATGAGACCTCTACGATAAGATCTCAAAAACAGACTTGTGTATAGAAGAAAAGACTCTTTGACAGCTGCAAGGGAGGGGAGGGAGGGAGGGCGAGGAGGGGAGGGTTTAGTTTAGATAGTTACTAGCAATCTAGTTGGGAGAAAGCGGTGACAGCACACATTAGGAACAAGAACAACATTAAGTGGACTTCAGCATAACTTGCGTACTCCTTCCATCTTAACTCAATATTGCAAGGATAGAGTAGCTGAGGCGGGGGGCGAGGGACCATGCTCTTAGGCGAATTCCAGGCCAACTGGCACAACTAGCGTTTTGCTAATAGAGCTCTCTGCACCCCACATTGGTGAGTGGCGTCTGGGGTCTTAAAAGCTGCCAAGCTGCCATCCAAGGACACAGCAAATGGTCCCAACTCAGCAGGAACGGATGCTCACCGAGGGCCAAAACGGCATGCGGTAAAGACAACCGAGAAGACAGAGAGACCCACAAGAGTGGGTGCCTACATCACTCAGTGAAATGACGCTGGGCAGAAGACAATGGGATAGCATATACAAAGCCCTGAAAGAAAAAACTGCCAACTGACAATAACATATCCTGCAAAACTCTGTCTCAAATATGAAGGCAAAATTTCTACTTTCACCAATAAACAGAGATTCAGAGAATGTGTAAGAACCAAACCAAAACTGCAGGAAGCATTAAAGGAAGTTCTCCAATTAGAAAAATTAATAACATTAGATACATACTTAAACATTCAACACTCGACACTACATCTAGATTCCATCAGAAAAGGAAATACAAAAAGTATAATCAAAGCCAAATCTCCAAAAATAGATATTCAGAGATCTCTGGATACAATTGACAACATTATATGAAAAAGAGGGTCATGAAATATGTACACATAGACTTTTCAAATGTGGAGGAAGTCAAGGAGATATACAGACACTGAAGCTTGGTTTTCTTTCAGATTAATAAAGGGGACAAAGGGAGTAACCACAAAAGAAACTTATAAATCTGTACTTCAAAAGCAACACATGAAATCACAACAATTTCAAGAAAATGAACACTGAAAGCCACAACATTAAAACACAGTAAGAAAAAAGACTTAGCACCGAAAATGGGATGCAGCAGAGAAACTGTCCACAACACCCAAAACACACCATCAAAATGGTAACACTAACAGCATATACATGAATTATCACACTGAGTGCACCAATAAAGAGAAGGACAGTAGCAGACTGGATAACAAGGCACAATGCTTCTATGTGCTGCTTACAGGAAACACACCTTAGACTCAAAGACACAAAAAAACTACAACTGAAAGATTGGAAAAAATCATATCAGACTAATAACATTCAGAAAAGAGTTGGAGTGGCAATACTAATCTTTGACAAAATAGACTTGAAAGTTAAATCCACCATACAGGATAAAGAGGGTCACTATCTAATGGCTCAATACAAAGCCTCAGTACAGTAGGAGGACGTAACCATACTAAAAATCTATGTACCCAATGACAAGGCTCCGAAATACATAAAACAAACACTACTGGCACTGAAAAGAGAAACAGACAGCTCCGCAATAGCAGTAGGAGACTTCAACACACCACTCTCAGTAAAGGACAGAACATACCCCAAAGAGATTAGTAAACAAACGGAACATCTAAACGTCACAATCAACCAACCTGACCTCATGGACATATTCAGAACACTTTATCCAACAGCAGCGAATTACACTTTCTTTTCCAATATGCATGGAGTGTTCTCCAGAACTGACCACATATTAGGCCACAGAGCAATACTCAACAAAATTAAAACGACTGAAATAATACAAAGCATCTTATCAGTGCACAAAGCAATAAAACTAGAAAACAATAACAGAAGAAAAGATGTAAGTAGAATCAAAACCATGGAAACTGAATAGCATTTTGCCCAAGAACTACTGGGTAACAGAAGAAATCAAGGAGCAATAAAGAATTTCATAGAATCAAATGAGAATGAAGATACATCCTATGAAAACCTATGGGACACAGCAAAAGCAGTGCTCAGAGGTCAATTCATCTCAACAAAGGCACACATCCAAAGAGAAGAAAGAGCACAAATCAAACTCTTCAACTTGAACAAATAGAAAGATCTCACCAAAAGAACCTATCAGGCCCCAGAAGAAAACAAATTACTGAAATGATAGCAGGAATAAATAAAACAGAAAATAGAAAACTGATTGAAAGAGCAGACAAGTCCCAAAGCTGTTTTTTTGTTGTTGTTGTTGTTGTTTGTTTGTTTCTAAAAATCAACAAAGTTGATAAGCCATTAGTGAAACTGACTAAAGAAAACCAGGAGAAGGAAAAATAATCTGAATACAAGATGGGATGGTATGGGGATAAGCATATTTAGAAAGAATGTAAAATTCTACGTACCCTAACGTGGTCTTTGAAAAGATAGGGACTTGTCTTGAGAACTGCAAAAGTCTGGCAAAAGCTCTCAAGACAAGGTTGTCTGAGTACTGAAAAACAGTGTGTGCTGCAAATAGCATTCACTGAGACTAGTTCAAGGACTTTCTCATTCCCCTTCCTGGGACTGCCGCTTCTTCTTTCAAAGTAAGGAACACTGATAAGATGCCTTTTCCTACTTTTCCAACAGAAAACTTGTTTATTTTGTTCAATAAAAGCTGGTGGGTGAAACAAACTAGTGTCAGTCTCTACTCGCAGGAGACTGTCACTTTTCTGCCCACAGCAAATGAAAAGTTTGTTGTCAGGGTGACTTTTTTTTTTTTAATTTTTATTTAACATAACTGAGTGAAAATGTACATTCACATATAAATTTACATGCCCCCCTGTATGCAGCTTCCACTGCTCTCCCTGGTCAGGGTGACTTTTTTAACCTCAGCCCCCCACATATACCACACCAGCAAATGGTGTTCTGTGTTAATCACAACAGCAAGTGGCCTCCCATGTTAAGCACACCAGCAAGTCGCATCTCGTGTTAATCACACCAACAGGATTGGTAATATCACTGCGGATCCTTCTGAAATGAAAAGAATCATAGAAGAATACTCCAAAAAATTATACTCCAATACATTTGAACACCTAGAGGAAATGGACAATTTTCTAGAAAAACACCACCTAACTAAAGTAGCAAAATCAGAGACCGAACACCAAATAAACCCATTACCAAAGAAGAGATTGAAAAGGCTATTAAAAACCTTCCATCCAAAAAAAGCCCTGGCTCTGATGGCTTCACTGCAGAATTCTATCAAACGTTAAGGGAAGAGTTAACACCACTACTTCTAAAGACATTCCAAGGATAGAAAAGAATGGAATACACCCAAATTCATTCTATCAAGCTGTTATAATCTTGGTACCAAAAGCAAGACCAATTATCTCACGTGAACTTAGATGCAAAATCCTTAAAAAATCTTAGGTAATAGAATTAAACATCAGATCAAAAAAAAAGGTCATCATGACCAAGCAGGATTCATACCAGTGATGCAGGGATGGTTCAGCATTAGGAAAACAATGCAATCAACCACATAAAATTTATGGCTGGTGACTGGGGTTTTAAAAGCTAGCAAGCTGCCATCTACATAGCACCAAGTGGCCCTAAGCCATCTGGAGCTGAGGTAAATGGTGTACATAGAAGACAGGAGAAAAATATGAGCCTACCAAATGGAAGGGGCCATACAAGCCATAGCCTGGTTCAGCATGGGACCAGAAAAACTAGATGGTACCTGGCCACCACTAATGACAGCCTGGATCACATACATGGAATGAAGCTCTGGGCACAGTGAGTGATGGAATGGAGGGTAGAGCTAGAACTCTACCAAAAGACCACACTTGATGGTCCCTCAGACCCTCTAACGCCAAACCGCATCCAGCACTGGGACCAGCTTCCCAGACAAAGACTGACCTGGACTACAAAACACAGAGTGATACTAGAGGTGAACAAACCCTTCAACGGCTACACGGGGTTGTCTCAGAGGCTTTTTGCTGGAGCCAAGTGGACTGGGTGAGGCGGGCCGGACCTTGATCAAATCATCATGGGAAGTGCCACAAAAAAGGGGAAGCATGCTGTTACGTGGCGGAGGGGGGGGGCAGCTAGAACAGAATAGAAGTGAAAGTTCTAGGTGTTATATGGTAACATTATATAGACTGTAAAATTGTTCTTAATTCACAATAAAAAAACAATGAAAAAAGAATGAAAAAGTGCTACATACTTCGCTGCTGAATGTTACTATACTCACCTTCAAAGTCTTTCCCTTGGAAGCTGTGCACTGATACCAGTGCCTAGTCCATCCTCCAAAGTAATTTTCGAGCTCTTTCTGAAATGGACATCAGAGCTGCTGTTTTACCAAGGATTGACAATTAGGTTTGAGAACTCATCCTAGAAAAAGTGCTCCACACTTCTTGGCTGAATATCACTATGATCACTTTCGAAGTTCTCCCCTTGAGAAGCTATGCACCAACACCAGTGCCTCGTCCCCCTTTCAAAGCACTTTTTCTAGGATGAGTTCATGAACATATAATTGTCAGTCATTGGTACAACAGCTCTGATGGCCATTACAGGAAAAGAGGTCCCAAATTTCCTTGAAGCTGGATGAGGCCCTGGCATCGGTGCATAGCAGCTTTCCAAGGGGAGTACTTTGAGGGGGACCATAGTGATATTCAGCAATGAGGTACCCATCACGTTTTCTAGGATGAGTTCCCAACTTAATTGTCAGGGCTCATATTACCAGTATGTTTCTAATTCCGATCTTCAAATTGGTGAGTTGGAAACATACATATAAACTTACAGATACATACTACTACATACATGTAGGTATAAATACACAAATCATAAAAATTACAAAAGCCGTAAGTGCAGTTCATCATAATTTGAATACATTATAATCTTGGATTATCTATACCCACAGGCAACATATCATACACTCATCAGCAAGTAAATTTGAGGAAGATTTGAAAGCATATCAGAATCCCTGGGTGACACTAGGCAGCCCTTTGTCAGCTGATAACCTAAAGGGTGGGGTTTTGCATACTCTCAGCTGTGCTATGACAGAAAAGGCTGGTAATGTGCTCCCATAAAGATTACAGCTAAGAAAACTGTATGGAGTAGTCCCATTCTGAAACAGATGTGGTTGCCTTGAGTCAAGATGGGTTTTTGGTTGTATAAAGTCGCTCGTATTGAAATAACCACTGACAGCGATTAGATTCGGCCTCACAGCCACCCTGCAGGACAGGGTAGATTTTCCCCATGGAATTTAGAAGGGTTGCCTGGAACAAACAAACTGCTGACTTTTTGGTTAGCAGCTGTAGCACTTGACCACTAGTCCACTTCAGTTTCCATGCCTATATTAGGAATATATACTTTACAATCCTTTTTATTACCATGTTACATTACCTTTTTTTTTTATTTTTTTACCAGAAAGATAAAAGGATCAAAAGTTTTTATGTTTACTTGAGACAGATGTGCCATAAAACATTTGTGACTTGCATGCTCTTTATTAATTCTTTGGAGGCGGGCCAGTGATGGGTAGAAGCTGTCTCCCTAAGTGTCAACCCTGAGGCCTGTCTTGTTCTCATGATGTGGCCCACTCAGTTCTCCATGCTCTCACCCACTCAAATTCAGTACCTTTTCTGGCAAATGAGTAATCTTCATGAAGCAGAAAAAACACATTCAGCTGCCAAAAGCAGTCTTCATAAGAAGATCAGCAGCTGTTTCTCTGTTTGGACAATTAAATCTAATAACAGTACAGTTGCTTCACCTGTTGAGCTTGGGAATTCTGCAGGTGGATAAAACTGACATCTCTGACAGTGTCCTATCACCCCACCCATATTCAGACTAGTATATAAAACAAAACCAGTTATCCCTTCGTCACTTTCAAATCATTGTCACACCATGGGTCACAGAAGTAGAACTGCACTCCACTGCATTTCCATGGCTGTCTCCTTTTGGAAGAAGACTGTCAGATCTTTCTTCTGAGGCACCTTGCAGTGGATTTGAACCAACCACATTTCATTAGCAGCTGAGTTGCTTGACTATTTGCACAACCCAGGGACTCCTAAACTAGCACATAAGCACTGAAATTCTACTCATATACAGCTTTCTAGTCTATTTATATTTATGCATCTTCCCATAAGGTCTCTGGAAATGCTGGTGAGTTTCCCTTGATGGCAGGCAGTTCATTTGGTTATACGGCTCTGTGAGTAGAATCAATTCGATAAAAACTTCTTTTCTTCTGCATAACTTTTTTTCTTCTTCACTTAAACATGTTTTCCTCATTGCAGCCACAGGGGTCTTTTCAAAATGCATGACTCATCAAGTTACCCTCTGTCATGGATCCAACTGTGTTCCCCTGAAAATGTATGTGTAGATTGCACTCGGCTAGGAGTCCCAGTATGGTACGATTCCTCCCATGTGCTGTCAATGTTGCCTCTATGATATTGATAAAGGAGAATGGGCCTAAGTTGTGTTAGTGAGGCAGAACTCAAGCTACAAGCCTGTGGGATATGAGAGAAGTGAGCAGAGGAAGTTGGGTATCTCATACCAACAAGAGAGCACCACGGAGAGCAGAACACGTTTGTTGGACCTGAGGTTCCTGTGCTCAGATGCTGTCATTGAATTTGGACTCTTCGCCTACCAGACTGTGATGATTTCTCTTACTGAACGGACTTGTAAACGCATTTGTGGCTTACCAGACTGTGACAAATAAAGGTTCTCTTCATGAAACCATCCACTCATGGCATTTTCTGTTGGAGCAGTACCCGGTGACTAAGACACCCTCCTCTGTTAAAGCCGTCAGTGGTTTCATTTTGCATCTGGCCTTACTATACTATCCCTATTTTCCTGCATTTACACTCACACCAAGGTGGTCCCCCCGTCGGCAGTGTGCAGCAAGGCCTTAGCACAGGCAGTTCCTTTGAGGAACAGTGCTCAAACCTCGCCCCACCCTTGTCAATCAAACTCATATTCAGACTTTTTCCAGATTCACATATTAGTTCTTCAGGACAACCTTTCCAATCCCCCTGGATCAGACAGTATCCTCTTATTTGATCTGCATATGTTTAGCCTTTAAAAATACGCAATCATGTTCGTATGTGTCTGCTGGACTTATGCCTGTTTCTTCCACCAGTAAAGAAGCTCTATGAAGGCATAAGCTGACCATATTTTCTGCACTGTTTTATCCTCAGCTGTCAACACACTACACAATCAAACTCTATTACCAACAAATTGTTGCTAGATTAAGAATTA
Source organism: Heterohyrax brucei (assembly GCA_028571685.1). NCBI lineage: Eukaryota > Metazoa > Chordata > Mammalia > Hyracoidea > Procaviidae > Heterohyrax > Heterohyrax brucei. The sequence continues at coordinate 35,046,073 of CM053166.1, read as the reverse complement.
TAATATTTTATATGAATAAAAATATTAAAATAGGACTGAAATCTTAAGCTGAGTGTAGGTTTGAAGGACATAAAATCATATTTTGTTCACATGCAGCAAGAAAACGTAAATGGGACAACTTATTGTCCACTCAATAAAAACAACATACCAATACCAAACCAAATCCTTTGCCAGTGGGTCAATTCCTATGCACTGCAATACTATAGAAGAAAATATGATTGTGCTATAGGGTTTCCAAGGGGTGACTGTTTCTCTAATATGAAAAACCAAGGGCCAAGACCGTATTTCCTAAGGGTCTTTGTCAATGAAATGCTTAAGACGTAGCTAATACAATCAAGAACAATGTGCTTAGCATAAATTCCATGTTAAATTTTTCCTTCAATTGACTTTAATATCAAGTTTATAGTTGGGATTAATTTTCTAGCTATCATTCCGATTACCAAAATTATAAGTAATGTTACAAAAAAGAAAAGGGCTAAAATCTAAACTCTTTAAAAGGGCAGCTTGAAACACATGAAATCAAGTAAATAGCTTTCTATAGTGTCAAGGAATCTACCCCATTTCTAGTCAAAAAATGGTATCTTCTGATACTCCTATCCTCCATCTCTTCTACAGAGTAAATCCTTGCTCTCTTCATTACTTTACACAAGTGTCTGATAATAGAAAATATAAATCAATGAAGGAATAATGAAAGCTTCTTCATTTTTCATGAGCCTCAGTTCTTTGCCTGTGTAATCCAGTTCCTAAAGCTGACACCTCAAGCTGAGTATGACAAGGCACACAGCACGCTTCCAAGGATGGCATGGGTCCTCAATATGTAAGCAGGTGCTGCTGTTACTTTTAAAATGCATTAACTATCTCTTTTCTCTTTCATCTCATACACTTGTAGCCCAACAGCAGACAGATGTTCTAGAGAATGAGGTGGGGGTTACCCTCAGGTCCCATTCCATAAGAAGTAGCACCTTACCCCAACAAGATTGGCCATGATCCAGAAAACACAAAACAACAAATGCTGGAGAGGCTGTGGAGAAAGTGGAACCCTCCTACACTGTTGGTGGGGTTGCAAAATGGTCCAGCCTCTTTGGAAGGCAATTTGGTGCTTCCTTAAAAAAATGGATATCGATATACCATTTGACCCAGTAATTCCACTACTTGGAATATATCCTACAGAATCAAGGCCTTTCACACCAACGGACACATGCACCAGAATGTTTACCGCGGCACAGTCCACGATAGCAAAAAGATGGAATCAACCCAGATGCCCAACAATAGAAGAATGGATAGGTAAACTGTAGTACATATACTCAATGGAGCACTACGCATTGATAAAGAATAACGATGATTCCAGGAAACATCTCCTAACCTGGTTTCAACTGGAAGACATTATGTTGAGTGAAAGTAATCAGCGACAAAGGGACAAATACTGTATGAGACCTCTACGATAAGATCTCCAAAACAGACTTGTGTATAGAAGAAAAGACTCTTCGACAGCTGCAAGGGAGGGGAGGGAGGGGGGGGAGGGTAGGAGGGGAGGGTTTAGTTTAGATAGTTACTAGAAATCTAGTTGGGAGAAAGCAGTGATAGCACACATTAGAAACAAGAACAACGTTAAGTGGACTTCAGCATAACTTGCGTACTCCTTCCATCTTAATACTGAAGAATAGAGTAGCTGAGGCGGGGGGTGGGGGACCATGCTCTTAGGCGAATTTCAGGCCAATTGGCACAACTAGCATTTTGCTAAGAGAGCTCTCTGCACCCCACATTGGTGAGTGGCGTCTGGGGTCTTAAAAGCTGCCAAACTGCCATCCGAGGACACAGCAAATGGTCCCAACCCAGCAGGAACAAATGCTGACCGAGGACCAAAATGACATGTGGTAAAGACAACCGAGAAGACAGAGAGACCCACAAGAGTGGGTGTCTACATCGACTTGGGACCGAAAGAACTGGATGGTGTCCGGCCACCACCAGTGATAGCCACGATGGAGCTCACAGAGAGGAGTCTCACTGGTGACACAAGAATAAAAAGGGGTGCATCATGAGATCTCCACTGAAAGACCTCAATTGATGGTCCAGAGGTTTTGGGGTTCATCTGAGAGAATGGCCCCCAGCCCTGATGCTGCCCTTTCCCATAAATTATAACAAAGTTCCACTCTTTGGACAGGAATGGATTGGACTTGGCAATGCAGAGTGACCATATATTGGAAGCACTTTATGGTTCTATACATCTATAGGATATCATCTTGCTGACCTCTGGCTGGAGGAAGGGGAGTGGACGGAGAGGAGGGGAAAGGAGGCTGTTGGGAGGATGAGACATGTATGGAGCAGAGAGGAATAGTGTGCAGTCACCGGACAGGGAGAGCAGTGGAAGCTGCATATAGGTGGGCATGTAAATTTAGACGTGAATGTACATTTTCACTCAGTTATGTTAAATAAAAATAAAAATAAAAAAAAAAAAGAAGTAGCACCGTAGAGCTATAAAGCAGTCTGGGAAATCAGACTGACTAAACTACCCGAGCCACAATCACCTCTTTCTTAGAACACATCTTAATTGTCATGTAGTAACTGCTAACTTGTCTTCCTATCTCTTCTGACCTGCCCCGTCGGAGCATATATGTATACTGAGAGGGTTTGTTGTAACATTTCGCTAATAGTAGAAATGAAAATAAAAAGCAAATGAATGACAAATCAAAATCACACAACAGGTAAGATTTTAAATTTTCCAAATGGCCACATATTCATTCAGATAATACTGACAAGGAAATATACACCTGTTAAATATATAGCGATGTATATATACATTTCACATGTAGTAACCACTAGTGCCTAAATTAATGAAACTATTCTCTCACTAGATTAAGCCATATGTACCGAGTAGATTTCAACTCGCAATAACCTTATGAGACAGAGCAGTACTGCCTCATAAGAGTTTCCAAGAGGCATCTGGTAGATTCAAACTGGCAACCTCTAGGTTAGCAACAGCAGTTACCCACTATGGCATTAGCATTTCCCTTTGTTAGCCAAAAAGTCAAGTGCCATCCAGTCGGATCTGACTTTGTTAGGACTCCAAAAAAACCACTGCCATTGACTCAATCCTGATGCAAATTGACACAATTGAATAGAGTAGAACTTTCCCCTAGAGTTTATATGGAATGCCTGGTGGATGTAAACTGCTAACCTTCTCCTTAGCAGTTGGAGAACTTAACCCCTAAGCCACCAGGGTTTCCACTCCATTGTAAGGGCATTTCAGTTAAGTCATTTTGGGTGTCTTCAGACAAACACCAACGGAAGCCTAGACATTTGTTAGTGGTGTTGTGAATGAAAAGTGGGGTGACTTAGATGGAAGGGAAGCTGGGAGAATGAATGGGTGCTCCTTGAATATAATAGTAGCAACTTTGTGTTGCATTCTAAACTGGGAAAAGCGACACCACACCCACACTCAAAAATACACTTCCTAATACTGATTCATTGTCCCCTCCCCCCAAAGCAGGGATGTAAAATCTAACTATATACCTATGGCTGTAATTCCCTTTCAGCATGTGTGTTTTCATATTACAGAAAATTTAGTGTAAGGGGTGTCTTCTGTCACCCCACCTGCTGCTCCATGGGAGAAACATGTGACAGTCACCTTCTGTAAGGATTTACAGCTTGAAAATGCTATGGGACAGTTCTACTGTCTCCTTTGGTTCCCTATCAGTCAGAATATTAACAGAAGATTTTTTTTTAAGCCAATCTCTTTTGAAATATAAAGGAGCAAACTGAGCAAGCCAAGTAAGTACAAGCAGGGGAAGATAGGTGCCATCACACCTGAGATCTCCAAGGAAAAGGAATCAGAAGCTGAAGAAAGGTAAGGACTTTCCCCAAAGGGTTGTAAAGAAAGTCATTACCTAATGCCAGGGTCTTGAATTCTTACTGTAACCTCCCAAACTGCGACAAAAGAAATTCCCTTTGTTAAAGCCATCATCTTGCAGTCTACCAATTACAAGAGCACTAGATAATTTTGACAGTCCTTCATTAGTACAAATTGCTTTGTCCTTCACTGTGAACATGAAGGCTGGCTGTGTAACGCCTCCAGTGGCACCACAGAAGAAAGAGTTGGCAAACTTTCTGTCAAGATTGTAGCTAATTAAGTCCAATAGGGCAGTTTTACTCTGAAATGCATACAGTTGCAAATAGTTGGAATTGACTAGATGACCGTGGGTTAAACTAAAATCTTAGTTTTTCTCTGCGGTCAGTGGATTTCTGATTTCGTTTTGTGCATCCTAAGGCAATGTATATTCTGATATATCCTCCAGAAAACCAAACAAAACACTTTCCTAAGGAGGGTAGGGTGGTGAAGGGTCCAAGTAGCCTCAGTAATAAGTTCCTTGGTTAAAGACCAACTGGCTCTGGTACTTGGTCCTTGGCTTTACATGGCTGGTACACAATGCATCAGCTCTAGAGACAGAGATTATCAAACCCACCTCACAGAAGAAGAACCTGCACCACGGAGAGTTTGGCAGTATGTGTTCTGTGTGAGCTTGCAGCTTTAGTGCATGATGGAGCTGGCTGAGGTGTCTGCTCAGAATCCCTTTGTAGATCTTGAAGTCACAGTGCTCCCTCCTCCTAGCCAGAAGATGATTTTGTGTTTCTTAATTCACTGTTCTTCTCTGCATTATGAAATGTATGTCAGGCTACGAAATGAATGTGGTGCCCAGAATACTGACGGGGACTCTACAGCCAGAGTTATATGAATCTAAAAATGAGTGAGATGTGTTAATGAGGAGAAGACAATATTCAGTGACAATATAATCATCGACAAAAGCAGGGCCAGACAACCTGAAAAGATCTGGGGCTCAAAAAATCAGCCTGGAGGGCCCTTGCTGGTGGAAAATAGATCTATTAGAATCAGGGTTCCATGTGTCTCTAGGTGTGACTGAAGGAGAGAAGAATTAAATGAGCATGGATTTCTGAAACCCCACCACCTGCGTTGTGCTTTGAGTCTTTGGCTGTAGCTTCCCGACCTCAGGCCTCTCGTTGCTCTGGGACAGGGACCCAAGCTCTGCAGTAACATAATTGCTCTAGTTGGCAAGGACGTGGCATTTCTCAAGAATCCTTTAATCAAAGAGGAGCCAAGAAGGTGACCTCAATGAATGAGACCAGAGAATAAAATCACCCCCAAATTTAGGGAAAGAACAAAGACCAGCATGGCTTGCTCACAGGCCTACAAAGCCCCTGATAGTGCTGTCATGTTCAGCAACTCCTCACTTGTTCTTTAGGTTTCTCAGGGACTTGAGACTTTGTCCTAAGGACAGAAATCAAATCAGCAGAGCAAAAACTCTCAGTGTCTAATATTAACGTAATATTCCTGAATGAAGATGAAGGGCAGACTCACTCAAGAAGAATGAAGTGCCCTAAGGTCCTGGCCCAAACCCTGAGAGATCTCTAACACTCCTGGATGGATATGACTCCACCTAACTTCTAAATCTGGCAACTTCTAAATCAGACATCACAGGTCAGTGAAGACCTTTAAATGAGGGGAACAGCCCCAGATCCAGCTGAGGGTAGATTCTCAGGACCAGTCTGATCAAGATGATGACTCTGAATGGAGAATAAGGAAACTACCCCCTGCAAATTGAGGTCACACAAAATGCCCATTGCTATAAGCCCTGGGGAGTTCCAGGGGACAAAGATGTCAGAATGTCGAGTCCCCAGATTTCTGCTTGGAGAGTATCAGATCTTGGGGGCTTTTTCCAGCTCCCTAGAGGCAGGAGGAGACTCAGGCCCTCCAAGGGGTTAAGGTGACGAACCTGAGTGTTATGAGTGGGAACCCCATCAACAGAAGGAGTAGAAGAAACATAGCTTCTCTTTTTTGTCCTGGGAAGTTCTCGGAACACTATAGGCTGCAGGAGGCCCTGAAGAGGACGTGCCAGGTACAGTGACCCAGACGACACTGCCGTGAGGTCCCAGGCAGGTATAGCATAGAATGTGTGGTGTGCCTTGAACACCCCATGTTCACGGGCTAAGGGTCTGATTCTGAGGCTATGACTCAGGCATGTATAGGCAGGAACCCCAGACTCTAGTGCATATCAAAGTGTGGAATCTGAATAAGCATTAAGGGAATACCCAGGCCAGAACGTTGGTGTTCCACGACACACACCCCTATTGTCGGCTCTCCAAGTGCCCCCTTACCCAGTAGCCCTTGCCTTTAGAGAGCCCGTAAAGCTTTGGGTGGATGAGCCCTGCCTTGAATTTCTTCTAGAAAGAACAAGGAAGCGAGGGCCTCTGACGGGGGGGCTGTGAGTGCTCCTCACCGGAAGAGGGTGGAGTCCCAGGACCAGTTAGGAGTTCCCGTGAGGACCCAGAATGTGGACCGTGAATGTGGACTGAGCAGATCATTAACCCTGGAAAAATGGATTCCCGTGATCCCTGCTACTAATATTGGCCCTCGGAGGCCTCCGACCACCCTCGGCCCTCAGAAGAGTCCCAGCAGGCATAGCCAGATGTCACGTGCCCGGATGTCCATCTAGGCAGCGCCGGAAAAGGCGTGGCCTCTCTTGGAACGCGCTCTTTTCATCACCCGAGGAGTGCTGAGTTCCAGGACTCGTCAGGAATCCAGGTGAGACCCTGAATGTGGATTGAGAGGACCATCTGACTTAGAATTGAGGAGATCTTGCAAAGTACCACCCTACTTCCAGCTTTAGTGACACCTGACTGACTTTGGCCTGGAAACTCTTGCTAAGGGAGGGCCTTGGTCCAATGAAGCTCCCCCAGTTTTGAAAGTGGAGGCGGCCTAGACCCTATGCGGACGCGAGGGAAGGGCCTTAGTGATAATGAAGGGGTGCTGCGGTAAAAAGGGGCTTCGCACCATCTGCCGCTGTTCTCAGCTCTGAGAGACCCCTGACACGGGTAGAGAGATGTGTAGTGCCCCGCCTCGCTTTTATGGATCTGAGGGCCTTAGTGTTGTGAGCTATAAAGCCCATCCTTGCTTTCAGGCAGGCTCAAGTTAGTAGAGGGAGGAATCTGAAGTCATACCTGGAAGTAAAGTGACAAACCTGAGAGACCAATGAAAGTAAAGGATCACGAAAAGGAGAAATGTGGGGTCAGGTAACTTCCACTGCCTTGACCTGCCCTAGTCTTCCTGAAACAGCCTACACAGGGTGTGGCTCACTCTGACTTCCAAACTCTGAGGTCTCAGAAAGGGTTGGTCTTTGGTCTGAGAAGTGTGGCCTCAGTTCAGCGGAGGGTGGTCCTAAGAATAGTGCAATGTCAAGAGGAAGACATCACTGAGGTACTGGGGACCAATTGACCGAAAATGGGGAGGACAGCATTGAGCCCTGCTGATGCCATTAGCCCTGGGAGACCACGACCAATCTAGCAATTTCAGGTAATCTTTGACTCCCATGTGGAGCGTCTTGGGTAGCAAGAAATTAATTGTAAGCCCCGATTCAACAGAGAGATGAATCTCAAAACCCGGTAGGAGTGGAGATAAAAGTCCTTTGAGAGGAAGCAGGGAATTAATCCCCCACCAAGCAATAAGAGAAGAAGCTGTACAAAGTCTACCCTCTGCTACAGAACTGGCAAGCCCAGGTCAGAGATAGCAGATTAACGGATTCCCTCGTTTTTTTCCTTAGCACAGGTGATCTCAGGGAGGTGAAGTTCTTGGACTAATGGGAGAAGCCTATTCAGCAAAGGCAGGAGACTTTCACCCTAACAGGAGTCAGGATGAGGACACTGGGTTATGATAAGCTGACTCTTCCCAGAAATAAGGGGTAGACGTGACTGCACGGCTATTTTCAGACCTGGAGGATCTGAAATACTGACTTAGTAAGTGACACTCAGTTTGTCTCAGGGGATCTCAGGGAGGTGAATGACCTCGTCAAATGGTACGGATCCTGTCATAGGACCAAAGCCAACATGTAGGCCGAGAAAGTGCTATCACCACTGAGATACCCTGCCAGGATTGGTGGCAGAGCTGCTCCTTCAGTTCCTCCTTGTGAGTCCCAGAGGGATCTGAGGTGCCAATATCAGAGTAGTAGAGGGGAGGGCCCAGGCCCTGCCAGCAGTTGCTATGAAGGCCCTGAAAGTGAACTCATGAAACCCTCCAGTAATCCACTAAAGAGTATCCGTAACCCTAGGTTCTGCTGTCACCAGTGTAGGCCCCGTGCAGGGCTGGTAGGCCGCAAGCAAAGCTTTCCTCTCATTTCCTCTGCAGAGTTCTAACCAAGACAACCGGAGCCTTGTGGGGTCCTAGAGCAGCAGCCTCCAGAATCCTGCAAGGAAGCAGTTGTCCAAACCAAGCAGACATCTCTGTGCTGACGGAAGTGCAACCTCCCAGGCTCCCTCCACCCCTGGGCCCAAATCACCTGCCCTCCTTGTACTCTGCTGCCTGCCATTCTTGACCAGTCCCACCATGCCTCGTGGTCGGAAGAGTAAGCTCCGCGCCCATGACAAACGTCGCCAGACCCAAGGTGACACCCACAGTGTCAAGGGTGCTCAGGCCACTGCAGCAGAGGAGGAAGGGTCCCCCTCCTCCTCTCCTTCTGGGAGATCTCCCCACAGCTCCCCGACTGCTCGCGTTTCCGAGGAGCCTCCGAGCGCCCCACCTGTCACCGCTGTTGCTGCAGGTGTTTGGTCCTCAAGAGCCTCTGGAGGGGCTCAGGGCCAAGGTGAGGGAGGGCCAAGTTCCTCAGGGCCCTCAGCCCCCACTGAGAGGTCTTCGAAAGACCCCCTGAAAAGGAAGGAGGTCATGCTGCTGCATATGCTGCTGAACAAGTGTAAAATGAAAGAGCCCATTAAGAAGGCAGAAATGATGAAGATTGTCACCCGAAGGTATAAGCAACACTTTCCTGAGCTCCTGAGAAGAGTTTCTGAGCACATGGAGCTGGCCTTTGGCCTTGACCTGCAGGAAGCTGATTCCAAAGGTGAAACCTATACCCTTGTCAGCAAATTGGAGACCACCAAGGAGGAGGTTATGGGTGGTGGCAGGGGGTTTCCCAAGAACGGGATCCTGTTGCCTCTGCTGGGCATGATCTACACAAATGGCCAACGGGCCACCGAGGAGGAGGTGTGGGAATACCTGAGGAAGCTGGGAGTCTACCATGGGGAGATGCACGACATCTGTGGGGAATCCAGAAAGCTCATCACTAACGATGTGTTGGAAGAAAAGTATCTGGAGTACCGGCAGGTGCCTGGCAGTGATCCTCCGCGCTACGAATTCCTGTGGGGACCAAGAGCCCACACTGAGGCCACCAAAAAAGCAGTCCTGGAGTTTGTGGCCAAGGTCGGTGATGCTGATCCCAGTGTCTTACAAGCCCAATGTGAAGACGCCTCGAGAAGTGAGGAGGGGAGAGCTGAAGGCAGAGAATCAGCTGGAGCTGGACCTAGTGCCTGTGCCAGGTCTTGCTTGAGGGCAAAGCCCAGAAGGTGCTCCCACCTCTCGTGAGGTCTCAGGTAGATTCTTCAGTTGATTGTTGAAAATGGCTTTTTACTTTCTAAGTAGTGGAGGCAGGGTGGGACTGGGGGTGTTCCTGTTACACTTGAGTAACTTGTTGATTTAGATTGATTTTGGTAGTTTTCAAATGCTGTTCTTTTCAATGGAAGATTTACTTAGATTGTGAATCTAAACTCACCTTCCTACAAATTTATTGTAGTTTTTAAGTTTAGGAGCAAGAGTCTTTTGTATAAAAACTGTAAAGTCTTGAGTCTGTTTTCGTGATTCAGAACCAGTTAACGTGGCATCAGAATGAGGATCGCCTTGGAAATGTTAGCATCTACAGTAGGTTCTTGGGCTCCCGAGACACGGATGGAAAAATAGAAAATTTGGCCAACCCTTGGTTTGTCTTAGTCCTTCTGCTACAAGTAAAATACATATGTTCTTAGGTTTGATTAGCTTCTTGAAGAATATAGGAAAAAATAAATTGTGAGTTTTTTCACCTCTTGTTTCCTGGCTCTTGTTTTCCCTGAAGTGCAGTTGAGTGTCTGCTCTTTGGAAGGCGTCATGCTAGTGCTAGGACTTGAGTCAAACGTGCTGCAGCCCCTGTGCATAGCCATTGGCGTCTAAGAGCAGCTTTTAAATAAGCGGAGGGTTGAAGGGCTGTCCAGGATCTAAGACTAGTAGAAAAGGAGTGAGTGCTTCAGGGTTCCCTCTAGTGTAAAGGCCCTGAGTCTGGGAATTGCGGGGTCTTGGAAACTTGGATCTCTCAGTGGGAGGGAATTTTAGTTAGGATGCATGGGGTGGGCAAAGGTAGGGGTTGGGCTGAGAGGGTAGGGGTTAGTTGGGGGTAATTCAGAGGAGGCTGTGGGAGAGGTGGCCAGAGTGAGACACTCCCATAATATTTCTCAGTGTAGAGGGGCTAATTCTGGAATGGAAACCAGCTCTTCCCAATTCCCTGGGATTGGAGGTCGTCCAGAGAGAAATCCCACCTAGGGCAGGACTGGAAGGTTTCCTGTGCTCTTGTCTGAGTACATATGAATACATATACTGACTGTGTGTTATGAATGGCAGGTTGATGGAGTTCCTTAGAGAGAAGGAGCCAGTCCCTTGATATCAGGAAGCCACTGTTACCAGCCTTTGGATTTGGGCTGGGGGAGGCAGAGACCACTCTTTTAAAAGGACATAAGACTTAAGTTACTTTCAGTGTCACTTAGGAAACTCCAAGTGAAGACTAGCCTTTTGGTCATGGGTATTCACATGCGAGTCTGGATGACATAGATAAAAGTGCAGCTAGAAGGATGAATAGTTCGTACTTGAAAATAGTTCTAAGAGCTTTTTGATGCATTAAACTGGAGAAGTCCGCCCCACACCCACATTAAATACCATACTCTCTAATATGGATTGAAATTCGCTCCCCTAAATAACATAAAAGAAAAACAACCAAAAATCATTGTGATTGAGTCACTTCCAAGTCGTAGTGACAACTATAGCACTGAGAATAACAGCCCCATAGAGTTTGGAAGTGCTGACATTTTGGTTAGCTATCAAAGTCTAAACTCTTAATGCCATTTGGCTTGGATCCACCCAAATGTGAAGTCTGACAATTACGTCCACGAACTTAATTGTTGTAAACTCTGCATACTCTATTGCTGAATATCACTGTGGTTACCTTTGAAGTACTCCCCTTGGGAAGCTATCCAGTGATGCCAGTGCCTAGTCCACCCTTCAGTTATGGAACTCTTTCTGGAATGACCATTGTGCATGGTGGCACGGTGGCTAGTTCACAAACTTAATTCTGTAGTTGTCTGTGAGGGAATTTTTAGCAAGTGAACAAATAACTGTATTGGAACACCTCCCCTACTTGCCTGATCTGGTCTCTGGTGACTTTTTTCTTAACCCAAAGATAAAGGAAATTTTGAAAGGAAGACATCTGATGACATTCAGGACATCAAGGGTAATACTATGACAGCTCTGATGGCCATGCCAGAAAGAGTTCCAGTTTTGCTTTGAACAGTGGACTAAGCACTGGCATCAGTGTGTAGCTTCCCAAGGGGTGTACTACAGAGGTGACTGTAGTGCTATTCAGCAATGAGCTGTGTAGCATTTTGTCCCAGGATGAGATTGTGACTTTAACTGGTAGTCTTCCTATTTCAATTATTTTTTAGTCTTCCTTCTTCATTAGTTTTCACACGCATATGAGGCAACTGAAAATACCATGGCTTGTGTCAGGTGCACACTGTTGTTCAAGGTGAAATATTTGGCTTTTATCACAGCAATTTAGGAGGCTAAAATCCACTGCCATGACACTATTTCTAACTCATAGCTACTCACAGGGTTTTCAAGGCTGTAAATATCTACAGAAGCAGACTGCCAAGTCTTTCTCGCACAGAGTTTTCTTCCTTCAAATCTTTGACCTTTTGATTTGCAGGTATGCTCTCTAACCACCAGGCCACTCAGGAGGATGGACATCTGAATTCGGGGTACTGGCTCTATGGGAGGGTTCTCTTTCTGTTGGCTCCAGGGAAGTGTTCTTCTGTCAGCTTCTCTCACAGGCTATCCTTTAACTTTCTGAGTTGATAGACTGGTCAGACTCTGTCATTTTCAAATAGTGTCAGTCTTGTCATGTACCTGCCTTCTTATGCATCTATTCTGCCCTTTTATGTTTGAAAAGTAGCTGGCTTAAAGCACATACTAAAATGCTATGATTTTCATAACATAGCAAAGAATACTCTTATTCCCAAATCATGTTAACCCTGTAGGTAGACCAAAACCAAAATATATATATATCTGTTGATTTTCAGTCAATTCTGACTCACTCCAACCATATAGGGCAGAGGGCAACTGATCTATATTGGGTTTCCAAGGCTGTAACCCTTACTAAAGCACACAGTCACAGCTTTCTCCCAGGAAGCAGCTGGTGGATACCAACCACCCCCTTTCGGTTACCATCTGAGTGCTGTACCATTGCTAAACTAGGTCTCCTCCTCAATAAAATGAACTACCAATTAGGGTATCTTTTGGGTAACCCAGCAAACTCTCATTGAGGTCTACATTTTTTTTGGTGGTTTAATCCATGAATAGAGGAGGGATTTAGATACAGGGCAGCTGGGAGGCAAAGAAGTTGCTGTTTTGGGACAAAAATTCTCAGTTTCGAGTTGCCTGGTCGCATAGTGGGTAAATGCTATGACTGCTACCTGAAAGGTCAGCAGTTGAGATCCACCAGGCCCTCCTTCGAAACTCTATGGAGCAGTTGTACTCTATCCTATAGGATCGCTATGAGTGGGAAATCAACTGCAGAGGAACAGGCTTGGTTTCAGTGGTTTTTATTTTTGAGTTACATCTAACTGGGAAGGTGTATTTCACATGCACATTAAATAACTTTTGCTCTACTGGAAAACTATTATTTAGTTTTCCTAACTAAGTAGCATTTTGTCAGATGGTCTTTTATTTTCCTTTGTTGTTGAAGCCAAAGCCCCATTTCCACTGAGTTGATTCTAACTCATGGTGACGTTCATGCGGCCCTCCCAGTGAGAGGAGCATGGTCCTGTGTGGTTTTTGCCATCAAATCTGCCCTGGACTTACGACGATACAAGGTGTTAACAGAGCAGAACTGCTGCACAGAGTTTTCGTGGCAGTAATCTTTACAGAAGCAGTTAGCCAGGCTGTTCTCCCAGGAAGCAGCTGATTAGGTTCAAATTGCCAACCTTTAGGCTACCAGCCAATGGTGTAGTAAATGACATTTGCCACCAAGCCTCCTTTCTCTTTATCCAGATCCTCAAAAAACATAACTCACTGTCTTGCAGTTGACTCTGATTCCTAGTAACCGTACAGAGCAGAGCAGAACAGACCCATGGGGTTTCCAAGGTGGTAATCGTTAGTGGAAGCTGACAGCTGCATCTTTCCCCCATACACACTGGTGGATTCCAACATCACCTTACCAGCTAGTTGATAACCATTTATCCATGGAGAAATTTTCTACTGGTGGAAAGAAAGAATGAAGGAAGGAGGGAGGGAAAGGTAGGGGGGGGAGAGAGAGAGAAAGAGAGAGAGAGAGAGAGACCTGTTACCTTTGAGTGATTAGTGACTCACAGCAAACCTCTAAAACGGAGAACAACCCCATAGAGTTTCCAAGGAGCATCTGGTGCATTTGAACTGCCCATCATTTGGTTAGCAGCCGTATCACTTAATCACTATGCCACCTCGGTGTGTGTCCTAGAATATCAGCAGTCCTGTGGGGCCCAAGGCTGGGATAGTGTGAAGCACACCCTGAGCTTCTCCTCTAGGCAAGAATCGCAGACTGCTGTGTATAAAGTAGACAACTCTATCTGAGTACTAAGGAGTCACCCAAGCTAGAACGCTGGGGTCCCAACATTGCCTCCTATTTGCAGGTCTCAGAAGTTCCCCAGCAGTCCAGGCAGAATGTACAATGCTCAGAGTTCCATCTAGGAAGTGTTGGAAAGTGTGGCTTGTAGTCGGGGTGTCCGCCCACTTTCTTCATCCAGAGGATGGATTTCCGGGACGGATTAGGAGTTCAGGTGAGGACACTAAATATGCACCATGAAGACCACCAGGTTTAGCCCCCACCACTCTTCACCTCCAGTCTTACAGCTTCCAGTAAAGTTTGGCCTGTAAGGTCTTGAGAAGGGAGGGCTGTGGTCCATGAAAGCACCCCAGTTCGGGAGAAGGAAGAGATATAGTCCTTAACTGTGGGCAAGGTGAGGACTGTTCATGCTAATAAGGGGCTTCTCTCAGAACAAGGGGGCACCCAGAGCCAATTCTCGCTGTCATATCTGGGAGTCCACAGGCAGGAGTAGCCTGAGGACAGTGCGCTGACTCCATTTATGAGAGCTGAGGGGCTTAGTCTGAGCCAGAAAGCCCACTCTTGCTTTGAGGATGACTCAATTTACTAGAGGAAGGATTCCTAAGTTATACCCAGGAGGAAGCTCAGGAGTGTGAGTGAGGAATAAATGCATCACCAAAAAAAAAGAAATCTGGGGCCTGGTAACCCCTGCTGCTTGGCGCTGCCATAGTACTCGTGACAGGCTGTAAAGGACATGGCTGAGTTTGACTTCCAACTGGGAGGGCAATGTCATTGGTGGCCTTTGGTCTGAGTGGTATGGCCTCAGATCAGCACAGGATGGAGTCCCAGGTATATTACACAGTCAAGGAGGGGAAATGATTCAGGTACTGGGACCAGTTGACTGACAATGGGGTGGACTACATTTATCCTTATTACTGCCATTGGTTTTTAGAGGCCAGGACCGATTTGTGGAGTTCACTTGACTCTGGACTACTGTCTGGGAGGGCTCAGAGAGATGAGGATCTTAATTTATGCCCTAAATCAGCAGAGACAGGAGTCCCAGAACCGGGTGAGAGTCAAGGTAAAAAATCCTTTTAAAAGTTGAAGGGGAATAAACACTATTCTCTCTCTCTTTCTCTCTGTCTCTCTCTCTCTCACACATGCGTGCACACACACACACATCCCGCATCTGAGGGAGAAAGAGAATGCAGAAAAACCTCCTACTGCCATCGGTCTGTTTAGCCAAGGTCAGAAGGATCAGGCTGACGTGCCCCTGGATTGTTCTATGGACAGGTAGTGTCAGAGACATCAAGTCCTTGGATTAGGGAGGAGGCCTAACAACAGCAGAGGCAGGAGACTTGGCCCATAATAGGAGTCAAGTTGAAGACACTGAATTAGGATGAGGTGACTCCTCCCAGAAAGTCAGGAAAACCATAAAACCCCACCCCTGCTAGAAGACTTATGGACCTGGATATGGTGACCTAGCGATTGGCACTCACTATCTCTTGGGGCATCTCAGGGAGGGGGGTACCTGTGAAGGGAGGTAGCCATGGTGAAGACCCTGATGAAGGGCCGAGGCACCCACAGAAGACAAGACAGAACAGGCCCCACTGCACTCTCAACCCTGAGACAGCGACACTGGCTGAGCTGCTCCATCAGTTCTTCCTTATGGGTCCTAGAGGGATATGAGTCGTCAAGCTTAGAGTAGCAGAGGGGAGGGTGCCAGACCCAGCCAGCAGTTGATATGATGATCCTGGAAGTGAACTTATGAGACCCTTGGACAACCGAGGATAGAGAGTCCCTAGTGGCACCCTCTGCTGTCACCCTGGTAAGGCCCCAAAAATGATGACTGTGTGTATCATAAGCCTTCGTCTAACTTCCTCTAAGGGTCAAGATCCGGACTGTATGAGCCTTGTGGGGCTCTAGTGTCCCTCAAGGATCCTGCCAAAACAGCCATTCTTAAGGAAAAGAGGTGTCTCTCAGCTGCAGGGGCTCACACCCTCTCACTTCCCTGCAAGAATGGTCCCCCATTACCTGTGATCCTTTCCCTCTCCTGCCTGCTGTCCTTGACCAATCATCATGC
The DNA here is from genome assembly GCA_028571685.1 of Heterohyrax brucei. Classification (NCBI taxonomy): domain Eukaryota; kingdom Metazoa; phylum Chordata; class Mammalia; order Hyracoidea; family Procaviidae; genus Heterohyrax; species Heterohyrax brucei. The sequence continues at coordinate 35,030,278 of CM053166.1, read as the reverse complement.
TTCATAGTCAGAAGGGTAAGTTCCATGTCCATGAGAAATATCACTAGCCTCAAGGTGTCACCTACAGCGTCACAGGTTGTCAGGCCATTACAGCAGAGGAGGCAGAGTCCCTCCCTCTTCTACTCTTTTTAGAGTTTCTATCCACAGCTCCCCCTGTTGCTTACATTCATTATGGCTTATCAAACCAACTTTACAGAAGAAGAAGCTGAAGTTTAGAGAGTTAGGTAACATCTCTGAGTTTGCAATTACAGTATATCACTGAGCTAGATTAGAGCTCAGGTCTGAATGCCTCTGGATCTGACACTGTTCCCGCCTCCAGCCAGAGGCTGACCTTGTCTCTTGATTCTCTGTTCTTCTCTGCAGTAAAAAAAGTATCTCAGGCAGGTAAATGAATAATGTGGTGCCTAGATAATTGAGTTAGACTCCATTAAAAACAAACAAAGAAAGGAAACACCATCATCAAATCAATCCCAACTCATAGTGATACTTTAGGTCAGAGGAGAACTGACCCATAGAGTTTCCAAGGGGTGCCTGATGGTTTTCAGCTACTGACCTTTTGGTTAGCAGATGAAACGCTTAACCACTACACCACCAGGGTTTCCATTAGATCATATAGTCAGGGCTGTATGAATACTAAAGAGAGTGAGGAGATGTTAGTAGGGAAAAGAAATGATAATGTTCAGTGACAATACAATCATCAACAAATGCAAGGCCAGATAACCTGAAAAGATTGGGGTCTCATAAAATAATCCTGGAGAGACCCTGCCTGCAAAGTAGGTCCTTTAGAACCAGAGTTACGTGTGTCTCATGGTGTCACTGAGGGAGAAATGGACTCAATCAGCGTTTTTTCTGACACTGCATCAGCTGTTTTGGGCTTCTTGTGTTTGTAGGGAGCTTCCCCACCTGAGGCCTCTCCTAAACCTGGGACAGGGACCGAATCTCTATAAGGTGTGCAGCAACAAAATGCTTCCAGTAACAAAAATGTTTTTAAGGATGTGGCATTTCTCAGGAAGCCTTTCATTAAACAGGAGCCAAGAGGAGGACTGCAATAGATGAGAACAGAGAAGAAATACACTCCTTAAATTAAGGATAACATAAAGACCAGCAGGGTTTGCTCTCAGATCTAGAGAGTCCTAGATAGTGCTGTCGCATTTAGCATCCCCTCAGCTATGATTCAGGTTTCAAAAGTGTCATGGTCATGCCTCTGTGTGTTCTGAATGGGAGTCCCATCAAAAGAATGTCCAAGAGCAGAGCATTCCTTCTGTTTTTATTCTTGGGTAGCCTCTGGGAGAGCTGTCATAGGTGTCACTTGTTTCTTCATAAACAGTTTCTAGTATGGAGGATCCACTGAAAAGGGGTGGCCCCAGTTTTGCAGAGGAGGAAGTCTTCATCCTAACTGCTGTGGACCCTGAGTGCTAATGGGGTGACCTATCACCTAAACAGAATCTGCTGGGAGCTGTAAAAGAGTAGGCACTCACGTGAGGCCCCAGGGAGGTGTGTGGTGCAATGCACCCTGAGCTTCCCATCTAGGGTCTGAGCACGGTGACTATCTTTTCCTCAGGCTGTGAGTCAGGTTTTTATATGCAGAACTTCCAACCTTTGATAAGTATCAAGATGAGGACACTGAGTCATCACGTAGGAACCATGCACTCCAGGAAAGTGGAGTTGCGAGTATCCTGCACTTGCTGTCAGCCCCTTGAAGCCACATGACAACTTTGATCCTTGGACTCCCTGTACAGCCTTGTGTGACTGTGACATGTCCAGGCTCCCATCTATCAAGTGCTGGGAAGGTGTGCCTTCTGGTGGGGCTGGGGAGTGAGAGGGAGCAGAGGCCCGAGATCATTTCATTTTTTTTTTCTGTGTCCTCTTTTTTTTTTATTTTTATTTAACATAACTGAGTGAAAATGTACATTCACATGTAAATTTACATGCCCCCCTATATGCAGCTTCCACTGCTCTCCCTGTCTGGTGACAGCACACTATTCCTCTCTGCTCTGTCGAGCATGAGGCCTTATAAATGCAGAGCCCTGAGAAACTGCAAAGGTTCCACGTCCGTGAAGCTGGCTCTGCTTGTGTGGATTTTTAGAAGGACCTTTCTTTCCCGGAAGAACACAATAAATCATTGCCTTTGGGAAGGAGAACAGAATGAGTATCTTTCAACATATGAGAGCACATTCACATATGTGTCCAAAATGTATTAAGAATAAGTACATGCACTTGTTACATATGTCATATAGATATTATATTTCAACATGGAGAGTCTATTACTTTTTTGTTATATAACCAAGGCATTTGATTGGAGTCTGTGGTACATGGTCCCATGCATTTCCTCTGAGGATCTTGTCTCATTCTTAAGTTGAAGCTAGACAGAGATCAGCAACCTCTCTGTCTTTCAGAGCCAGCCTAAAGTTCTGAGTGTTCTGTATTTAACTGTCTAATACTACCTCCTATTTAAGTGACTCCAGACATTAGAAGGCCAGAACTTCTTTCAGTCATTTGATGTCTCAGAAGTACATTCCAGTTTTCTTCCAGGCTTTCTCTTCTCCTGAACAGAAGTGATTTCACCCAAAAGTGAATATGATAGCATCCTAGGAAGCTGTTCTCCATCTCTCATCTGATAACAACATACCCACTGCCACTGAGTGGATTCTGAATCATAGCAACCCTATAGGATGGAGCAGAACAGCTCCATAGGGTTTCCACGGAGAGCCTGGTGGATTTTAACTGGTGATCTATTGGTAACCTGTCTTAGCACCTAAACTCTACACCACCAGGGCTCCAATAACAACAACAGAAAATCTTTATAACCACCTGATATCTGTGAGTCACTTTACACATAGCTCTAATTCTCACAACAGCTCTCTAGGGTAGTAATATTATCCCATTCTTGCAGATCTGGAAACTGATGCTGAGATAGGCTGTCATTACACTGCATTGCTTAACACAGAAGGAGTAGGATCAAAATTCAGTCTCAGACCCAGTTGACTATAAATTCCATCATGTCCTATACCTGCTTATACCACATTGCCAGAGGATGTGCCTGAGGCCACCATAGACACTCTCTGGGGACAGAAGGAAGTCTAGTCTAGTTAGGGACTTTGGACTAACCAAAATTAGATACAGTGTTTGGTTGGTGTTAAAAGATGGCCATCATTAGTTCTTTCTCATTTTGTGTGCATTAGATGAAGAAATGGAGTCAGTTTCCCATTTTCCTTCAGTCAGCTCTCTTTGTGACTTACCTTAACCAATGGAATGCATCAGGGGTGATGTACTATGAGTTCCCAAATTAATTTTCAATAGATAGTGTATACTTTATTTCTATAACAATTTCAGCTTCAAGATATTAGGAAATTAGGGCTAGGAAACAGAATGATAAAGCAGTATGTGAGGATAGAGAGGCCATGCAAAACAGCACTGAGGCACAAGATGTGTCTGGGGAACCTTCTAGGACCTTCTAGTCCAGCTCAGCTGCCAGTCCACTGCAACTAGAGAGTGAACACAGCCTTTGTCAAGTGAAACAGAAGAAACGGCCAGGCAACCAAACTGAGAAACCCCAAACTAATTGCTGCAGAGTCCGTTCCAAGTCATGGTGACCTCGTGTGCTACACGGTAGTAGTGCTTCATAGGGTTTTCCTGGCTGTCATCTTATTGAAGCAGTTCACCAGTCCTTTCTTCCAAGGAGCAGCTGAGTGGATGGGGACTACCTGCCTTTAGATTAGCAGCTGACGATGAACTACTTGTGCACCTCAGGGCCCAGCCAAGACCTGCCTGAATGCCTGACCCACACAACTGTGCACGAGAATACGTTGCCGTTGTTTTAACCCCAGAGGTGATTTGCTTCATAGCAATAGATACTGAATGATGGGAAACCTAGAAACTAGAATGATTTGCCCAAGCTGGAAATTCCAGGAGCTGCAAAGTCCCAGCTAACTGCTTTTAGTAGAAGTATGCTTGGGAAAAGATTTCTCCTGGGCTTGATGGGAGCTCCACTGCAGTTGTTTAGGTCTGTTCGGGAGAAAATCTCTCTGCAGAAGATTTGATGTGCCTTGTATTTTGCATGAGAACTGGCCAGGTGTCTCCTTCACTGTTGGAGGAAGGACACCTGGAGAAGGTACCTGTTTGTTTGTCTTACAGCTTAAATACATTCCTGTTGTATCTCCCCTGAGATGTCAGAATATTGAGTCTTTGTGTCTTGGTCTCTATGTAACTGATTCCGCTCTCGAGAGAAAAGAAAACGTGATTTAAAACACTTTAAATGGAAAAAGAAAACTTTCTATGGAGAATAGTTGGGACATTCAGTCCTCCTCAGGGCTCATTCTGATTTCTATGTTGACTTTATTGTTAGTTTTTTTTACCATATTCTGGCATCTACAGCAGAGCACTTGGAGATCAGTAGTTGAGAATTTCAATACGGCCTCAATTCCTGACATACAATGCACGATAAAATGATCTTTCAAAAAACAAAAAAAAAGTTCATATTGGTTTCATTTCATCAAGAATTATATGAAAAAGGCACACAGGCAACAGTAGAATACAGTCAGTCTTTTCTGTGACATCAAGTTGCAAAACTAAGTATAAAGATACAAATCAGAACTCCCAGGTCTCTAATTCATGATTCCAAGGAAAGACTGCTAAGTAAAAAAAAAAAAAAAGAGGAAAGAAGAAATATTTTTTACACTAATTACACACTAACATGTACAAGAAGAGTTCTAAAAAGCCTTTCTTCATGCATTTTAATTGAAAACTAAATTTTTCACTAGTTCCTAATTTTCTATGGAGATAAAATTCATATGACAAAATTAATCATTCAATGTGAACGATTCAGTGACAGTGCATTCACAGTGTTGCATGCACAGCTATCACCTCTATGGACCTGTAAAACATTTTCATGCCCCGAAGGGAAACCCCATACCGATTACACATTTGCACCCCATTTCCCCCTTCTGATACCTTCAATCTCTTTTCCGTTCTATGGATTTACCTACTCTGAATATTTCACATTAATGGAATCAGACAATATGTGACCTTTTGTGTCTGGATCCTTTACCCTAACATTCTGGTTTTCATGTTTATTCACATTGTATTTGGCATTTATTTATATAGCTGAGTAATATTGCATTGTATGGATAGAAAATTTATTTATTCGTTTATTTTAATATCACTGAGTGAAAATGTACATTCCCATATAAATTTGCACGCCCGCCTATATGCGGTTTCCACTGCTCTCCCTGCTCGGTAACAGCACACTATTCCTCTCTGCTCCATACAATATCTCATCCTCCCAACAGTCTCCTTTCCCCTCCTCTCCACCCACTCCGCTTCCTCCAGTCAGAGGTCAGCAGAATGATATCCTATAGATGCATAGAACTATAAAGTGCATCCGATATATGGTCACTCTGCATCACCAAGTCCAATCCATTTCTGTCCGAAGAGTGGACCTTCATTATGATTTATGGGCAACGGCAGCATCAGGGCCAGGGACCATACTCCCAGAGGAACCCCAAAGCCACTGGACCATCAATTGCAGTCTTTCAGTGGAGATCTCAGGGTGCACCCCTTTTTATTCTTCTTTTGCCAGTGAGACTCAACTTTGTGAGCTCCATTGTGGCTATCACTGGTGGTGGCCGGGCACCATCAGGCTCTTCCGGTCCCAAGTCGATGCAGGCACCCACTCTTGTGGGTCTCTGTTTTCTGTGTTGTCTTTCCCCCGTGTTGTTTTGGTCCTCAGTGAGCATCCATTCCTGCTGATTTGGGACCATTTGCTGTGCCCTCGGATGGCAGCTTGGCAGCTTTTAAGACCCCAGATGCCACTCACGAGTGTGGGGTGCAGAGAGCCCTCTTAGCAAAATGATAGTTGTGCCAATTGGCCTCAATTTCCTCTAAGGCCATGGCCCCCTGCCCCCTGCCCCAGCCACTCTGTCCTTGCAATATTGGGTTAAGATGGAAGGAGTACTCAAATTATGTTGAAGTCCACTTAATATTCTTCTTTTATCTAATTTCTGCTATCACTGATTTCACTCAACGAAATTTCTACCAACTATCTCATCTAAAACCTCCCCACCTCGCCTTCCCTCCCTCCCCTTCCTGTCAGCCGTCAAAGAGTCTTTTGTTCTATGCATAAGTCTGTTTTTGAGTTCTTATCGTAGGGGTCTCATACAATATTTGTCCTTTTGTTGTGGACTACTTTCACTCAACATAATGTCTTCCAGTTGAAACCAGGTTAGGAGATGCTTCTTGGAATCATCATTGTTCTTTATCATTGCATAGTGCTCCACTGAGTATATATACCATAGTTTACCTATCCATTCCTCTGTTGTTGGGCACCTAGGTTTATTCCATTTTTTGCCATCGTGGACTGCACTGTGATAAACATTCTTGTGCATGTATCTGTTGGTGTAAATGGCCTTGCCTCTGTAGGATATACTCCAAGTAGTGGAATTACTGTGTCAAATGGGATATCTATATCCATTTTTTAAGGAAGCACCAGATTGCTTTCCAAAGAGACTGGACCATTTTGCAACCCCACCAACAGTGTAGGAGAGTTCCACTTACTCCACAGCCTCTCCAGCATTTATTGTTTTGTGTTTTTTGGATCATGGCCAACCTTAGTGGGGTGAGATGGTATCTCATAGTAGTCTTGATTTGAATTTCTTTAATAACTAAAGATCATGAACATGTCCGCATGTGTTTTTTGGCTGCCTGGATCTCCTCTTTAGAGAAATGTCTGTCCATCTCCTTTGTCCATTACTTAATTGGATGATTTATCTTCTTATTATTGATATTTCGTAGTACCTTACAGATTATGGAGATCAGACGTCAGTCTGACATATAGTTGCCAAATATGTTTTCCCATTCTCTAAGTGGCCTTTAAATTCTATTAATAAAGTCTTTGGATGATCAAAAGTGTTTGATTCTTAATAGTTCCCATTTATCTATTTTCTCTTCTGCTGATTGTGGTTTGTTTGACAGATTTTGAGGTCTCTCTGCACTGTGTATTAAAACTTCCATTGTTGTTCCTACTTTTTCTGAATGAGCTTTATCATTTTAAATTTGATATGTAGGTCTTTTACCTAGTTGGAGTTGTTTTTTGTATAAAGTGTAAGATATAGATCTTGTTTCAATTTATTGCAGATGGATATCCAGTTTTATCAGCACCATTTGTTGAAGAGATTGTTTTTACCCCAGTTTAATGTTCATAGACACATGGTGTCATCTCTGGGGTCTCAATTCTGTTTCGTTGATCGATCTGTCTGTTCTTATACCAGTACCAGGCTGTTTTGACCACTGTGGCAGTGTAGTATGTTCTAAGGTCAGGTAATGAGAGGCCTTCCAGTGTGTTCCTCTTCTTTAGTAGTACCTTACTTATGTGGGGCTTTTTCCCTTTCCAAATAAAATTTGTGATTTGTTTCTCCATCTGATTAAAAAATGATGCTGGAACTTGTATTGGGATTGCATGATATAAGTAGATTGCTTTGGGTAAAATAGACATTTTCACAATGTTAAGTCTTCCTATCCATGAGCAGGGTAGGTTTTTCCAT